>CM060355.1:91274767-92474767 GCA_030545235.1 Helianthus tuberosus | reverse complement strand
CCCAGAGTATACCTGGGAACGAGAAGACCAAATGAAACTCAAGTATCCCCAACTGTTTAAGAAAAACGCAACCACTACTGAGGCTGAAGCTACTGCAGAATTTCGGGACGAAATTCCAAATCAACGGGGGGATGATGTGACACCCCAGGAAAATCAGGATAACAACGCAACTTAACTAGCTTCCTCAGTAACCACGCGCTAAATTTCGGGATGAAATTCTCTTAACAGGGGGAGAATGTGACAACCCTCAAATTTACATGTAACCGTACAGTTTATTAATGATAAATAAAGTGCGTGATGACTGTGCTGAATCATTTAACTGCTCTCTGACTTACTGTGTTATACTTACATGTACTTGTTAATATACTAATAGTGTATAGAAAGGTCACTAAATAGTCCGTTATATTTTCCTGAGTGTTGAAAAGGAAAAACGTTACAAAAATATGTATATAAGGCACTTTACGGATTAATTAAGCGCTTTAACGGAACAGTATCGAACCGAACAACCGGACTTTACCCGGAACCTAAAAATATTGTCAATGACATTGTTTTTCTTTTTCTGAGCCAGTTAGGGTCCCCGAATACCCTAACACCCGTTATACTTAATAACACACTAGTAACTTATTTAAACACCTAACTAAACAAACTAGAGCACTAACTATCTGGTTAAAAACCAACTAAATACCACCCCCCTTATAACCAATCGGTTCCCCCTAGGGAACACACCACGCAACATTTGATTTTTTTAATCACCAATGCCTAATATCTAGGAAACATGTTATCTAGTGGTTAATGGTGATTATTGGTTATAAATAAATCACAAGGGATAAGAACTTTCATTTTCATTTTACCAACTCAAAAACTTCTTTCTCTTTCCCTCTTGCCTATTCTCGGCTGAAAGCTCACACCAACATCCACCCACTTTCAAATTTTGATATTGCAAAATCACATACAATCCAAGGTGTTAGAATTCATACGAGGAGACCCGGTGCTTACGGAATCACAAGGACCTCTCTACATCGCTATTAACCACCTTGTTTTCGCCTAGATTCTTCCCTAGCCTTGAGCTAGTTGTAAGTGATGCTAAACACTCTCTTGTTCTTGTTTTAAGCGGTTAATAGTTGATTTAATGGCTGAAAATTGAAACACTAAAGAACCTAACATAAAGTCTTGGACAAAAGATGAATAAGTTGGATAAAGAAGATAAGTTATGTGTGTAAATGATGTTAGAATGATGTTGTTATGATTCTTGCTGATTTCTTGCTGAGTTACTTGTTAATATTGATGTTTGATGTTGTTATGATCACTAAACATGCTAACGGAATCAATCGAACGCGTCTTAGAAGATTAAAGAATGAAAACAGAACCTGTCCAAGTTTAACAGCCAACTTCAGTTGGTTGTAAACAGGTCATAAACTCTACGAAAAACTGATATTTTGAGTCTAAAACGTGTTATTATGAAATACGGTTCTAATGGCACCGGAATCGTAATTTTTGGACTTCGTTTACTATTTCTAAAGCGTCATTTCGTAACAGCAGCTAGAGCTGCATTTTTCTGCTGAAAATATGTGTTTTGTTTTCTGTCATAACTTGGGTTCGGTGTAGAGTTGGATCATGAAACTTGTACTGTAGATGACCACCGATGTATTTGTAATTACCCCACTGGAATTTCGTAAATTGGACGCTCGATGAATTTTAAATAAATTATCCCGTGGACTGTGGTCAGAAAAATATAAATCTGAGTTCAGTCCGGAAAATGAATTTTTATAAAATATTGGTAATGAACCGGACCCCGATATTTTTACACAGTAAAATTTGGAACGTTTAAGACATTCTGTAAAAATTTGGGAACTTTTGGAATAAGTTAACTATTTTATTAAAATGTCCGAAAACAGCCCGGTTTTGAATATTTATGCTGAAATGACATAAGCTGTAATTTGCGTGTCTAAATGTCGAGTATGCTATCTGTTAATGATCTAACATGTTATATGTGTTATGTGCATTATCGTATATTTGATTATGAGTGGGGTATGGATGGGAAACTTAGATGGGCATTAACAGTTAAAGTAATGCATGCTATGTGATAGATACGTATAGAAACTTTGTGCTCTATTTGAAAGCCACTAAATGACTAACTGGTAAATCATACTAGGACGTGATTGACCGACCTTGACTTTTAGCTATATTTGAGAATCTAACCGAGCAAACCGAGGTGAGTTCACACTTTCTACAAGGCATGGGATTCCCGATGGTTTGGGAATGGGTTAAAGAATTTAAAACTAAATCTACATATCCCTTTGGGAAGATATGTACGGCCATCCTACATAAATAGGATGCCATTGTTAATCCTACGAATTCTCTTGGTGCAGAATACGTACGTTCGTCCTCCTGGTGCAGGACAACAACCTTAAAACTAGCTAGACAAAACTCTATCATGAAGTCCCTCAATTTATATCGACTTAATCTCCGAGGCCAATGGCGAGCGGGTCATTAGTTAATAGCGCTATTAGGTTTAACAAACCTCACACCGTGCCGTTCAGACGGGCGTGTACTAATGGACTATGGCAAACTGTCAGTGATGATAGACACTGATGTAGGGCGCAACTATTGTTCGTAGTAGTCGATATCATACCGTCTAGTAGTTCACACGGGGAAAGCCCCCCACTGATTGTCACACCCCGACCACGTAGAACATACCAAACGTGGCGGAAACGTCGGGGAGTGTTGTAACAGAATTAATCGTTTCAAATCCATGGCAATTGAAGTTTCGTTTTATTGATAAAAGTGTTACAATGTCTCAATAAACAAAGGAATACAACATAATTAACTAGTCTTGCATCTTTTATTGTCACTAAAGCCCAAGTCTGCCTATGTATATCTTGATCATCTTATGCAACAGTTCCTGAAAAACACATGTGAAAATAGGTACGTCAGCATAAAAATGCCGGTGAGATACATAGGTTTTGTGAAAATAGGTTTCATGACTTATGTTTGAGAAAATGTTTAGTCATGAACCTTGTTATTTGCTTTGTTTTGTAAATCATTTGAAAAACAATGAGTTCAGATGATATGTATAAATAAGTGAATAATGTATGGTTAAATGAATAACCATAGTAAAATGGATTTGTATAAGATAAGTTGTTTGTAAAACAATGTCTTGTGAAAAGTATGTTATTTGTATAAAATGTTCTATGTCTCAAACTGAAATGATTCAAATAACGCTACAATACGTAATACCATACAAACACTTATATATAGGAAGTACCAGCGGCGTATCCACCATGCTTGTATCATATTACACACGCATCGTTACTTAATCACTTAATCAAACCAAACCAATGTCAAAATGTCTATGTCAAATATCCATGTCAAATGTCTATGTCAAAATGTCATGTATGGCAAGTGAAATGTCTCAACTAAACCATATGCACAAAAACAAAGTATTGAAGTAAAACTTGGTTTAAATCAAAGTTATGTTTTGTGGGAAATGCATGATCAAATGTCAATCATGTTAAAATGTCTATGCCGAAATGTCTATGTCAAATACGGTTCACACGGTTCACAGATACAAACGGTTCACAGATATCAACGGATCACAGTCAAATGATTTCAACGGTTCAATATGTAGTATAATGTGTTCATACGCTGGATAAGCATATGCAACAGAAAAGCAATGTAAAACAATGTACTAAGTAATGCACACAATGGGCACACCTAGCAGGAAATGTCATGTAAAACGATGTACTAAGTAATGCACACAATGGTCACACCTAGCATAAAATGTATTGAAATCATGTACTATAATGTACTAATGAACATAGCAGTATATGATGTGAAAACAGGAAAGCATGAAAGTAACAAGTAGGCACATGTGTTCCACCCCAAAACAGTTTGGAAAACAGTAAAAGAGGGGTCTATGTACTCACTTGAGATTGCTCAGATGTCTTAAGATAATCACCAAGCAATGCTAGAGATCACGGAATCAAACGGCACCTAATATAGGTATCTATGTTAATAAACCGGACCTGTATCGGAAGACTGGGTAGCATTAGGGTTTGTAAACCAAATGAGTGTAGGAACTCATGTGATATGGTTTAACAAGGCCTACATGCTAAATGAAACTTAACCTAAGTCTTTCGACCCATTACGACCCGTTTAGGTAGCTTATGCTACTTTAACGCGTCGTTCGCGTGAAACGCGTTCGGACCGTCTAACTAGTCCTATGACAAGTGTTATATGCCTAAACAAGTTACATAATCAGTTATGTGACAAAAGTTTAGGTTACATATGCTTAATTACCAATTATACATGAAAAGGGTATTCTGGTAATTTACCTAAGGCATATAAACTACCTATCATACAACTACTTAAACGATGTGACCATAGGGTATAACCTCGGAAGGTTATTCCCTACACTAAGGTCACCTAATGTATTTGGTCGGATCCTAATGATCGACCAAACTGGGTCGGGTTCGAAGGTATAAGCGATTTATCAGATCGCTTACCCTACGACCCTAGACAACGTGGTAATCAGTAGGCATAGTCCCAAGGGACTATAACCAACGTGATTACACTCACGTTGCGAAGTTCAAACGAACTTCGCATTGACCATTACTGGTCAACGCTGAAAGTCAAACAAAGTTTGACTTTCGGACTCGAAAAGCAATAAAATAAGGAAAAGAACGAAAGAATACTTACGAAGGGTCCCTGAATGCTAATCCCGATCCAAGAACTCAGGTATGAAACAATGGTTTCAACTTAGAGCTCTCAAATCAGAATTCTTGTAAGTTTTAAAGCAATGGGGGGTGGGGTATTTATAGTATTCGGGTAACCGTTAAGATCATTTCATGGAATAACGTGATTCGATCACATCCGTACAAGTGTTGGCAAGTTATGGTGACTAAAATATGATCTTATCAGCTGACTAAGCGAATTAGAACATGTGGTTGTGGTTAAAACAGCTGCAAACAGGCTGTTAGAAACTCTGAATCTGGTCTGCAGACCCCTAGCGCACCGCTACGCTTAAAGTGTAGCGCACCGCTAGGCACTATTTCGGCAGAATTACACTTTTGGTCCCTGAACTGTATTTAGGCCATTTTCGACACGTTTAAGGCCCGTTAACCCCATTTCAAAGCTCTAAAATGAAGTTAAAGTATAGGGAACTTAAAATATGTTCAAAAATATGATGGATGTCGGTTCGTTTGGCCGTACGAACGCGATGTTCGGTTAATTACGACGGAATGCGCATAAGCGCGAAAAACGAACCAAATGACGTGACGAATGGATTTTTATTAAGGCGAACACTAAAACATAATGTAGTCATGCTTACATAAATTTTTGGATGTCCGAATGTATTCAGAACGTAAGTTATGCGCGAAAATGCAAACTTGTGCACTTTTTGACACTTTTAGTCCCTGAATGACCCAAAAGTTTATTTTAGCACACCGAACACCTCAAAGCCTATTTCTAAGCTATGTAAAGGATATTTATGGTATGTTTAACTTATGGTCATGTTCCGGAATGTCCGTTACAGTTCGAATTGACATACTTTCGCAGTTTGTCAACTTTAGTCCCTGTAAGCGATTTAACTTTGATTTCACCACACCAAACCTTCCAAAACTTATATCTAAGTTAAGTAAAGGTTATTTAAGGTATGTTAAGCCTATTTCACTATTCCGGAGTGTTCGTTGGATTAAACTGGTTATATTTACGCATCAGTGCGTGTATAACCTTCCAGAAAGCGATTTAGAGCTTGAAATCGAACAAGAGTTGATATGTGCAAAAGATACACATATTTATACAAGTTCAAAGTATGAAATACAATATTTCATTGGCTTGGTATTTGTTTGATGGCCGTGGAGACACAGGTGTTACAGTCTCCCCTACTTTAGGAAATTTCGTCCCGAAATTTTTTCGTAGGAGTCTGTCTATGACTTTGTGTCAAATAGTCATCAAAGATATGTAAAGCATAATCTGATTATTTTCCTCAACGGATATTTTTCAGAAGCGAAAATGAATGAACAGAGTCATTTTCTTCAACGGGTTCTTCGGAAATGGAAAATAAAGGAATTAACTAAACGGATATACATTTCCCTCAACGGATATTCTTCAGAAGTGAGAATGAATGGATGATTCATTCTTTCTCAACGGATTCTTCGTCAGAAATGGGAATGAAGGAATAATCCACGGATATTCATTTCTCTCAACGGATATTCTTCAGAACGAAAATGAACAAACGGGGTCATTTTCCTCAACGGTTTGTTCTTCAGAATTTGAAATGAAAGAAAGATCAACGGATATTCATTTCCTCAACGGATAATCTTCCGAAACGAAAATGAAATAACGAAGTCATTTTCAACGGTTGTTTCCTCAGGTACGGAAATGAAGGACTACACAACGGATATTCATCTCCTCAACGGATAAATCTTCAGAAACGAAAATGAACTAACGGAGTCATTTTCAACGGTTGCTTCCTCAGAGTTGGAAATGAAGGACTACACAACGGATATTCATTTCCTCAACGGATAAATCTTCAGAAACGAAAATGAACTAACGGAGTCATTTTCAACGGTTATTTCCTCAGAGTTGGAAATGAAGGATTACACAACGAATATTCATCTCCTCAACGGATAAATCTTCAGAAACGAAAATGAACTAACGGAGTCATTTTCAACGGTTATTTCCTCAGAGTTGGAAATGAAGGATTACACAACGGATATTCATCTCCTCAACGGATAAATCTTCAGAAACGAAAATGAACTAACGGAGTCATTTTCAACGGTTATTTCCTCAGAGTTGGAAATGAAGGATTACACAACGGATATTCATTTCCTCAACGGATATTCTTCAGAACGAAAATGAATGGATAATTCATTTTCCTCAACGGTTATTCTTCAGAATGGAAATGAAAAGATAAACAACGGGTATTCATTTCCTCAACGGATATTCTTCAGAACAAAAATGAATGGATAATTCATTTTTCTCAACGGTTATTCTTCAGAATGGAAATGAAAAGATAAACAACGGGTATTCATTTCCTCAACGGATATTCTTCAGAACAAAAATGAATGGATAATTCATTTTTCTCAATGGTTATTCTTCAGAATGGAAATGAAAAGATAAACAACGGATATTCATTTCCTCAACGGATATTCTTCAGAAGTGAAAAATGAATAGCTAGTTCATTTTTCCTCAACGGATGCTTCATCAGAATTGGAAATGAATAGGGTTAACTCTAGATACATGATAGAACTTGCTGTGATTTTCTGTGCACTAAATTCCATAATTATGTATGCATCCATAATTACGTAATTCCTTGCACAGTCCGCACAGTTTGTTTTATAATGTTGTGGGGAAGGATGTCGAACTAGTGATGACGGTGACTAGACTACCATAGGGTCCTTTTAATTAGATCAACAGAGGATCTTCTTAATTAGGCCACCAAGGAGTCCTTTCAGCTTGTATCATCCAGTTTAACTAGACCACTCAAGGGATCTAATTATGAAGCAGTACTTTATAATCCAAGGGACTTATCTACAACGTAGAAGTCCATTAAGGATTTTAGGTAGTACCTTTGGGTATCCTACTATGAATCTCTTGCACAAGGATATGTAGGATTCTACGAGGATTTGGATAACATAATTTGAATCACATGACACATAAAAGGGAAACACATAAGCACATAACCACATAATTGTTTAATTGTTACCATCTTGTTATTGATTGATATTAACTTGGCGCCTCGTACCTTGTTTCTCTTGGAAGAAACGGGTACTTAGGATTTTCGTGGAAACGCAAGAGATTATACAAGGGAAGAAATTTGGGGGTAATCTGTTCTTCAAGGAATATGGTTCCTTGATTGTCGGTATTGTAGAGGATATGTTGTTTACACATACAATCACATAAATACATTGCGATGTAAATAAAAGATTTATTTATAAACAATGATAACAACAACCGTTTCATGGATCGTGACAACAAAAGAAAATAATACACAAAGCTCGATTATTTTCTAAACAGCGTTATCTTCTGTCGATCAGATACTCATCCCTGCGCTGGATTTGCATTAGCAAGTCTTGGGCAATTCCTACTAAAATGGCCCATCTCGCCACAGTTGTAGCAAGACCACGGTGGAAAACGAGCTTGAGCAGGATTGTTGTTAATCTGATTTGGTGCTGCTGCTGTTGGGCAAACCCTCGCTGCATGACCTATAAGTCCGCAAACTTGGCATATGCGGCACTTCACAACAGTATGATGATGTAGGCCACATTGGTTGCACAAGGGTGCAGTTCCGTTGTAGGGTTTCCTGGCAAGGGGTTGAGCTGGTTGGTTGGGGACGGCTTGATCATTGTGAGTGACCACGGCGAAGTTCTGAGAAGCCTTTCGCTTCTTTGACTTCTTAGAGGATCCAGTCTGTTCATCTATGGTCTTTGATTCCTCGATTGGTTTCGATTCCTCGACCAGTTTCTTGTCACCCTTTCGGAAAAGCTTACGTTTCCTGATCTGCGATTCAGTCAAGGTTGCAGATAGCTCAATGGCCTGCCTAACAGTAGTAGGGTTGCTACCAGTCAAGATGTCTTGTATTGAGTCGGGAAGGCCATCAATGTACTTTTCGATAGCCTTATCCAAAGGTGTGACCATGTTTGGGCATAACAGACTTAACTCTTCATAACGGTCCGTGTAGGCTCGATGCTCACCGCTATCTTGCTTAAGATCATCAAATTCCCTTTCCAAAGCCCTGATCTCGTGACGAGGACAAAACTCCTTCATCATAAGGGCCCTAAGTTCAGCCCATGTCTGTGCTAGAGCAACTTCTGCACCTCGATCTCTCATAACCCCGTTCCACCACGTAAGGGCTCTCTTCTGGAACACACTCGAAGCAAACTCGACCTTGCGATTGTCAGGACACTGCACGTGGCGGAAAGTATTCTCAATGCTCTCGAACCATTGAAGAAGCCCAGTCGCTCCCTCAGAACCACTAAACTTGAGTGGTTTCGCCGAGTTAAAATTCTTGAAATTGCATGGACCATTGTTGTTGTTGTTGGCTTGATTCCATTGAGCAAAGAGGTTTGGGAATTGAGCAGCCATTTGCTGCGCAATAATTTCTGCCAGTTCGGCAGTCGCTATCTGGTTTTCGCGTCGAGGAGGCATTCTAAAAGAGGAAACATGAAAGGAAACGAGTGAGAGAATTAGACGAAAAGAATGAGATGAAACAAATCTGATGAAAGCAAGGATAGTGGTCATTTGTTTGTTACTACAAAGCAACAAACGACACACAGTGACCAATCAAAGTAAATAGGTCAAAAATAATGTATCGCGAAGACATGCTCGCCTATAAGTGAACACTCATCCCAAGAATTCCCAGGTAAGCACAACTGGTCTCGCGTCTGATGAGATGTATACGAAGTGCTTGCCTAGACAGAAAACCCAGAATACAGGCATTCACCCTTCCAGTTTGCACGTGTTCACATTATTTAAAACCCAAAACCTTGACGAGATTTTGAAAATTCAAAGGGGTTCAAAACCATATAACAGAGGGTTCAAAACCTTACAATAGAGGGTTCAAAACCTAGTAAACAATCATCCTAGAACAGATGATTAGTTTTCAAAGCGGTTTTGAAATTTATGTTCTTGTTGTGGTCGTCGCCTAAGGATAGGTGACGGTATTGTTTTATGACTAAACGCAAGTAAACTCGCGTTAGGGTCCTAAGAAAGTTATAGACTAGGTCAAAGCATTACTAATAACCTAATTCCCTATAACCATTGGCTCTGATACCATCTTTTCTGTCACACCCCGACCACGTAGAACATACCAAACGTGGCGGAAACGTCGGGGAGTGTTGTAACAGAATTAATCGTTTCAAATCCATGGCAATTGAAGTTTCGTTTTATTGATAAAAGTGTTACAATGTCTCAATAAACAAAGGAATACAACATAATTAACTAGTCTTGCATCTTTTATTGTCACTAAAGCCCAAGTCTGCCTATGTATATCTTGATCATCTTATGCAACAGTTCCTGAAAAACACATGTGAAAATAGGTACGTCAGCATAAAAATGCCGGTGAGATACATAGGTTTTGTGAAAATAGGTTTCATGACTTATGTTTGAGAAAATGTTTAGTCATGAACCTTGTTATTTGCTTTGTTTTGTAAATCATTTGAAAAACAATGAGTTCAGATGATATGTATAAATAAGTGAATAATGTATGGTTAAATGAATAACCATAGTAAAATGGATTTGTATAAGATAAGTTGTTTGTAAAACAATGTCTTGTGAAAAGTATGTTATTTGTATAAAATGTTCTATGTCTCAAACTGAAATGATTCAAATAACGCTACAATACGTAATACCATACAAACACTTATATATAGGAAGTACCAGCGGCGTATCCACCATGCTTGTATCATATTACACACGCATCGTTACTTAATCACTTAATCAAACCAAACCAATGTCAAAATGTCTATGTCAAATATCCATGTCAAATGTCTATGTCAAAATGTCATGTATGGCAAGTGAAATGTCTCAACTAAACCATATGCACAAAAACAAAGTATTGAAGTAAAACTTGGTTTAAATCAAAGTTATGTTTTGTGGGAAATGCATGATCAAATGTCAATCATGTTAAAATGTCTATGCCGAAATGTCTATGTCAAATACGGTTCACACGGTTCACAGATACAAACGGTTCACAGATATCAACGGATCACAGTCAAATGATTTCAACGGTTCAATATGTAGTATAATGTGTTCATACGCTGGATAAGCATATGCAACAGAAAAGCAATGTAAAACAATGTACTAAGTAATGCACACAATGGGCACACCTAGCAGGAAATGTCATGTAAAACGATGTACTAAGTAATGCACACAATGGTCACACCTAGCATAAAATGTATTGAAATCATGTACTATAATGTACTAATGAACATAGCAGTATATGATGTGAAAACAGGAAAGCATGAAAGTAACAAGTAGGCACATGTGTTCCACCCCAAAACAGTTTGGAAAACAGTAAAAGAGGGGTCTATGTACTCACTTGAGATTGCTCAGATGTCTTAAGATAATCACCAAGCAATGCTAGAGATCACGGAATCAAACGACACCTAATATAGGTATCTATGTTAATAAACCGGACCTGTATCGGAAGACTGGGTAGCATTAGGGTTTGTAAACCAAATGAGTGTAGGAACTCATGTGATATGGTTTAACAAGGCCTACATGCTAAATGAAACTTAACCTAAGTCTTTCGACCCATTACGACCCGTTTAGGTAGCTTATGCTACTTTAACGCGTCGTTCGCGTGAAACGCGTTCGGACCGTCTAACTAGTCCTATGACAAGTGTTATATGCCTAAACAAGTTACATAATCAGTTATGTGACAAAAGTTTAGGTTACATATGCTTAATTACCAATTATACATGAAAAGGGTATTCTGGTAATTTACCTAAGGCATATAAACTACCTATCATACAACTACTTAAACGATGTGACCATAGGGTATAACCTCGGAAGGTTATTCCCTACACTAAGGTCACCTAATGTATTTGGTCGGATCCTAATGATCGACCAAACTGGGTCGGGTTCGAAGGTATAAGCGATTTATCAGATCGCTTACCCTACGACCCTAGACAACGTGGTAATCAGTAGGCATAGTCCCAAGGGACTATAACCAACGTGATTACACTCACGTTGCGAAGTTCAAACGAACTTCGCATTGACCATTACTGGTCAACGCTGAAAGTCAAACAAAGTTTGACTTTCGGACTCGAAAAGCAATAAAATAAGGAAAAGAACGAAAGAATACTTACGAAGGGTCCCTGAATGCTAATCCCGATCCAAGAACTCAGGTATGAAACAATGGTTTCAACTTAGAGCTCTCAAATCAGAATTCTTGTAAGTTTTAAAGCAATGGGGGGTGGGGTATTTATAGTATTCGGGTAACCGTTAAGATCATTTCATGGAATAACGTGATTCGATCACATCCGTACAAGTGTTGGCAAGTTATGGTGACTAAAATATGATCTTATCAGCTGACTAAGCGAATTAGAACATGTGGTTGTGGTTAAAACAGCTGCAAACAGGCTGTTAGAAACTCTGAATCTGGTCTGCAGACCCCTAGCGCACCGCTACGCTTAAAGTGTAGCGCACCGCTAGGCACTATTTCGGCAGAATTACACTTTTGGTCCCTGAACTGTATTTAGGCCATTTTCGACACGTTTAAGGCCCGTTAACCCCATTTCAAAGCTCTAAAATGAAGTTAAAGTATAGGGAACTTAAAATATGTTCAAAAATATGATGGATGTCGGTTCGTTTGGCCGTACGAACGCGATGTTCGGTTAATTACGACGGAATGCGCATAAGCGCGAAAAACGAACCAAATGACGTGACGAATGGATTTTTATTAAGGCGAACACTAAAACATAATGTAGTCATGCTTACATAAATTTTTGGATGTCCGAATGTATTCAGAACGTAAGTTATGCGCGAAAATGCAAACTTGTGCACTTTTTGACACTTTTAGTCCCTGAATGACCCAAAAGTTTATTTTAGCACACCGAACACCTCAAAGCCTATTTCTAAGCTATGTAAAGGATATTTATGGTATGTTTAACTTATGGTCATGTTCCGGAATGTCCGTTACAGTTCGAATTGACATACTTTCGCAGTTTGTCAACTTTAGTCCCTGTAAGCGATTTAACTTTGATTTCACCACACCAAACCTTCCAAAACTTATATCTAAGTTAAGTAAAGGTTATTTAAGGTATGTTAAGCCTATTTCACTATTCCGGAGTGTTCGTTGGATTAAACTGGTTATATTTACGCATCAGTGCGTGTATAACCTTCCAGAAAGCGATTTAGAGCTTGAAATCGAACAAGAGTTGATATGTGCAAAAGATACACATATTTATACAAGTTCAAAGTATGAAATACAATATTTCATTGGCTTGGTATTTGTTTGATGGCCGTGGAGACACAGGTGTTACACTGATTATGGTTATGGTTTGGGTAATGAAAAAGGAACTGGTTAAACATACTTTCAACTACGGGGTAACCCCCACGGCAATTAAGCCAACGAAAGTCAAACCACATTTTTCAGAAACAACTTAAAAACTAAACAACCAAACGTGAACTCACTCAACTTTGTTGTTGACTAGTTGTTACATGCCTTACAGGTCGCTAAACACTTGGAGCTTGCACGAGGAAGGAGTCGTTGTGGTGTACGGACTGTTATGTTCCATACTTATTATTTAAATCCTTATGAACTTATTAAACTTGCGTTTTGAACTTTAACTTATAAACTATGGACTTATGCTTTTGGATTTACTTTTATGCTTCCGTTGTTTAAACTAAACATGGTTAACTAGCTTTGGTCACCAATTGTATTGTGGTTGGTCTTATTTACTTGATTATGATGTTCAATATGATTGGTGGCTCGATCCTGGTCACGTCACGCCTCCAAGCGGTGATACTCCGCATGGTGGATTTTGGGGGTGTGACAAATTGTATTATGAACATAATCACCAAGTTTAGTGTTCTCCAAGCCTTCTAATTTGGTCCACACACTTGTATGGATGAGATTATTCCTTGCTAACCACACAATACACATGTAAAGATCTCATGGCATCTCTACAACTATAAATAGCAATGCATTCATCCTCCATCATTGCTCATTTCAATTTTCTCATCTCATAACTCAAAGTTGGAGTTGCTACCACTTGTGGATGCCTCACATCTGAGTTTTCTAGTTCATTTTCCAGCCTTAAAACATTTGTAAGTGTTATTTCATGGCTAGTTCTTTTATTTCAGCAATTACAAGCTGAAAGTCAAACAGTTTGACTACCGTTTGACTTTCAGTTTTGACCATGAATTGGTCAAGTTAAAGTTCAATTGAACTTTGCAACATGATCGTAATCACGATGGTTATAATCCCTTGCGATTATACCTACTGATTACCATGTTGATTAGTCGAAGTGACGAGTCAATGTTTCGGTCAAAATGCACGATTATGTGCATTTTGCGATGAAACTATTTTCGGGTATCAAAACACTTTGTTTTGATACCAAATCAGTTTTCTAACTTAGTTAAACATGTTTTAACATGTTTAGCTCATCACTTTTAGTTTAGTGCTTATTTAGGGTCATAAATCAACGGTCTTGACAAGCGCTTAGACTTTCAAACCCGACCCGTTTGGTCGATCATTAGGATCCGACCAAACATATTTTATGACCATAGTTGTATAGGAAATAACCTTCCGAGGTTATACCTTATGGTCCCTTAGTTTAATTAGTTGTATGATAGGTAGTTTGTATGCCTTAGGAAAATGACCAAAATGCCCTTTTTGCGCATAATTTCAATTTAAGCATATGTAACCAAAATTTTGACACTTAAACTGATTATGCAACATAATTAAACATGTTTAGGCATATAATACTTGTCATAGGACTAGTTAGGCCATCCAAACGCGCATTTGCGCAAATGACGCATTAAAGTAGCGTAAACTACCTTAACGGGTCATAACGGGTCATAAGCACTTAGGATAGGTTCCAATTCAAAATGTAGGCTTTGTTAAACCATATAACATGAGTTCCAACACTCATTTGGTTTACAAGACCTCATTCTACCCAATCTCCCGATTTAGGTCCCGTTTATTAACATAGTGATCCGATACTAGGTGCCACTTGATTCCTTGATTTCCCGAGCTTTCTTAGGACACTTAATCAAGGATATTTACAATCTCAAGTGAGTACATAGCTCCCCTCTTTTATACTTTCAATTGTTTTGGGGTGACTCATATGTGCTAAATGCTTTTCATTTTACAAAACAAATGCTATGGTTTAATAAAACATGACGATTTCAATAATGTGAACGAACTTGTTGGGGCGTTAGTCGAAAGACATCCGAATGACATTCATTAACTATGATCAAGCCGACCAGAAGTATGTTATGGTACCATAGGATCTGACAAATCCCGTTACTAGGCTATTCACTGGATTTGGTGGGTAGTTTGGAGAACGACAGAAACTGTTATCTGATTAACAAATCATGTGTTGGTTTGTTAGTCTTCTTAAAGAGGTCTTTCAGGGCCTATTAAAGATACCCCATGGGTGGTATACCGAGTCACACAGGTTTGAATGTATTCTTTAAAGAACGACCAAAAGTTGTATTTCACAATTAAAACACGGATGATTGAACGATGGTTTATAACACGGACGATTTTGTACGATATGAACGATTGAACGATTTGAACGATTATGGACGAATGTTTTCAAACGATGTCACACAACGAGGTTTACTTAAAGATATAAACCATACAATGTTTACTTTAAAAAATTTACTACTTGGTTTTACAAAGACAAATGTTTTCTGTCAAGATTCATGGCTACAATGGTTTTGGTTTTACATATATCAACTTGTAAAGTTGATAAAACATATTGCAATATTAAACACTTTTGATTTCAAGGTACATACTCGACAACTCTAGTAGTTGGTCGAGGTATTGCAATATGAATTCAAGGCCATGAATTTGACATACAAAACCTATGTACTCGCCGGCATTTTTATGCTGACTCTCATATATGTTTCAGGTTCTACAATATGATGATTGTTGATTGCTTGCTACACATAGGATGGACGCGGGCTTTAGTGACTTCAAATTTGAAAGACAATCGTTGTAATTATTTGGTTTATAGCAAAACAATGAGTCAATTAACGAAATAAAACAAAACTTCAATTACCATGTGTTGTGAAACAATGATTCTGTTACGACACTCCCCGATGTTTCCATCGCGGTTTGTTGTATTACGCGGTCAGGGTGTGACACCCACGGGTGGTATAGTCGAGTCACACAGGTTTGAATGTATTCATTAAAGAATGACCAAAAGTTTTCACAATTAAAACACAGACGGTTTACTCATGACACGGAAAATTGATTGATGAGACGCACAATGGTTTATAACATGTACAATGGTTTATGACACTACAATGGACCATTGGTTTATAACCATGAAGGGGTATGGTCACAAAAACCTCGCGTAGACACATGGGACCATACCGCAACTTCACCACCAATGAGCCCTCTTTAAGAGAACCCTGCGCGGCCGCGCACCGGTTCTAAAAGAGAACTTAAAAAGAAAACAGTCTTTAATATCTGCGTGCCAAAAAGGAACTAATAAATCCTTGCGCAAGCTCATATGACGGAAGTTGGGAGTGAAACTCTGAACAACATCTCCGTGCAAATATCACCCAGACTTAAATAGAAAGTAACCTTTATGTTACAACAGAATTTGCATAAGGCAGAGCCACATAGGATTACACCTGTAAACCTTCTAAAAGGCTCTATCATGCACAACCATCCGGTTATAACCGAATGGACACGCGGCATCATCCTGAGCATTCCTCAAAGTCACGATGATGACACTAAATTGAAGAAAGATCTACACTTGCCCACTTTTCACGTGGCATATCCCCAGCCGTTGATCATGCCCACGATCCGTGTGCACATACATCATGTTAGTGATTAACGGTGGAGAAAATAACCGCTTACGGAAATTACTTTCCGTCTTCTCTCCAGTCAACAAATTTTCCCGCCCAAATTCGGTTATAAATAAGACAACTCAGGTATCATTTCTCAAGTTACATTCACTTCACTTTCAATACTTCTTCTTCTTCATCAAAACATGTACTTATTCTCACGCTGGAGGGTGGTCACGAAAAGAACCCCCATTCTCCCTGTGGCGAGTGTAACGGCTGTTCATTTTGCAGTTATTGTTAGAAGAATGAGCTCAGCCAAACCCCGAATCAAATGAGAGGAATCACCCCTTTTATGTAGAACTAAACCCCCGGTTCAATTGATTCCGGTCTGTTGAACCAGTGTTTTTTCATTGGCACCCACTGATTTCTCAATTTTTATTCTCATCTTCTCGTTTCGATTCATTTCTCTTCAAACTCTGTTTTTCATGGCAAAAATTCCGTCAAACCGTCCATCAAGTCCTCGACCTGAAAACAAGGGGAGTTCAGCCCAAGTTACTCAGATCGACGAAATCATGGGCAAACAAGCCAGCAACAACAATTGTCACCAGGTAACAAGCTCTGTTACCTCAGAAATGAAATCTGGAACTCGGAATCATCCAGATCTACGTTCGGAGTAAACTCCAGAGTATTAGTTCAACTAATTCCAGGAAACCATGAATAAAATTTTTGCACCAAATTCCAGATCTGAATTTTTCCACCACAAATCTGGTCATCAGGAGTCCCAAGAGGAGTATACACTAAAGAAGAAATCCGAGAACACAGTATTGGACCTACAACCAACACATCAGTGGGACATCTAAACCAGTAGCAAAGAGTATCAAGAAACATTCAAAATTATGCAACGAGACGCGGAAGACAACAACCAACAAAGGGAAAGTACGGAACAAACATACGTGGTGTAAGGGGGACCCTCACAAAGACCACACAAACGGAGCCATAGTCAACATTGGCGAGAACAACAAGTAGTCTTCCCCGTCGTTCCAGGAGGACCTCAAGAAGAATGCCCGATAATCATAACTGGCATCTTCGGCCATTACCGTACGGATTATATGTTTATCGATCTCGGTAGTTCCATGGACATAATTTACGAGCAATGTTTCAAGCAATTAGACCCAAAGGATAAGGCACACTTGAAACTAGTAGATTTCCCCTCACTGGTTTCTGCAATGAAGCTGTCTTCCCATTGGGTCAAATCGCTTTCCCTGTGACACTCTCAGATGGCGAACACTCGCACACTGTCACAGTCAATTTCATGGTTATGCCAGCTACATCACGACATGACGTACTGTTGGGGAGACGATCATAAAGGGAGTTATGTATGATCACCTCTATACCACATGCGGCATGTGGTTTCCCAACAGAAACGGGGGTAGCAATTCTATATTCCAGCAAAGAGGTGATGTACTTGGACGACGAGCCACCAGTGAAGGTCGCCAAGCCTTCACCTCCAAATGAGCCAGAAAAATGGGTTCTCAATGGAGAATATCCTGAGCAAACCATTCTGTTAGGTCACGCCATCTCACCTATAATTCGCGTAAAGTTAAAGAACTCCTGTCTAACAACATGGATATCTTCGTATGGTCCCCGGAGGACATGACAGGAGTACCAAGAGAGATAACACAGCATTGCTTAAACATCCGACCTTCCGCAGAAGCAGTTGCGCAAGGGAAACGCAGCCTCAGTACCGGAAAAGCACAAGCAATGAATGAACAAGTAGCCGAATTACTTCAAGCGGGAATTCTGCGTGAAGTGCAATATCAAACCTGGGAAGCTAACCCAGTAATGGTGCAGAAACACAATGGCGGGTGGCGCATGTGCGTCGACTTCAAAGATCTCAACAAAGCATGTCCCAAAGACTGTTACACCCTTCCCGAAATACACAAAAAAGTAGATTCCCTAGCATCCTTCCGCTGGAAATGTTTCCTAGATTGCTATAAGGGATATCATCCAGTGCAAATGAAAGAAGAGGATAAAGACAAAACAGCGTTTCGTAAAGACAAATGTATTTTTGCTATACAAAAATGACTTTTGGCCTTCGTAACGCAGGCGCCACTTATCAACGTCTGATGGACAAAGTCTTGGGGACGATATTAGAGTAACAGTAGAAGTTTACATGGATGATCTCGTTATCATGAGTCGGGAAGAAGAATCCATGCTAGAAACTATTAAGCACACATTTGATTCCCTGCGCAAAGTCAATTTAAAGCTAAACCCGGTGAAATGCTCGTTCGGGATGGAAGAAGGCAAATTCCTGGGGTTTATTATCACCAAAGACGGTTTCAAGGTTAACCTAGAAAACGTACAAGCCATCCAACTCATGCCGTCACCGACATCCGTTAAAGAGATGCAACGCCTAGCCGGGCGACTAGCATCACTCAACAGGTTCTGGCAAATCATGCTGCCAAATCTTACCTGTTCAACAACACCTTACGCAACTGCGTCAAAAAGAGCCAGTTCCAGTGGACACCAGAAGCGGAAAGAGCTTTTCAACAAATGAAAGAGTGTTTAGTTCAACTGCCAACCCTAACGGCCCCGCAAAAGGAAGAACCACTAATCCTATATTTCTCCGCCGCAGAAGTAGCAGTTGGCGCAATACTGATGGTCGAAAGGGACGGGATTCAAACCCCAATCTATTACATCAGCAAAATGCTAACCGGTCCAGAAACGCGCTACTCTGTCATGGAGAATGTGACAACCCAAGGTTTCAAGGTCTTTCCTCTACACGTTATTCGTTTCACAATTATGTTTGGACAATTTGTTGCACTATAATTATGCACGTTTGTCATATGTTTGGGATATTGTGTTGTTATTTATATGGTTAATGTGTTAACATGTTTTATAAACATATGTATTATTTAAAAGTTGGAAATCCACCTGGGGAAAACACTAGAGTTTCGCCGCAATGCAACTCAACGAAACCCAGGAGTTTCGTCAAGCCCATGACGACGAAACATGGTGTTTCGTCGCCCCCTTTGAGGTTTCGTGGATATGGGCTTTCGGCCCAGGAGTGGCCCACACACTAGAATCAGTTATAAACCTCTTATACGTGAAGGTTTCATTAGAAATCATAATCGGCAAACCCTAGAATTCTCCCTATGTGCGACGACAACCATCACCTCTTTCGAATCCTTGCTAATTCGTCTCGTAACCGGTTAGTCTATAAATATTAATTAACTGATTCGATTTCCTGTCATATTTGATTGCATGATGCCATGATAGAGTGCTTTGATTGTTACTGTCTAATGATTTTTACATAGGGTTGTATGGATAGATGGTTATGATGGTCTGTATGTTGAGATTCATTCGTTTGATGAGTATGATACTTGTAAATTGCGGATTTGATAATCTGTATGAGATGATGTAATGATGAAATTGTTTATAGTTAGGGTTTGTTATTTGATTGTTAATCCTTTGGTTTAGATCTGATGTTGTGAGTATATTCATCCATGATTCACTGCTTGGAAGTTTATGTTACGGATTGATGTCTGTCAAATGTTGTTATGTATATTAATGAATCGGCATTAGGGTCAAGTATTTTGTTAATAGATCATTAGACCCATGATGATTGTTTTGAAATTGTCGCTAATGATTAAGGTTCTAGGAGAATAAGAAACTGAAACCATGTAACTGTTTCATCGATTATGGAGAAGTGACGAAACATCATGTGTGACGAAACCCTATAGGTTTCGCCACATTGCCTCACGACGAAACCCTATGAGTTTCGCCATGTTACATCTCGACGAAACTCCATGTGTTTCATCACCTGGAGTTTCGCCGACTAGTGTCTGATTCACAACAGAATTGTATTTGACATAGGTATTAGACTTGAATGCTTATTAACTGTTTGTTTATGAACCTCTTATCATGATTTAGAAAGTATGAGCTAGTATGCAAAACATAGATAACAAACTGTATGCTTGATTGAGTAATATAACTGCTATGTATTAATCAGTGCTCGTTATTTTTGCATGCATTCTATGGTTGTTAAGTACGTGAAAACAAAACGTACATAAACTGATCACGCGTGTATGGATATAATAGGCTTTGATTGAATAAATTGAACGAGTAGTTAAGCATACCGAGCAAACCGAGGTGAGTTCACACACTTTCTAAGGCATGGGATTCCCGGTGGTTGGGAATGGGTTAAAGAATTAAAACGGAACCTACATATCCTCCTTGGGTAGGATATGTACGGCCATCCTCCATGGGTAGGATGCCAATATTAATCCTGCGTATTCTCCTTGGGTAGAATACGTACGTTCGTCATGGACGGGTAGGACAACAACCTTAAACTTACTAGACAAAACTCTATCATGAAGTCCCTCATTTTTATATCGACTTAATCGCCGGGCCAATGGCGAGCGGGTCATTAGTTAATAGCGCTATTAGGGTTGACAAGCCTCACACCGTGCCGTTCGGACGAGCGTGTACTAATGGATCTGGGCAAACTGTCAATGATGATAGACATTGACGTAGGGCACAACTATTGTTCGTCAGTTGTCGATATGGTAACGGTCTAGTGGTTCACATGGGGAAGCCCTCACTGGTTATGGTTTGGGAAAGAAGGAATCGGTAAAACATACTTTTCAACTATGGGGTAACCCCCACGGCTAGTAAGCCAACTAACGAAAAGCTACGTTTTTTAAACAACTTAAAAACGAACACCCAACTGTGAACTCGCTCAACTTTGTTGTTGATTCGTTGTTACATGCCTTGCAGGCCTTTAGGTGCATATCTATGGAACTTGCTGTCTGAGAAGCTGGAGTGGTCATGGGTCGAGATACATGGAAACACAATACAAGACTAACGGCTTTTTACATGTGGTTTATAAACACTTAACGAAGGATTTATGCTTCCGCTGTAAACTGTGAATTATTGTAACACTTACTGTTAATCAATGAAAGTTTTATTTTTACATTCCTATGAGTTCAATGTGATTAGTGGCTAAGATCCTGGTACGTCACACACCTCGCGGGGGTTTCCGCTTGTGGTATTTTGGGGGTGTGACAGATTGGTATCAGAGCCATTGGTTATAGTGAACTTGGTTTTAAAAAGGGGAAAACGGTTTTTGTAAAACCAGACTATAACCGAACAGTTCTGACAACGTGAATACGACCATGACACTCAGCTCCAGATTGCAAGGTTCGTCTCTCATATACTCATTGTACTGGTGAACACTTATGATATTGCATGTGATTGCACGTTTAGCACAACAGTATGAATTCATGTATTACTTGCATGTGTTATGTGACGGATAGGGTGGTATTTCCCTAAACATTCATGACTTACGCTTTGTGACGCTCTTTGTTTGGTACTCGAGTTGGAGGAACCATTTGACATTAGTTAGGAGGAGCTGAGATGAGCATGCAAATCACAATATTATTATGGGTGCACACATAATAATAATGTGGGGTGCATGCGAGTCCCAGTGATGCTTAACAAGTGAAAAAGGGGTTCCGTCCCGCTATTTGATCATTGTGAAACATAACAAACCTATAGGGGTCATAGCAGTGATTGTCCCCTACTCAAACGTGAACTTTCCATTTCCTCTGTACCCTTTCGAATCTCGACGCTATCGAGTATTACCTGAACACCCATCTGAACACCTAGCGAACCTTGTAGAATGTTAGGTGCTTATACGAACGTCTCTGAGTTGGATATCCCATCGTCGAATGATTGATCGATACCTTTCTTACTCCTCCTCGTTTGCTGAAACTCATGTATTGACGTCTTAGATCCCGAAGTGTGATCACTTCTGCAACACTCTCGTAACAGACCATGAATTACTCAAACAACTTGCAACATCGATGGACAGGAGGATTGAGCGTGATACTTTACCGACCTCAGTACTTTGACTATCCCTGATTACCGGCAACGAGCACCAGCGAATTGGCTTCAATAAAATCCTTAACCCTTGTCAGCGACTCATGGGAGTCAACTCTCACGAATCAATCGGGATATAAGCAATGACAATGGACTGTAACGTGGAATGTGTAACTGCCTGCACGGTGAGTAGCGCTTTAGGACGTGGCCCAGAATGTGAAAAGATTGACTTGATGGTGAAGAATCGTAGGGTTTCATTTTGAACAACGACGTTGGGAGTAGCAGTCACAGCGACAACAAAGTATTCGTAACCCTAGCCTACAGTATGGAAATAAAGGTACCTACAACATGGATTGGACGTGGTTAAGTTAAGAAGATAACGGCCAAAGGAACAACGACAGTACTTGAAATCCCTGTAATGAAAACATCAACACCAGAAATAGTGCTCTTGGAAGGGCATTTAGAATTGGCGTGGGCGACGTCATGACTCAACAACATGGTAGCTAGTATGAGTAGCAACCCGCTTCATCTCTGTTTCGTTTGACCCTGATGCTCCTAAGAGTTTGAACCTATTGTGGAATCGGCTGATGGCAAGACAATCGAAACCGTATAAGTTTGTAAGGATGCAAACTCGACATTGTGGGATAAGTGTTCAACGTCGACCTTTCTTCTGTTATTCTTGATGGCTTCGATGCAGTAGTTAGTGTGGGTTGGTTATCCAGGGATCGCGCAGGCATGCCCTGTGAAAAGAAAATTTTACGTATCCTCCTTCTTAGCAGGGAACCGTCGTCTGTTCCAAAGTGTCAGCATGGTGTAAAAGTTAGCATCGTATCAGCAATGAAGGCCCAGGAGTATCTACGGAAGGATTTCCCTGCTGTGTTAGTAACTGTTACTGATGTTACGATTAAGGACAAGAGGATCGAGGATCCACCAACTGCCCGTGATTTCTCCTGATGTTCTACCTGTAGAATTTACCGGTCTACTTCCACAATTGTAGAAAAGAATCTCAGTTGATATCACACCAGAAGCAGCCTTGATTACTTGTATTCCTACCGTCTTGCACCAGGAGGGTTGCAAGAGCTGTCTAATCAACCACAGGAACCGTTGAACAGGAGTTTTGTTGAACTTAGCTTTTCGCTCTGGGAAGCCCAGTTATATCCATGAAGATAAGCCTTATCATTGGACATGAGTAGCGAATACCGAGAACTCGGCAAGGTGTTAGTCAAGAACCATTTGCCTCGACCATGTATTGCCAGCCCGTCGACCAGTTACGAGGAACAAGCTTCCATTCGAGGATTGGCTAGTGAATGAACTATCATCAGATGGAAGTCCAAGAGGAGAATGCTCTTTGAACAGCATGTCGAACGCAATGCAGCCATTTCAAATCTGTACACCAGGATCATTGAGTTGATCAACACACCAGCAGTTTCAGGGATCACATGAGTCGACCGTATTTGTTGACGACGTTCTAAATCATGACTGGGAGAACGAACACCATGGGTGGCATATGTATCCTATTTCAGCACTTCTGTGGGAGGAGCCAATACGTGTGAAGCCTTGTTAAATGTCACATCTAGATTTGGGAAAATGCATTTTTATCATGTAACCAATGAAGTGGGAATACACGTGGGTCTCGCTAGGATGCATCTTGATAGAAACTGATCGACACCAAAGATCCTTTCGGGGATGCAGCAATTCCTTGGTTTCACTAGATACTATCGCAGCTTACCCACAGGATTTTCAAAGGTCCCACAGCTTAAATCTCTTTAGCACAGCAGGGTGCTGTGGAAGACAAACAGGGGGATGTCTTTTCAGCTTTCAAATCACAACTCAGCAATACACTGAGCATCGTCTTTATCTGAAAGTACGGGTGATTTAGTAGTATACCATGCTGGTTTGAATCAGAGTCCCAGTCACATGTCGATGCAACATAAGAAGGTGATGACTTACGTAATGAAATTACGAAGAGGAACTGCACGACACATACCCTGCGGTAGGAACCGTGGTTCTTGGATGTAAATTGGAGGCATTTCTTGGACGGTACCAAATGCATTACCTAGACCGATCGCAAGGACCTCCCGTGTATCTTGCCTTCGACAGAGCTAGTTCAGTTAATGGCATCACTGGAGGAAACAATAGGATGATTACAACTATGAAACTTGAACATGCATGAGCTTTGTAGCTCACTATCGACTCTAACTTACCTGATCAGACTCGCTCTGTTCAAACTGGAGAACTGAAGGAAGAGGATTTTCTAGTTAAACCCATGCGGAGCGTGGAGAAGCAACATTTGACAGGTCGGACGATACTCGTTACCTCATAGAACGAATGTGGGTCTCCTAATACGGCAACTTTAGGAAACTTGCGTTGAGTAAAGCACACCAGCTTCGATATTCTAGTCGTCTGGATTTTTATGAGAGATAGTAGGATCTATGAATCGTGTGCTGATAATCGGGCATGAAGACCCACCTAGTTAGGTATGTGAATGACGGATTGACTTGTGGGAAAGTCAGGGTGAAATGTCAGCAACCAGCAATAACCGCAAGGAAATGAGAACAGGTAGCCATGGATTTGGCCACTAGTCTACTTATAACTCGAAACGGAAACAATATCACCTGGGTGATCGTTGATTGTCTCACATAACCAGCACACTTTCTAGCCGTTAAGGAAGCGGATAAGCTTTCTACACTTGCAGTCATCTATCTGAAAGGAGTGGTTGCTAGGCACAGGATGCCAACCTCCATTATCTCTGATCACGACCCACGATCTGCATTTGATTTGTGGCAAGCGGTGCACAAATCCTTTGGCTCGCGTTTAGACATGAGCACAGTATATCACCCACAGACGGATAGGCAGACTGAACGCACCATCCAAACTTTTGAAGACATGCTTCGAGCACGTGAAATCGACTTAGACAAACGGTCGGAGAAGACACCTCCCTTTAGTAGAGTTTTCGTATAATAACAGATACCCCACCAGTATTCAGCCCGCTCCGTTTGAGGCATTGTACGGACGTAAATGCCGATCACCTCTTTGCTGGGCAGAAGTTGGTGACAGCCAAATCACAGGTCCAGAACTTGTGGTAGACACAACTAAGCAGATTGCTCAGATACGACAACGAATGGCGGTAGCTCGTGACCGTCAGAAAAGCTACGCTGTTAAACGCAGGAAACCACTCGAGTTCCAGGTTGGGGATCGAGTGCTACTCAAAGTCTCACCTTGGAAGGGTGTGGTTCATTTTGGCAAACGAGGCAAACTCAATCCACGTTATGTCGGACCTCTTGAAATCTCTGAACGATTTGGCAAAGTTGCTTACAAGTTGAATCTACCTGAAGAACTCAGTGGAGTTCACAACGTTTTCCACGTGTCAAATCTGAAGAAGTGTCTGTCAGATGAGACCCTCATAGTTCCTTTGAAGGAGCTCACAATCGACGATCAGCTGCGATTCGTCGAGGAACCAGTTGAAACCACAGACCGAGACGTTAAGGTTCTCAAGCACACCAGAATACCTCTTGTTCGAGTTCGTTGGAACTACCGTCGTGGCCCAGAGTTCACCTGGGAATGAGAAGACCAAATGAAACTCAAGTATCCCCAGTTGTTCGAGAATAGTACAACCACTACTGAGACTGAAGCTACTGCAGAATTTCGGGACGAAATTCCAAACCAACTGGGGAATGATGTGACACCCCAGGAAAACCAGGAAACAACGCAACATAACTAGCTTCCTCAGTAACCACGTGCTAAATTTCGGGATGAAATTTCTTTCAAGTTGGGGATGATGTGACAACCCGAGTTTTCAAGGTCTTTCCTCTACACGTTATTCGTTTCAAAATTATGTTTGGACAATTTGTTGCACTATAATTATGCACGTTTGTCATATGTTTGGGATATTGTGTTGTTATTTATATGGTTAATGTGTTAACATGTTTTATAAACATATGTATTATTTAAAAGTTGGAAATCCACCTGGGGAAAACACTAGAGTTTCGCCGCAATGCAACTCAACGAAACCCAGGAGTTTGGTCAAGCCCATGACGACAAAACATGGGGTTTCGTCGCCCCCTTTAAGGTTTCGTGGATATGGGCTTTCGGCCAAGGAGTGGCCCACACACTAGAATCAGTTATAAACCTCTTATACGTGAAGATTTCATTAGAAATCATAATCGGCAAACCCTAGAATTCTCCCTCTGTGCAACGACAACCATCACCTCTCTCGAATCCTTGCTAATTCGTCTCGTAACCGGTTAGTCTATAGATATTAATTAACTGATTCGATTTCCTGTCATATTTGATTGCATGATGCCATGATAGAGGGCTTTGATTGTTATTGTCTAATGATTTTTACATAGGGTTGTATGGATAGATGGTTATGATGGTCTGTATGTTGAGATTCAGTCATTTGATGAGTATGATACTTGTAAATTGCGGATTTGATAATCTGTTTGTTAATCCTTTGGTTTAGATCTGATGTTGTGAGTATATTCATCCATGATTCACTGCTTGGAAGTTTATGTTACGGAATGATGTCTGTCAAATGTTGTTATGTATATTAATGAATCGGCATTAGGGTCAAGTATTTTGTTAATAGATCATTAAACCCATGATGATTGTTTTGAAACCGTCGCTAATGATTAAGGTTCTAGGAGAATAAGAAACTGAAACCATGTAACTGTTTCATCGATTATGGAGAAGTGACGAAACATCATGTGTGACGAAACCCTATAGGTTTCGCCACATTGCCTAACGACGAAACCCTATGAGTTTCGCCATGTTACATCTCGACGAAATTCCATGTGTTTCGTCGCCTGGAGTTTCGCCAACTAGTGTCTGATTCACAACAGAATTGTATTTGACATAGGTATGAGACTAGAATGCTTATTAACTGTTTGTTTATGAACCTCTTATCATGATTTAGGAAGTATGAGCTAGTATGCAAAACATAGATAACAAACTGTATGCTTGATTGAGTAATATAACTGCTATGTATTAATCAGTGCTCGTTATTTTTGCATGCATTCTATGGTTGTGAAGTACATGAAAACAAAACGTACATAAACTGATCATGCGTGTATGGATATAATAGGCTTTGATTGAATAAATTGAACGAGTAGTTAAGCATACCGAGCAAACCGAGATGAGTTCACACACTTTCTAAGGCATGGGATTCCCGGTGGTTGGGAATGGGTTAAAGAATTAAAACGGAACCTACATATCCTCCTTGGGTAGGATATGTACGGCCATCCTCCATGGGTAGGATGCCAATATTATTCCTGCGTATTCTCCTTGGGTAGAATACGTACGTTCGTCCTCCTTGGGTAGACAAAACTCTATCATGAAGTCACTCATTTTTATATCGACTTAATCGCCGGGCCAATGGCGAGCGGGTCATTAGTTAATAGCGCTATTAGGGTTGACAAGCCTCACACCGTGCCGTTCGAACGTCAATGATGATAGACATTGACGTAGGGCACAATTATTGTTCGTCAGTTGTCGATATGGTAACGGTCTAGTGGTTCACATGGGGAAGCCCTCACTAGTTATGGTTTGGGAAATAAGGAATCGGTAAAACATACTTTTCAACTATGGGGTAACCCCTACGGCTAGTAAGCCAACTAACGAAAAGCTACGTTTTTGAAACAACTTAAAAACGAACACCCAACTGAGAACTCGCTCAACTTTGTTGTAGATTCGTTGTTACATGCCTTGCAGTCCTTTAGGTGCATATCTATGGAACTTGTTGTCTGAGAAGCTGGAGTGGTCATGGGTCGAGATACATGGAAACACAATACGAGACTAACGGCTTTTTACATGTGGTTTATAAACACTTAACGAAGGATTTATGCTTCCGCTGTAAACTGTGAATTATTGTAACATTTACTGTTAATCAATGAAAGTTTTATTTTTACATTCCTATGAGTTCAATGTGATTGATGGCTAAGATCCTGGTACGTCACACACCTCGCGGGGGTTTCCGCTTGTGGTATTTTGGGGGTGTGACAGAGAAACTGGTCCTCGCATTGGTTCACGCGTCACGTAGGCTGCGATGATATTTTTCTGGCCACGTTATCACCGTCCTTACAAACTACCATCTAGGACAAATCTTGTCTAAACCAGATGTCACGGGACGGTTGGCTAAGTGGGCTATCGAGTTAGGAGGATACAACATCCTGTACAAACCTCGACAAGCTATTAAGGGACAGGTCTTAGCAGACTTTGTTACCGAAGTCCCCATCGATAAAATTCAGGAATGCAAGGCAATTCAAAATTCTACCCCAGTCTTAGATGAGAGGGTTTGGACACTACACACAGACGACGCCTCAAACGATGACGGTGCAGGCGTAGGCCTTCGCCTAGTTAGCCCTGATAACCATGAACTCACATCCGCAATTTGTCTAGATTTAAAAAGTACTAACAACGAAGCGGAGTACGAAGCGTTCCTGGCAGGACTCCGTCTGGCACTCAAGATGGGAGCAAAGAACCTCGAAGCACACGTAGATTCTAAGTTAGTAGCAGAACAAGTCAATGGGCATTACGATGCTAAAGGCGAAGCCATGGCCTTATATCTGGAACAAGCAAGAATCTTGATCAACCAGTTTCAAACCTTCAAGATAGTTCACATCAACAGAAGTGAAAATAAACACGCAGATGCGCTAAGCAAATTAGCTGCTACAAGCTTCAGATACCTCGCGAAAGAGGTTCGCATCGAGGTATTATCTAATCCATCTGTTCCCTTAAGACAAGTAAATATCATAGAAGTCGGGAATCCATCTTGGATGTCCCCAATCATTACATACTTGCAACATGGGATTCTCCCAGAAGGAAAGGCAGAAGCTAGGAAAATTCAGCATAAGGCAATAAATTACGAAATGGCAGATGGTATCTTGTATCGCAAATCATTCATGGGTCCTCTTCTACGCTGTGTAGATAAAACCGACGCACAATATTTGGTCCGTGAAATTCACGAGGGACTATGTGGCATCCACGCAGGCCCGCGCATGGTGGTTGCAAAAATCATGAATGCAGGCTACTACTGGCCAGGTATGCATGTTGATGTAGTAGACCTTTTGCGCAAATGCACGGCATGTCAGCGCCATGCCCCAAAAACGCTCCGCCCAAATAAACCTCTGGTCCCGGTCACTTCAGCTTGGCCTTTCCAACAATGGGGCATTGACCTAGTCGGTCCCTTTTCCCGATGTGCCTAGCGCAGTTAAGTTCATAGTAGTAGCGGTAGACTACTTTAATAAATGGGTAGAAGCGAAGGCACTCGCATCAACTACTGAATGGTGATCCGAAAATTCATCTGGGAACACATCATTTGCTGATTTGGACTACCATTACGCATCATTTCTGATAATGGGACAAACTTCGCATCAGAAGACTTACAAAAATGGTTTAAAGAAAGCTTCGCCTCTGTGGTGCACCCACAAGCGAATGGGCAAGTCGAGAGCGTAAACAAGCAGATAGTGGATGGTATAAAGGCTAGGCTTGGAACCGCGCGCAGAGGATGGGTAGACGAACTCCCAAGCATTCTATGGGCTCACCGCACAATGCTGAAAACTAGTACAGGCGAAACTCCATTCAGTCTTGTTTGTGGATCAAAAGCGGTAATCTCAGCAGAAATTGGCCTCCCATCACCACGTATGTTAGTAATGGAAAAACAAGATAACGAACGTGAGCGTAGAATTGTCCTGGACCTCCTTGAAGAAAGGCACAAAAACGCGGCCATCAGCGAAGCCAAGTACAAATCAAATCTCAAAAAGTATTATAATGCTCGAGTGCGCGTGTGCACCTTTGTTCCCGGTGATTTTGTCCTTCAAGACAATGAGGCCACCAATACTGAGAAACCGGGAAAACTCGGGCTGAAATGGGAAGGACTATATATCATTCATGAAGTCCTAGGTAAAGGCGCATATACTCTCAAAAGACTCGATGGAACGGTCGTCCCACGCACATGGAACACACAACAGTTGCGCAGACAAACAGTCAATGCTTGCGCAGGCAATGTAATTATTTTAATTATTTACTTTGTATTAACTGGCCCTCACACCTTATCTAATCAATACAAAGTTTTTACTCTCATTACTTTCTACTGTTTATTACAAAATGCATGTAATTCCTTTTGGTAAGCGCGAAAACACCATGGTAACATATAACAAGTCTCATGAACAGTCCACGGATACAAGTCCTATCCAGACTAACGTTCACACATGAGCTTCCTACCATCTTTATTCGCATTACCTAGACAAAGTAATTATACACATGAAAGACATTGTAATCCAAACATATATCATATTCAAAACAGTTACTTGCGCGCCACACGCATTAACAAAAATCTATATGCACAACAGTGCATCAAAAAAAAACAAAAGTTACTTGTGCAGTCAACACAAGAACAAAAAAGTATACAAGTACAGCAGTACAGCAAACAAATATTTACAAAAACATACAAAATAGACTAGACACCCGAGAACATGGCCAACACCTCCAAAGGGGTATGCAGTGCTTCACCATACCACTCGAGAGGGTGAGGGTCAACAATCCATTGATACCCACTCTCACCATCAACCACAGCAGAGGTCATCGTTTGAGACTCGGCCGAAATCACAGAAGGTCGTCCACTTTGACGCCGCTTATACACTACCGAGCATTGACCCCTCCGATCAAATGGAAAAGACTGCATCAAAACATTTGCTGACAGTCGTGTAACACCTACATCATCATCATCATCATCACCAGTAGGAAACGAAGTACCATCTCCCCTTTTACAGGGGTGGAGCATGGTACCAGAAAGGCCTTCACATCCGACAGCCTCTTCCGGTGTCAGACCTCAAAAATGAAGCAAAGCGTCAGCAGCATCAATGGTCTTCGGGATTTCAGAAACCCTCCGTGAACGGTATTTTCGCCTGGTTCTCATATTTGCCAAATCTGGTAGAGTTTTAGTAACCTACATATATAAATATATAAGTAAAATGAGTTGACGTCATCATCGTTAAGAGAGATGTAAGAAATCGTAATGATTAATGTCAAATCGCCACTTTCTGAAACGACGGTGTCACAGTAATCATCGATTCCATTAAATGATCTCTGACACCGTCTACACGCATTCCCAGAAGCTACAGTTTCAATAAGAAGGTGATTGGTCAAAACATCTATTCATCTTCTACTCTATGGCACACAAGGGTCACGTCACCTCAATCAGCTCATGATTAAAAACAATTCATTCTAACATAATGAACAGTTCAACTCGAGAAATATCTTCTCCAAGAAGATTTCCAACATTTTCCAGCCAAGAAACTCCACATAACAAAAAAACACTCATCTCTTATAGTCCAGTACTCCACTTATTTGCATAAGAGCAACCCTAGACTGGGGGGACTTGAAGGGGTATGGTCCCAAAAACCTAGCGCAGACACATGGGACCATACCGCAACTTCACCACCAATGAGCCCTCTTTAAGAGAACCCTGTGCGGCCGCGCACCGGTTCTAAAAGAGAACTTAAAAAGAAAACAGTCTTTAACATTCGCGCACCAAAAAGGAACTAATAAATCCTTGCGCAAGCTCATATGGCGGAAGTTGGAAGTGAAACTCTTAACAACATCTCCGCGCAAATATCACCCAGACTTAAACAGAAAGTAACCTTTCTGTTACAACAGAATTTGCATAAGGAAGAGCCACATAGGATTACAGCTGTAAACCTTCTAGAAGGCTCTATCATGCATAACCATTCGGTTATAACCGAATGGACACGTGGCATCATCCTGAGCATTCCTCAAAGTCACGATGATGACACTAAATTGAAGAAAGATCTACACTTGCCCACTTTCCACGTGTCATCTCCCCAGCCGTTGATCATGCCAACGATCCGTGTGCACATACATCACGTTAGTGATTAACGGTGGAGAAAATAACCGCATACAGAAATTACTTTCCGTCTTCTCTCCCGTCAACAAATTTTCCCACCCAAATTCGGTTATAAATAAGAGAACTCAGGTATCATTTCTCAAGTTACATTCACTTCACTTTCAATACTTCTTCTTCTTCATCAAAACCTGCACTTATTCTCACGCCGGAGGGGGGTCACAGAGAGAACCCCCATTCTCCCCGTGGCGAGTCTAACGGCTGTTCGTTTTGCAGTTATTGTTTGAAGAAGGAGCTCAGCCAAACCCCGAATCAAATGAGAGGAATCACCCCTTTTATGCAGAACTAAACCCCTGGTTTAATTGATTTCGGTCTGTTGAACCAGTGTTTCTTCAAACAAGGACGATTGGTTTTTTAACAATGTCACGAATTGGTTTTCACTTAAAGATATAAACCATACAAAGTTTTCTTTCAAGACGATTTACTACTTGGTTTTACAAAACAAATGTTTTCAGTCAAGATTCATGGCTACAAGGTTCCGTTTTACTTATATCCACATGTAAAGTTGGTAAAACATATTGCAATATCAATCACTTTTTGATTTCAAGGACTATACTCGTCGACTCTCGAAGTCGGACGAGGTATTGCAATATGAATTCAAAGCCATGGATTTGACATACAAAACCTATGTACTCGCCAGCTTTCTTTGCTGACTGTTTTTCACATATGTTTCAGGAACTATTGTTTGATGATTAATTGCCTACTTCACATAGGATGGATGCGGGCCTTAGTGACATTAAAACATGAAAGTCAATTTTTTTTGGGTAAAGGGTTACCCCGGTGATTTTATATCATATCATCAAGAAATACAAGTAGAAAGGCAAAAATACCCTCTAGTTATCTCTAATGGCATACCACTAGAGATTTAACAAGAACACAGCCAACTAAACAACCAAAGACACAAAAGAACCAAAAGTTAAAGAATGCCTTTAGTCTTCGCCAAAGCTCTCCACTCCATCAAGCTTCCATTCCTCCAAGTACTTAATAACTCTAGCACTCCGCTTATACTTCAACGACAATAGTTTCACACGCACTGTTGCTACAATCAGATCTGAAATTTGTTCTGGAGGTCTTAACTGGTTATTAAAAAACCTAGCATTCCACTCCCTCCAAATGAAGTAAGCCAAAGCAGCCACCAGAAGTTTGCTGATAACTAAAGCAATCGATCTTGAAGATGATCTAGGAACCAACCAGTTGACAACATCTTCCCATTTCTCTCGGACCGAGCCCATACCTCCCTTGTTACGGATTGAATGCCACACTGCTTTTGAGTAATCACACTCAAAAAATAAATGGTCATGTGTATCTATACCTGAATAACAAAGCAAACAACACATTAGATTCATGGAGCCCGTGACTGTTCTGTTCCATTGAAGAATCCGATCTTGCGTCCACAACTTTCTCTTGAAAATCAACCAGGTCATAAAGGCATGTTTTGGAATATTAAGAGCTGACCAAACTGTTTTCACCCATCCCACAGGCTGCCCTCGGACTCTCACGGCATCCCAGACTTCTTTAGTTGAAAAATCAACAATATTGCCATCGGTTTTCTGCCACATGATCTTATCCTGATTAGCTTCATTGAGACTAATATTCTGAAGTTGAAATAGAACCGGGTACAGGTCCCTCCAAGCTTCAGGCCAGTTCCAATTACCATCCACGATGATATCCGCCACTTTGGACGTGATATTAAAACCATGTTGAGCCATACGTCTTGGGGTTACATACTGCGCCAAAGGACATATATTGCACCATCTATCAAACCAAAGAAAAGTGTTTTCTCCATTACCCACTTTAGACAAAAAGAACTGCCTCACCGATTGCCTACACTTTAGAAGTTTTCTCCATCCCCAAGGAGTGTTGTGTTGAAGAGGGATATCCCATAGGCTTCGTTGCTTAATCCTATGAATCTTAACCCAAGTTGTCCATAGCGACTTTCGAGCCACCAAGATGCTATATATATGATAAGTCATGAGCGACTTTTTAACATCAGCGATCCGCCTAATGCCCAACCCACCTTCCGATTTAGGAAGACAAACCTCTTTCCAAGCCACCTTTGCTCTCCCCCTAGCGACTATGCCATGACCCCATAAAAACCATTTCATCTTACTTTCCAGCTCTTTAATTATAGTTGCCAGTAATATGAACACCGACGCCCAATAAACATGAATAGCTGAAAGAACCGAAGCCACCAACTGGAGCCTGCCAGCAAAGGAGAGAAACTTGTTTTTCCAATCCGTAATTCGTTTATTCATTCTCTCTACTAACACCTTGCAATCCTTTGTCAATAACCTTGACGCTAATAATGGGACTCCCAAGTACTTGACTGGAAGCTTTCCTTCTTCAAAGGGGACAATCTCCAAAATCTTTTCTTTGACTCGATTCGGAACATTACCAAAGAACACAGTGCTTTTGGAGGTGCTAGGCGTAAGACCACACACGCTTTTGAACTCCTTCATGGACTGCATGATAACTTTAATCGATTGAACATCACCTCTAGAGAATATAAATAAATCGTCAGCAAAGCATAGGTTTATAATCATTTGCTTCTCACATTTATTGTGGAATCTGAATGATGGGTCCAACTGAGCCGCCCTATTAAGGATCCGAGTCAACACTTCCATAACAATTGTAAACAGATAAGGGGACATCGGGTCCCCTTGCCTTAGACCTCTCTTCCCTCTAAAGTAACCATGGATATTCCCATTGATACTCAAGGAGAAAGACGTAGTTGTCACGCATTCCATAATCCAATGAATGAATGTATCCGTAAACCCAAAGCCAACCAACACATCATGAAGAAAATTCCAGTCCACTGTATCGTATGCTTTTTGTATGTCAACTTTAAGGGTACATCTTGGAGGACCTACCTGCCTGTGATAATTGTGCATGAGCTCTTGTGTTAGCATAATATTGTCCAAAATCCTTCTACCCGGAACGAACGTCGATTGATTATCACTAATAATAGCATTCAAGCCTTCCAAAATTCTATTGGTAATAATTTTGCTAATTCCCTTGTAAACAACATTGCAGCAAGAGATAGGACGAAAATCTGTAACTAAACCCGGAGTTGCGATTTTTGGAATCAAAGCAATAAAGGTATGATTCAGCTCCTGAAGCATTCTGCCAGTTTCGAAAAAATCCAGCACCGCTGCGATAATGTCATTACCGATAATATCCCATGCTCGTTTAAAAAACGCAGAGGTATAACCATCAGGACCCGGAGCTTTATTCTCATTGATGGAAAAGATAGCATCTTTTATCCCAAGATAGCATCTTGTATATTGTTATCTGTTTATCCCAAGACAATGTAAACAGTTATCCTAATAATACAAAACTTTAAATACCATGTATTGTGAAACAATCCCTATAACGTAACTCCCCGATGTTTCCGTCGCGGTTTGTTGTATTACGTGATCGGGGTGTTACAGCTGCGGATAGAGTATCAACGCGGGTCGCGGAGCTGAGGCCTGACCCGTGTGCAGGTCGCGGCGTGTGACCACCAAGCAGGTTTTAGTTTTATGTCAATTGTAGTCCTTGTGGTTTGATGATAGTGATGTTTTAAGGTATAATATGTATATTTCAAACATTTTAAGTAAATAGGACATGTAACCAAGTATTCACAAATATTTAAACATGTATTAAGTGTCGTAAATGTTTAATCAAGTCTTTACATGTATAAAGCGTGAAAGATTCATGTATTTACGATTGTCCGTTTGTAAATAAACACGTTCTACAAGAATCATGTACTCGTAACAAGTGTGTGTGTATGAATAAGTATGAACAACACGTGTAATTCTCATGAAATAATCCATTTTTTATGATCATGGCCTCGAATTTACAACGATTTGAAATGAAATACGATTACAAGAGATTACAAGTTTCCGAAAATAGAAGTACAAGACAAGCTTTCTAATTAAGGCAAGTTACAAAAAGTGAGGCGTTACATTTGGGCATGCCTAAGGCCATGTGGGCTAGGCAAGCCCAAGGGGAGCCCATGTGGGGTATGGGCATACCTAGGGTATTTAAGCTAGCTGTTTCACAAACTAGGGTTTGGAGCCTCCATGAAATATAATTCCTAGAGACGGGTGATTTGGTAGAGAGAACACTTGTACCAGACGGTTTTGCTTATTCAAGTAATAGAATCGTGTGCAAGGTGTTAAAGTGATCTCGGTAATGTTCTTCCTATTTCTTCATTTTTCGTTTTTCTTGAATCACACCAAGTTTGGATTCCACCCATCCTTGGTGTGTGTTTGATATCTTTGTTTGATCCGGATTATTGGGACTTACAATTACTCTTTAAATAATCCATCTTTCCTTACAAATCACTCTTGATAAGTTTTTACACACGTGTAAATGACAAACTTACGCATGTGTAAATTTTCTTTATTTACGAATATATGCAAATTTAAACGTGTAAATTTTATTTCTAATATTGTCTTCGAATAATAACAATAGTTGTAAAAATAAATTTTGAATTTTAATTGTTTTTTACCAAGTTCTCATGCATTTTTTCATTTGTTCTCACGGTTCTCACAATACTTAGAGTTATCTTGATTTAATATTTAATGTTTTTTAAATAAATAAGTGAAAAGGACCAATTTGTCCTTCACTTAATAGTTAAAATTAACTAGGTTAGGGTCAAAGGACAAACTGTACAAAATTTTGAAACATTAAGTACAAAACCTGTCAATTTCAAAGACAAAGGATACCACATGAAATTTGATATAAAAATAAAGGACAAAACTTGTAATTCACTCTTTTTAATAAAAATAAAGGACAAAACTTGCAATTCCCACTTTTTAGTCTGTCTTCGTTCATTAAGGAAATGAACATGTTCATATATGTTTTTGTTTGTTCGTTAATTTTAGATAACTAACACAAACGTAAGTTCACAAACAAAAAAAAATGTTAATGAACACAAATGAATAAAAAGGAACACAAACAAGCCTTCATGAACAGAAATGAACACAAATGAACATAAATTAAATTTCGAATAAAACTGACATCTTTCGTCACAAATATTACTTAGATCCACCAAAATATACTAAGTCGATGCTGGTCTAAAAGACAAAGTCGGTAGTCCTCGAGAAGAAGATCACATCGACGATGTAGGTGGCGATGAGAAATTTATAAAGAGTGCAATTTGTGAAGGCTATCAACCCAAAATTGTAAAAAGGAATGTAATATACAATACACTAATATTTATTATTAAATATTTTTATTAATGGGAATTTTAAAGTATTTAAATAAAATATAAAAGTTATAAAACCCTAATGAACTATTATCAAACATAAATGAACATATTACTGAACGTTCACGAATATAAATGAACGAACTTAATCTATATGTCATGTTTGTTCATTTAACTAAACGAACGAAATCATATAACGAACACAAATGAACTTCTCACTGAAGGGTTCACAGAGTGTTCATTGAACATTTTTAGCTCTGTTTTTTTTTTTTGTAATAATTTCACGTTAACTTGATACAAGTACGAGGTCCACTCAAATATAAACAGGTATAAAAATAATATTAAATTAAACATTACTGCGTATTTAAAATTTTTATTAATGATTTTAAAACAGTTAATTGACAAGAAGTATTTAGTAAACATAACTAGTGAAGATTTCCCGTGCTTTGCAAAAACTTCTTAGTTGGTAACCTTTCAGTTCTGTGCAGGTATTCGGTATAACAACCAAAAGAGATATGCTCAAGAATATCAACACGTGTGTTTTTTACATTGATCAAAAATCCAAAAATATGAATATCGATACTGGTATCAGTTCGGTTTGTCACAATACCATTATCGTACTAGCACCCGTTATAGCTAACCATATAAAAAACATATATAATATTGCGAATACAACTTTCAACGAACTATATACCACCACGTCGAGAAAACCATAAACTTGAATACGATACCGGTATCAATGTTGTTCAAACGATATTGGTTTTTGTTAGTGTAGTAATGTCTATCGCCTCCGTCAATCCAGTCCGTAGCAAAAACTGAAGAAATCTAGGCATATATTGTAATATATAGATAGAAAAGGCAAGGTGGCATTATTGTAAATAAGGGGAAATCCCTTATATCCTTTGCCTATAAATAGAACCATAAGGGCTAGATTTAGAACTTTTGCCACATTTGAGATTTGGAGATCTAGAGCTAGAGAGACAAAGTCTAGAGAGAGAAAGTGACGTCGTGATTCAGGTGCTTGTACGTTTTCAGATCATTCAATAGAATCACAGATTATATTACGTCGTGTGTGTTCGGTCACGTTCATGTTTGGATTCCGCACGTTACACGAGTCAGTTCGCAATCGTTTCGGAGTAAAAAACCGATCCTACAAGTGGTATCAGGGTAGGAGCTCGATTGCACGAATCAAACACACAATTTCGCACGAGAAAACATCAGATTCAGAGTCAAAATTGCAACGTCAAATTTCTCACTCTACTCATTTTCTTCACGTTCTTTACTGAAAAACGCAAAATTAAACGGGTTTTTACGGTTAGAAATTGCTGATTTTTTGATATGTTGTGCGAAAACAGTTGATCTATAAGCCTACAAATTTTCAGAATTTAATTCTAAACGGTTTGAGAGAAATCAAGATTTTTGTGTTCGAAAAAACGTGAAATATGTTGGCAGTTGCTGTTGATGCTTATGATGTTCACCGATTGGATGGCCATCCGATCGGGTGACCATCCGATCCAAAACATCACTCGATTCATTTCTCTGTTTAAAAGTCAACTGTTCAGTCAATCTTTCAGGTTCGTTTATTACATCACGTGAACATATGTGTTAAGTGTCAGCTCACTAAATCAAACGGTCCAATGATACTTGAATGTTGACTGTTAAAAACAGATGACAGTCCATGTGAGTTATTAATTGCAATCGGTGTGCATGTGAAATTTACTACTGTTATCCTCAAGAATCATGAGTCTGTGCATGTAAATAAGTTTAGCGGTCCAATAGAATTAGAATTACATCAGAGATTGCATGTGAGTATTTTGTTACAAAGTATCAAGTGGTGCAATCATCGAACGGCCACTTGATCAAGTAGCCACTCGATCCAAAATTCCCACTCGATCTAAAGTACCAAAGTTCATTTGTTTTATATATCAATTAGTGTCACTCGATCGAGCCGCCACTCGATCGAGTAGCCACTCGATCCAAAATTTCCACTCGATCGGATCACCATCCGATAGTTGGTTGGTGTCACTCGATCGGATCACCACCCGATCCAAAGCCTATTGAGCAATTGACGGATCGTCACTCGATCGGATCACCACCCGATACTAGGCATACTGTCAAGCGTCAGATTTCCACTCGATCGGATCACCACCCGATCCAAGACATATTGCCAATCGTCGGATAATCACTCGATCGGATCACCATCCGATCCGCTGTCATCATTGTTATCTTGTTGACTTTCGTTGACCTCACTCGATTGGATACCCGTCCGATCCAGGTGTTTGATAATTTTGTTTTAATTGATTGTTTCTTTGTGATTCAGGTGATAAGTGAGAAACATCATGGCTGAAGAATTTTACAACACGTTCTACAAGGCGTTTACATTCGAATCGTCTGAAACGTCGACTGTTACACCCAAAACAATAACAAAAGCAATAAATGATAATATTCGACATGATAACTTCTATGGAACTTATTCAAAACCACCTAAACTAGTAAGTATTGAGGACTACACATGGTGGAAAGAACGGTTTATCAACTGGGCCAAAGCTTACGCACATGAAAGCTGGTTTTGGATGGAGTTTGGATATGATAGACCTGTCAATGAAAAAGGAGAAGAAATCCCACTCAAAATCTTATCCGTTGAAGACAAAAAGAACTTCTCATATGAACAAAGAATGATTGCTCTAATCCAACAGTCGATTAGAGCTGATATTTTTGCATTACTTGTTCATGATGGTTCCTCTAAATCGGTTTGGGAAGCTTCAAAGGTTAAAGCTGCGGGTGGTAAACATATTAAAAAGAATAAAATTGCTTTACTAAAAAAGGAATTTGATCTGTTTGATAGTCTAAAAGGAGAGTCGGTGAGACAAATGATTGAGCGATTTTGTCATTTAAAAATTGAGCTTGATAGATTTGGAATCGTAAAAACACGTGAGGAAATTATTGATAAAATCATTGAAGCGTTACCACGAGCTGATCAGTGGCAAACGTTTGTTTTTATTTTGAAAAATGATGTGTTGTATGAAACAATTACTCTCGATGTGTTGATTGAAAAGATTGAAACTCATGAGCTTGAATTGCAGAAACAGAACAAGATGAGTAGCTCTTCACATCAACAGAATGTCGGTCTTTACTACAAGGGCAGTGTACCTCAGGTGACTGTAAATGAATCACCAAAGATGGCATTCAGTGTTGAAAAGTCAAAAGAACCATAGAGATGCTCATCAAGTTACGATCCAGGATATCATTCATCATCAACGACATCAAACTCTGAAGAACCTGAAGAGATTCTCTGCAACATCGCTTTAAAGCTGAAGAAGTCTTCGTCAATGAACATCAATCCTGCTAAACAGCAAATGAGTCTTCTGGGATCAATTCTGGAATCATACGAAGATCTGGTAGCTGGGAAAATTAGAAATTCTGAATTAACAAAGGAAGATTACGACCAGATCGATCCAGAAGAGATGGAACTCATTGATCTAAGATGGTGTTTAGCAAGCTGCATTCGATGAGCTCAGCGTTTCATGGATATTACTGGCAGATAATCAATCTGTGGACCATCAATAAAGCTGGGATTCGACAAATCAAAGGTGACCTACTTCAAATGCAAGCAAAATGGTCATTTCAAAAGAGAATGCAGAAACTCTGCTTTTGAAGAAAGAGCTAATCCGTTTAAAGAAGATTACTATCAAAAGGTGATCTATCACAAGAACAGAGAGGAATCACCAAGGTTGAAACAAATTGAAGATAATCCTGAAAAGGAAAAATCAAGAGCTTGTGTTGTGATTCAAGATGAAGGGTTTGACTGGAGCGAATTCCTTCTAGAAGATGAACTTGTTGATGATCGGTTCACAGCTCATGGCAGAACTATATCATCAAACATACATCGTGCATTTGTTGCCGAGATAAAGGAGATAAGTTGAGAAGAAATTCTGAATGAGAAAGCTTACAGAGAAAGATGTATCATTGGATACAGAATTGAGGAGATGGAAAAAGAGTATGAAGAAGCAAGAAGCAATAAAAGATGGGACAAGAAGCGAGAGTGTTATGTCAACAGAAATGGTGAACCAGTCGTTCATCCAAAAGAAGTGGTTTTTGATGAAGTTCTTGCAGTAATTCCTCTATCCGGCGAGTACTACTCAAATGTTGAAAAAGATAAACACTATAAGAAAAAGCAGGATAAAATCATCAGAGATGCCATGACAGCAAGTCTGAGAAAGAGGGATGAAGAAAGAATGAAGAAAAATGTTGATGAGTTGGTGAATGGTTTGAAGAAGGTAGCTGAAGAAGTGAAAGAAGAAGAAAAAGTAACAAAAGAAGTTGTTGATAAAACTGTTACTGAAGAACAACAAAATGAAGATGATCCGAAGAAAGAAGAAGAAGCTGAGATGAAGGTTGAAAGTTTGGTTGAAGTGGATGGTGCTAATGGTGTTGGCAAGGAACAAAAGAAGAGTGAAGCTGATCAGACACAGACGGAAGCGAAAGCCGAAGTGCCAATCACTAAGGTAAAAACTGAATCTGAAATTTTAAAAACTGTTGAACAGTGCAAGAAATGCTTGGAAACATGCAGTGCTTGTACTGAAAAAGATGAAAAATTCAGAACAAGAGATCTTGAATTCACTAAAATCGAAGAAGTTTTCAAAATTAAATGCAAAGAGATGTTAGAAAACGAAAAAGTTTTGAAAGATAATGACGAAAAGCTTACACAAAAATGCAAGAATTTAGAAAAAGAAAATGAGATTTTGAAAGAAAAGGTTTCGAAAATGACAGAAGAGTGTTTACAAAAAGAAAATGCATGTCAAGAAATGAAAAAAGAATATGATTCAATAAAATTAGCTTACCACATTACAAAACAATCATATGAAGACGTGAAAAGTCAAATGAAACTTGCTCAATCTAGATTGAGATACTGTTCTGAAACAACTGATACGCTTAAGCGACAGTATGAAATAAAGCAACAAGTTGTAAATTCTTACATTGAGGATGTTGCTAAGCTAAAGCGTCAAATAGCTGATTTAGAACAGGATAACAACAAGTTGCATAGTTATCAGGCATCATCATATGTGCTTGAAAGAATTTTCAACATAAAACCGGGTGATGATGATTCTGAGAAAAACAAGAAAGGTATTGGCTCAGAGTATCATCAGGTTCCACCATCGTTTGAGGAAAAATTCACGTTCTACGATGACGAGAAGGTGGAAAAAGCTTTCAACATGGTCGATCAATTGCCAGATAACATTGACATAACCTATTCCAAATCTGATGATTCTAGTGATTCAGAGGTGGTACGTAAGGTCGTTGAAAGTGTTTTGAAAGAAGAGTCCGTTGAAACAGGTAAATCTGAATCACAGGATGAAAATGAAGGTAGTTTTCATGAAGGTTATCTGAAAAACTCAAAATCTGAGAAAATTGCGAATGATGATTCAAAAGGATTGGTATCTACCATGATTGGATCAGACAAGTTATTCTCAGATTTTGAAGTCCCGATTCGGAATGTGATTTCAGAAAAAATAGATAAAGTTTTCAAATTGATTGAAATTGAAAAGTCTGAGATTCCAAAGTTTGCTGGAAAGAGTCACAAAACTTTTTATAACAAACCTGGTTACAAAAAGAAAAACATGAAGGCTGGGTTGGGTTATAACAAGAAACAGAATTGGAAGAAAAATGAAACGCCAAATTATCAGACAAAGATGAATTTTATTCACGGAACAAGTTCCGAAGAAGAGAAAGAACTCCAATTTAGACGACAGTCTAATGAAGAGTTCTATGCTCAGAAAAAGCAACAACAACAGGTCAAGGATGTGTCCAAGAGAAGATGCTTCAAATGTGATCAAACTGGACATCTTGCCCGCAAGTGTCCAAATCCAAAACCTTTTGGTGTTGAGATGAAAAAGAGGTCTGATGATGTTGAAAAACAGAAATCTGAGGATGTGAAACAAAGGTCAACTAGATTTGATTCAAAGCAAACTTGGAGGTACAACACAAACAGGTTTGCTTCGAATCAAACTTGGAAATCAAACCCGAATTGGTTTGATTCAAGACATACCTGGAATTCTCACATACCCATATTTAGAACAACACAAAGATGGAAAACAACTGTCGATTCTACGAAACGAAATCAGTTTTGGAAAACAAAAGTTGTTGAAAATCAAAATGTTCAAAAAGATTCACATTTTTACAAAAGAGGTACTCCAAAAGGTCAAACATGGGCAGTTAAGAAACAAATGACTTGGGTAAATGAGGAAAAAGATGATGTCAAAATTGAAAATGTCTTTGTACAAAATGACAAAGATTTTCCGAAGTTGAATGAAACATATTGTGTTGAAATGCCTAAGGTCAAACAGACCTGGGCTAACTTGTTCAAGTGATTGAATTAAATTGAATGTGCAGGTGCTTCCGAAGAAAAATGAATGTCATCAAGAGGAGTGTCGGAGTAGCCTGGCACGAGAGGAAGAGGCTGCTGGTCCCTGCGACGGTTAAACAGGGAGTTTGTTTGATTTTTGTACATAAATAAACAATATTTCAAAACCCTAAAAACTCAAAAAATTGAAAAATCAAAAATACGTTTGTTTTTTAATTTTCTCAAAATTTAAAAATTTCAAAAATATGTTGATTGAATATGCCGAAACCCTCACGGTAGAACAAACATGATTAATTTCACAAGATTGAAAAACAGTTTTCAAACTGTCGAAAATCAATGGGTTGTAAATCATGGGGGTACAGTATATTTTTTGCAAAACAGAGCATGAGAAGCAGAAAATGGATGGCGAGACAAAGCTATCTACATCGGTTATCAAATTTTCTTTAAAATGTTTTGAATTTTACGGGGAGTAAGAAAATTTTCAGAAAATCCAAAAACATTAGAAAATTTGAAAAAGCCAAAAACATGATAAAATTCAAAAAGAGTTGTGTAAAAAGAGGAAATGATAGTACATAAGTAGACAATCACAGTACGCTAAAGAAATGGAAAGTCAAATTCGATAAACGGTCTGACTGATGATATGCCAGTAGGTTTTACACGCTTAGTAGATTGTTTTCGTGATATAAACCTAAATATCATACTTACTTATCTCGTGGGGAACATCTCTCGGATATATGGGTAACCCCCGAAATCTTGTTTGAGAGATTGCCTGATTCTGAGATACTAGGTCTTTATTGTCACACCCCGACCACGTATAACATACAAAACGTGGCGGAAAACGTCGGGGAGTGTTGTAACAGAATTAATTGTTTCACAACCATGGCATACAAAGTTATATTTTATTTTATTTAACAAGGGTGTTACATTGTCTTAAACAGGAACAAAGAGTTCATAACATAATTAAACAAGTCTATCTTCATTTTTAGTCTCTAAGGCACAGGTCCGCCCTAGTGTCACGATCATCATCCTATGCAAAAGCTCCTGAAAACACATGTGAAAATAGGTACGTCAGCATAAAAATGCATGTGAGATACATAGGTTTGTGAAAATAGAATTCATGACTTATGTTTAAGAAAATGTTTAGTCATGAACCTTGTAAATTGATTTGTTTTGTAAATTGTTTGAAAAACAATAAGTTCAGATGATATGTATAAATAAGAGAATAATGTATGGTTAGATGAATAACCAAGTAAAATGAGTTTGTATAAGATGAGTTGTTTGTAAAACAATGTCTTGTGAAAAGTATGTTATTTGTACAAAATGTTATATGTCTAAATTGAAATGATTCAAATAACGCTACGATATGTAATACCATACAAACACTTATATATAGGAAGTACCAGCGGCGTATCCACCATGCTTGTATCATATTACACACGCCTCGTTACTTAAATCACTTACTCAAACCAAACCACCAAAGTAAAATGTTTATGTATAATCAAATGTCAAAATGTTTATGTGAAAACCATGTCTAATGTCTATGTCTAATGTTTATGTCTAATGTAAATCATGAATTGTGTATGTAAATGTCAAAATGTTTATGTATGGTAAGTGAAATATATCAACTAAACCATATGTAAAATGCACAAAAACAAGGTATTGAAGTAAAACATGGTTTAAATCAAAGTTATGTTTTGTGGAACAAATGCATGCTATTCTGATATAAACATTTATGCGGTATTGTTATAGTGTATACATCCAAGCCTTGAGACTGTGGCGATAAACCCTTAAACAAATTAAAGGTTTATCTAAATTATGTGTATCGAATTCGGTCATTCCTTCCATCCAAACATACCTAGGATGTCAGGAACGGGAGTTGTCAATTCCTATGGTACCACTACCTACTAACGAACGGCGTAGCTAATGTTAATGAATGTATAACGGGCATACATAGCATAAACACAATGAAATCATGTACTATAAGTGTACTATTGAACATAACAAGCATATGATATGAAAACATGGAAAAGCATGAAAGTAACAAGTAGGCACATGTGTTTCACCCCAAAATGTTTGGAAAACAGTAAAAGAGGGGTCTATGTACTCACTTGAGATTGCTCAGAAGTCCTAAGATAACCACCAAGCAATGCTAGAGATCACGGAATCAAACGACACCTAATATAGGTAGCTATGTTAATAAACCGGACCTATATCGGAGGATCGGATAGAATGAGGGCTCGTAAACCAAATGAGTATGGGAACTCATGTAGTATGGTTTAACAAAGCCTACATACTAAATGAAACCTAACCTAAGTGCTTACGACCCATTACGACCCGTTTAGGTAGCTTATGCTACTTTAACGCGTCGTTCGCGTAAAACGCGTTCGGACCGCCTAACTAGTCCTATGACAAGTAGAATATGCCTTAACATGTCTAATATTGCTGCCAAATCAGTTTAGATATCACAAGTTATGTTACATACGCTTAAAACGAATTTTGGCGTAAAAAGGGCATTTTGGTAATTTACCTAAGGCATATAAACTACCTATCATACAACTAACTAAACGTCGTGACCATAAGGTATAACCTCGGAAGGTTATTCCCTATATACTATGGTCACCTAATGTGTTTGGTCGGATCCTAATGATCGACCAAACGGGTCGGGTTCGAAAGTATAAGCGATTGATCAGATCGCTTACCTTTACGACCCTAGACAAGCACAAAACTAAAAGTGACGAGCTAAGCATGTTAAAACATGCTTAACTAAGTTAGAAAACAAGTTTGGTATCAAAACAAACGGTTTTGATACTCATAAGTAGTTTGGTTACAAAATACGCAAGAATACGTATTCTGGCCGAAACTACGGCTCGTCACTGAGCCTAGATAACGTGGTAATCAGTAGGTATAGTCACTAGGGACTATAACCATCGTGATTACGCTCACGTTATGAAGTTCAAACGAACTTCGAGTTGACCATAAACTGGTCAACACAGAAAGTCAAACAAAGTTTGACTTTCGGACTCGAAAAGCAATAAAAGAACGAAGGAACACTTACAAAGGGTCCCCGAAAGCTTTGATTTCTCAAGTATTCTCAGGTATCAAGTGCTTTCACTTCAACTTAGAGAACTCTCAAGAAAATCAAGTGGGTTTTGATCAAGACATGGGGGGGGGGGGTATTTATAGTTTTCGGAGAGCCGTTAGGATCGTTTCTTGGAAACCGTGCTTTGATCTTGGCCATACACCTCAAGACCCTGGTTTTAGAAAACCATTTGAGCCCATGGTATTGCCCAAAACCATGTGCAAAAGTGAAAATGGACCAGATGCAATGTTTCTGCCCAGATGAGGCGCTCGCGGAGCGCGACGGCATAGGCATGGGATGCTCGCGCTTCGCCACCATGTGTCATATTCAGCAAAGTTTCAAAAATGACAGTTTTGGTCCCTGCACGTGTTTAAGGCCTTTTTCGATGCGTTTGAACCCCGTTAACCTCATTTCAAAGCTCTAAAATGAAGTTAAAGTATAGGGAACTTAAAATGTGCTCAAAAACATCTCGGATGTCGGTTCGTTTAGCCGTACGATCGCAATGTTCGCTTAATTACGACGGAATGCGCATAAGCGCGAAAAACGATCCAAATGACGCGACGAATGGATTTTTCTCAAGCCAAACACTAAAATAAAATATTTTAGTGCTTACATAAATTTTTGGATGTCCGGATGTATTCAGAACGTAAGTTATGCGTGAAAATGCAAACTTGTGCACTTTTTGACGCTTTTAGTCCCTGAATGACCCAAAAGTTTATTTTAGCATACCGAACCCCTCAAAGCCTATTTCTAAGCTATGTAAAGGATATTTATGGTATGTTTAACTTATGGTCATGTTCCGGAATGTTCGTTACAGTTCGAATTGGCATACTTTCACAGTTTGTCAAGTTTAGTCCCTGTAAGCGAATTAACTTGTTTTTGCCATACCAAAGCCTTCAAAACTTATTTCTAAGTTATGTAAGGGTTATTTAAGGTATGTTAAGCATATGTTGGTGTTCCGGAGTATTTGTCGCGTTAAACTGAGTACGTTTATGCATCAGTTTGCTTATAACTCTCTAGAAAGTGATATAGAGTTTGAAATTACACAAAAGTCAAAACATGAAAAATGTCAAACATAAATAAATAAACATTGGGATCAAATAACTTTGTTTTATTGATAACCAAACTGTTCACAATGATTACAAGCACAGATGTTACAGTCTCCCCTACTTGTGGAAATTTCGTCCCGAAATTTATTTAGAGGAAACTCGTGGGAAAAGATGCGGATATTTCGCCTTCATTTGATCTTCGCGTTCCCAAGTAAACTCGGGTCCACGTTTAGCTTCCCAACGAACTTTGACCAAAGGAATGCGCTTGCATTTGAGCCACTTGACTTCACGTTCCATGATTTCCACTGGCTTCTCAACAAATTTCAGTGCTTTATCAACACGAATTTCGTCAAGTGGTATGTGGAGGGTCTCATCAGCTAAACACCTCTTGAGATTGGACACGTGAAAGGTTGGATGAACATTCCCAAGTTCAGGAGGTAACTCAAGTCTGTAGGCTACCTTACCGATTCTTTCGACGATCTTGAATGGTCCAACGTATCTAGGTGCAAGTTTTCCTTTCTTTCCAAATCTGATCACACCTTTCCAAGGGCTTGCGTTTTGGGTCGGCGTAACTCTTTTGACGGCTTCTAGCTGTCTGAAGGTTATCACGAACTTTCTTAATCTTATCAGTTGTCTCTAAAATGAGGGCAGGTCCAGTAAGCTGGGCCTCACCGATCTCATTCCAGCAGACTGGTGAACGACATTTTCGACCATAGAGAGTCTCGAAAGGAGCCATGTTGATGCTGGAGTGATAACTGTTGTTGTAGGAGAATTCAATCAACGGAAGATGTGAATCCCAACTACCACCAAAATCGATCACACAAGCTCTAAGCATATCCTCCAGAGTTTGGATTGTTCTTTCAGATTGACCATCCGTTTGCGGATGATAAGCTGTGCTCAGATTAAGTTGAGTCCCCATAGCAGATTGCATGGTTCTCCAAAAATGAGAAGTGAAACGAGCATCTCTGTCAGAAATGATGTTCAAAGGAACACCATGTCGGGCAACAATTTCATCCACATAGATTTTAGCAAGCTTGTCAGCAGAAAAATCCTCACGGATTGGCAAGAAATGCGCTGACTTAGTAAGACGGTCAACAACTACCCAGATGGCATCATGACCTTTCTTTGTGCGCGGAAGTTTGGTAATGAAATCCATAGTAATGTTTTCCCATTTCCAAACTGGGATCTTTGGTTGCACCAATAAACCAGAAGGACGCTGATGTTCAGCCTTAACCTTAAGACAAGTAAGGCATTTTGATACATATAAGGCAATGTCTTTCTTCATACCAGGCCACCAATACTGAATACGAAGATCCTTATACATCTTATCTGAGCCAGGATGAACAGAATAACGAGACTTATGGGCTTCATCCATAAGCAAGGTGCGAAGGTTATCTAGGCTTGGGACCCACAAACGGTCCATGAAGTAATACGATCCATTGTCCTTCAGTTCCAGATCAGGTGTTATGTGATAAGGAAATTCCTTATCCATCAAACCTTGTGAAACACAAGATTGTTGAGCCTAAGAAATGCGTGCTTGGATATCGGATCGAGCTTGAATAACAGATTGAACACGAACACAATGAAGCTTAGTACGTTCCTTGCGACTCAATGCATCGGCTACGACATTCGCCTTACCAGGATGGTAGCGAATTTCTCAGTCATAGTCGTTTAGGAGCTCGACCCAACGTCGTTGCCTCATGTTGAGTTCTTTCTGATTGAAGATATGCTGAAGACTTTTGTGGTCCGTGAAAACCACACATTTTGTACCGTACAAATAGTGTCTCCAGATCTTAAGAGAGAAGACAACTGCACCTAACTCAAGATCATGAGTGGTGTAGTTTTTCTCATGTATCTTCAACTGCCTCGATGCATATGCTATAACTTTGTTCCTTTGCATCAGAACACAGCCAAGACCCAATTTAGATGCATCGCAATAAACGACGAAATCATCATTACCCTCAGGCAATGATAGAACAGGCGCGTCACAAAGTTTCTGCTTCAAGTTCTGAAAAGCTTCCTCTTGTTTGAGTCCCCAATCAAAGGGCTTGTTCTTCTGAGTTAGAGCAGTTAGAGGAACTGCAATCTTTGAGAAGTTCTCAATGAAGCGGCGGTAATAACCCGCAAGACCAAGAAAAGAACAAACTTCAGTAGGGATAGTAGGCGTATCCCAATCCTTGATCGCACTGATCTTGGAGGGATCTACATGAATACCTTGCTTGTTGATGATATGTCCTAAGAATTGAACTTCTTTAAGCCAGAATTCACACTTGGAGAATTTGGCGAAAAGTTGCTCTTTCTTTAGGAGTTCCAAAGTAAGACGAAGATGTTGCTCGTGATCAGCTCGCGTCTTAGAGTATATCAAAATGCCGTCAATAAAAACAATGAAGAACTGATCCAAATAAGGCTTGCAGACCCTATTCATTAAGTCCATGAAAACAGCAGGAGCATTAGTCAAACTGAATAGCATGACTGTGAACTCATAATGCCCATATCGAGTGCGGAATGCTGTCTTGGGAATGTCTTCTTCATGCACACGAAGTTGATGATACCCAGATCGCATATCAATCTTCGAAAAATAAGAAGCGCCCTGTAACTGATCAAATAGATCATCGATGCGAGGTAGGGGATATCGATTCTTGATGGTAAGCTTGTTAAGCTCACGATAATCGATACACATCCTAAAAGATCCATCCTTCTTCTTGACATAAAGAACGGGAGCACCCCAAGGTGAAAAGCTAGGACGGATAAATCCTTTGTCAGAGAGTTCCTGAAGCTGCTTAGACAACTCTTGCATCTCAGACGGTGCAAGACGATATGGAGCTCTGGCAATGGGATTTGCACCAGGTACGAGATCAATACGGAACTCGACTTGGCGTGATGGAGGTAGACCAGGTAACTCTTCAGGGAATACTTCAGAATAATCCCGAACAACAGGAATATCTTGAATAGTTTTACCTTTGCCCTTATCTGCTATAACGTGTGCCAAAAAGGCCACATAGTTCTTTCGCAGATACTTCCGAGCTTTAAAACAAGACATGAGTTTGAGACCACCAGCAGGTTTCTCACCACGAACCTGTAGGATCTCGCCTGTCGAAAGCGGCACATGAACAATCTTCTCAAAACAGACTACCTCTGCGCGATGCTTGGATAACCAATCCATACCCACTATAACGTCGAAGCTTCCAAGTTGCATAGGCGTGAGGTCAATAGGAAAAAGATTGTCGTTAAGGTTCAACTGGCAGTTGCGAAGAACATAATCAAGAACAATGGGTTCACCATTAGCAACTTCTACTGTCAAAGGTTTACCTAGTTTCGTTCTAGACACGCGAAGTAATGGCTCAAAAGATAATGACACAAAACTCTTATCGGCACCCGAATAAAAAAGAACAGATGCAGGCTGATTATTAATAAAGAACGTACCGTTCACCACTTCATTGTCTGCCTGTGCCTCTTGTGCATTCATGTTGAAGACTCGACCTCGAGCCTGAGCCTGATTCTGATTTGGGTTTGCGTTCACCAATCTTGGACATTGGTTACGGTAGTGGGTCAGATCCCCACAGTTGTAACAAGAACCTGGCGGGTAGTGTGGTCATGCAGCTTGACCTTGTTGCTGAGCAGGAGGCTGAGCAACTAGTTGAGCCGGGTTCTGAACTGCCTGATTCCGAGCAAAACGACAAACATCAACAAGATGACCTGACTTCCCACAGTTAGTACAGAAACGGCACGGAAGTTGCGGCTGATGGTGACTGTTGCATCTATTGCACAAAGGTGCATTCCCTGTATAGGGCTTCTTCGCTAGAGGCTGTGCGGGTTAGTTGGGAGCTGCCTGGTTAACTTGGGCAGTGACAGCAAAATTTTGGGAAGCCTTACGCTTCCTTGGCCTTTTCGAGGAACCAGAATCCTTACCCTTCTTGTTTTGACCTTTCTTGCTATCTCCTTTGTCAGACGTCTGCTTCTTACCCTTGTCACCCTTTTTTGTGCAGCTTTCCCTTACGAACCTGTGACTCAGTCAATGTCGCTGCTAACTCGATCGCCTGAGGGAGTGTGGTAGGGTTACTACCAGTAATGATGTCTTGTACTGAGTCAGGTAGACCATCGATGTACCTTTCGATAGCCTTGTTGAGTGGGGTAACCATTTGTGGGCAAAGCAGACTCAACTCCTCAAACCTATCAGTATACGCCCTGTGCTCACCACTGGCTTGTTTCAAGTCATCAAACTCTCTCTCCAAAGCTCGCTGTTCATGACGAGGACAAAACTCCCTCATCATAAGGGCCCTAAGTTCGGCCCATGTTTGTGCTAGAGCAACTTCTGCACCACGGTCTCTCATAACCCCGTTCCACCATGTGAGAGCCCTCTTCTGAAACACACTCGAAGAAAACTCGACCTTGCGATTGTCGGGACACTGCACGTGACGGAAAGTATTCTCAATGCTCTCGAACCATTGAAGGAGCCCAGTTGCTCCCTCAGTACCACTAAACTTGAGTGGTTTAGCCGAACTGAAACTCTTGAAATTGCATGGAGCATTGTTGTTGTTGTTGGCTTGGTTCCATTGAGCAATGAGGTTTGGGAATTGAGCAGCCATCTGCTGCGCAATAATTTCTGCCAGTTCGGCAGTCGCTATCTGGTTTTCGCGTCAAGGAGGCATTCTAAAAGAGGAAAAACATGAAAGGAAACGAGTGAGATGATTGGATGAAGAGAATGAGATGAAACAAAATCAACAAAAGCAAAGATGGTGGTCATCTGTTTATTACCACAAGGTAAACAAACGACACATTGACTAATCAAAGAAAATGGGTCAAAAATAATGTATCGCGAAGACATGCTCGCCTATAAGTGAACACTCACCCCAAGAGTTCCCAGGTAAGAGTGACTGGTCCGATTATGTGGATTTGTACGAACACTCTAGCCTTAGACAGAAAACCCAGGGTACAGGCATTCACTCTTCCAGTTTGCACGTGTTCACACTATTTAGAACCCAAAACTTTGATGAGATTTTGAAAACTTGGAAGGCACAAGGCCAAAAACCAAACTGGAAGGGTTCAAAACCTTACAACAAATCATTTAAAAACAGATGATTGATTTTCAAAAATCGTTTTAGAAAATTGGGTTCTCGTTTTGGTGATCACCTAAGGATAGGTGAAGTGCATGTTTTAAGATCTAAACACAAGATAACTTGTGTTAGGATCCTAGAAAGGTTATAGTCTAGGTCAATGCATTACTAATAACCTAATTCCCTATAACCATTGGCTCTGATACCAACTCTTCTGTCACACCCTGACCACGTATAACATACAAAACGTGGCGGAAAACGTCGGGAAGTGTTGTAACAGAATTAATTGTTTCACAACCATGGCATACAAAGTTATATTTTATTTATTAAACAAGGGTGTTACATTGTCTTAAACAGGAACAAAGAGTTCATAACATAATTAAACTAGTCTATCTTCATTTTTAGTCTCTAAGGCACAGGTCCGCCCTAGTGTCACGATCATCATCCTATGCAAAAGCTCCTGAAAACACATGTGAAAATAGGTACGTCAGCATAAAAATGCCTGTGAGATACATAGGTTTGTGAAAATAGAATTCATGACTTATGTTTAAGAAAATGTTTAGTCATGAACCTTGTAAATTGATTTGTTTTGTAAATTGTTTGAAAAACAATAAGTTCAGATGATATGTATAAATAAGAGAATAATGTATGGTTAGATGAATAACCAAGTAAAATGAGTTTGTATAAGATGAGTTGTTTGTAAAACAATGTCTTGTGAAAAGTATGTTATTTGTATAAAATGTTAGATGTCTAAATTGAAATGATTCAAATAACGCTACGATATGTAATACCATACAAACACTTATATATAGGAAGTACCAGCGGCGTATCCACCATGCATGTATCATATTACACACGCCTCGTTACTTAAATCACTTACTCAAACCAAACCACCAAAGTAAAATGTTTATGTATAATCAAATGTCAAAATTTTTATGTGAAAACCATGTCTAATGTCTATGTCTAATGTTTATGTCTAATGTAAATCATGAATTGTGTATGTAAATGTCAAAATGTTTATGTATGGTAAGTGAAATATATCAACTAAACCATATGCAAAATGCACAAAAACAAGGTATTGAAGTAAAACATGGTTTAAATCAAAGTTATGTTTTGTGGAACAAATGCATGCTATTCTGATATAAACATTTATGCGGTATTGTTATAATGCATACATCCAAGCCTTGAGACTGTGGCGATAAACCCTTAAACAAATTAAAGGTTTATCTAAATTATGTGTATCGAATTCGGTCATTCCTTCCATCCAAACATACCTAGGATGTCAGGAACGGGAGTTGTAAATTCCTATGGTACCACTTCCTACTAACGAACGGCGTAGCTAATGTTAATGAATGTATATTGTCCCATTTGAACAAACCAAGTGTCATACCAAAATGTAAGCATGTGAAAACAATGCACTAAGTATGTAATCAAATGAACATACATAGCGTGAAATATAATGTAAAACAATGTACTAAGTATGCACACAATGGACATACATAGCATGAAATGTAATGTATAACAATGTACTAAATATGCACACAATGGGCATACATAGCATGAAATGTAATGTAAAACAATGTACTAAATATGCACACAATGGGCATACATAGCATAAACACAATGAAATCATGTACTATAAGTGTACTATTGAACATAACAAGCATATGATATGAAAACATGGAAAAGCATGAAAGTAACAAGTAGGCACATGTGTTTCACCCCAAAATGTTTGGAAAACAGTAAAAGAGGGGTCTATGTACTCACTTGAGATTGCTCAGAAGTCCTAAGATAACCACCAAGCAATGCTAGAGATCACGGAATAAAACGGCACCTAATATAGGTAGCTATGTTAATAAACCGGACCTATATCGGAGGATCGGATAGAATGAGGGCTTGTAAACCAAATGAGTATGGGAACTCATGTAGTATGGTTTAACAAAGCCTACATACTAAATGAAACCTAACCTAAGTGCTTACGACCCATTACGACCCGTTTAGGTAGCTTATGCTACTTTAACGCGTAAAACGCGTTCGGACCGCCTAACTAGTCCTATGACAAGTAGAATATGCCTTAAAATGTCTAATATTGTTGCCAAATCAGTTTAGATATCACAAGTTATGTTACATACGCTTAAAATGAATTTTGGCGTAAAAAGGGCATTTTGGTAATTTACCTAAGGCATATAAACTACCTATCATACAACTAACTAAACGTCGTGACCATAAGGTATAACCTCGGAAGGTTATTCCCTATATACTATGGTCACCTAATGTGTTTGGTCGGATCCTAATGATCGACCAAACGGGTCGGGTTCGAAAGTATAAGCGATTGATCAGATCGCTTACCTTTACGACCCTAGACAAGCACAAAACTAAAAGTGACGAGCTAAGCATGTTAAAACATGCTTAACTAAGTTAGAAAACAAGTTTGGTATCAAAACAAACGGTTTTGATACTCATAAGTAGTTTGGTTACAAAATACGCAAGAATACGTATTCTGGCCGAAACTACGGCTCGTCACTGAGCCTAGATAACGTGGTAATCAGTAGGTATAGTCACTAGGGACTATAACCATCGTGATTACGCTCACGTTATGAAGTTCAAACGAACTTCGTGTTGACCATAAACTGGTCAACGCAAAAAGTCAAACAAAGTTTGACTTTCGGACTTGAAAAGCAATAAAAGAACGAAGGAACACTTACAAAGGGTCCCCGAAAGCTTTGATTTCTCAAGTATTCTCAGGTATGAAGTGGTTTCACTTCAACTTAGAGAACTCTCAAGAAAATCAAGTGGGTTTTGATCAAGACATGGAGGGGGAGTATTTATAGTTTTCGGAGAGCCGTTAGGATCGTTTCTTGGAAACCGTGCTTTGATCTTGGCCATACACCTCAAGACCCTGGTTTTAGAAAACCATTTGAGCCCATGGTATTGCCCAAAACCATGTGCAAAAGTGAAAATGTACCAGATGCAATGTTTCTGCCCAGATGAGGCGCTCGCGTAGCGCGACGGCATAGGCATGGCATGCTCGCGCTACGCCACCATGTGTCAGATTCAGCAAAGTTTCAAAAATGACAGTTTTGGTCCCTGCACATGTTTAAGGCCTTTTTCGATGCGTTTGAACCCCGTTAACCTCATTTCAAAGCTCTAAAATGAAGTTAAAGTATAGGGAACTTAAACTGTGCTCAAAAACATCTCGGATGTCGGTTCGTTTGGCCGTACGATCGCGATGTTCGCTTAATTACGACGGAATGCGCATAAGCGCGAAAAACGATCCAAATGACGCGACGAATGGATTTTTCTCAAGCCAAACACTAAAATAAAATATTTTAGTGCTTACATAAATTTTTGGATGTCCGGATGTATTCAGAACGTAAGTTATGCGTGAAAATGCAAACTTGTGCACTTTTTGACGCTTTTAGTCCCTGAATGACCCAAAAGTTTATTTTAGCATACCGAACCCCTCAAAGCCTATCTCTAAGCTATGTAAAGGATATTTATGGTATGTTTAACTTATGGTCATGTTCCGGAATGTTCGTTACAGTTCGAATTGGCATACTTTCGCAGTTTGTCAAGTTTAGTCCCTGTAAGCGAATTAACTTGTTTTTGCCATACCAAAGCCTTCAAAACTTATTTCTAAGTTATGTAAGGGTTATTTAAGGTATGTTAAGAATATGTTGGTGTTCCGGAGTATTTTTCGCATTAAACTGAGTACGTTTCCGCATCAGTTTGCTTATAACTCTCCAGAAAGTGATATAGAGTTTGAAATTACACAAAAGTCAAAACATGAAAAATGTCAAACATAAATAAACAAACATTGGGATCAAATAACTTTGTTTTATTGATAACTGAACTGTTCACAATGATTACAAGCACAGATGTTACATTTATACTGTTTGATATCTGGGGTATTATACCTGGTCTTCTGATATTGCGGAAGCAATGGCCTAGACCTCGTATAATACTTTACGCACTTTAAAAAGCCTACCCTCTGCATAAAAATTGAAAAATATCGAAAGATATGAATCAAGTGCAGTTGTAAAGAAGATTCCCAAGTGGAACACACCTCAAGTCGAGCCTTCATCTCTTTGACTGAACGGAAGTTCATACCTGAGCTCTGAAGGTTTCGCACTAACCCAGAATACAGATATCAAATTGGTATATTCACCTGTAAGACTGAATCTAGGGAATTTTGATACGGGAGTATATTCTGAGGTGGGACACGCGGATAAGTTAAGTCCTTAAAACACTTAATCTGTATCTCGAATCAATTGAACTTTGGGTGAAAATTTAAGAGGATCCGTATACTGACAATCTAAGTGAATCATTTAGAACTTAAAGTGTTAAAAGCTCAACGGTACTAGTGATTTGTCATAAGCTGATATGATCCTCTAACACGAACTCAAACAAAAATATTGTCTGTAAATATTTCTTTTCTGCTTTATATTTCATAAAATTACAAAAAGATTGTTGATTCCGTTTTATTTTCGACAACCGATGTCTGAAATCTGAGTTTCAAAATCTAAGTATGCTGAATGTGTTTCTGAAAATAAACAAGTTCATTAAGTTGAAACTTGTAGTTTTTAATTAAAAATAAAAAATAGTATGTGATATCTGTGACAACCCTCACTAAACCAGGTATCCGTACGACTTAATTAATAATTAATTACTGCTTAATTACTGTGCTTGCTTAATCTTGTGGATAAACTGCTACTTAAATACTGATACATGCATATACCTGCATCATACTTTACTTACCGTCACTACATTATTTACATGCTGAACCTTAGTGACAAACATGATGCACAAAACGCACAGTAGCACTATAAACGGATAACCTATTGAACATGTTGATAAAGCCAGCATCAGGCAGACACTGCCTCTAAGGCCTGTATGAGCCAGAAATATTTTACTACACTAGTGGTGAGTGTAGGGATACAAGGGTTGTAGAACTGCGTCTCTAGGAATAAGTTACAGTGACCGGATGTGCCTAAAACGTACTCTAAGTACAAAATTCAGCACTTTACATAATAATTCAGCATTAAGCTACCTAATAAAGTGCCAAGACATGAGGAAAATATTCCCGACACTTTGGAGGAATAAGTTGTGTCACTAAAAGTAATAATAACGACACTTTAAAGCTTTGTTAAGCACTTTAACGAATCTCTATCCAACCGAACAACCGGACTATACCCGGAACACGAAAATATTGTTAATAACATTACTTATCTTTTTCTGAGCCAGTTAGGGTCCCTGAATACCCTAACACCCGCAATAAAGCACAACACACTACTAACCGGGTTAATCACTTAACTAACCTAGATTAACCTAACTATTAACTAACTAGATGGTTGGATTTGAACTAGAGACCCCCCCCCCCTCTCTAACCGAACCGTCCCCTTGGGGGACACCCTTGTACCTTTGTGATTAATTTAATCACTATTGTTTAATATCTAGGGAACACTTGGACTCATGGTTAAAGAACTTGTAATTGTCTATAAGAACTAGAGTTTACATATCATTCTCTTTATCACATTTCACCACTCAAAAACACTCCCTCTCTCTCTCTCAAAGGCTTCGGCCGAACACCCCTACACAAACCATCAAATTTTCGAGTTTAGTTCAAGCCATTCCAAGATCATTCAAGTGTTAAGGATCACCTACAAGGAAGCTTGGTGCAATCGGAAGGCGAAGGACCTCACTCTATTGCTTTTATCCTCTCATTTTGCGTCTAGATTCTTCCCTAGCCTCGAGCTAGTAGTAAGTTGCTATAATCACCCTCTCGAACTATTTTGAAGTGGTTAATATGATTTGTAACGGTTAAAACTCGTAATCTTACAAAATGACACACAAAAGTTTACTAAAAATGCTTGTAATGATGGTTAAAAGCTCATATGTTGTGTAAATCTTGTAGTAATTGATTTGTGTGATTATTTGGACCCGATCTATGTTGTGGTAGCTCGGATCATCGTTTAACCCGGATTGGTCATGATCAAGGATTATGACATAAAGCTTGTTTAAGAGTAACAAGGGTTAAAGGATGAAACTCTACCACACGCGAATCATGAACTTGTGTAAAAGCGATTTAGCTTGTGAAATAGTGTTTAAAACTAGTAGATCCACGGATCTACAAGCGGTATTTTCAAAGAACCAAGTATCAAAGAAATCATGTTTTCTAAAGACGGATCTTACACTAACACGAATGATTTTTAGAACACACAAGTGTATAAACACTTGTGTAGCACAAAGTTTCGACAAAATAACTATTTTTGTAAAAGATGACGAGAAGTTGTAAAGACGGAATTTCCCTAAAAACGAGGTTTTACGAAATCGGATTGCTTTATATAAAGATCCGCTAAAAGTATTGGGATTTACATGATAGTGTTGGGAAAAACTACAAGTTCATGAGGTTCTTGTTTATTAACTAGTTTGATGCGTTGAATATTGTTTTGGTTAAATAAGAAAAATGGTTGATTTGATTTATAAAAGAAAATGATACGCTTGAAAGCGTGGCCATCTCCAGTTACAGAGGAAACTCTGGCAAAATTTTTCTAAAAACCTAACACTTAGAATTATTTTCACTATAAGTGTTAGAAATACTTTTCGACTTGTTTTCAAAATATAGATTTCGCCACGACTTTATTTACAAAATATCGGAGGTGGGATTTCACAAAATAAAACGCGATAAATATATATTTAGTAAATATATTTATTTTTCACAACGTCACTTATCAATTATTTTGTGAAGTGTATAAATATTATTTTTAGGGTAAAAATAATATTATCGAATGTTAACGAGTCCAAAATAATACGAACGTCTCTACGATAAATACATAAGTTACACCGGTAATTATTATTACCACTCGATCATTAAAACGTAACTTACGCATTTTAAGAAAATATGACTTAACGCGTATTTTTGTCAAGGTATTATTTTGGGAAAATTATGTGTAATAGAAAATATAATATTTTTGAGAAGAATATTTATATTTTGGAGTTAGAAATAAAATATATTTTAAGTGAGACTTAATAATATATTCCGAACACACATGTATTAAATCCCCCATCCTTGGGAAGGAAAATGATTACCAAGTATACAGAATGTAAACACGAAATAGTTATCTAACTATTTCCCGAAAACTTAAACCTTAAAGCTAAGGCACAGCCGTCCGTCTAATAGAATTAGTACGTGTAGGTCGTCACACAGCTGCTTGATTTGGAAGTATACTTGGTAGAGACGCACCACTGTGAGTTCATGTCCCCCTTTTCTCTTAAATGTTTTCAGTTTTCTAAACTACGGGGGTGAAATACATGTTACTTTGATTACAAGTACTTTATACATGGTATGGTTAGCGTAAGGAGGTTTACTACTTAGATCATGTGAGTGGGTAGGAGCAACATGAGGCCATTAGTCCTCATGGTAGGACCGAGGGACAGGAGCGGTAGATCTATCTGGGTGTAGCGAGCCCAGCCCAGGCCAAACTAGAAACGGACCTCGGGGTGACTTCATGCCCAACGCATAAATCCGCTAAGTTTGAGTCTCCCTACTTGCACTTCACACATATCAGTGGCCTTGCAAACCATTGGTGATCTCAATTCCCTTATTTGCTACATACCAGGATTTTTATACTTACAAAGGTTTATTTACTCACTTGCACATGAACTCGCTCAACATTATTGTTGATTTTTCAACTTACATGTATTTCAGGGAATTAAAGGATCTGGCGCGGTATGACACGTTTTCCCGCTGCACTAGTTACGAGGTCATCCGGGTTTAGGGAATGTGACTCTTTCCTGGACAAGTCACAGTCCTTAAACTATGCTTATGTTATGTTGTGTTTGCTGAACAATGTTTATGTCGTTAGGATGTGTTTTCGTTAAGACAATGTTATTGTATTTGGTTTTTAAAACTTAATCAAATGGATGATCTTGCATGGTTTTATTTCATATAGCTTTGTTATGGTTAAGCTATGGTATTAAGAAGTCACACCAAATTAACCACGCTTCCGCAAAGCCAGGGTGTGACAGCTTGGTATCATAGCTCTGATCATAGCGAACTAGGATTCCTTCTCGAGTCTAGACTATGATCACTAGGGCTCTCACGAAAACATTTTTACACTGCATACCACTTAAGTCCAGATCCAAAACTTTTTACAAACAAATGTTGAGCACATTTTATTTATTATTTATAGGCTCAGTCTGGGAGGCTGAGGCTCGGTCTGGGAGGCCGAGGTAGTTGGCTAGTGGGACTAGGAGAATTGGATAGTGGGACTAGGAGAATTGGCTAGTGGGACTAGGAGAATTGACTAGTGGGACTAGGAAGAGCAGTCTGAGAGGCTGGGAGGCTAGTGGGACTAGGAGAATTACTTGATTGCTTACTTGGTGACTAATGTGCTTATCTGATTATATGACTGATTATTTGTGCACATTAGTGTTTATGTTACAGACACATGGACTCGACCGGCACTGGTGATTCAGACACCACAGGCCCTAGACCTATAGTATCAGATGACCTAGAGTCTTCAGAGCACGAGGTCCACACATCCGACGTTACTAGCACGGACGAGGACGACTTTCAGCCCTTTGTTTTACCTGATGGTGCTGATGAGCTCGCTGATGGCCCTTTGGCCGGGGACCTACCGTTAGTGGAGATCCCTGCTCCCATACCCTTAGCTGTTTATCCTGCTTACGATTTGCTTCTCGACGCCGACGATGATGGCGACGTCGATCTGTATGATGATGAGCCCTTAGAGGAGGATGTTCAGGGCGAGACCCTTCTTGCTGCTGGTGATCTCTTGATGATCGCAGATGCTCCCGCCGAGGAGTCACCCGCTCACTCTCCGGTCCCAGACTCTTTCGAGTATGTGGCCTCCGCACCTTCACACACCCAGAGTGCGCAGCACTTCTCACATGGATCAGATCCCGACCAGGCATCCTCTGTTGCCCCAATTCCGAGTTTTGCTTTCGACCACGATGATGTGGAGGATTCTGATCCTGTCTTTCCCCCAGGATTCGACCCAGATCAGGATATAGAGTTTATACCATGGATCAGCCTATGGAGGATCCAGTCGACCCAGTAGACCCAGTTGATCCCATCGATCCCGAGTTTGATTTTGGGATGGCCTTTGATGATCCCGAGCAACCACTGGACCCTGCTCCTGACCCAGTGCTTGAGCATGACCCTGCTCATGCTGGCATACCTATTGAGCCTGTCATTGCTGACCCACCTATTGATGATCACCCAGTGGATGCTCCGTTGTTGGAGGGCGATCATGTCATTGCTGCTGATCATGTTGATCCCCCACTTATTGCTGATGCACCAGTTAACCCTCTTGTTGCACCTCATCATGATCCTATGCCAGTTCAGTTTGATCTTGCACTTTTTGAGGCACAGATGGACCCACGAGATGAGCACGCCCAGCATGGGTGGATTCCTGCTGATGACGAGGTCCCACCTATTCCCCCTCAGATCACTGATACCCGTCACATTGATACCTCCTTTTCATTTCCTCGGTTTACACCTCCAGCGCGACCTGGAGAGGGTTCTTCGGCTCAACCTTTTGGACATGTACCGGTATCTATCCCTGCCATACCACCGTCTGCTACTTTTCCCCCTGTTTCTCCATTTCATGTGGCACCTTTTGATCCCACCAGTGAGCCGTTTCTCTGGTCATCACGACCTGCCATGACACCTACCGACCCTTACCATCGTTTCCATATGGGATATTCCATTGAGGATGTTTTGATGTCTTTTGTCGCCCAGCACGAGGCACACACGCAGTGCATTCAGGAGCTTGAGAGAGCCCATCCGCCGCCGTGTCAGTGCCAGGGTCAGACCCACTCTCCTTTGCAGCCCTCTCGACCTTTACCACCAGACTATGCTGCACGCCTTTTTGCCCTAGAGCAGCAGGTTGCTTCTTTCTTGCGTACCCAGAGAGCCATGGAGGAGGACTGGCTCCATTTGCGTCGCTTGTTTTACACTCACTTTCCCCCTCCTCCACCGCCATCCGTGTAGAGCTCTTCAGTACCGTATGGGTAGACGCTGGTGAGAAGACGGCGATTACTTTTGACTGCACAACATTTTTGGAGACTACATTTTGATTCTGACTTTTGTTGATCATGTATATGGGATGTATTGACACGGATTTGATATAGTTTTTGGACTAGGGTGATGTAGCCCTTAGTCGATGATGATGTAGGACACCGTGATGTACTTATACGCTTACTATGTGGTCTCAATATATGGCAATCGCAGTATTCTCATCATATTTGATGTTTTGATTGATTATTTATGTTTTATAACATGGGATGTTGTGTGATTGATATGATTATAACATGAGATGTTATGCACTATTACTATCATAATAAAGCGTACGTATTATAACATGGGATCTTTATTATGGTCTGACCGACGTAAACCCATCTTTTAGAAGATGCCGCCGAGATGTCAAATGCCGATGCCTACCAATGAGGCAGAACTCCAGCAAATTATCGCTGCTGCCATCGCACAATATGCCGCCTCTCAAGGAGGGACTAGTGGAAGCAACTCTGGCAACAACAACAACCCGCCTCATGATAATACTAAGTCATTTAGACATACCATGACCTAATTGGATATCTATAGCAAAGATGCTAATGCCGTTCACATGTTACAATGTGTGTGCAGGGTGCACCTACAAGCAGTTTCTAGACTGCAAACCGGTCAACTTTGATGGCACAGGAGGTGCTGTCGCCTTTGTTCGTTGGGCTGAGAAAACTGAATCTGTTCTTCGCATGAGCAAATGCGCACTAGATCAGCAAGTCACCTATATCTCGGGGCTGTTCTTGGATGGAGCCCTCTCTTGGTGGAATTTGCAAGTACAGACACTTGGTGAAGCTGCTGCCTACGCGCTAACCTGGACCGAACTGAAGGAACTTATGCGCAAAAAGTACTGCTCTCGCGCGGAAATCCAAAGATTGGAAACCGAGTTCTGGCATTTGAAAATGGAAGGTCCAAAGATCGCAGAATACGTTCAGAGGTTCCATGACTTATCGCATGTGGTACCCTACATGGTCACTCTGGAGTTCAAGCGGATTGAACGTTTCATTTGGGGATTAGCTCCTCAAATCATAAGCATGGTGACCTCATCCAAGCCTGCGACAATTACTGAGGCAATTGATCTGAGCGTGGCTCTCACAGAGGAGGCTATTCGCCTGAACAAGTTCGATGATGCTGAGCCTAAGAAGAAAGAGACTCACGTCGAGTCATCAGGAGGTAACAAACGGAAGTTCCCGAACTTCAAGCAGGGCGCCAGTGTGGTGGTTAAGAAAGGAGGATCAGGCACGCCAGCTCAGGTTACAACTGGTAGTGGAAAGAAAGGAAAAGGATATATGGGCACCCAGCCCAAGTGTAATACCTGCCAACGCCACCATTCTGGCCATTGTAGTGTGAAAGTATGCGAAGCATGTGGAAAGTCGGGCCACTTGAAGGACACTTGTTGGGCCACTGCTGGCCAGGGAGGCCAGGGAGGATTCGGAGACAGAAATAACAACCGGGGTGGGAATGGAAATTGCCCACAAGGAAACAATGGAGGTAATGGGAATCGAGGCAACAATGTTAATCAAGCGGGCGCCGTGAATCCTAACCAAAGGAATAATCAAGCTGGTGGAAACGGGCAGAGACCCGGATGCTTTAACTGTGGTGATATCGGGCACTTTAAGAGGAACTGCCCAGAGTTAAACCAAGCCCGTGGAAGAGTGTTCCATATTGAAGCGAGGGAGGCGCGCCAGGATCCCAATGTTGTCACTGGTACGTTCCCTGTAAATCAACGCTATGCATCCGTTTTATTTGATACTGGCGCCGATTATAGCTTCGTGTCGTTAGAGTTTAAGAATATGCTTGGTTTAGCCGCTAGTAAATTAGATATTCCGTACTCAATCGAATTGGCTAATGGGAAGTTAGTAGAAGCCAATGAAGTTATCAGAGGTTGTGTGATCGAATTGGGAGAGCGTGAGTTTGCTTTGGATCTACTACCAGTCCAGTTGGGAAGCTTCGACGTGGTGGTAGGAATGGATTGGTTATCAGGCAACAAGGCTGAAATAGTTTGTCACGAAATGGTCGTTCGTATCCCGACCGAAGATGGAGAAACGATTGTGGTTCACGGGGAGAAGCGCGATACGCCTTTAAGAATCATCAGCTGCCTGAAAGCACGAAAGTGTTTGCAGAAGGGATGTGTTGCCTTCCTGGCACACATTGTGGATAAGAAGGCTGCTGAGCCAAGAATAGAAGACATCCCTGTCGTGAGGGAATATCCAGAAGTCTTCCCAGAGGACTTACCTGGACTGCCACCTCAGAGACAAGTAGAGTTCCGCATTGACTTAGTTCCAGGCGCCGCGCCTGTGGCTAAGGCACCTTATAGACTTGCTCCGTCTGAGATGCAGGAACTGTCGACACAACTTCAAGAGTTGTTAGACAAGGGATTTATCCGACCAAGCTTCTCGCCTTGGGGAGCTCCAGTTCTGTTTGTCAAGAAGAAGGACGGTAGTTTTCGTATGTGTATTGACTACCGGGAGTTGAACAAGCTGACGATCAAGAATAGATACCCTCTGCCAAGGATTGATGATTTGTTTGACCAACTGCAAGGCTCAAGCTTTTATTCAAAGATCGATCTTTGATCTGGATACCATCAGTTAAGGATACAAGAGGAAAGTATCCCGAAGACAACCTTCAGAACTCGTTATGGACACTACGAGTTCCTAGTTATGCCGTTTGGGTTGACAAACGCACCTGCAGTGTTCATGGATTTGATGAATAGAGTTTGCAAGCCGTACTTGGATAAGTTCGTGATAGTGTTTATCGACGACATCTTGATTTATTCAAGAACAAAGGCTGAGCACGAACAACATCTAAGAGCTATTTTGGAGCTGCTGAAGAAAGAATAGCTGTATGCCAAATTCTCTAAGTGTGAATTTTGGCTACGTGAAGTCCAATTTCTTGGACATGTGGTAAATGGAGATGGAATCCATGTGGATCCAACCAAGATCGAAGCGATCAAGAATTGGGAAGCGCCAAAGACGCCAACCGAGATTCGACAATTCTTGGGTTTGGCTGGCTATTATCGAAGATTCATTGAGGATTTTTCAAAAATCACTCAACCATTGACGCTCCTCACGCAGAAAGATAAGAAGTTTGATTGGGGAATCAAACAGGAAGAAGCGTTCCAGATATTGAGGGATAAGCTCTGCAATGCGCCAATCTTAGCACTACCGGAAGGTACAGATGATTTTGTGGTATACTGCGACGCTTCGCGTCAAGGATTGGGTTGCGTGTTGATGCAACGCCAAAAGGTTATTGCTTAAGCATCACGTCAATTGAAAGTGCACGAAAAGAACTATACCACACATGATTTGGAACTTGGCGCAGTGGTATTTGCATTAAAGATCTGGAGACACTACCTTTATGGTATAAAGTGTACAATTTTTACAGATCACAAGAGCCTACAACACATATTCAACCAGAAGGAGCTGAATATGAGGCAAAGACGTTGGGTTGAGTTGCTGAACGATTACGACTGCGAGATAAACTATCATCCAGGGAAGGCGAATGTGGTCGCCGATGCCCTAAGTCGAAAGGAGAGGATCAAGCCCATAAGGGTTAGGGCTTTAGAAATGATTATCCGAACCGATCTTTCCTTGCGCATTCGTGTCGCGCAGAAAGAAGCTCTCAAAGAAGGAAACCTTGAAGAAGAATATCTCCGTGGGATGGAGAAGCTACTGGTACCAAACGAGGAAGGAACGTTATGTTTTGAGAAAAGGATTTGGGTTCCTCTGTTTGGAGGTTTAAGGAAGGTTATTTTCGATGAAGCTCACAAGTCGCGGTACTCTATCCACCCTGGAGCGGATAAGATGTACCAGGATCTCAAAGATTATTATTGGTGGCCTAGGATGAAAGGCGATGTTGCTGTTTATGTGAGCAAATGTTTAACATGCGCTAAGGTTAAAGCGGAATACCAGAAGCCTTCAGGACTTCTGCAACAACCTGAGATTCCCAAGTGGAAATGGGAACAAATATCCATGGATTTTATTACAAAGTTGCCAAGAACGCCAAGAGGCCATGACACTATTTGGGTAATAGTGGATCGATTAACAAAGTCAGCACACTTCTTACCTATCAGAGAGAAGGATAATACGAGCAAGTTGGCCGAAATTTACATGAGAGAGATCGTCGCACGTCATGGAGTGCCTCTCTCGATTATCTCTGATAGAGATGGAAGGTTTGTGTCAAGGATATGGCAATCCTTCCAAGAAGCTTTTGGCTCGCAATTAAATCTGAGCACTGCGTTTCATCCGCAAACCGACGGGCAAAGCGAGCGGACGATACAGACTTTGGAAGACATGCTGAGAGCGTGTGTTATGGATTTGGGCGGTAGCTGGGATAAGCATTTGCCTTTGGTCGAATTTTCATACAACAACAGCTACCACACCAGTATTGGTGTCGCGCCATTCGAAGCTCGTTATGGACGCAAGTGTCGTCACCCCTATGTTGGGCTGACGTAGGTGATAGACAGCTTGTTGGTCTCGAAATCGTCCAAGAGACGACAGACAAGATTGCGCAGATCCGAAAACGCATCGAAGCAGCTCGTGAAAGACAGAAAGCCTATGCAGATCCAAACCGGAAACACTTGGAATTCCAAGTTGGAGATATGGTTTTATTGAAAGTTTCACCCTGGAAGGGTGTGGCACGCTTCGGAAAGCGTGGAAAGTTAAATCCGCGCTACATTGGTCCTTTCAGAATTCTGGAAAGAATAGGGCTAGTAGCATACAAGCTGGACTTACCTGCTGAACTCCATTCAGTTCACGATACATTTCATGTATCCAACCTGAAGAAAAGTCCAACTCAAGATACCATTGCCATTCCCATCGACGAGATTCATGTTGACGACACGCTCCATTTCGTTGAAGAACCGGTTGAGGTTACGGATTGGAAAGTAAACAAGACCCGCCGGAGTAGTGTCAAGCTCGTCAAAGTTCGTTGGAATGCCAGACATGGTCCTAAATACATCTGGGAGCGTGAGGACCGGATGAAAGAGAAATACCCCCACCTATTTCCTAAGAACCCTGCATCTACAAGCAGAACTTAAAATTTCGGGACGAAATATTTCTAACGGGGGGAGAATGTGACAACCCTCACTAAACCAGGTATCCGTATGACTTAATTAATAATTAATTACTGCTTAATTACTGTGCTTGCTTAATCTTGTGGATAAACTGCTACTTGAATACTGATACATGCATATACCTGCATCATACTTTACTTACCGTCACTACATTATTTACATGCTGAACCTTAGTGACAAACATGATGCACAAAAAGCACACTAGCACTATAAACGGATAACCTATTGAACATGCTGATAAAGCCAGCATCAGGCAGACACTGCCTCTAAGGCCTGTATGAGCCAGAAATATTTTACTACACTAGTGGTGAGTGTAGGGATACAAGGGTTGTAGAACTGCGTCTCTAGGAATAAGTTACAGTGACCGGATGTGCCTAAAACGTACTCTAAGTACAAAATTCAGCACTTTACATAATAATTCAGCATTAAGCTACCTAATAAAGTGCCAAGACATGAGGAAAATATTCCCGACACTTTGGAGGAATAAGTTGTGTCACTAAAAGTAATAATAACGACACTTTAAAGCTTTGTTAAGCACTTTAACGGATCTCTATCCAACCGAACAACCGGACTATACCCGGAACATGAAAATATTGTTAATAACATTACTTATCTTTTTCTGAGCCAGTTAGGGTCCCTGAATACCCTAACACCCGCAATAAAGCACAACACACTACTAACCGGGTTAATCACTTAACTAACCTAGATTAACCTAACTATTAACTAACTAGATGGTTGGATTTGAACTAGAGACCCCCCCCCCCCTCTCTAACCGAACCGTCCCCTTGGGGGACACCCTTGTACCTTTGTGATTAATTTAATCACTATTGTTTAATATCTAGGGAACACTTGGACTCATGGTTAAAGAACTTGTAATTGTCTATAAGAACTAGAGTTTACATATCATTCTCTTTATCACATTTCACCACTAAAAAACACTCCCTCTCTCTCTCTCAAAGGCTTCGGCCGAACACCCCTACACAAACCATCAAATTTTCGAGTTTAGTTCAAGCCATTCCAAGATCATTCAAGTGTTAAGGATCACCTACAAGGAAGCTTGGTGCAATCGGAAGGCGAAGGACCTCACTCTATTGCTTTTATCCTCTCATTTTGCGTCTAGATTCTTCCCTAGCCTCGAGCTAGTAGTAAGTTGCTATAATCACCCTCTCGAACTATTTTGAAGTGGTTAATATGATTTGTAACGGTTAAAACTCGTAATCTTACAAAATGACACACAAAAGTTTACTAAAAATGCTTGTAATGATGGTTAAAAGCTCATATGTTGTGTAAATCTTGTAGTAATTGATTTGTGTGATTATTTGGACCCGATCTATGTTGTGGTAGCTCGGATCATCGTTTAACCCGGATTGGTCATGATCAAGGATTATGACATAAAGCTTGTTTAAGAGTAACAAGGGTTAAAGGATGAAACTCTACCACACGCGAATCATGAACTTGTGTAAAAGCGATTTAGCTTGTGAAATAGTGTTTAAAACTAGTAGATCCACGGATCTACAAGCGGTATTTTCAAAGAACCAAGTATCAAAGAAATCATGTTTTCTAAAGACGGATCTTACACTAACACGAATGATTTTTAGAACACACAAGTGTATAAACACTTGTATAGCACAAAGTTTCGACAAAATAACTATTTTTGTAAAAGATGACGAGAAGTTGTAAAGACGGAATTTCCCTAAAAACGAGGTTTTACGAAATCGGATTGCTTTATATAAAGATCCGCTAAAAGTATTGGGATTTACATGATAGTGTTGGGAAAAACTACAAGTTCATGAGGTTCTTGTTTATTAACTAGTTTGATGCGTTGAATATTGTTTTGGTTAAATAAGAAAAATGGTTGATTTGATTTATAAAAGAAAATGATACGCTTGAAAGCGTGGCCATCTCCAGTTACAGAGGAAACTCTGGCAAAATTTTTCTAAAAACCTAACACTTAGAATTATTTTCACTATAAGTGTTAGAAATACTTTTCGACTTGTTTTCAAAATATAGATTTCGCCACGACTTTATTTACAAAATATCGGAGGTGGGATTTCACAAAATAAAACGCGATAAATATATATTTAGTAAATATATTTATTTTTCACAACGTCACTTATCAATTATTTTGTGAAGTGTATAAATATTATTTTTAGGGTAAAAATAATATTATCGAATGTTAACGAGTCCAAAATAATACGAACGTCTGTACGATAAATACATATGTTACACCGGTAATTATTATTACCACTCGATCATTAAAACGTAACTTACGCATTTTAAGAAAATATGACTTAACGCGTATTTTTGTCAAGGTATTATTTTGGGAAAATTATGTGTAATAGAAAATATAATATTTTTGAGAAGAATATTTATATTTTGCAGTTAGAAATAAAATATATTTTAAGTGAGACTTAATAATATATTCCGAACACACATGTATTAAATCCCCCATCATTGGGAAGGAAAATGATTACCAAGTATACAGAATGTAAACATGAAATAGTTATCTAACTATTTCCCGAAAACTTAAACCTTAAAGCTAAGGCACGGCCGTCCGTCTAATAGAATTAGTACGTGTAGGTCGTCACACAGCTGCTTGATTTGGAGGTATACTTGGTAGAGACGCACCACTGTGAGTTCATGTCCCCCTTTTCTCTTAACTGTTTTCAGTTTTCTAAACTACGGGGGTGAAATACATGTTACTTTGATTACAAGTACTTTATACATGGTATGGTTAGCGTAAGGAGGTTTACTACTTAGATCATGTGAGTGGGTAGGAGCAACATGAGGCCATTAGTCCTCATGGTAGGACCGAGGGACAGGAGCGGTAGATCTATCTGGGTGTAGCGAGCCCAGCCCCAGGCCAAACTAGAAACGGACCTCTGGGTGACTTCGTGCCCAACGCATAAATCCGCTAGGTTTGAGTCTCCCTACTTGCACTTCACACATATCAGTGGCCTTGCAAACCATTGGTGATCTCAATTCCCTTATTTGCTACATACCAGGATTTTTATACTTACAAAGGTTTATTTACTCACTTGCACATGAACTCGCTCAACATTATTGTTGATTTTTCAACTTACATGTATTTCAGGGAATTAAAGGATCTGGCGCGGTATGAGACGTTTTCCCGCTGCACTAGTTACGAGGTCATCCGGGTTTAGGGAATGTGACTCTTTCCTGGACAAGTCACAGTCCTTAAACTATGCTTATGTTATGTTGTGTTTGCTGAACAATGTTTATGTCGTTAGGATGTGTTTCCGTTAAGACAATGTTATTGTATTTGGTTTTTAAAACTTAATCAAATGGATGATCTTGCATGGTTTTGTTTCATATAGCTTTGTTATGGTTAAGCTATGGTATTAAGAAGTCACACCAAATTAACCACGCTTCCGCAAAGCCAGGGTGTGACAATATCTCCAAGGTCATTAATTTGGACTTGAATGATTAACTATGAGGGATTTGGATGCTTAAATTGTTAAAATCTGTTGTAAAGAGCTAGATTTTAGATTTGGATACTTGATACTGTCAAATCTATGAAGATTGTTGATAGGGGGAGAGAATCAAGTAATCCTGGATATATTCATATTATTATATTTTAGAATCAGGATCTTGATTAAAAGTTTTTAAGGGCCAGGTCACGATTCCTGGACAATCGTAAAATCTTTCACTATCGCATATTTGAAATATTTCAGCTTATGTTGAGAAAGCCAGGTTTTCAATCCTGGTTGTTCAAAACGTTTTTACCTACAAATGTTTGAGATTTGCAGGTGTTGTTCCAGATTATGATCCCGATAGCCGAGTCTAAGGGGGAGTCTGAAGACGAGCTCGATGCAAGGGGGAGCTTGTATCCGGAAAGCCAGGTGTCGATCCCAAAAGCACGGAAGCTTGATGAAAGGGGGAGCCTGAAGAAAGCGTTTACTGAAAGGGGGAGCTGAAGCTGAAGACAGATCCATGGGGATTCTGTTCGAGCAAGAGGGAGTCTAAGTTGCTGAAGATATGATAAAGCTTCAAGAAGACTCAGAGAGAGAGAAAGACAAGACGCTACGAGATTGACTGCGGCAATATCCAAGGGGGAGTCTGTTAGTGCAGTAATGTCTATCGCCTCCGTCAATCCAGTCCGTAGTAAAAACTGAAGAAATCTAGGCTTATATTGTAATATATAGATAGAAAAGGCAAGGTGGCATTATTGAAAATAAGGGGAAATCCCTCATATCCTTTGCCTATAAATAGAACCATTAGGGCTTAGATTTAGAACTTTTACCACATTTGAGATTTGGAGATCTAGAGCTAGAGAGAGAAAGTGACGTTGTGATTCAGGTGCTTGTATGTTTTCAGATCATTCAATAGAATCATAGATTATATTACGTCATATGTGTTCGGTCACTTTCTTGTACGGATTCCGCACGTTACACGAGTCGGTTCGCAATCGTTTCGAAGTCGAAAACCGATCCTATAGTTTTTGTGACATCTGTGCCTCTACGACCATCATACAAATACAAAACTAATGAAATCTTGTGTTTCATACTTTGGATTTGTATAAATACATGTATCATTTGCACATATCAATTCTTTATATCGAGCTTTAAATCGCTTTCTTGAAAGTTATACGCGAACTGATACATAAACGTAATCAGTTTAATGCGACAAACACTCCGGAATAGTGACATAGGCTCAACATACCTTAAATAACCTTTACATAACCTAGAAATAATTTTTGGAGGGTTTGGTGTGTCGAAAACAAGTTTATTCGATCGTAGGGACTATTTGCGTCAAACTGCGAAACTATGCCGATTTGTACGGTAACGAACATTCCATAACTTGATCATAAGCAAAACATACCTTAAATATCCTTTACGTAGCTTAGGAATAGGCTTTGAGGGGTTCGGAATGCGAAAATAAACTTTTTGATCAAACAGGGACTAAAAGCGTCAAAAAGTGCATAAGTTTGCATTTACACGCATATCTTACGTTCTGAACATATCCGGACATCCAAAAATTTTGTAATCATTAAAATATTTTATTTTAGTGATTGGAATGCAAAAATACCATTCGTCGTGTAATTTGGATCGTTTTCGCGTCCGTTCGAGTTTTCGTCGTAATTAACCGAATAACGTGACCGTACGACCAAACGAACCGACATCCGAGATGTTTTTAAGCATATTTTAAGTTCCCTATACTTTAACTTCATTTTAGAGCCTTAAAGTGGGGTTAACGGGGATTAAACGTGTCAAAAATCAAGTTTTAAGCATGCAGGGACCTGTTCTGCCTTTTTTAAAAACTTGAAACCGAGCTCCCCCACGCCATGCACCAAGCCCAAGGGTACCTGGCGTGCCATGTGACAGAGCAAGAAATCAGCAACTCAGTTTTCAGCAACCAGCTTGATTTTCAGGGTCTTTTATGCATATTTCTCAATACCTGGAGCTGCTTTTGGATCCCCATTGTATTCAAAACTATGTCCTACAAGTGGAGGGTTGAGATTGGGCTTTGATTCTTGCAAAAAACACTTGTCAAGATCCTAAGAACCCAAGACTTACTATAAATACCCACTTGATCATTCTCATTTCTTCACACATGATTCAAAAACCTGCTCTAAGTTGGAGTTCTATACTTCATACCTGAGCAATTTGAATCAAATCTTCATTGCTTGGACCTTTTGTAAGCTTCTTTCATGCTTTCTATGCTTTTCAAGCATGAAAGTCAAACAGTGTTTGACTTTCTGCTTTGACCATGAATTGGTCAACACAAAGTTCGTTTGAACTTTGCAAAGTGAGCGTAATCACGATGGTTATAGTCCCTTGTGACTATACCTACTGATTACCACGTCGATTAGTCGAAGTGACAAGTCAAAGTTTCGATCAAAGTACGTGTTTATGCGTATTTTGAGACGAAGCTATTTTTGGGTATCAAAACACATTGTTTTGATATCAAACCTGTTTTCTAACTTAGTTAAACTTGTTTTAACATGTTTAACTCGTCACTTTTAGTCTAGGGCTTGTTTAAGGTCGTAAAGTCAAGCGGTCTAAACCACCGCTTAGACTTTCAAACCCGACCCGTTTGGTCGATCTTTAGGATCCGGCCAAGCATATTTGTGACCATAGTTGTATAGGGAATAACCTTCCGAGGTTATACCTTATGGTCACTTAGTTTAATTAGTTGTATGATAGGTAGCTTATATGCCTTAGGTAAATGACCAAAATGCCCTTTTCATGCATAATTGGTATTTAAGCATATGTAACTTAACTTTTGCCACTTAAACTGATTATGCAACATATTTAAATATGTTAGGGCATATACTTGTCATAGGACTAGTTAGGCGTCTCGAACGCGCTTTTGCGCGAACGATGCGTTAAAGTAGCGTAAGCTACCTTAATGGGTCGTAACGGGTCGTAAGCACTTAGGATACGTTCCGATTTAGAATGTAGGCATCGTTAAACCATATCACATGAGTTTCAATACTCATTTGGTTTACGAGACCTCGTTCTACCCAATCTTCTAATTTAGGTGTCGATTTATTAACTTAGCGATCCGATTACTATGTACTACTTGATTTCCTAGATTTGCCCGAGCTTTATTAAGTTCATTAGATCGAGGATACTTGCAATTCAATGTGAGTATATAGTTCCCCTCTTTTACAGCTTTCAAACGTTTTGGGGTGATTCATATGTGCTAAACGATTACGAGATTTCTAAACGAATGCTATGGTTTATGTTAAATACAACGATTTCAATTATTTAAACAAACTTGTTGGGGCGTTAGTCTAAAGACAATTGAATGACATTCATTAACTATTTTAAGCCGACCAGTAGTACGTTATGGTGCCATAAAATATTATGATACCATAGGATCTGACAAATCCCGTTATCGGACTTTCACCATGGTTATGCGGTATTGTGGGTAACGACAGAACCTGATGATTGTTAACTTACCCATTAGTGGTTTGTTAATACGAGTTGAACGGGTAGGGACGAGTCACACAGGTTTGAATGTATTCAATGAAACGACCAAAAGTTAGTTTTCACAATTTAAAAATGAACCACTGGAACTATTGAACTATGTGAACTATTTGAACCACTAGAACTATCTAGACTATGTGAACGATGTGAACTATTTGAACCACTGGAACTATCTGGACTATGTGAACGATGTGAACTACTTGAACCACTGGAACTATCTGATCTACGTGAACAATGTGAACTATTTGAACCACTAGAACTATCTGATCTATGTGAACGATTTGAACTATTGAACCATTGGAACTATTTGATATGTGTGAACTATTTGAACTATTTGAACGATTTGGAACTATTTGAACTATTGAACGATTGGGTTATGGTAAGTGATTAGGTAACGGGGTGGGTGTAATGTGATAAAAGCATGGTGGATACGCCGCTGGTACTTCCTCTATATAAGTGCTTTTAACACATTACATGTCGTTCCGTTATCTAGATCACTTGGGCGAATGTTTTCAAAATGAAGTTACACTATAAGGTTTTCTTAACGATATAAACCATACGAGTTTAAATACAAGAACGATTTACAACTTGGTTTACAATGACAAATGTTTTCAGTTTAGATTCATGGCTACAATGGTTTTGGTTTATACGTATGTCAACTTGTAAAAGTTGATAGAAACATACTGCAATATCAAACTCTTTTGTTTTCAAGATATACACCCGACAACTCTCGTAGTTAGATGAGGTATTGCAATATGAACTCAAGGCCATGAATCTGACACACTCGCAAAACCTATGTACTCGCCGGCATTTTTATGCTGGCATATTTTCACATATGTTTCAGGTACCATAGTTGATGATGTTTGATGCATGCTCACATAGGGATGGACGAGGCCTTAGTAACTTAATAACAATGAAGGATAATATGTTCATGTTTTGTATTTAATTTTCGAGACAATGTAATAAACTTAATTCAATAAAAGGAAACGTCAATCCCTGTGTTGTGAAACAATGATTCTGTTACGACACTCCCCGACATTTCCGCTGTGGTTTGTTGTTTTAACGCGGTTGGGGTGTGACAGAAGAGTTGGTATCAGAGCTCATGGTTATAGGGAATTAGGTTATTAGTAATGCTTTGACCTAGATTATAACCTTCCTTGGACCCTAACACAAGTTATCTTGTGTTTAGTCTTAAAACAATACCGTTTTGAAAACCAATAATCTCTTCTTAGATGATTTATTATAAGGTTTTGAACCTTCAAAGTTTTCAAAATCTAGTCAAAGTTTGGGTCTTATTAATGTGAACACGTGCAATCTAGAAGGGTGGGTGCCTGTATCCCGAGTTTTCTGTCTAAGGCTAGAGTGTTCGTACAAATCCACATAATTGGACCAGTCACTCTTACCTGGGAACTCTTGGGATGAGTGTCCACCTATAGGCTAAAGCATGTCTTCGCGTACATTATAAGGACCTATTTACTTTGTTCAGCCCTTGTGCGTCTTTTGTTTGTTCGAGGTAACAAACAATTGATCGCCTTCTTTATGTTTCTTCGATACCTCTTTTGTTTATCCAATTGTCAATCTCATTCGTTTCTCATGTTTTCTTGTTCTTTTTAGAAAATGCCTCCTATACGCGATCAAACTGAGAATGCTGCCCTCGCAGCCACAATTGTTCAACAAATGGCTGCTATGATTCCGAACCTCATTACCCAGATTAACCAAGCGAATAACAATAAAAACAATAACAATGCTCCGTGTGATTTCAAAACATTCAATTCAGCTAAGCCATCGAAATTTTCTGGGTCTCAAGGAGCAACTGCGCTCCTACAATGGTTCGAGAGTCTGGAAAGCACATTCAGACATGTTCAGTGTCCAAATGAGCGAAAGGTTGAATTCGCATCCAGTGTCTTTGAGAAAAAAAAGCCTTAACATGGTGGAATGGCGTGATGAGGGATAGGGGTGCCGATGTGGCACTAGCGCAAACCTGGGAAGAGCTTCGAGCTCTAATGATGAAGGAATTCTGTCCTCGTCATGAAATCAGGGCATTGGAAAGGGAATTTGACGATCTTAAGCAAGATAGTGGTGAGAATCGAGCCTACACAGACCGATATGAGAAGCTAAGTCTGTTATGCCCAACCATGGTTACGCCTTTGGATAAGGCAATTGAAAAGTACATCGATGGCCTCCATGACTCCGTTCAAGACATTGTTACTGGTAGCAACCCTACCACAGTTAGACAGACCATTGAGCTATCCGCTACCCTGACTGAATCTCAGATTAGGAAAGGTAAACTTTTTTTCAAAAAGGCGACAAGAAATCAACCGTTGAAACGAAACCAAAGGATAACCAGACTGAATCCTCCAAGAAGTCAAAGAAGCGTAAGGCTTCTCAGAACTTCACCGTGGTTGCTCAAAACGATCAAGCTATCCCTAACCAACCAGCTCAACCCCCTGCTAAGAAGCCATACAATGGGACTGCACCCTTGTGCAAACAATGTAACCTTCATCATCATGCTAGTGTGAAATGCCGCAAATGCCTAAACTGTGGACTTGCTGGTCATATAGCTAGGGTTTGCCGAGTTGCAGCTGCACCAAATCAAACTGACAATAATCCTGCTCAAGCTCGTTTTCCACCAGGCTCTTGCTACAACTATGGCGAGATGGGCTATTTCAGAAATAATTGCCCAAAGCTTGCAAATGTAAATCCAGCTCATGGATGAGCATTCGACTAACTGGAAGACGACGCTGTATTGAAACAATCGGACTTTATGTATCATTTTCCCTTTTGTAATCCTAGAACAATGAAACAAATATTTTGGTTTATAAATAAACATTTATTTGTGTTACGATGTACGAAAACAAGTGTGGTTACATATATGAATGACATATTCCTATGATACCGATACCAAGGAACCGTGTTCCTTGCCAAGCAAACTACTCTCGAAATTCTTCCATTTTGTGATCGCTTGCGATCTCCACGAAAATCCTAAGTACTCGTTCCTTCTAAGAAACAAAGTACAAGGTGCAAATTACAACTCTGGATGAATACCTAAAGTACCACATTAAATCCTAAATAGGATACCCAAGGGTACTTCTGTAAGCCCTTGATTGGTCTTACACATCACATCTTTTTGACTTCACGATATTTTACATAGCATATGATTTCAAAAGATTATGCATGTTTTCAAAAACCTCATACATGTTTTCAAAATCATCTCACATGGTTTTAAAACATTTTATAAAAATGTTTACCTAATATACTTAGTACATGATTTCAAGAACATTACAAAAGGTTTTCAAAAACATATTTTTAACGATTCCAAGCATAGCTCTCAAAAACAATTTTGCTCGTATGATGCCTTAACATACGTAGCGCGCGATTTTCAAGAACACCCTGCTTCGTACGCCGACTTAGCATGCTTAGCACAATGATTTCAAGGATCCGTTTGCTTCATATGTTGTTTTAGCATATCTAGCACCTTGATTTCATAAACACTATGCTTCGTATGTTGTCATAGCATACCTAGTACAAGATTCCTAAACTCTTCCCGCTATACGAATTCCAAATCCTTATAGGATCTTCTTCATAGTTAGATCCTTGTGGATGTTTAAAGCGCAAAACCAAAGTCCTTAATTGGATTCTTTATGTGCTTTAATACGAATGTTACGATTCTTTGTGAATGAAATCAAATCCTTATAAGATCACCCTATCTTTATAGATAGATTCTTGAGGATGTTTAAAGTACTAGTTGTAGTCCATTGATCGGATTCCTGGTGTACTTTGAATACACGTACAAAATTGACGACAAATTAATGACAAGTTAATAATAAACTGATAACGAATTGATAACCAAATGGACAATTGTGTGACTATTATGTGCTTACGTGTTATGTGTTCGACCGATTCTATCCCCAACACATTGTAAAATAAACTGTGTGGACTGTGCAAAGAATTACGTAATTATGGATGCATACATAATTATGAAATTCAGTGCATAAAAACCACAGCAAGTTTTATCATGTATCAATCTAATCAAGAAACAAAAGTTAACTATATTCATTTCCATTTCTGATGAAGTACCCGCTGAGGAAAAATGAACTAGCTATTCATTTTTCACTTCTGAAAGAAATATCTGCTGAGGGAAATGAATAATCTATACATGAACCATGTTCATTTTCATTTCTTATGAAGTACCCCTAAGGAAAATCAATTATCCATTCATTTTCTGTGACACCTGTGTCACCTCAACCATCAAACAAATGCCAAACCAATGAAATATTGTATTTCATACTTGGGATTTGTAAAAATATGTGTATTGTTTACACATATCAATTCTTGTTCGATTTCAAGCTCTAAATCGCTTTCTGGAAGGTTATACGCGCACTAATGCGTAGATATAACCAGTTTAATGCAACGAACACTCCGGAATAGTGAAATAGGCTTAACATACCTTAAATAACCTTTACATAACTTAGATATAAGTTTTGGAAGGTTTGGTGTGGTGAAATCAAAGTTTATTCGCTTACAGGGACTAAATTTGACAAACTGCGAAAGTATGCCAATTTGAACTGTAACAGACATTCCGGAACATGACCATAAGTTAAACATACCATAAATATCCTTTACATAGCTTAGAAATAGGCTTTGAGGTGTTCGGTATGCTAAAATAAACTTTTGCGTCATTCAGGGACTAAAAGCGTCAAAAAGTGCACAAGTTTGCATTTTCGCGCATAACTTACGTTCTGAATACATCCGGACATCCAAAAATTTATGTAAGCACTAAAATATTTTATTTTAGTGTTTGGCATAAGAAAAATCCATTCGTTTCGTCATTTGGATCGTTTTTCGCGCTTATGCGCATTCCGTCGTAATTAAGCGAACATCGCGTTCGTACGACCAAACGAACCAACACCCGGCATATTTTTGAACATGTTTCATGTCCAAAATGTTTAGGCATCATTTTAGGGCCTTAAAGTTGGCTTTACGGGCCTTAGAAGTGTCAGAAATAGCCTTAAACACGTGCAGGGACTGAAACTGTCATTCTGCAAACTTATTTCTGATCTGTGCAGGCCAGACGGCCCGCCTCAGTTTCTGTAAATCCTCACGCGGCCCGCGTCCCACTATCAGACCAGATTAACTGCATTTAACAGCAGATTGCAGCTGGTTGATCCACACCCACACATTCTCAATTGCCTAGTCAGCTGATAAGAACCAATTTTAGTCACCACAACTTGCCAACACATGTACGGGTAGGATTCGAGCACGGTTTCCATGAAACGATCCTAACGGTTCGAGTATTCCTATAAATACCCATCCACCCCAACCTCATTTCTCACAAGAATCTGGATTTGAGAGCTCTAAGTTGAAACCATTGTTTCATACCTGAGTTCTTGGATCGAGATTAGCATTCGGGGACCCTTCGTAAGTATTCTTTCGTTCTTTTATTTCTTTTCGAGTCTTTTCGAGTCAGAAAGTCAAACTTTGTTTGACTTTCAGCGTTGACCAGCTTATGGTCAATGCGAAGTTCGTTTGAAGTTCGCAACGTGAGTGTAATCACGTTGGTTATAGTCCCTTGGGACTATGCCTAGTAATTACCACGTTGTCTAGGGTCGTAGGGTAAGCGATCTAATAAATCGCTTATACCTCGAACCCGACCCATTTGGTCGATCATTAGGATCCGACCAAATACATTAGGTGACCATAGTATATAGGGAATAACCTTCCGAGGTTATACCTTATGGTCGCTTCGTTAAGTAGTTGTATGATAGGTAGTTTATATGCCTTAGGTAAATTACCAGAATACCCTTTTCATGTATAATTGGTAATTAAGCATATGTAACCTAAACCTTTGTCACATAACTGATTATGTAACATGTTTAGGCATATAACACTTGTCATAGGACTAGTTAAGCGGTCCGAACGCGTTTCACGCGAACGACGCGTTAAAGTAGCATAAGCTACCTAAACGGGTCATAATGGGTCGAAAGCACTTAGATTAAGGTTTCATTTAGTATGTAGGCTTTGTTAAACCATATGACACGAGTCTCTATACTCGTTTGGTTTACAAACCCTCATTCTATCTAAATCCTCCGATTTAGGTCCGGTTTATTAACATAGTTACCTATATTAGGTGCCGTTTGATATCCGTGATCTCTAGCATTGTTTGGTTGTCACTCAAGGACTACTGAGCATTCTCAAGTGAGTACATAGACCCCTCTTTTACTGTTTTCCAAACTGTTTTGGGGTGAAACACATGTGCCTACTTGTTACTTTCAAGCTTTCCTGTTTTCACATCATATACTTGCTATGTTCATTAGTACAATTATAGTACATGTTTTACATTACATTTAATGCTACGTATGTCTATTGTTGCATACTTAGTACAGGTCACATGCTACGTATGTCTATTGTTGTATACGTAGTACAGGTCATATGCTACGTATGTCTATTGTTGCATACTTAGTACAGGTCACATGCTACGTATGTCTATAGTTGTATACGTAGTACAGGTCACATGCTACGTATGTCTATTGTTGTATACGTAGTACAGGTCACATGCTACGTATGTCTATTGTTGTATACGTAGTACAGGTCACATGCTACGTATGTCTATTGTTGCATACTTAGTACAGGTCACATGCTACGTATGTCTATTGTCGCATACTTAGTACATTTGTTATTCATCACATGCTTACATTTTGGATACATATTACATGATTTACATTAGACATGAACATTTTACTTTGATAGTTTGGTTTGAGTAAGTGATTAAGTAACGAGGCGTGTGTAATATGATACAAGCATGGTGGATACGCCGCTGGTACTTCCTATATATAAGTGTTTGTATGGTATTACATATCGTAGTGTTATTTGAATCATTTCAGTTTGAGACATAGAACATTTTATACAAATAACATACTTTTCACAAGACATCGAGTTATAAACAACTTATCTTATACAAACACATTTTACATGGTTATTCATTTAACCATGCATTATTCACTTATTAATACATATCATCTGATCTTATCGTTTTTCAAATGATTTACAAGACAAAGCAAATTACAAGGTTCATGACTAAACATTTTCTCAAACATAAGTCATGAAACCTATTTTCACAAAACCTATGTATCTCACAGGCATTTTTATGCTGACGTACCTATTTTCACATGTGTTTTTCAGGAGCTGTTGCATAAGATGATCAAGATACACATAGGCAGACTTGGGCTTTAGTGACAATAAAAGATGCAAGACTAGTTAATTATGTTGTATTTCTTTGTTTGTTAAGACATTGTAACACTTTTAATCAATAAAACGAAACTTCAATTGCCATGGATTTGAAACAATTAATTCTGTTACAACACTCCCCGACATTTCTGCCACGTTTTGTATGTTCTACGTGGTCGGGGTGTGACATTTTCGCTTCTGAGAAATACCCACTGAGGAAAATGAACAAATTCATTTTCATTTCTGATAAAGTACCCACTGAGGAAAGCGAACCATCCGTTCATTTTAGCTTTTGAAGAAATACCCACTGAGGAAGATGAATGAATTCATTCCATTTCTGACGAAGTACCCACTGAGGAAAATGAATTGATCATTCGTTTTCACTTCTAAAGAAATACCCACTGAGGGAATGAATAATCCTGCATCAATTTTGTCATTTTCATTTCTAATGAAGTACCCACTGAGGAACATGAACCATCCGTTCATTTTCACTTCTGAAGAAATATCCACTGAGGAAAATAAATAAATCCATTCCACTTCTGATGAGGTATCCACTGAGGAAAATGAATCATCCATTCATTTTCACTTCTAAAGAAAAATGCATTGAGGAATGAATAATCCTGTATCGATTCTTTCATTTCCACTTTTGACGAAGTACCCATTGAGGAAAATGAATCATCCATTCATTTTCGCTTCTGAAGAAATATCCATCGGGGAAATGAATATCTTATTTAATAATCCTTCATTTCCACTTCTGATGAAGTACCCACTGAGTAAAATGAATCATCCATTCATTTTCGCTTCTGAAGAAAAATCCATCGCGGAAAATGAATATTATTTACGATAATCCTTCATTTCCACTTCTGACGAAGTACCCACTGAGGAAAATGAATCATCCATTCATTTTCGCTTCTGAAGAAAAATCCATCGGGGAAATGAATATTCTTTGCGACAATCCTTCATTTCTACTTCTGACGAAGCAATCCACTCCGTAAAATGAATCATCCATTCGTTTTCGCTTCTGAAGAAGTAACCATTGAGAAACGAATAGCTTATCCATTCCTTCATTTCCGTTCTGATAAAAGTATCCATTTAAGAAAATGAATTACCCATTCATTTTCGGCTTTTAAAAGAAATATCCATTGGAAACGAATAACCTATTCATTTTTCATTTCCACGCCTGACGAAGAATCCATTGGAGAAAGTGAATCATCCATTCATTTTCGCTTCAAAGTATATCCACTGGGGAATGACAAGGTTATGCCTTGCATGGAAATCTTTGATGGGTTACTCTACGCAAATAGATAACACCCTAGATTCCATGCAAGACAATTGTTTAACACAACGTTACAAACAGACTCCTACGAACAAATTTCGGGACGAAATTTCCTAAAGTAGGGGAGACTGTGACATCTGTGCCTCTACGAACATCATACAAATACAAAACTAATGAAATCTTGTGTTTCATACTTTGGATATACATGTATCATTTGCACATATCAATTCTTGATTTCGAGCTTTAAATCGCTTTCTTGAAAGTTATATGCGAACTGATACGTAAACGTAATCAGTTTAACACGACAAACACTCCAGAATAGTGACATAGGCTCAACATACCTTAAATAACCTTTACATAACTTAGAAATAAGTTTTGGAGGGTTTGGTGTGTCGAAAACAAGTTTATTCGATCGCAGGGACTATTTGCATCAAACTGTGAAACTATGCCGATTTGTACGGTAACGAACATTCCGGAACTTGATCATAAGCTAAACATACCTTAAATATCATTTACATAGCTTAGAAATAGGCTTTGAGGGGTTCGGTATGCGAAAAATAAACTTTTTGATCAAACAGGGACTAAAAGCGTCAAAAAGTGCATAAGTTTGCATTTACGCGCATATCTTACGTTCTGAACATATCCGGACATCCAAAAATTTTTGTAATCATTAAAATATTTTATTTTAGTGATTGGAATGCAAAAATACCATTCGTCGTGTAATTTGGATCGTTTTCGTGTCCGTTCGAGTTTTCATCGTAATTAACCGAATAACGTGACCGTACGACCAAACGAACCGACATCCGAGATGTTTTTAAGCATATTTTAAATTCCCTATACTTTAACTTCATTTTATAGCCATAAAATGGGGTTAACGGGGCTTAAACGTGTCAAAAATCAAGTTTTAAGCATGCAGGGACCTGTTCTGCCTTTTTTGAAATCTTGAAACCGAGCTCCCCCGCGCTACGCGCCAAGCCCAGGGGTACCTGGCGCCACGTGACAGAGCAAGAAATCAGCAACTCAGTTTTCAGCAACCAGCTTGATTTTCAGGGTCTTTTATGCAAATTTCTCAATACCTGGAGCTGGTTTTGGATCCCTATTGTGTTCAAAACTATGTCCTACAAGTGGAGGGTTGAGATTGAGCTTTGATTCTTGCAAAATCACTTGTCAAGATCCTAAGAACCCAAGACTTACTATAAATACCCACTTGATCATTCTCGTTTCTTCACACTTAATTCAAAAACCTGCTCTAAGTTGGAGTTCTATACTTCATACCTGACCAATTTGAATCAAACATTAACGCTTGGACCTTTTGTAAGCTTCTTTCATGCTTTCTATGCTTTTCAAGCATGAAAGTCAAACAGTGTTTGACTTTCTGCTTTGACCATGAATTGGTCAACACAAAGTTCGTTTGAACTTTTCAACGTGAGCGTAATCACGATGGTTATAGTCCCTTGTGACTATACCTATTGATTACCACGTCGATTAGTTGAAGTGATGAGTCAAAGTTTCGGTCAAAGTACGTGTTTATGCGTATTTTGAGACGAAGCTATTTTGGGTATCAAAACACTTTGTTTTGATATCAAACCTGTTTTCTAACTTAGTTAAACATGTTTAACTCGTCACTTATAGTCTAGTGCTTGTTTAGGGTCGTAAAGTCAAGCGGTCTAAACCACCGCTTAGACTTTCGAACCCGACCCATTTGGTCGATCTTTAGGATCCGACCAAGCATATTTGTGACCATATTTGTATAGGGAATAACCTTCCGAGGTTATACCTTATGGTCACTTAGTTTAATTAGTTGTATGATAGGTAGTTTATATGCCTTAGGTAAATGACCAAAATGCCCTTTTCATGCATAATTGGTATTTAAGCATATGTAACTTATGTGACAACTCGTATTTCAGAACCTATCTCTGTACTTAGTGTAACATGTTTGAACATTACGTGATTATATGAACTTTGATGATTAATGAAATGTTATGTTGATAATGTGTTATGTGAATGTATGTAACCCGGATCGCACAACTCTAACTCGATTGCACAAGCCCATTCGGGCCACATTCTTGTACTCGAACCTTAAGGGCAGCCCATGATGGGTTTGGCCTACTCCTTTTATGTGCATACAATCACTTAGGGTAGGAGAGTGTTTCTCATAACTTGCGAAACACAACACACCTTAAACCCTAGTTCTCTCCTCTCTCTCTCTTGTTCGACGGCATTCTTCATAGCCGAAGCCCCACCTCATGAAGATTCCTTGTTCGGATCAATCTTTGATCTACTTTCTAACCGGTTAGTGTTGCACTGTTATTGTTTTGTTAAGATGATATTATGGATGCCATGATTTTATGTGATAACTAGAATAGTTTGTGTGAATGATGATGTTTTAGTGAATCGGATGTGTATGATGATGTTAATCGGCTATCATGTCTTGTTTTAGGATTCGTTTGCATGATGAGCGGGTCATTAGTTAGATAGCGCTATTTAGGTTTGACAAGCCTCACACCGTGCCGCAGAGGATGGGCGTGAACTAATGGATCTGGGCACGTCAATGATGATAGACATTGACGCTAAGGGCACATAAACATGACTAAAGTCAGTGGTCGATATGGTAACGAGTCTAGTAGTATAAACATGGGGTAGCCCCCACGGCTGAATTGCCAGAGTAAATGGGAGTAAACAAAACACGTTTTCAACTATGGGGTAACCCCCACGGCCAGGATGCCAGTTAAAGGAAACTACGTTTTTGGAATAACTTAAACCAACACCCAACTGTGAACTCGCTCAACTTTGTTGTTGACTCGTAACTACATGCTTTGCAGGAGAGTGTTTCTCATAACTTGCTAAACACAACACACCTTAAACCCTAGTTCTCTCCTCTCTCTCTCTTGTTCGACGGCAATCTTCATAGCCGAAGCCCCACCTCGTGAAGATTCCTTGTTCGGATCAATCTTTGATCTACTTTCTAACCGGTTAGTGTTGCACTGTTATTGTTTTGTTAAGATGATATTATGGATGCCATGATTTTATGTGATAACTAGAATAGTTTGTGTGAATGATGATGTTCTAGTGAATCGGATGTGTATGATGATGTTAATCGGCTATCATGTCTTGTTTTCGGATTTGTTTGCATGATGATTTAGGATCGAATGTATGTAATCGGTTGTATGTTCATGTAATCGGACCAGATAATATGATTTGATAAGTTATTGTTTATGCTTTGAATGTAATTAGGGTTTATATGAATTAGATGAAAATTGCTTGGTTTGATCGAGATTATGCATGATTGAAACTGTTAGTATTGTTAATTGATAAAGTTCATAAATGGAAACAATAAAACTGATTGCATAAGTTTAGGGAAGTTGGTAACAAATCGCACAAGAACAAATATTATCACACAAGCTTTCTGATCGTACAAGTTGTTGATCGCACAAGATCAGGTCGCACAAGACCAGATCTGATCGCACAAGTGCCAGATGCACAAGTTCAGTCGCACAAGATACCAGTAGTCGCACAAGACTATTGGATCGCACAAGTTATGTTTTCTTGATAACTGTTGGGCCTCAAAGCCCAAAGACCAATCGCACAAATGACACCAGTCGCACAAGATTATATGAATAGCATGAATCGCACAAGTTGATTGTTTGGTTGTATGTTTGGGCCGTTTACATGTTGGACTGCTTATGTTTTATTGGGCCGGGTATTTTGGGCTTCAATGGGTGAATCGCACAAGGTTGCTGAACTTGTGCGAGCCCAATACATCCTGATCGCACAAGATCGGATATGTTATGTACTTGACTGTTAATGTGTTGCCATGATCAATACGTGTTCGTAACCTGTTAGCTTACATGTAAACTTATGTGCACTACTTGAACCTAGACTTGACTTGTATGGTAACCATGTTAGGACGTGGTTCACCACTAGGAGCTCAATCAACCTTTACTTATCTGCCGAGCTAACCTAAGGTGAGTTAACACTTTCTAAAAAGCATGGGATTCCCAGGGAATGGGAATGGGTTAAGGAATATGGATTCCTCGTCCTCCTTGGGTAGGACAGTACGGGTTAAGGAATATAATTCCTCATCCTCATGGACAGTTAACTTTCACTAGACCAAAACTCTATCACGAAGTCCCTCCTTTTTATATCGACTTAATCGTCGGGCCAATGGCGAGTGGGTCATTAGTTAGATAGCGCTATTTAGGTTTGACAAGCCTCACACCGTGCCGCAGAGGACGGGCGTGAACTAATGGATCTGGGCACGTCAATGATGATAGACATTAACGCTAAGGGCACATAAACATGACTAAAGTCAGTGGTCGATATGGTAACGAGTCTAGTAGTATAAACATGGGGTAGCCCCCACGGCTGAATTGCCAGAGTAAATGGGAGTAAACAAAACATGTTTTCAACTATGGGCTAACCCCCACGGCCAGGATGCCAGTTAAAGGAAACTACGTATTTGGAATAACTTAAACCAACACCCAACTGTGAACTCGCTCAACTTTGTTGTTGACTCGTTACTACATGCTTTGCAAGTCACTAGGTTTAGCAGGAGCTTGCATGGGGAAGAGTCGTTGTGGAGCATGGACATTGAGTGTTGATGATAAACTTAAACACTATTAACTTATGCTTTGATTTTAGACATTATGCTTCCGCTTGCAACTTAAACTATGTTTTGATTTGGACACCAATTATATTGTGTTGGGTTTTATATTTACTTACATTCTTGTTCAATATGATTGGTGGCTTGATCCTGGTCATGTCACGCCTCCAAGCGGTGTTACTCCGCATGTGGATTTTGGGGGTGTGACAGATTGGTATCAGAGCCAGGTTATAGCGAACTTGGTTTTAATAAAGGAAAAAGTTTTTGTTAAAACCAGACTATAACCTGAACAGTGCTCAACGATCCACAACGACGCTTTACTCCACGTGCAAGACTCGATATTCTAGGTGATATGATTTATGTTTACATTGCCTACTTGCTAGATTACATAGAACTATGCTTATGGTATGTTTAGATAAACGTAACCACTATTGTTTGAAAACATGTGTGTGCTTACTCTCTTCTGTCATCGCAATTTCGTGAACCCCTCTCACTCATGTTTCCCTTGATATGAAGATCAAGGTTGGACGCGTTAACATGACTCAAGCCCAGTTGACGGCTTTGATTAACCAACAAGTTGTTGCGGCACTTGCAGCCGCTCAGGCAGGAGGTATACCCTGCCACCTCAACTCACTCTAGGATCCCTAGATCCTACTCTCGTGAACCAACCTTTGTGTTAAACTTTGTCCTTTCTTACTTTCACGACAGGTCAACCTGCACAGCCTCCTGTGTGCACTTTCAAGACCTTTATGGACTGTCGACCTAGTACCTTCAGTGGTACCGAAGGAGCTGTAGGTCTCCTCCACTGGTTTGAGAAACTCGAATCTGTCTTCGAGATGTGTGAATGCTCTGAGGCTCGCAGGGTGAAGTATGCTACTGGTACTCTCGAGGGTGTAGCGCTCACATGGTGGAACGCTCAAGTTCAAATGCTGGGGTTGGTTGCTGCTAATGCCACCCCGTGGAACAACTTTAAGGAACTGATCAAAGAGGAATATTGCAATCGTGATGACATCCATAAACTGCAGGTAGAGTTCTTCAACCTCAAGATGACGGGGTCAGAAATTGAAGCATACACAAAAAGATCGAACGAGCTGGCTATTTTGTGTCCTACCATGGTGGATCCTCCCATCAAACGTATCGAACTGTACCTCAAGGGTTTAGTGCCAGAGATTCAAAGTCATGTGACTTCAGCTAACCTCGCTACCATCCAGCAAGTTGTTCAATTGGCTCATCGTCTCACTGATCAGGCGGTGGAGCAGAACAGGTTACCAAAGCGTATTAGTGATACAGCTACTTCAGATGCTCCTAGTGACAACAAGCGAAAATGGGATGGAGCTTCAAGCAAAGGTTCAACTTCTGTACAGTCTCAGTCTCAGCAGAGAAGGACTGATGACTACAAGAGCCATAGTCAGCATTCATCTGGAAGTCAAAGTCAAGGAGGGTACAGGGGTGTTGATGCATTAATGTCTATCGCCTTCGTCAATTCGAGCTGTAGCGAGAAACCGAAGAAATCAAGCTTTTATTGTAATATTTAGATAGTTTTAGCAAGGTGGCATTTTGGTAATTAATGAGAAATCTCATTAATTCCAAGGGCTATAAATAGAGAGTTATGACATAAGTTGTAAGACTTTTGCTCATTTTGGTGATTTAGGAGATTCAAGTCTAGAGAGAGAAAGTACTCTCTACGTGATTCTTGTATTGTACACGTTATATCTTTCAATAGATTCACGGTTCTAGTACGTTATTGTGTGTTCGGTCACGCACGTTCACGGATTCCGCACGTCAAACGTTCGTTACGCAATCGAACGGTGTCAAAACCGGTCCTACAAGTGGTATCAGAGCTAGGAGCTCGATTGCACTGATCAAACGCATTGATTCGTACCATATTTCAGCGTTTTCAGATTTGAAGTTCATCTATTTCTTCATTTTTTCACTTTTATCACGTTTTTTACTGTTTTTCGTCAAATTGAACGGGATTTTACGGTCCGAATCGGCTGAATTTTTGATATGTTGTGCGAAAACACCTGATCTATAACCCTACCAAGTTTCAGATCCAAATTCCTAGCCGTTTAGGAGAAATCGAAGGTTTTAGGTCCGATTTGGCTCATTTGGACACCTGATTTCGTTTATTTGGTCATAGAGTGATTTCGCTCATTTGGTCATCTCATGATTTCCCTCATTTGGTCATCATGATTTCGCTCATTTGGTCATCTCATGATTCCGCTCATTTAGTCATCTCATGATTTCGCTCATTTGGTCATCTCATGGTTCCGCTCATTTGGTCATCTCATGTTTTCGCTTATTTGGTCATCTCATGATTTCGCTCTTTTGAACTTACTGATTTCGCTTGTGACATCATATCGAGGGATTTCGCTCTTGTGGTTGTGTGATGAAATAATGGTTGTCTGATCATTAAGTTCACGGTCCAATCAGTTTGATAAAGATTTAATACATTGTTGGCCACAATCAAGGGAAGGCCCAATCACAAAATCTGACTTGAGTTGTCAGAAATTGGATCTGGCATCACATTAAATTTGTCGGCCGTATCACATGTATATTAAACGCCCATGTGACCGAGATAATGATATATTGGTTATTGAAGACTTTGCGGCCCAATCAGATGTTTGTTTCACTTGAAGTGTTGGTTTAGTGGGTGTTTGATTTGCCGCCCACTAGTTGAAGGTTCAATAAAAGTGTGTTGAATTAAAAAGGTTTTGGGTATTAGAGTGTATTAGCCATTGTGATTCATATCTGTTCAATTAAGACATTAAAGTCAATTTGTGATATCACATAAAATCTGTTATAGATCCATTCAGAAATAATTCGGCTCAAATCATTCTAAAGCCCAATTGATAGGCCCAACCAGACTTTCAACAGAAATATAGTTCAAGTATTTGTATCAGCGGGCTCAGTACATTGTTGTTGACAGGCCATGTGTGTGAACTGAACAGAGAATATTGATCAAGCCCATTCATTTAGAGAATTCATCCGAACAACATTTATCGGCAAATCTTTGACACGAGTCTTAGATTGGTTTCATCAACACACTGTTACATATTCAATCTGTTTTGAATTGATCGTTTGTTTGTTTGTTTGCAGGTGATTCGAGGTGATTTACAAGGCGCAAATATCAAGAAGTTAAAAATTGTGGACTTTGAACTAAAAACAATTTTTGAACCATGTCATTTAACGAAGAAAGTGTGGTTAAAATGTTTGACGAAGAGGAAAACAATAGCCTTGAAAGTTTAAATAATTGGTTTGAAGAGGTTTGGCGTTTGAAGTATAAAGATCAAAAAAATATTTACGTTAAGAGATTTAAATATTTTTTGTGTAAGAAAGATGAAACAGTTAATGAGTTGGAAATGCGGTATGAAATACTTGAAAATTTAAAAGGGTACGAGATAAGAATGTCAAATGCTGAAAAAATATCAAAATTTGCAGACGCGTTACCTTCAGAGTGGGATGAATTTTTGATTGAATTGAAAAAGGATTCTAGGTTCTCAAATTTTTATCCAAATGAATTTATCAATAAGCTCAAAAGACACCAGTATGAAAATGAAATGAAAAAGAAAGAGTTGATGAATGGAATAGAAAAGGAATTGGAAAAATTAAGTTTGGATGTGATTATTGAAATGAGAAGAAGAGTCAATATGTGTCTTGTAGCAAAAAATGTTATGAAATATGATATTAAGAGGGGTTGTTATCTAGATGAAAGTATGAATCCTCTTGATTTTGTTAAAATTTTTTGTGCAGGCACATACAAGATAGAGACAGAGATAGTGTCAAAAAATGAAGAATCCGAGAAAAATGAAGATTCAAGTTCTGAACCAGTGTGCTCAAAATGTGATAAATTCAAAGCAGACAATGCCAAATTTTTGAAGGATTTGGAAAGTTTGGCATTGGAGATTAAGAAGTTGAACAATGAAAAGCAAGCTGATGATAAGCAGATTCTTATTTTGAAAGAAAATTGTGGGAAGTTGAAAACTGAAAATGACAAAATGTTGGGTGATTTGAACAGTTTGACATCAGAAAATAAAGTTTTGAAAGAAAAAGAAAAGGAGTTTGAAAGCAAACAGAAATCATTAGAAGATGAAGATTTCTGGATAAAGCTTGAAAACAAAAAGTTGAAAGAAAATGTAAAAATTGTTGAAGATAAACTGAAAAATTTTGAGAATGAAAAATTAAAAATGGAAAAAGAATTTCAAAGTCAAATTAAAATTCTTGAAGATGGGAGAGATGTGTTTAGCAAAAACAACATCGAAAAGCAAAAAATGATCAATTCTCATCTTGAAAAAATTATTCAACTTGAAAAAGAAGGTAAGCAAGCTCGAAAGAAAATCAACGAGCTTGAAACAAAATTGAAAGGTTTTGTGACTTCTTCAGAGTATTTGAATATTCCATGTCCAAAACCGATCAATTCTGTTCCAATAAGTGACAATGTCACAAACTTTGATAATGTCAAAGTTGAAGATTGTGATGAGAAATCTGATGATGAAAATGAAAATATTGAAAAACAAAAATTGTTTTTGAAATTAAAAGAAAAATTTCAAAAAACTGTTCTACAATCAACTGAAAAAGGTGAATGCTCTAAGCAAAAACCTTTGAAGAAGAAAGCAGAACAGAAACAAAAACAAAAGGGTAAAAATTTGAAAAATGTTCAAAAAGAAAATAACAGCTCATCAGATCGATCATCCAATAAAAATCAAAAATTACAAAAAGTAAAAAATGAAAACTCAAAAACTGTTGGTAATAAGTGGTGCAGGTTTGATCACAGTGCTCAAGCGTCAAATCAAGCTTACAGGAGAAGTCGTGAGTACTACAAATCAAATCAGTGTTATGATTTGAGTGTTTGGATTGATAGTGGAGAATGGTATGACAACAGAGTGTGTTACAAATGTGGTTTTCAAGGACACATTGCTGTTAACTGCCAAAGTCAGAATTTTGAAACGAGGAGATGCTATGAATGCCAAATCAAAGGTCATATTTCTAGAGATTGTCCAATGAGATCAATGGGAAAAGATGAAGAAATCAGTTAAGGTCGAAGAAAAGTCCAAAGAACAGAAGGTGAAAGAACAGAAAGTGAAGCTTTCACAAGGGCAAAAAGACCGACTAAGAAAGAAAAGAAAGAAAGCTCGAGAGTACCTTGAAAGGATTTTGTCCTCGGGTACAACGGATGGTTCAAATAAAAGTTCTGATGAATCGCTTCACTCAACATACAAGTCAAGTAAAACGAATTCATCAGATGCAAATCTGAGGATAAAAGAGAGAAAAAAGAAAGTAACATTTTCAGATGAAAAATCTGGCGATGAATTTGTTTCTTCGGAAACAAAGGAGCTACATGTTGGCGATGAATCTGACTTGTCAAAGTCAGAAGAGCCACCAGTTGAGCAAAAAGGAGAAAATTCAGTTCCGCCAATGGATGATATAAACTTTCCACCATTGCGAGCTAAAAATTATAAACAAAAAGTTGACGAAGTTGAAATTTCAAATCAATCTTTTTTCTGAAAAGAAAGATTTTGATGTTGAAAAAGCCTTTAACCCCAATGTTCTTAACATTTTTGGAAAAATGGTTGACGGAAAAGTCAAAGGGGTAAAGGAATTTTATGAATCAAAGAGGAATACTGATACACCGAGTAAAAATAACTCGGATGCACCCAAGACTGGTCAGGCTTGGGTGTCACCATTCTGTAACTGAAAAACCTGACTTGCCGGAACTCTCAGGTTGGTAATTGGGGAGTAGGAATCGGCATCTTTCTTGAGAAATTCACAGGTTGGTAACTGTGATATTTCGACTTACAAGTGGTTAATCAAGGACATTAAGTTGTACTTGATTTAACTATCTTACAAGTGGTTTGATTATTGGAAATTGTTTTTGTGATAAACTTACAAGTGATTTAAAACAGTGTGATGAAACTCCATGTTTGTGAAAAGACACACAAAACTAATTTTCCGGAAAAACCATTTTGATTAAAATAAACTTAAGTGTTTTGAAATCATAATGGGAAAATAGTTTTTTGTCAGGGGGAGTTCTGATTGTTTAAGCCAAGTGGATGGCGAATTGTAGCAATTCTCTTCAGTTTGTCACTTTGTTTGTATAGTTTACTGCTTTATGTTTCAAATTTTCTCAGAAAATCAAAATTGAAACATATTTTGATTTTAGGGGGAGAAAATTTTAAAAAAAATTAGAAATTTTGAAAAATTTCAAAAACATTGAAATATTCAAAATGAGTTTTGTTGTGAAAAAAAGGAAATGATAGTAAATCAGTTGGACTGTCACAGCATGCTAAAGAAATGAAATGTCAAATGTGATAAATGGTTTCACTGATGATGTGTCGATAGGTTTTCGCACATTTAGTAGATTTATTCGGGATATAAACCTAAAATTTCAAACTTGTGAAATTCGTGGGGAACACTACTTGGATATATAGGTAACCCCTGAAATCTCGTTTGAAAGGTCTCGTATTCTGATATACTAGGTTTTTATACTCAATGATGTCTGGGGTATTATTCCGGGACTTCTGCTGAATGGTGGTTCTGACCTAGTCCTCGAATAATACTTTCCGCAAATGCTTGAAACATAGCATAAACCCTCAACATGCTGATAAAACAATAAATTTGATAGTCGCTGCTGTTGTAGCTAAAAGATCCTCTAAAGGGGACATACCGTAAAGTCGAAGCTGATATCTCTCTGCGTATACGGAAGTATCGACCTGAGATCCCTCGGCCCTCGCATTCCCTAATTTATGTACAGATATCATTGTAGTATACTCACCTGTAAGACTGAATATTGGGATTCTGGATACGGGAGTATATTCAAGAGGTGGGACACATGAATGAGCTAAGTTCATAAGACATCTAAATCATATCCTGAGTAAATTGAAATTTGTGTGAAGATTTAAGATGGATCAGTATATCGACAATCAATATGAATCGTTTAGAACTTAATATGTTTAAAGCTTAACGGTGCTAGTGATTTGTCTCAAAAACTGATATGATCCTCTTACACAAACTCACAAAAATATTGTTTGTAAATATTTCTTTACTGTATTTCATTCTATTAAAAAGTTCAAAAAGATGTTTAGTGTGTTTTAGCATAAATTTTGAAAAATCCAAAAAGATTTTCGACAACTGATGTTGGAGAGCTGATTTTCAAAATTCCGAGTGCTGAACATGATGAACAATTGGTTTGGTTAAGATGATGAGAAGTTGGAAGATAATCCTCAAATGTTTAGATGATTCATTAATTTGAATCACAATATCGTGTGTTATATGTTTGAGAATTTTGAGTGAACTCTTTTAGAGTCAAAATTATTTTGTCTTACGAGAGGTTGAGATGTGTAGGTTTCTGATTCTGTTGCTACGAAAAGCCAGGCGTCGATCCTAAAAGCACGGAAGCTTGACGAAAGGGGGAGCCTGAAGAGACTACCGAAAGGGGGAACTGAAGCTGAAGACAGATCCACCGGGATTCTGTTCGAGCAAGAGGGAGTCTGTGTTTGCTTAAGACGTTAAATCTTAAAGAAGACTCAAGAGAGAGAGGAAGACAAGTTGCTACGAGTTTAACTACGGATTGACTGCGGCAATATCCAAGGGGGAGTTTGTTGATGCATTAATGTCTATCGCCTTCGTCAATTCGAGCTGTAGCGAGAAACCGAAGAAATCAAGCTTTTATTGTAATATTTAGATAGTTTTAGCAAGGTGGCATTTTGGTAATTAATGAGAAATCTCATTAATTCCAAGGGCTATAAATAGAGAGTTATGACATAAGTTGTAAGACTTTTGCTCATTTTGGTGATTTAGGAGATTCAAGTCTAGAGAGAGAAAGTACTCTCTACGTGATTCTTGTATTGTACACGTTATATCTTTCAATAGATTCACGGTTCTAGTACGTTATTGTGTGTTCGGTCACGCACATTCACGGATTCCGCACGTCGAACGTTCGTTACGCAATCGAACGGTGTCAAAACCGGTCCTACAAGGGGAGTTCACCCCAAATGCAATCGCTGTAACCTACACCACAGTGGGCCATGCACCAGAAGTAACTGTCACCGGTGCAACAAGCCAGGCCATGCTGCAAAGGATTGCAGGAGTCTACGCCCCGCGAATCAAAATCGTCAGCAACAACAAACCCCACAGAATCAACGCCAGCAGCAGCAGCAGCAAGGTATCAACAGAGGGTGCTATCAGTGTGGAGCTGAAGGCCACTTCAAGAGAGATTGTCCCCAACTGAATCAGAACCAGAACAACAACAACAATAATAATAACCAGGGGAATGGAAACAACGGGGGTAACAACGGCAATGGTGCAAGGGGTCGTGTATTCGTTACTGGCCAGGGTGAAGCGAGGAATGATCCCAATGTTGTGACGGGTAAGTTCCTTCTCAATGACTTTTATGTTACAGTTTTATTTGATTCGGGTGCCGATACTAGCTACGTGTCCTTAAAAGTTAGTCAAATGCTTAAGCGTACCCCAACACTTTTGAACACCAAGCACACTGTAGAGCTAGCTAATGGTAAGAGTTTAGAGCCCACACACGTAGTAAAGGGTTGTAACCTTGTTCTTGCTAATCAGACCTTCTCTATCGACCTCATTCCTATCGTTTTGGGTAGTTTTGACGTTGTCATTGGGATGGATTGGTTGTCCCAACACCGAGCAAAGATTTTTTGCAATGAGAAGATTGTCCGTATTCCTTGTTCAGGTGATGAACCTCTCATGATTCGTGGCGACAAGAGGGGTGCTGTTGAGAGCATCATCTCTTTCCTTAAGGCCCAGAAGTGTTTGCGTAAGGGCCACACTGCTATTTTGGCTCTCGTTACTGACACCTCGAAGAAAGAGAAGAAGATAGAAGATTTTCCGATCGTACGTGATTTTCCTGAGGTATTCCCTGAGGAATTACCTGGTCTTCCGCCTCATCGCCAGGTTGAGTTTCAAATCGAGCTAGCTCCTGGAGCAGCGCCCATAGCTCGAGCACCCTATCGTCTAGCTCCATCTGAATTGGAAGAACTGTCTGCGCAGTTACAAGAACTCTTGGGCAAGGGTTTTATTCGTCCTAGCTCTTCGCCCTGGGGAGCTCCAGTCTTGTTTGTGAAGAAGAAGGACGGTACCTTCCGTATGTGTATCGACTATCGCGAACTCAACAAGGTGACCGTGAAGAATCGCTATCCTCTTCCATGTATTGATGACCTATTCGACCAGTTGCAAGGGTCGAGCTTTTATTCAAAGATTGATCTAAGGTCGGGATATCACCAGCTGAGATTCCGAGAAGAGGACGTCTCCAAAACAGCCTTTAGAACTCGTTATGGACACTACGAGTTTTTGGTCATGCCTTTTGGGCTGACAAACGCACCTACGGTCTTCATGGACCTTATGAATAGAGTGTGCAAGCCTTACCTGGATAAGTTTGTTATTGTCTTCATTGACGACATCCTGATCTATTCTAAGAGTCAGGAGGAACACGAGCAGCATCTATGACTCATTTTGGAACTCCTTCGAACAGAACAGTTGTACGCCAAGTTCTCGAAATGCGACTTCTGGCTTCGCGAAGTCCATTTCCTAGGCCACGTAGTGAACAAGGATGGGATTCATGTTGATCCATCTAAGGTAGACTCGATTAAGAACTGGCCTGCACCTCGTACACCAACGGAAATTCACCAATTCTTGGGTTTGGCAGGTTACTACAGGAGGTTCATTAAGGATTTTTCCAAGATTGCACAACCTCTCACCTCACTAACACAGAAGGGCGTTACTTATCGATGGGGTAATGCACAAGAATCAGCATTTCAGCACCTAAAGGATAGACTTTACAGCGCACCTATTCTTTCATTGCCAGAGGGCACAGACGACTTTGTAGTTTACTGCGACGCATCAATTCAGGGTCTTGGTTGTGTATTGATGCAATGGGATAAAGTTATTACGTACGCCTCACGCCAACTTAAAGTTCATGAAAGGAACTACACTACACACGATTTAGAGCTGGGAGCTGTTGTTTTTGCACTTAAGATATAGAGACATTACCTGTACGGTACCAAGTGCGCCATTTACACCGATCACAGGAGTCTCGAGCATATCTTCAAACAGAAGGAGTTAAACATGCGTCAACGTCGATGGGTCGAGCTACTGAATGATTACGAATGCTCGATCAGATACCATCCAGGCAAAGCCAATGTTGTGGCCGATGCCCTCAGTCGAAAGGATACTATACCCAAACGCGTACGAGCTTTACAACTCACTATCCAATCTAGTCTTCCTGCACAGATACGAGAAGCTCAGGTAGAAGCTTTGAAACCAGAAAACGTCAGGGCTGAAGCCCTACGCGGTTCAAGGAAACGGTTAGAACAACAGGCAGACGGCGCCTACTACGTAACAGGGCGCATTTGGGTCCCACTTTATGGAAACTTACGCGAACTTGTGATGAATGAGGCTCACAAGTCTCGTTACTCAGTACATCCTGGTTCGGATAAGATGTGCCACGACTTGAAGACTACGTATTGGTGGCCTAGCATGAAAGCTCACATAGCAACTTACGTTGGCAAGTGCTTGACTTGTGCGAGAGTCAAGACTGAATATCAGAAACCATCAGGCCTGCTCCAACAACAAGAGATTCCACAATGGAAATGGGAGAAAATTTCCATGGATTTTGTTACTGGCCTGCCTAGATCTCAACGTGGGAATGATACTATATGGGTGATCGTGGATCGACTCACAAAGTCTGCACACTTTTTGGCTATCAAAGAAACTGACAAGTTCTCTACTTTAGCAGACGTCTACTTGAAGGAAGTGGTTTCGAGGCACGGGGTGCCCACCTCCATTATATCTGATCGTGATGCACGTTTTACTTCAGAACTGTGGAAAGCAATGCACAAATCTTTTGGCTCTCGTTTAGACATGAGCACAGCTTATCACCCTCAGACGGATGGGCAGTCTGAGCGCACTATTCAAACTTTAGAAGACATGCTTCGGGCGTGTGTAATTGATTTTGGCAATGGCTGGGAGAAACACCTCCCATTGGTGGAGTTTTCGTACAATAACAGTTACCATACAAGCATCCAAGCTGCTCCGTTTGAGGCATTGTACGGGCGTAAATGCCGATCACCTCTTTGTTGGGCAGAGGTGGGTGATAGTCAGATCACGGGCCCAGAACTTGTAGTAGACACAACAGAAAGGATTGCTCAGATACGACAACGTATGGCGGCAGCTCGCGACCGTCAGAAAGCATACGCTAATAAGCGCAGGAAACCACTCGAGTTCCAAGTTGGGGATCGAGTGCTACTCAAAGTTTCACCCTGGAAGGGTGTGGTTCGTTTTGGCAAACGAGGCAAACTTAACCCACGATACGTTGGACCATTTGAAATCATATAGAAAATAGGCAAGGTGGCCTACAAACTGAACCTACCAACAGAACTCAGTGGAGTTCACAACGTTTTCCACGTGTCGAATCTGAAGAAGTGTCTGTCAGATGAGACCCTCATAGTTCCTTTGAAGGAGCTCACTATCGACGATCAGCTGCGATTCGTCGAGGAACCAGTTGAAATCACAGACCGGGACGTTAAGGTCCTCAAACGCACCAGAATACCTCTCGTTCGAGTTCGTTGGAACTCACGTCGTGGCCCAGAGTTCACCTGGGAACGCGAAGATCAAATGAAACAAAAGTATCCCCAATTGTTCGACAACAGTACAACCATTACTGAGGCTGAAGCTACTGCGGAATTTCGGGACGAAATTCCAAACCAACGGGGGAAGGATGTAACACCCCAGGAAAACCATGCAACTTAACTAGCTTCCTCAGCGAGTACGTACCAAATTTCGGGACGAAATTTCTTTCAACTTGGGGATAATGTGACAACTCGTATTTCAGAACCTATCTCTGTACTTAGTGTAATATGTTTGAACATTACGTGATTATATGAACTTTGATGATTAATGAAATGTTATGTTGATAATGTGTTATGTGAATGTATGTAACCCGGATCGCACAACTCTAACTCGATCGCACAAGCCCATTCGGGCCACATTCTTGTACTCGAACCTTAAGGGCAGCCCATGATGGGTTTGGCCCACTCCTTTTATGCGCATACAATCACTTAGGGTAGGAGAGTGTTTCTCATAACTTGCTAAACACAACACACCTTAAACCCTAGTTCTCTCATCTCTCTCTCTTGTTCGACGGCAATCTTCATAGCCGAAGCCCCACCTCGTGAAGATTCCTTGTTCGGATCAATCTTTGATCTACTTTCTAACTGGTTAGTGTTGCACTGTTATTGTTTTGTTAAGATGATATTGTGGATGCCATGATTTTATGTGATAACTAGAATAGTTTGTGTGAATGAGGATGTTCTAGTGAATCGGATGTGTATGATGATGTTAATCGGCTATCATGTCTTGTTTTCGGATTTGTTTGCATGATGAGCGGGTCATTAGTTAGATAGCACTATTTAGGTTTGACAAGCCTCACACTGTGCCGCAGAGGACGGGCGTGAACTAATGGATCTGGGCACGTCAATGATGATAGACATTAACGCTAAGGGCACATAAACATGACTAAAGTCAGTGGTCGATATGGTAACGAGTCTAGTAGTATAAACATGGGGTAGCCCCTACGGCTGAATTGCCAGAGTAAATGGGAGTAAACAAAACACGTTTTCAACTATGGAGTAACCCCCACGGCCAGGATGCCAGTTAAAGGAAACTACGTTTTTGGAATAACTTAAACCAACACCCAATTGTGAACTCGCTCAACTTTGTTGTTGACTCGTTACTACATGCTTTGCAGGTCACTAGGTTTAGCAGGAGCTTGCATGGGGAAGAGTCGTTGTGGAGCATGGACATTGAGTGTTCATGATAAACTTAAACACTATTAACTTATGCTTTTATTTTAGACATTATGCTTCCGCTTGCAACTTAAACTATGTTTTTATTTGGACACCAATTATATTGTGTTGGGTTTTATATTTACTTACATGCTAGTTCAATATGATTGGTGGCTTGATCCTGGTCATGTCACGCCTCCAAGCGGTGTTACTCCGCATGTGGATTTTGGGGGTGTGACAACTTAACTTTTGCCACTTAAACTGATTATGCAACATATTTAAACATGTTAGGGCATATAATACTTGTCATAGGACTAGTTAGGCGTCTCGAACGTGCTTTTGCACTAACGACACATTAAAGTAGCGTAAGCTACCTTAATGGGTCATAACGGGTCGTAAGCACTTAGGATAGGTTCCGATTTAGAATGTAGGCATCGTTAAACCATATCATATGAGTTCCAATACTCATTTGGTTTACGAGACCTCGTTCTACCCAATCTTCCAATTTAGGTGTTGATTTATTAACTTAGCGATCTGATTACTAGGTACTACTTGATTTCCTTGATTTGCCTGAGCTTTGTTAAGTTCATTAGATCGAGGATACTTGCAATTCAATGTGAATACATAGTTCCCCTCTTTTACAGCTTTCAAACGTTTTGGGGTGATTCATATGTGCTAAACGATTACGAGATTTCTAAACGAATGCTATGGTTTATGTTAAATACAACGATTTCAATTATTTAAACAAACTTGTTGGGGCGTTAGTCGAAAGACAATTGAATGACATTCATTAACTATTTTAAGCCGACCAGTAGTACGTTATGGTGCCATAAGATATTATGATACCATAGGATCTGACAAATCCCGTTATTGGACTTTCACCATGGTTTTGGGGTATTGTGGGTAACAACAGAACCTGATGATTGTTAACTTACCCTTTGGTGGTTTGTTAATACGAGTTGAACGAGTAGGGACTAGTCACACATGTTTGAATGTATTCAATGAAACGACCAAAAGTTAGTTTTCACAATTAAAAACGAACCACTGGAACTATTGAACTATGTGAACTATTTAAACCACTAGAACTATCTAGACTATGTGAATGATGTGAACTATTTGAACCACTGGAACTATCTGGACTATGTGAACGATGTGAACTATTTGAACACTGGAACTATCTGATCTATGTGAACAATGTGAACTATTTGAACCACTAGAACTATTTGATCTATGTGAACGATTTGAACTATTGAACCATTAGAACTATTTGATATGTGTGAACTATTTGAACGATTTGGAACTATTTGAACTATTGAACGATTGGGTTATGGTAAGTGATTAGGTAACGGGGTGGGTGTAATGTGATAAAAGCATGGTGGATACGCCGCTGGTACTTCCTCTATATAAGTGCTTTTAACACATTACATGTCGTTGCGTTATCTAGATCACTTGGGCGAATGTTTACAAAACGAAGTTACACTATAAGGTTTTCTTAATGATATAAACCATACGAGTTTACATACAAGAACGATTTACAACTTGGTTTACAAAGACAAATGTTTTCAGTTTAGATTCATGGCTACAAATGTTTTGGTTTATACGTATATCAACTTGTAAAAGTTGATAGAAACATACTACAATATCAAACTCTTTTGTTTTCAAGATATACACTCGACAACTCTCGTAGTTGGACGAGGTATTGCAATATGAACTCAAGGCCATGAATCTGACACACTCGCAAAACCTACATACTCGTCGGCATTTTTATGCTGACGTATTTTCACATATGTTTCAGGTACCATAGTTGATGATGTTTGATGATGATTATGATGCATGGTCACATAGGGATGGACGAGGCCTTAGTGACTTAATAACAATGAAGGACAATATGTTCATGTTTTGTATTTAATTTTCGAGACAATGTAATAAACTTAATTCAATAAAACGAAACTTCAATCCATGTGTTGTGAAACAATGATTTTGTTACGACACTCCCCGACGTTTCCGGCGCGGTTTGTTGTTTTAACGTGGTCGGGGTGTGACAGTTTTGTTCCTTATGGTAAAGAAAAAATCAAGTATATTTGACCGATTCGAATGAATATTTTATCGAATCATGGATAAAAATAAGCACGTTGCAATGGTTTATTTGAAATTATATAAATTTGTATATTTTATCACTAAAATAACAAAAAAAACTAAATGAAGAAGTTGCTAATGAGAAGCACATGGTTTATGGTAAGAAAGTAGAAGAAGCATATGTTGGAAAATGTTCCATCAAACCAATAGATATAACAATTAATTGTGTGAATAATACTAATGCCTCTACTTCATGTGCAGAGAAAGTAAAGATTGAGGACTGGGATAGTGAAGATGATGAATGTGATGTTTTTAGTGATTCATACTTAACAACTGTTTGTAATGCTTCTTTTAAAAACTGATTCTTATGTGGGATCTGTTGCTGAGAGCATTGAACCTTGTTTAAATGCTTGTTCTAAGATTTTAAAAAATCCTAAGAATCAGAAGTCTAGATGTGTGAATGCATCTAATGCGAAAACTGTTTTTGTAAAGCCTGATAGTGATGAAAAACATGAAAAATATGCCTTTAACTGTTCTAACAAAGAGTTTTACAAGGTGAATGAAAACTCTAAACATGATGGAAAGTTAAAGAAAGTTGTTCAAAAGCGTCTGCAAACAACAAATACAAGCACCCTAATTCATCCTTGTTTGCTAGACATGATGACACAGGATACGCTCCATATGCAAAGAAACAGACATGCCACAATTGTGGCAATGCGGGTCACATTGCACGAAACTACAGTTATGGTCCTTACGTACCTTATTACATGCAAAAACAGAGGGTCACACCAAGGGACAAGACACATTCTAAGTCAATGAAGGTGACACCACCTAAGACAGTGAAGAATGTGCAACCCAAAGTTAAACCTTCTGATGGTGATTGAAATGTTGCAAAAGATAAACAAAATGCTTTTCATGAACAAAAATATTTTCACAAAACTAAAAATGTATAAAAACCTAAGGTTTCTGCACCAAAGGTAACCAAACCGTTCATTAAGCCTAAACAAGTGGGGAAAGTCAAACAAACTACAACATCATCATCAATCTTTGATAACAATAAGGTTTTTTTTTTTTTTTTTTTGCAAGAAATGTCTTATATTGATACTTTAGGAATGCCCAGGACTACGTTGGCATGGGTACCTATGTGTAATTAACCTCCTAATCCATTTAGGAACATCCAAGGATGAACTATTAACAATCTTTGGAATGTTGATAGTGGTTGTTCCAAGGATACGACGGGTGACACTTCTCTGTTGCATAATGTTCAATTTTTTTTAACAAATGATATGTTTCCTTTGAAGGAGATAAGGGAGGTAAGATCAACCAGAGAGGTACAATTAAATTTGGTTCTCTGATTTTGAAAATGATTAGTTTTAAATATGATGAAGTTAAGCAAAAAGAACAAAATTGGTACTTTGATTTACGCATTAAGTTTATGCACAAATTTAAGGGGAGAGTACTGGGGCATACAAAAAGAGTTTAAGTAAATACAGTTGTTATTCTTTATACATTGTTTTAGAGGGAGAAAATAGAAAAAAAAAATACAAAAATAGATTGTTGCATCGTATAGGAAATGAAATGACTTTTTGTTTGTGGGTGAGGCTGACACATGTAAGGCATTAAGCTGAAAAGACTGGGATCCAATGTGATATGTTGATAGGCTCTGTTTTGACTTGGAAATTATGTTGTCTTGTGATAGGATTGAATCTAATTGTATGACTCTAGTGGGGAACATCACTTAGATTTAGTACAACTTCTATTTGATTGCTTGTGTGATATCTAGATTCACACTTGTTTGTTCTAGGGACTGAAATCGAATCTAAAAACATTCCGGTGTCTTGTCTGTTTTGTGAAAACAAAGACCTGAAGATGCTTAGCACATCAGCTTCTGTTCTACGAAACTGGAGACCTAGCTGTTTGTTGATTCAAATCCAATGTGCTTTTAGATCAACCAAAACACCAAAAGAGACCATATAAGTAAAAAAAAAAAAAAAGATGCCAATGTGCACAACAAAAGAGACCCTTTAGTGGCTAAAACCCTTAAACCTAAATCCTACGAGAAATCATTTGATCTATATATTATACCATCTCTAAATATGATCATTTCCCTTTTTTCAACCCACTCCTGTAACATCCGCGAAAAACAGATTGTAGAAAAAAAAACCGATTCGTATTGTAAACCGGATTACAAGTGCAATAAATGAAAATGATAATTTTTGTTACTTTTTATTTCTTTTAATTTTGTCGTGTATTGATTTAATTAAAGTAAATGTTTTATATTAAAAACATTAAGATTATAATGAAATCTCTATTAGTTTTATTAGTTTATAAAGGGAAACCTAATGGGGTTACCCAGTTAAGTTAGTGAGGTTAGGAACTACAAGGGCTAAAGGTGACCATTATTGAAACTCATTGGAAAACATTCATCCAATGTTGCATATATCTCTAATTGTTGCTTATGGCACTCTTTAGACCATACAAAATACTTGGTCATAATCACACCACAATGAATATGTTCACCTCATTTCTAGACTATTAAATCCAACATTCCTTGCATATGTGCAATAAAACACATATGCTTGTTCAATTGAATTAAATTACAGATATACATGATGATGCTACCTCTCGTATATATACACTGTCTCCTGCACATCGTAAATAAGAATACAGAATAAAAATCACCCATGTTATAATAATAGTCATGCATGTTAATCTTTAAAATGACTACTAATCACGTATGTTATCTGATAATAATCGCGAATGTCATTTGATAATAATCACACATGTTATTATTGTATACTACAATGAAACAAACAAGTATGCCTAAATACATATTTATTACGCACGTTATTTTATTAATCAGGTATGTTGTAAAGAGTTATAACATTATAAATGTTAAACATCTCCATAAATACGATTATCATTAAATATTGACTGTCTTCATCAAAACAACATGAATTGATCCCAACATCTAAAAAATCAAAAAATAAGCCTGAATTTCGTAATGTAAATCTTACTACAAGGTTCCCCTGATTCGTCAATAATCATGCTCAGGTTTCCTATTTCTTCAATTGAAACACATTCATCGCGCATTTCGACATCTTCAATTCCTTCGGTGTTGCTTTGTGGATCTGCTATCGTAATCACCCTCAAAGAAACCTTAATCGCTAAAATTGAAACCGCTACAAGTTTTTTAAAACTTCTGAATTATTTGAATTGATACGTTTCATAAAAATTAGGATTCCTTTGTAAAGAACTCATTATTCGAATTTGGATGCGAATTGCCTAATTTTCCCTTCGGTTTAAAAAAGGAATGACATGTGTCGCAATCTGCTGATCGTATATCTTCACACGATAAGGCGGTTTTGTATTCTAAACTTTTTCTATAAAATAATTCAAAAATTAATTGGAGATGATAGTTATCTTCTTAATACCCCTAATATAAATATGATAATAAAAAAAAACACGTACATACATTAAATAATATAAAAAAACAAATAAGACTTCTGTTTTATTTTATAAACTAGTATCTGGGACCCACTTTTGCGATGCAACCATTAGACCTAAACGTAAAATATATAAAATAATAACTAATAGGACCAATGCATTACGACGGAGCCGTTAAACCACAAAAACAAATAACATAAAATATTGAACCACACTCGCAAATTGCAATTTGTTAACTCATAAAATTTAGACCAAAACGTAAAACGAAAAATTATATGAAAAATATAAAGGAGCAAAGTTGGAAATAGAAAAGTGTTGGGGTAAAAAAATCAATGAAAAATGTTTATGACAAAGTTGTAAAATAAGCAAAATATGGGTGTTAAATGTGTAAGAAAATTGAATAGTGATTTTTTTTAGCATAAATAAATAAACTCTAGAGTAAAGTGCCATTTTGGTCCCTGAGGTTTGGTCACTTTTGTCACTTTAGTCCAAAACTCAAACTTTTTAAATCTGGGTCCATGTGGTTTCAGTTTTATTTCCATTTTGGTCCAAAAGTAAAATCAGCTCAGATTTCTCAAATAAAATTATGGTATTTTGTTTTTTTCCTCAGGGGCAAAATGGTCATTATAATTTTTATTATAACAATTATTAATTAAAATAATAAAATTAAATATTGTGCTTTGACCTTATAAAAGAAGTTCTCCAAACATCATCTTCTCCAAACCCACCCTCTACCCTTTTTCTTCTTCATCTTTCATCAAACCATCAGCACCACCGTCACATCTGCCCAAAATGCGAATGGAGTATCGTAGTGAGAGGCCGAACATCAAGCAAACAATCCACAACATTAAAGACATCAAACTTATTAAACAAACAAAGGGCTTTTTTCCCAATTGCCTAAAAGATCCAAACCCTTAATAACACTAACCAAATTAACCTCAACCAACTTAAACTTAAAAGAATACAAACACACATTCAAACCAGATAAAGACTGTTCCAATATACAATCGAACACAAAATTACCCTCTTTTGAAAGAAAAGCAAGAGACTTTTCAACATTTTCAACATCATCAACATCCAAAGATTCAATCTTTGGATCTTCAAGGGTAAGAACTGAACTTGTACAACTTTTCTTGAAATGGGTATTCTTGAATCCATATTTTACGCCAGCAGAGGCAACCACCGCCATCGTAACTTCGCCGAAGAATCGGAGAGAAGTCACCGGCACGACGGCGCCGGTTGATGTTCTGGACTGGTACTGAAGGAGGAGATGACGGAGAGGTGGGAATTTGGTAGTGATAAACCGGTGACTGGACCAGTTTTTAGGGAGCATGTGACGCCGGACCATGAACATGGGGTGGGGTTAGATTGGTTCCAGTTTTGGAGGAGTGAAGGTTGGTGGGGGAGGAGAGAGTGTTTGAAAGTAAGGAGTGTGAGAAGGAGATGACGGAGAGGTGGGAATTTGGTAGTGACAAACCGGTGACTGGACCGGTTTTTGGGGAGCATGTGACGCCGGACCATGAACATGGAGTGGGGTCAGATTGGTTCCACTTTTGGAGGAGTGAAGGTTGGTGGGGGAGGAGAGAGTGTTTGAAAGAAATGAGTGTGATTCCATCGAAATTGAGAGCAGAAATGGAAGAAAGGAATAGAAATAGTGGTGTGTGATGAATTAAGGTTTGGGGGAAGATGATAATCTCTGCTTCTTTTATAAGGTAAAGCGATTATTTAATTTTATTATTTTAATTAATAATGTGTTATAATAAAGGGGAATTGACCTGTAATAATCCCAACTAGACCTTATTGGCCATTAATAATCCCACCTCAGAATATTCCCCCCACCAGTCCCACCTTTCATCTATTTTTCCTACAATGGTCCCCTGTTAAAAAAACATAACAGAGTTAAACTTTTTTCCAAATTACAAACATATTTTTTAGGGCTTTTGATCAGAACGATGATACGAGTCCATTGATGTAAAATGGTGCTCCAAGTGACTTGATTATGGTTAATTGAAAATTTAAACACCCGAATTGAAGCACCGTTTTCATAGTTTGGAGCACCGTTTCGAGGTAAGTTTTACATCAATGGATTCGTATCGTCGTTCTAATAAAAAGCCCTAAAAATATGTTTGTAATTTGGAAAAAAAGCTTAACTCTGTTAAGTTTTTTTAACAGAGGACCATTGTAGGAAAAATAGGTGAAAGGTGGCACTGGTGGGGAGAATATTCTGAGGTGGGATTATTAATGGCCAATAAGGTCTAGGTGGAATTATCACAGACCAATTTCCCTATAATTAAAATTATAATGACCATTTTGCCCCTGAGGAAAAAGACAAAATACTAGGATTTTATTAGACAAATATGAGCTGATTTTACTTTTGGACCAAAATGACAACAAAACTGAAATCACAGGGACCCAGATTTAAAAGGTTTGAGTTTTAAACTAAAGTGTCAAAAGTGACCAAACCTTAGGCACCAAAATGACAGTTTACTCTAAACTAGCTACAATCAAATCAAACGTCAAGCAAGTGAAATATAGAACTAATCAAACCTAGTATTCAAATAAAAAAAAAAAAAATCTTAGACCCACTATACTCGTACCTCTTTCGGCTAATATTCTAACATAATTTATCCATTTGACACATCAGATACAAGTAAACTGAGTCTTGCAACTCATTAGTATTCAAGTAGAGGTTGTCACCTCTAGTTACAACAAAAAGTGACCCCGTTAAGGATCGCCCGTGTGCACCCATGAACTCTAAAACCGTATGAAAACATTCAAAACCGAATTCTCATTAAAATTTATATCATATAACATTACAAAAAATAAAGTAAAAGATGCACACACAATATACTAACACAAACAACAACCAAAACATACAAAGAAACATCAAAATCAAACCTAAGTTCATTACGCGAATATGACCTGTGCACTGGAAGGCGTTAAATTAGAAAACGCTTCCGGTGCTCCAACAACGCGCCATTGAACCGAAAAGCTTGGGCTTTTCTCAGTTTCATTCCATCTCGAAATACAACCAACAGCTACATGAAGGTTCCTACCCACAACATAAATCTTACTATTACTACAATTAACCGAAAAGGGCTTGCAAATTTGCTCGGGTAAAGGAGGCCCGCCAACAGTTTTCCAAGAATCGTTATTCATGTCATAAACCTTGAGTTTAGTCCTTTCATGCTCGGTTACCACAAACAAGTGACCATAAATCACTACACTCGAACCAGTCCATCCTTCTTTAAGCCCATCCGCCATGTTTTCCCAATGATCAGTTTTTGGGTCGTAAACTTGACCTCTCGGAACCACATAAAACGGCCAAAACCACCCTTCAGTCACAAGAAGCTTTCCATCAAGAACCGCTGCATCATAAGAAGCCATATTTGTGTGCATATTTGCAATCGGGTACCAAGTCCCTTTCATTGGGTCCATAACCTCCGCAGAATTGAGCTCAAACAGATCTGTGCTGTTGCCACCCGCCACATAAATCTTTCCGTTTATAACCCCACTCGCGAAAAACGACCTTGCTGTGATCATTTTCTTCATAACAGTCCAACGGTTCTTTTGAACATCAAACTTCATCACTAAATTTAAAGGACAATCCGCGTCATAAACCACACCTCCACACACGAAAAGAGACCCATCAAACGGGAATGAAACACACCTAAACCCGTGCGGACAAACCTTATCGATGCAAGGCATCTGTGGAATCGTGTGCCACGAGTGATGAACAAGATCAAGAACATGCCACTGAATCTTTCCTGTACATTTATGAAAGGCGAACACAAACAACCACGGATTCTGAAACCCCATCTCTTTTCTTTGCGTGAAAAACCGTTCTTTGTTCCCAAACAACTGATACCAGCGCCTACAGACCGTTTTTGCAGCCGAATGACTCGAGACGGGCAGCCTTAGAAGACAGCTTAAGGCGATATCATCAGGAAGACCCGGAATCAGTGGGTCACCTCTAAGACTCAACTCGGTTTCAACCAAAGGATCTAATAAGCGCGATTGAAGCGCGGATAATTTAAACTTGGGAGATAATGTCATCTCTGAATCCCCTAATTTCTGCACTGGCACTTGCTGTGATGAAACCCGAACTCTTTGCATCTTTTTTTAAAAACCCCAACTCGAATTCAAGAAACAGAAAGCAAAAAGAGCTTTATAACCCGCAATTGGAGTTGAATTCCATTCCCCAGGTGTGAAATCTTGTGTAGTTGCAAAGTAGCCTTGTTGACAATCACATCAAATATGAATGAATTAAAAAAACTAATCTCAAAGTCAGTTTTTGCTGCAGGAGTAGAGATTTTCTTTATCTTATCTCCGCAACATGATTCAATCAATAATTAGCAACCTTGTGAAATACCCAGTTCAGGAATTGCTGTTTTATGATCTGGGTACAGTTCGAATTCGAATAAGAATCTGCGATAAACGACACAGAAGCAAACAAAATGGAAACAGACAACAACTTACAGATAACAAGGAGTGAAGCTTGAGGTTGAAGATTGTTGATAATAGTGGAAACCCTGGCCTGAAAGAAGTGTAGCAATAATTCCCACGCGCAACAAAAGAACGTGGACAGAAGGGAAGGGAGGGTTCCGGTTGAAGAGTGAAGACCCACCCGTGCACGCCACTGCGAGCCTGAATGCTAGGCTAGGCCCACCGCAATTATGACCATAATTTGGGTCTATCAATTTGCGGATAACACTTAATTAATTTTTTTAAAAGGAAAACTTTATTAAAAACAACCAACCACTCGAAGCCGAGCGGCCATCCCCAAAACAACTTCATATTTATAAAGCTACACCAATCCTTCCAACCTATACATCTGTCTTTTGATCTATTAGTGTAACAAACAAATCCCAAAGATCTAATATCACTAAAAACCTCGTTAATGGCAAAAGGCTTCCCCTCAAAAACCAAATCATTCATAGCTTTCCAAATCCTCCAACAAGCCAGGATGACGATACCATGAAACACCTCCTTCTTAAGCCCTTCCAAACCAACCGAGTTATGCACCTCCAAAATGTCGCGAAAGGAAAAGATAAACAAGTTTGAAGATTTACACTTAATTAATAGTTGAAAGTGAAGGGGAACTATAAGACTCGTAAAGTCGTTTAGGTCATTATACGACAAGTGTCGAAAAGTACAAAAAGGAGGCTTTATATCACAAGAGGGTGTAATGGTAAAGAGTTATATAACACCTTCAATTTATACATACATATGTACGTATATATATATATGTGTGTGAGTGCATTGGCTCAGCTTTGAAGGGGCCGAGAGGGGCGCCTGACTCCCCGAACTTTTCGCTCAGTAGTGTTATATATGTAGTTTTCGTATATAAATTTTTGGATATATACGTTTTTTACCCCCCGGTTCTATAGAAATTTTTTGGTATATACGTTTTTACCCCCCCTGTCGAAAACGTAAAGCTTCGCCACTGTTTGAGTGGAGAAGGAAGGGCAACGACGTGATGATTTTCGCGTTGAGTCAAAATTCAGACCCCATAGCGTCGGCCGTAGTAGTGTGCCGGGGTGCTATAGGGCGTTATGCTCTCTTTTGCCGTGATATACCGCCCCACTACGGGTGGCCTAAGAACAATCACCATGGCAGAATATAGTGTTTTCTTGTCATTGGTCCAAATGGACGGCAACTGCTATGCTGACATTTCGCTATTAGTCAAGCTATATTACGATTTTTTCCGTTAAAATTTAACAGTTTTTCCATTGTTTTGTTTTTTTCGTTACAATCAAATTCCGATTTTACCCTCAGCTCAAATTTACAGTTTTGCCATCCTTTTTGCTTTTCTCCCTTGTGAAATTACGATTTTAAGCCTAGTGTAAAATTATGGTCATGTCATCATTTCAGTTTTTTTTAATGAAATTATGGTAGTATTTTGTTGAATCGGTGTAATTTTTATTTGTGTCAGTCGGCTGTCTGGCACACACTCATTTGTCTTGAAAATTTACAATTTTGCCCCTAGTTTAAAATTATAGCATTTCCATCGTTTTAGTTTTTTTATGGCAAAATTGCCGTAGTATTTTATTTTAATTGGTTGTCTCGATATAATATTTTTTGGTTGTGTTATTAGTAGTATGTACAGGTAACCGAAGCACAGACCTACTTATTATGAGAGAGAAATATTCGGATTAATGCCCCAAAACGCGACGGGGCAAAAACTAGTTGGATATATATTTCTAACCATATATATTACTTTACCCTACCCTATTATCATAAATTATTTCTTTGAGTAAATTGTCATTTTAGTCTCTGAGTTTTGTCCAAATTTGCCACTTTGATCCAAATAGTTTTTTTTTTGCATCTGGGTCCCTGACTTTTCCCTTTTTATTGCCATTTTGATCACTTTGCCTAACTCCATCTAAAAATCCAGTTATAACCAAGGGTATTTTGGGAATTTTCAATTTAAATCTTTTCAGTTGCCATTTTGATCCAATTCTTAAAAAACAAAAAAAATTCCAAAAAATTCTAAAAAATCATAAAAATTCTAAAAAATCCAAAAAATTCTAAAAAATCCAAAAAATCCGTTTCGACGCGAACCGTTTCGAACCGAACCGTTTCTAACCGTGTCGTATCGAAGCCGAACCGTTTCAAGCCGAACCGTTTCGACCCGTACCGTTCCGAACCGTACCGTTTCGACGCGAACCGTTTCAAACCGAACCGTTTCGAACAGAACTGTGCCGTATCGAAACGAACCGTTTCTACCCGTACCGTTTCGAACCTGAACCGTTTCGAGCTGAACCGTTTCGACGCGAACCGTTTCGAACCGTACCGTTTCGATGCGAACCGTTTCGAACCGAACCGTTTCGACCCGAACCGTTTCGAAGCCGAACCGTTTTGAGCCGTGCCGTTTCGAACCGTGCCGTATCGAACCGAACAGTTTCGGCGCGAACCGTTTCAAACCGAACCGTATCGGTTTGAAACGGTACGGGTCGAAACGGTTCGGTTCGAAACGGTACGGCTCGAAACGGTACGGCTCGAAACGGTACGGCTCGAAACGGTTCGGGTCGAAACGGTTCGGGTCGAAACGGTTCGGGTCGAAACGGTTCGGGTCGAAACGGTTCGCGTCGAAAATCGGTACGGGTCGAAACGGTTCGGCTCGATACGGCACGGTTAGAAACGGTTCGGTTTGAAACGGTTCGCGTCGAAAATCGTTCGGGTCGAAACTGTTCGGTTCGAAACGGTTCGCATCGTAATGGTACGGTTCGAAACGGTACGGGTCGAAACGATTCGCGTCGAAACGGTTCGCGTCGAAACGGTTCGGGTTCGAAACGGTTCGCGCCGAAACGGATTTTTTGGATTTTTTAGAATTTTTTGGATTTTTTAGAATTTTTATGATTTTTTAGAATTTTTTGGAATTTTTTAGATTTTTTGGAATTTTTTTTGTTTTTTTAAGAATTTGATCAAAATGGCAACCGAAAAGATTTAAATTGAAAAGAGTAACTGGATTTTTAGATGGAGTTAGGCAAAGTGATCAAAATGGCAATAAAAGGGAAAAGTCAGGGACCCAGATGCAAAAAAAAACTATTTGGATCAAAATGGCAAATTTGGACAAAACTCAGGGACTAAAATGGCAGTTTACTCTATTTCTTTTCTTTTTTTCATGTTTGAACCTAAGATCTCATCTTTAAAAGACACATGCCTTTACAAAATGGGTTAGTCGCACATTAGACCATTCACTATGGTTTCATGCCCTTTCATCGACATCACTACCATATAATAAAGTAACTGTCACCTCACTAGCACATCACTACCCCACTTTCTGTTGGAAAACTGGTGAAAATAGCAATTTTCATAAATTTAGGAAAATATTTTTTTCTTATTTTGGACTAAAAATAAATATAAGAAACAGAGGTTTCTTTACATATTTATTTGTGGGTTTGTGTTCTATGTTGGAAGAGCTTCGCAACGAACTAAACCACGTCCGAAACGGAGCTAAGATGAATGAGATATCGATGCTCAAAGTTGGGTGTTTGAAACATTGAATGCTGAAACAAAAGGGAAAGTTGCACCTTGTCCCACATAGGAGGAGAGATGGAACTTAAATGGGTATTTAAGTGGGAACTCTCCATCCTTATCGTTTCATGGAAGCACACACTAAGTGTACTCGCGAAGGGTGCGGAACACCCTAACTCACACTCGCGCGGCGTGGCGTGGGCGATGAGGCGCAATGTGGCGCTTTGATGGCGCACTTCGCACACTTGTATTTTTGACCACGTGCGCGTGGTGGAGCACAAGGGTTGCAATGACCAGGTGGTTGGTGACGTGGCATGCAGGCGCATGACCCTGGTGGGTCCGCGTGCAGTGGCGCATGACGTGGCAGTCATGCGCGTACGACTGCGAGTACACATGGCATGGTGGCGCGCACTCGCGCATGGAGCATGGGCACTGAAGTGACGTGCGCGGCGCACCAAAGTGAGCCAAAACGACGCGACTGTGTGGCGTGCTCGTAGAGGCTCACAGGTGACGTGGCGCATGCGCGCAGGTGCGCATGGAATTGAGCCAGTGTGGCGCATACGCGCATGGCAGTGAGCCAAAATGGCGCACGCGCACATGAGCGTGTAGACCTGCGCGCGCAAGGGCGCGCGCGCACCAGTGTGTCTTGCGCGCGCGCGCGTAGAAGCTTCCTGCATTTAATGACAAAGCATTTTTAGTTCAGCATTCGAAACTGACGGTTTTAACTGAGAATTAAATGAGGTATTAAATTGCATTGAAGACGTTTAATGCAATTTAAACCTCTCCTTTAATTCCTTTTGACTGTTTCGAATTAGAGGCTGTATAAATACTACCTCATAGTCACTGCAGAGAGACACCAGCAACAAAAGCTTTATGCAAACAATCTTCTTCACCTTTCTGATCATCTTCTTCCTGCTCGCTTCAAGGTAGCCTTCGGGTTGTAGGCCAGCTCCGGCAGTACTACTGCTCCGGCTGTTGTACCCTGGGAAACAAAACAAGTACTCCTGGGAGACTCGAAATTTGTTTTAAGGGAAGTGTGTTGAACACGTGACTCAACCTTCTTGTATTTCTACTTCATCTTATTTCTTGTATTTTATTTTTTCAGTTGTAAAAGTATTATTGTTTCAGCTTTCTTTAATTTCGGTATTGTAATCTCATAATAAAATTTGTTTTATTTTATTTATTTAAGCGCACGGTTCCTACACTTTCTATCACATTTTTTTCACTAACCCCTACTATGTTTTACCCTCTTTCACTCCGTATCTTCCCGCCCATTCATTTTCTAATCATTACTCATTGTTTAAATCCCGTTTTTCTTATACAAACTAATTTACATTAATAATTAAATAAAATCACAATAGAGTAATAGAATAACAAAAAAAAAATATATTAATATTAAAATTCTTAAATTAAAAAATACGTTAAAATAAACCTTCCAGAATAAAAGTACATTAAAATTAAAAGTTCTAACATAAAAATACATTATATATAAAACCAAGGCATTTGTGAGAGAAATCGTAAGCGAATCAACCTTTTTTATGGTTGAGTATATCTTTGTCTACATCGTCCATGTCATCGGCTTTGTCTACATCGTCCATGTCATTGGCTTTCATCCCAAGCACCATAAGTTAGATGGCATCATATTTTTCTTGTTTGAGGGATAATAATTTGACGATACACTTGTCACACTCCTTCATTAGCGGAAGCGCGCGGTGTGAACTTGATTAGTTTTCATCGCATACGATATAAGTAAACAACTACATGATTAAAAACATAAGATGTTCATCCATTGACATACTTTAAAAGTTACACACCATAAGTTTTTTAAGTACAAGATGACTTAAGTTTTAAGTTTTTACAAACGACTAGTTCGACATAGTTTAGAAATATAAGGCTTTGCTTCCTATATCTCATTGAAAATGAGATATATGGATCAAACCCTTCAAAAGGATGACATCGATAACTTGAAAAACCACAAGCTTCTTGTAAACCGACGGCACCAAGATCCATTAATTTACCTGAAATACATGTAAGTTTGAAAACATCAACAAAAGTTGAGCGAACTCATGTGTTTTAAGTGAGTTCCAATTATTTCTTAAAACATTTGAGAGTTCGTATATAACAAAGTGGTATGTAAAACGTCTATGAACAAATCATTAATGTTTTGCAAGGACATTAATATATGTGACGACATAGGAAGCACTCAACCCGGTAGACGATTTTAAGTGCTGATTAATCTCGACGGGGACATAAAAACACTTTAAATGGTCTCACAAGGACCCGAGAGTGGGGCTCGCCTATACCCGATAGATCTACCCCTTTTGTTCCATGGTCCTTAAAGGGATTAATGGTGCTTCAGAGAGAGCCTTGTCTCACATGATCTAACAGTTCACTCCCTAGCAAAACCATACCATCAAGACATGTATTTCACCCCCGAGAGTTATAAATCCGAAAACAGTTAAGAGAAAAGGGGGACATGAACTCACAACTTTGCGTCTTGAGAGAGATATAATGCTAGCAACGGTGTTCCAATCGTGAGTTAACCTACAAGTGTTCAAACTCATTAGACACTTCGGTCTTTTCTAGACCTTGTACTCGTTGCTCATCTTGAACGTTTATTATTTTCGTTTTATTGTTGGAACACTTGTGTATTTTAATAATATGTTGGCATTTGTTTTTGTGTATATGCTTTCATTATATATACTTCTTATATATATACGTTGCCTTTCAAGTGTGTACGAACGTGCCTCGCCCTTCGTGAGTCTTCGTGCCTTGCACGATCATAAGTGAGAGTCTCCGTGATCCACACGACTTACTTCGTTGAGAATATGTTCTTCAAATATATCTATTATTAAATTTAGTGAACCTCATTCACTTGTGAGAATATGTTCGAGTTGAGAATGTATAATTGTTACACAAATATAATTGTATTTTCTTATAGATATAAGTGTTAAAAATATTTATTTTTAACATCGTAAATACGCCGTCGTACGTGTACGACCTCCTTATGAGAGTACACTTTATCAAGTGTATGTGAGTACATCATCATGTACTTGAGTCTTTTATACGTATACGTATACCGTATTTATACGTGTAGGTATACCATATTTATACGTGTAGGTATACCGTATTATACGTGTATGTATACCGTATTATACGTGTATGTATACCGTATTATACGTGTATGTATACCGTATTTATACGTGTAGGTACACCGTATTATACGTGTAGGTACACCATATTATACGCGTAGGTACACCGTATTATAGGGGGGGTAGTTGCACGGACCTCCCATCCGCCGGAGTATTGCAAATCCGCAAGCTAGCTTAGCCCCATAGCTGCCTGGCGGTGATTACCCACGGTGAAGAGCCCCAACACCCCATAAGGGCATTGCCGGGAATCGAACCGGTGACCTCAAGAAGGGTCTGGGTGAGGCTGGCCAACAGGTATACCGTATTATACGCGTAGGTATACCGTATTATACGCGTAGGTATACCATATTTATAATGTATTTTTACAATATATTTATAAAAAAAATATACATGTATTTTCCACTGGGCCTAGCCCACATCTTACTGTTATTGGGCTTAATCCGTATTTTGTCATTGGGCCTAGTCCATGCCTTTAAGTTATTGGGCCTAGCACATATTATTAACGTATTTGGGCCTAGCCCATGTTATTTATTATAAGTGGGCTTTTATAAGTGTTTATTAAAATGGGCCATTGCCCATGTATTTAAGATATTGGGCCTAGCCCAATATTTATGTTATTTTAAGCCTAATATCAATTTTAAAAGCCCAATGTTTTATACTTTAGCCCAATTTGTGTTCTTGAATTTTTAATAGCCATTTACTAAGTATAAGTATGCTAGTATACTTATATAATCATGCTTAATGTCATTTTTGTATTAAACTTTCCGGTTTTACGTTGTTGTTAATATATATATTAAGTGTCTAAAATAACATTTCATTTTTAGACTTGTCGTAACGATCGGTTAATATATATAGGTTTTGTGTCGAAGTTGTCCTATTGTCGATGAAGCATAAGGTGTCATCCGATGTTCGTCGTCCAATGTCCATCGTCCAAGGTTCGCTCCATGTTTTATGGTATCACATAAGTGTGTTTTAAGTGCTCGCGAAGGTTCGCGACTATCGTCATACCTGTTAATGTTTGTGAGGTTTTCGGATATATGTAAGTGTGTATTTTTCATGTGTATTGTATGTAATATTTTAGTGGGTATTCCTAGCACTAATACATACACATAATATACACACATTATAAACCAAATAAAGTGTTTATAATATATAATTTTTACCAAAAATTATATTAACATACACCTATTATTTTTACCTATTTATTTAGTAAAAATATATGTGTGAGTTTATCAAAACTCTTGTGTGATTAGGGCTTAACCCTTTTCGTTAAAACTTCCTTAATGACAATTAAGGTTATTAATCACGTTTAACCCTCTTAATCACCCGGCTAATCTTAATTTAATCACCATTAGATTTTTAGAAAATTTCGTCATAGTTTCCCCTAAACTATAGCGTTTTCCCACGTTTTCAAAACGCGTTTAAAACAATTTTTTAATTTCCAATCATCATCAATTTACCAATCTCTTCAAAATACATTTTTCAAGTAACAAATACTACAATTTATTTCCATATTTCATGAGCTTTTACCCATAAAATTTCCTAAAAGTTTCAAGGCTTTTATGTCTTAAAAAGTTAAGACTTTTTAAGTGTAATTTTTATAACCATTTACTAAATCACTTGTTTTATTTAAAAACCACACTTATTATTTCTTAATCATCAAGTTTAGTATGTTAAAATCCTTAATCTTTCAAGTATGAAAACTTATATGTAAAAAGCTCATGAAATAATGGTGATGATCTTTCTTGATTTAAACCTCTAGTTGTTTAAATCATCACATTTTTAGGCCTAATCTAACAAGATCATCACTAATGTAGATTACTACACTAAACATACAACATGATCATCATAAATCCAAGTTAAACAACCTACTTTAACCAAAATTAACATGATCATACAACTTATTCAACCCTAATACACATAATAATCACATAATACTTCATATTTAGTAAGTTGTTAAGCTATGATTAGGGTTTTAACTTAGATTTTTCTTGATTTTCAAGATGATCAACAAGTACTTTCATAATCTATACTTAATAACAAGCTTAAAATTAACAATGGATGATCTTACAACTTTGCAAGAGATTAGTGAGTTATTTAATGAAGAAGATGATGATGTTGAAGCTCTAAAATGCCAAGAACAAGTCCCCTGATGCATCTCCATGCTTGAAATACCCTCAGATCACCTTGAAATGAAGTTGTGAAGCTAGAAAAATGGTGTTTAATGGTGGATGAAGGATGGTTTATGGTGGTAATGGGGAGGCTGTAGGTGTGAGGAAGACAAGAGAGGTTTTGGTGTTTGTTCAAATGTTGCAAAAGAATGAGAAAATGATGGTGATTTATGATGTTATAATTCTTACAATCTTTTTCAAGTTAAGGTGCAAATCTTCAAGGCCATACTTCTAACATTATCATCATCATTAACACATGTAGGTTGAGGTGTGGGGACCACATGGGGGGGATAAAGTGTAAATATTTGTAAAATTTAACATGTGATAATTTGTTAATTGTAGATATTTTGGCAATTAAGGTAATCTTGCATCATTAGGCCACTAATGATGTTTAAGGTGTTAAATGAAGTTTAACTAGTTCATTAGACTAGTTGGTATTAATTTTGGATGGTAAAAATGCCACTAATTCGCTCGTCGGTTCGATATCGGGTGATATACGAAAGTTGTAATATAGTACCGGGAGCTATTATTTTAATTTACCATCGATGCTAGGGCATTTATTCAAGGAGTTTACGATGCCAAAATATCACTCACTAGTTTGCTAGATGATTCGTTTAGGCGTTAGGGTGATAAAAATACCATTTACTAGCTTGTCGGCTCGAAGCTGAACTAGATGTGCAAGTAGCGACGAAGTACTGGTAGCTTGTGTTTCGAATATCCCATTGGTATCCCCAAGCTTATTTAGGGTGTAAAATATTATTTACAAGTTCTATGGACAATAAAATGTTGTATTTTAGTGTTGCGGACAATTTATTTTTGTTACAGTTTGGCGTGGATCGGACACTTTATGTTTATGTGCATTTTCCGGAAAGTTAAAGTGTTTTAGTATTTAGTGTCCCTAATTAGGGATTTTTATTTGTACTTCATCTATAGAGTGTGTTCATGCCCTTCGTTGCTCGTACAGACAGTTTCCGAAACTTACTGGAATGAATAGTGCGTTCAGGTGAATAGTGTTTTCAGCATTTTGCCAACATATTAGGACATAGTTTGCAGTTTTCTCGCGACGTGGCGATTGTATTAATATGGTTTAACATATCTACCCATGTCCTATGATTGCAAGACTTTTCACGACCTAATCATGCAATAATTAAATCGTAATGAGCGAAATTAAATGTTAAATCAAGCGTTTAAGTTGTACGGAATTGCCATTATTTTTGCTGGTTGTCACAACACTCATCAAGTTACATCAACCAGATCATCCTGAATATCAAAGTCATTGTCTATGGCATATTTTTGCCTTAGAAAATTCAGATCGCAACTCTCGGGATTCCGGAATTTTCTACAGCTTCAAGGGACTTCTATGGCAGATTTTTGCCTTAGAAAATTCTGGATTCAAGGCTAAAAAATATCAACAAAAGACTAGAGAATTCTTAGGAAAATGTCCAAGATATTTTCCTTAATCATTCTAGATTAGTCCTTGTAAATATCCAAGATATTTGTAATATTTTATAGTTAAGAATTCTCTAGATTAGGAAACATCTAGATACTTAGCCAAGTATAAATAGGAGATGATGGCTCATTTGCTAATCACCTCCAAAAGTTGTATAAAAAACATCCTTTGTAAAGAGTTCTCAAAGCAATACAAGTGTTTTTTGTTCACTATCTTTGTTCCTTTTGTTCAAAGTCATTGAATCGAGCTACAAACTGGTGTCAAGGCTGATCTTACCACGGTGACTAAGAGCCGCACGCGGGTTGAAGGACTAACTCCGTGACATCAAGCTTAATAAATTGGCTAAAGTATAATATAGCTTAAAAGGTTGAAAGGTAAAAGGGTTCGGAAACGACCAGCTGTGATGAACAGCAAAAACAATGACAAATCACATCACACTTTACGTGTGATCTCTCCCACTCAGCCGCAAAAGGTGTATGTAGGAAGAGACATCCTTTTATCCGCAGGTCCGAAGCCTTCAACCTACCAAAAAGGGCAAACCCCTCACTGCATCCTTGGATCACTAGTCAAAGGTTTCCTTTCATGGCTGACTCCCTCTCTATAAGTAACAACACTTGTCCATTCAACCAGCCATTCCAAAAATCTAACTCTCTCTCTAGAACTTGTGCTTCACTTGTTCTATTCTTCACTCACTCCAACACTATCACATTGCATGCAAACATTCTGGGTTGAACATCCTTCAATCCAGAATTCAAAGCAATAAATAGTAAGGTGATCCGACCCTGCATATTGCATACTTGGGGGGACCCCACGACCTACGTTAGGCAAACTGAGACTCTTGAACCCTTTTGCCTAGCCAGTATAACCACTATCCTTGGTCTTATGAGACTCTTGAACCCTTTTGCCTAGCCAGTATAACCACTATCCTTAGTCTTATATTTGTTGTAGCAACAGGAACAAATTAAATAGGTCAAAACATATAAGCCGTCCAACCAAATAACTTAACTTTACATGACCTAAAAAAATCCAAAAACATAGAATATTCAACCAATTTGGGAAAAAAATGCACCCTATAACCAAATGCAACAGAACAGATGACGCTTCTAACACAATGACACCAGATGAAATAATAAATGAAAAGAACATTTCAGTAGAAGCTGGCATTGCAGTGAGGACCCCAACCAATGCCAAGTCCCAGTGTCACCCATAAACAATGAAAAAGAAAACCTATACACGCTCCAAACACAGTAAGGTCGAGTTTATATAGCAAAAGCAACTACATAACAAAATCTCAAAAACAGTTTTAACCCTTTTTAGAAACTCAATCTCAATAACACTTGTTAGATATAGAAATTTTGAGATGGAAATGTTTAAAAAATTATTACCATTGCCTTGTACAATTCTTGTTTATAGTTCTGTTGGAGAATTCTAAATAACTCTTCCTTGGTTAGCACATCTTCGACAATAACTACAAAGAAGCTATTTAAGGACGACAAACTAACTATAAAGAAGCTATTTAAGAACAGCAAACTCAGGAAAACTTTTAAGGATTGAAGCACTAACTGATTAAACCCTTGCTACCATGGGCATATATAAAGAGAAATACTCGATCATTCGACCGAGAAAACAGAACCCGTCCACTCCCCCCCTTTTGTCAATGACGTGTTACCAGTCAAAATAGCAATTAGGTTCTGAAGTGTAAGTTGGTCCCCTGCGTAATCCTGTAATTCATATTTATATCATTAAGTTACTTTATTTTGCAAAAAAAAAATGCTTAAACGAAAAAAAACATACCATGTGTACACCTTTGTAGACATCAGGGCATCGAACGGAGTGCCTACTGCCTAATCACACCCTGCTCTGGATTTAGCGGATGCATGGCTATATCATTAGCTATCATGACAACAATATTGGCATCGTCAACACCGCCTTCAATAAGAAGCTGATAGGCATGGCACATGTCGGCCTACCGTAAAAAAAAAGAAGTTATGCATGTGAATCAGAGAATGAAAAACAACTTATCAATAAATAAATCACCTGCAATCCATAGTTATCATAGCCAGTAGAGCCTGCGACCAAAACATTTGCCCTTGATCATCAACTTCCAAATACCACATCCCCACCATAAAGGCCACTAAAGCCATGACAAACACGAAGAAAAGAGTTCTTTTTGAAACCATTGTGTCTAGATTACAAAAAAACAATACTCAAATGTGAAATGTTCTTTTTGAGTCGATTCAGAACAAACTTTAGAAATATAAATGCTATTCAACAAATTCCGACAACCCGTTGTGGCAGGAAACTAATTCAAAACAGGAAGATATTAGATTTACACAAAATCAAATCCAATTATGCAAAGGGGACCCTGGGACATATATGCAGTCCAATAAATAAACATATCTAAGTATAAACTTGACGTACATAAAAAATGCAAAGGGTGTCACACCCCAACCGATGGCGGAAACATCGGGGCGCGACACTAAGCGAAACAGATTGTCCATGAGTATCCATAACAACTATTAATTACCAGATATTTAAAACGTCATGTCCCATACCATAACATATTTAAATAAAACAGTTATTACAAATAATTGTCTCATAAACAAATACTAATCCGACAACTCAGATTTCAAATAAGATAGTTTGTTTGTTTGTTTCTAGACTCTTTCCTAGCCTCGATTTCATCACACAGCAAACAAGGCGTCCTAGCATCTTAAGCACCTGCCACATACGTTAAAGTAAAATTCAATACACATAGTGTAAAGGTGAGCATACAAGTTTGATAATAGCATAATAGAGTTCGAAATCATTCACGCATAACCAGCACGTACAACGTGTGATGTGAAGCACGTAAGTTATCGACATGATCCTATCAATACCAATGACTGCGGGTTGACTGCGCAATGCAGTTCGTAACACATATTCACCACTGCGAATCATGTGATTAATAGTCCTTAACAACCCCTGAGTGAACAGGTGCTGAGTCCAAACTATAGTACTATCGTTGCTAAGGCAGGTAGACAGCAATCTATGTGTATACATAACAAACAAGCATTCATCGAGTCACGTATAACATGCGGTAGCGGTTAGCGTTAAAGTATTGCGTAGTGTGTTCGATGTGATTTAGAATAAGTAACGCATGTAACACCCAAAAGTGCATAAAGCAAAAAGGGTTCGAGTATACTCACAGTGGTAGAGTTAATGGATTGAAGGGAGCGCTAGAGCGGGATTAGCCTGAACAGTTAACAATAGCATAAGCGAAAGTCGGCGCGTAAAACGGTGTAGGTGTACCAAGGATCTGATGGTAATCCGATCGGATGGCAATCTAATCGGATGGCCAGTCGATCGGGTGGCAATCCATTCGGATGGTCATCCGATTGGATGACCATTCGATTGGATTGTCACCTAGTCTGGTGAGGATGTGTTTGTGTATGATGGTTTGTACTTTGAAGTTTTCGTTGTAGCATTTTAAAAATAGAGAAGTATCTCTACCTTTCAGGCCGGTCGATGGAACGGTCGTTCGATCGGGCAGCAATCCGATTGGCGAGACTTCTCTGTTTGAGAACAAGTTCACAGCAGGACGGTCACTCGATCGGATGACTATCCGATCGGGTGGCAATCCATACGTACTGAACATGTTGAAAATTGTTTAAGTATCTAAGTCCCAAACGTCACACAATCGGACAGTCACTCGATCGGATGGCAATCCGATCGGGTGGTAATCCGTTTCAACGTTCAGATCCTTTGAATAATTTGAAAAATAGTTTAAGTATGGAACCAAGTGCAATCCAATCGGATGGCCGGTCGATCGGATGGCAATCCGATCGGATGGCAATCCGTTCCGACGGTCTGATCGTCCTAACACTTGTTTATGTTTGAAGTGTTGTAGCCTTGAACGAGACATTTTGATTTCTTGCTTGACCAACAGAACCCTTATCTCGACCCAAGTGACGCGACCGAATAGGAATCACCCTAGTCCGACCGGTTCACTGTTCGAGTTGGTAGTTCATGTTCAAACACGAAATCAATATCTCTCCCGGAAAGAATTCAGATCTTGAACTAATGCATCACTAAGAATGAGTAGAAGATCAGAACAAGCTCCGGTTCCATCGGGTTTGAGTGCATTGAGTGTAAAAGAGTTGAAAGAAAGTTGGAAAACCTTCTCTCAATCCTTTTTATCCACGAATTCGTGTAGATCTAAGTGAAATTATTGGTAAATGTTGTGGAAATCCTTCAGATCTGAGTTGTTCTTGGTGGAATGAAGCCAAACATTCAAGTTCATAAGAACTCCATGATGACATCACCCTAGAACACCTCAAATCCGGTGATTTCACGGTTAAAAGTTAAGATTCAAAAGATAGAAAGGTGTAGGAGTGCGTGTAGATCAAAAAAGTACAAGATTTAGGTTGGAAACTTACAAGAATCGAGAGAAATCGAGAGAAATGAGGCTGAAGTGCGGCTGGGTCGAGTAGAGAGCTGTCACATCAAGTGATGTAACATGTGAGGGTATTTATAGGGTAGCCTAAAAAGGAAAATCAGGAAAAAGGCTAGTCGATCGGGTGGCAGTCCGATCGGGTGGCAACCCGATCGGGTGGCAACCTGATCGGATGGCAATCCGATCGGATGGCCACTTGGTCGGTTGGCCACTCGATCCATGAGTCCGGCGCGATAAGTTTTGTCGTTTCAATTCGAGTGTAGAGCTTTGCGATGCGATTCGAGCGAGCGATAGGATAGAATTACCCATTAAATTACTTTTAATCCCAACTACTATATCTAACATACAATCACTATAATTGACTTGCGTTTAGCGTTCTCGATTCAATTGCGATGCGATAGAATTGCGATTGCGATTAACACCTCAACATAAGTATAACATGCACAAGTAACACATAATAGCACACACATGTAAAACAATATCCAGAACACGTAATTCGATTTGTAAATGCGATAGCCATAAGTGATAAATCGATTAAACATGCGATTAATAGCGATTAAACCTCGATTGTTAACAAGTACTCCACATAATACAACTAACGCGATAACATAAATAGATTATCTACAAGTCAAGAAGTCAAAACAGGAGTTGAGCAAGGAGTGACAGATCGCAATTAGCAATCTTGTCTTCCTTTGACTTCAATCTTGACTTTGACTTTGACTTTCGAAACACGGGGTGTTACAGCCTCCCCTTCTTATGGGAATTTCGTCCTGAAATTAGGCCGAAGCCGCAACAAACAACTGCGGGCACTTTGCCTTCATGTCGCTTTCGAGTTCCCAAGTGAACTCTGCGCCTCGTTTTCCTTCCCATCGGACCTTCACAATGGGAATGCGCGATCGTCGGAGCTGCTTGGTTTGGCGGTCCATGATTTTGACAGGCTTTTCCACGAAGTGTAGTGTTTCGTTTACTTGGAGATCCTCGAGTGGTACATGTAAATCATGCTCAGCCAGGCACTTTCTGAGGTTCGAAACGTGGAAAGTCGGGTGGACGTTGTTAAGTTCCTCCGGTAGTTCGAGTCTATAAGCCACTTTTCCGATCCTTTCCAGAATCTTAAAGGGTCCCACGTATCAAGGCGCGAGCTTTCCTCGCTTGCCAAATCTGACCACACCCTTCCAAGGTGACACCTTTAGGAGTACATGGTCGCCAACGTCAAATTCGAGGGGCTTGCGTTGTCTATCGGCGTAACTTTTCTGACGACTCCGAGCTTTCAGTAGATTGTCTAGAATTTGGAGGATTTTGTCAGTCGTTTCTTGCAATAGCTCAGGACCGGTTAGTTGCGAGTGCCCGATCTCATGCCATACAATAGGTGATCGACATCTTCTTCCATACAATGCCTCAAATGGTGCCATTTGAATGCTGGAATGATAATTGTTATTGTACAAGAATTCGACTAAAGGTAAGTATGCGTCTGATACGTGGTTGAAAACCGATGTTCGTTATTGCGTAACTTTGTGTTTTTACATAAGTTTCAATCTTGAATGGCCTACTTTTAATAAGATTTGTGTTATGCAGGTTTAACAAAGTTTAAGGAGCTTTTCGGGAGCTTTACGAGTCACCGGGTTGAAAACCGGAGCACCGGGACGCGTTACGGATCAACCGGGAGTGCGAGATGAGAAAAATGGGAAGTTGGTGTTCAAGAGGCCGTCGGCGACGGGGTATAACCCGTCCCGGACGGGCTCCAGAAAAACCCGTCGGCCAAAGGACCCCGTAACCAGGAAAACAAGGCGTCGGATGAAAACCGGACCAGGAGAACCCGTCGGCGATGGGTATAGGCCCGTCGGCGACGGGCAGTATATTCTTGCTGCGCAATTGTTGTGTGTTGTTGGTCAGAATTCGATTTCTATTGGCCGAGGAGTCATGAATTCGGGAGTTACACAACACTTTGAAGTTTGAAACATATCTTGGAGCCTAGACTCATGACCTATCATCTACCATTCCACCAACCATCTTCTCTAGAACCCGAATCAAGAACAATTCATCATCATCTTCTTGATTTCAGAAACCCTAGCTTCACCAATTACCCAATCCACCAATCCACGCATCCATTCACCATCATCATTCAATTAAAACCCTAACCTCTATCCATCAATCCATCTTCACGCTTCACGATGATCCAAGTCAAGCTTTCAACATCCGGTGATCAAGTTTCTTCGATCATGCTCGGCTAATTCCTTGGAGGTTTCTCCCCGGTGTAGACTTTTATAAGGTTTAGGGTTTATTATGTGTGTTAATTGTTTTGTGACAACTTGAATTGCATTTGAATCTTAGACAATTGTCCTACGTTGGTATTGAATTTGCAAACTGTCGAGTGAATGATTAAATTTGACTTTGTGAAATGAATACACGTATTTATGCCTTGTCTTTCGATAGGATTTGCTAGTCCAAAGTAACGAAGTGTATCATGGTCCGTTGTTTATGACGTTGATAGCGATTGACACCTAAGCTTTTTGATTGTGACCCGTTAATGAACTACTTCAAGTAAAACTAATTAAAACACATAGTAACCCTAAGTCTTGCAATTGTTGAAACCGGGTGTGAACCTTGTTTTCCCCCTAGTAGTTAATCTAGTTAATCATTTTAGTAATTCTATTTCACATATTCCAATCAAACAAAAACATAAAAATATATCTTAGCAATCTTCATAATTGTGACACTTTCATAATTCAATCAAATCCGTACACAAACCACATACTCTTCGTGGTTCGACCCCTCACTACCACTAGCTATTTGTTAAGGGTAATTAGGGTATATAAATATTATCTTTGACCGGAGCGCGACACTCCGATCAAATTTTGGCGCCGTTGCCGGGGAGTGCGTGCGCTTTGTGTTTGGATATTGTTTGAATTTGCGTGATTAACTGTTTAAATTGTTTAGCTTTCTTTTTGCACTTTGTCTTTTTCCTTGTTACGCGGGTGTGTTACTTGTGCAGGGGCAGGTAGTGCATGCATACGCGAAACTCCGGGAGGACTTCACCTTTAGTCTACGAACCGGAAATCGAAAGGGTCGCAAGAAGAAACCTAGCAAGCTGGTTAGAAGCAACACTTGCTTCTAATCAAACCAACCAAACACCACAACACACACCGTCCATTGAAACCGATTCAATGGCAAACCAAAACTCTAACCAAAACTTCAACCAAAACCAAAACCCAAACCAATTCCAATACCGAAGCAACTTCAATCCCGCTCCAAATATGCAACCTATACCTCCAGAGCGACCGGGTGGTAATAACAACAATACCGGACCACCCACACCACCTTTCCAAAACCAAAATCCCAACCACAACCAAAGAACACCCCAACAACAAAACCTTCATCGACAAACCTCTTTACCCATCAACTTAGATGACCGGAATGTCAATTCCGACCGTCGGGGAAATCGTGATCGCGGCAATCCCGCAAATGAAGACCCATTTTTCAACATCGATGACTTGAGGAATGCAATCCCCGATGATGAACCTTATAGTGTTCCCGGTTATCAATCGCCGGAACATGTGAGTGTTCATACGGAAAATTCGGATGACGGGGGATACTATGATGATAGGGCTAATGATGATGAAGATTGGGGCTACGTGAATAGGGGAAACGTCTATAATGCTAGAAGGTATGATGATGAGGAATTTGGCTACCAACATGCCAATTACGTTGGGGACGACGAATACGGTTACGGAGGTGGAAGAAATGATGGTTATGGGAACAACCGTCAACCACGAAACAATGACCAACGGAACCGGAATGATGGATTTTATAATAACAACAACAATGCAAACCCTAACCAGATTCCTCGTTTTGTGGGAGGTGGTAACCCAAGGGATAATAGAAGAGATGATCGAAGAGGTGAAAGACGGGATAATAGAAGACCGGTCGATCAAGAAGTTAACGGTCCCCATCGTCGTCAACGACCTCCACGGGGAGTGAATGATCGTTTTAGACCGGTTGTCACCGAGAACGACTCACCAATCGTTTGTGAGAGGAGGATGTTTGATTATAAACCACATTATATCAACATACTTCCTCATTTTAATGGAAGGTCTAATGACGAACCGTACACACATTTGACAGAGTTTTCTTCTATTTGTAGCACTATTGGGAGGCATAACTTTGCACTAGATGAGGTTAAACTTCGTTTGTTCCAATTCTCATTGAAAGACAAAGCGAAGCAATGGTTCCTTACACTCCCGGCCAATAGCATCCGCACATGGGGAGAAATGCAACAAGCTTTTCTAGATGAATACTATTCTATGGCAAAGACCGATGATGCTCGTGATGAAATTCGGTCTTTTCGCCAATTATCGGGTGAGCCGTTGCATGAAGCCTTTAGAAGATTTAAAGAAATGATGCGAAGATGCCCACATCATCAAATCGAGAAGTGGGAGTTGGTTAAGTGCTTTGTACGGGGTTTAGATGACAACACATGGAACCGTCTTGAATCAACGAGCAATGGGACCCTTCTAAGCAACCATGAAGATGATGATTGGGAATTCTTGGAACGGATGAGTAAACGTTCGAAAGAGAAAGAATCGGCCGATCGAGCTAAGAAGCATCCCATTTCACGGTCACTTCCCGATCTTGACTTTAAAGATCGGATTTCCACCTTAGAGCGGGAAATGGCTCGTATGAAGAAGAAAGAGGTAAATGCGGTTCAGTTTGCGGTTTGTGAAGAATGTGGAGATATTGGGCATACAACCGAGCAATGTCCAACGGGGTCGAGTGGCTACACTGAAGAAGTCAACCAAGTGTATGGAGATAGGAAACAATACGACATGAACTCCAACACTTACCATCCGGGGTTGAGAAATCACCCTAATTTCCGGTACGGTAACGCTTCGAATCAAATGAACCCGAACTTTCAATCGGGTAATCAAGGTAATCAAGGAGGATCATCGTACAACAACCGTCAAAGTGGTAACCAAGGGGGTTATCAACGTAATTTCAATCAAGGGTACCAAGGTAGGGACAATAATTACCAAGGTGGGTACCAAAGGAATTACAACAATCAAGGCGGTAATGGAAGCGGGTCGAATAATCAAACCGGTGGCGATGATTTGAGTGCCAAAATGGATGCTTTGTTGAATATGCAAAAAGAATCTCAAAACAACATAAAAGAATCTCACCATGATATCAAGGAGATGAAGAAGACAAACGAGATTCGGGATAAAGCACACGAGGCATTGGCAAAGCAAGTGGGGCAACTTGCTCAAGAGATGGCCCAAATTCGTGGAAGTGGAGGAGGACTTCCAAGTGATACCACGGTGAACCCTAAGCATCAAGGGTCGAACTCGAGGAACACACGTGAGGTACCAATTAATAAAATTACTTTACGTAGTGTCGAGTCCTAGATAACGATGTTGAGCCACCACCCGAGTTTGTTGAAGGGGTGGTGGAAGATGCGAGTGATGATGAAGGTAAAAATGGTCAAACGGGTCCAAAGAAAAATGATGTTAAAATTAATAATACTACACCCGTTGTGACCATTCCCGTCCCAAAAGCTAAGGAAAAGGGTGTGGAGGTTAATACCGCCCCTTTTCCCGAAGCCTTGTTGGGACCATCTAAGAAAGTGGTAAACAAACGAGGCCCACAACAAGAAGAGATGTGGGAAATTTTTAAACAAGTCAAAATCAATTTACCACTCTTAGATGCAATTAAGCAAGTACCTTCATATGCTAAATACTTGAAAGATTTATGCACCCAAAAGCGAACTCACAAGTTTCCTAAGAAACTTGATTTAACCAAAAATGTGAGTTCGATTCTTTCGGGTGCACTTCCACCAAAACTTCAAGATCCGGGAGTGCCCATTATTTCAATACAAGTTGGGGAATTCAAAATGACACGGGCACTTTTGGATCTTGGGGCAAGTGTGAGTATCTTGCCGGGTAGTTTATATGACCAATATGATTTTGGTCCACTTCAAGTGTCTAACACCACCGTGGTGTTAGCCGATTTGACCCCTAAACTGCCCCGTGGGATAGTCACGGATGTAATAGTCAAGGTCGAGGACTTTTACTATCCGGTGGACTTTCTTGTGTTAGATTATGTTTCTTTGGACCGAACCAAGCAACCAATGGTGATCCTTGGTCGACCATTTTTGGCAACATCGAATGCCCAAATTAATTGCAAATCGGGCACGGTCGACATGACTTTTGGTAACCGTCGGTTGCGGTTAAATGTCTTTTCAAGATTAACGGATCCTCTAGTTGGCGATGAATGCTACATGGCGGACATCGTTGACGAGTGTATACCTCTATGTGACACTAGTGTCGAAGAGGAAAACACAATAGAGGAGTGTTTCATGTTTGACAGGTTGCAAGGAGAAACAAATCGGAGCATGGATGAAGAGATGAAAGAATTGGAGGTTATGGCGGCAAAAGAAGGAAGACCCACTTGGACACATCAAGTGGAAAGTCTTCCGGAAAGTATCGACACGAAGTTGAAGCCGTCATTGGAAGAACCTCCGGTGCTAGAGTTGAAAGTGCTACCCAAGCATCTTAAGTATGCTTATGTGGGTGAAGATAGCACGCTCCCGGTAATTATTGCATCTAACTTGACCGAGGAGCAAGAAGAGAAGTTAATGAGGATTTTGGTCACTCATAGAGCTGCTATCGGGTGGACCACTGCGGATTTGAAGGGAATTAGTCCTTCGGTAGTGATGCACAAGATCATCACTGAAGATGGCATGAATCCTTCTCGTGACACGCAACGGAGATTAAATCCAAACATGCGAGAAGTTGTCAAGAAGGAGGTATTAAAGTGGCTAGATGCGGGTATTATATACCCTATCTCGGATAGCCAATGGGTGAGCCCGACACAAACAGTTCCGAAGAAGGCGGGTATTCAAGTCGTCACAAATGACGCAGGTGAAGAGGTCGCCACTCGGCCAGTAACCGGGTGGCGTATTTGTATTGACTATAGGAAGTTAAACGCTGCAACTTCCAAAGATCATTTCCCTTTACCATTTATTGACCAAATTGTTGAGAAATTGGCCGGACAAAAATTTTATTGTTTTCTGAATGGTTATTCCGGATACAATCAAATTGCTATACATCCGGAAGACCAAGCAAAGACTACTTTTACTTGTCCATATGGTACTTTCGCATTTAGGCGAATGCCCTTTGGACTTTGTAATGCCCCCGCCACCTTTCAAATGTGTATGACGAGTATCTTTTCAGATATGGTGGGGGAGTCTTTGGAAATCTTCATGGATGATTTCTCAATATTTGGACCGTCATTTGATACATGCCTTGACCAACTCAAAAAAGTTTTGCAAAGATGTGTTGAGAAAAATCTGGTTTTGAGTTGGGAAAAGAGCCATTTTATAGTTCAAGAAGGGATTGTGTTGGGGCATGTCGTCTCGAGTCGTGGGATTGAGGTGGATAGAGCAAAAGTGCAAGTCATATCCACTTTGCCTTATCCTACAAGTGTTAAGGGTGTTCGGTCGTTTTTGGGACATGCGGGGTTTTATAGGAGGTTCATAAAAAGCTTTAGTGATATAACAAAACCCCTATGCAATTTGTTGTTAAAAGATAAAACATTTGATTTTGATAAAAATTGCCAAAACGCCTTTAACATTTTGAAATCATGTGTGATGCAATCACCGAATTGGTCTTTACCATTCGAAATCATGTGTGATGCAAGTGATTATGCGGTGGGGGCCGTATTGGGTCAAAGGGTAGACAAGAAACCGGTTGCCATTTACTACGCAAGTAAGACTCTCTCGGATGCACAATTAAATTATACAACTACCGAGAAAGAGCTACTTGCAGTGGTATATGCATTGGACAAATTTCGTGCTTACATATGGGGTACTAAGGTCATTGTTTATTCTGACCATTCTGCAGTTAGGTATCTCATGGACAAGAAGGATGCGAAGCCGAGGTTAATCTGATGGGTTCTCTTGCTACAAGAGTTTGACTTGGAGATTAGAGATAAGAAAGGGAGTGAGAATGTGGTTGCGGACCACTTGTCTCGATTGGTTGTAGAGGAGGATTCTTCACGTGAAGAGATTAATGAGAATTTCCCAGATGAGCACATTTTAAAAGTTGGAATATTACCATGGTATGCTAATATTGTGAACTATTTGGTTACAGGTGATTTGCCGGCTCATTGGGATAGAAGGAAGAGGTTGCACTTCCTATCTCAAATCAAGTACTACACATTGGAAGAACCGGACTTATTCAAGTTTTATCCGGATCAAGTCGTTCGACGATGCATACCTGACGAGGAGATTCCTAGCGTCTTGATGCACTTGCATTCATTTGCTTGTGGGGGCCATTTCAGTGGTCACAAAACCGGGCACAAAGTGCTCAATAGCGGTCTTTATTGGCCGACTATTTTTAAGGATGCTTTTAATTTCGCTAAGAACTGTGTAGAGTGTCAAAAGTTAGGGGGTATTTCAAAAAGGGATGAAATGCCCATGCAACCGATCCTCATTGTAGATATTTTTGATGTGTGGGGGATCGATTTCATGGTCCCATTCCCTAATTCGCATGGAAACTTATACATCTTGGTGGCGGTCGATTATGTATCCAAGTGGGTCGAAGCGATTGCCACCAAGACAAACGGCCATATCGTTGTTTGCAACTTTGTACAAACAAACATAATTTCGAGATTTGGGATTCCCCGAGTGATCATTAGTGATGGGGGGTCTCACTTCAAGAATTTTAATTTTGGCAAACTCTTGAAACGATATGGTGTTGACCATCGAATTGCTACCCCCTACCACCCACAAACAAGTGGTCAAGTGGAAGTTTCCAATAGGCAAATAAAAGAAATTTTGCAAAAGACTGTTCGACCCGACCGAAAGGATTGGTCGACGAAGTTGAATGATGCTTTGTGGGCTTACCGAACGGCTCATAAAACACCTATTGGAACTACACCTTATCGCTTAGTTTATGGTCGAAATTGTCATTTACCGGTTGAACTCGTGCATCGTGCTTGGTGGGCTATTAAAGAGGTTAATATGAAATATGACGATGCAAGAAAAGAGCGAAAGTTAAAGCTTTGCGAGTTGGAGGAGCTTAGGGAAGAAGCGTATGAGTGCGCCTCGAAATACAAGGATGATATGAAGAAGGCACATGACGCAAAGTTGAAGCCGAAGGAGTTTGAAGTGGGTCAAAAGATTTGGCTATATAATTCTCGGCTTAAGTACTTTCCCGGAAAGCTCAAGAGCAAATGGATGGGCCCGTACGTGATTACACGGGTCAGAAAGCTTGGAGATGTTACAATCAAAGACCCGAAGGATGGGTCAAAGCAAACGGTCAATGGGCATCGCCTTAAACCGTTTCTTGATGGTAACAATGAGAACAAGGATGAGAATGTGGAGTTGGTAAACTTCGTGGTAAGTGTGCCAACTTATGAGGTCAACTGAAAGGACCGGTAATAAATTTTGTAAAGTTATGTACAATTATTTAATTGTTTGTGTATTCTTGTGTTTAATCGTTTTTGTTTCGTACTAATCCTCTTGATTGTGTGAAGTTCGGATATCACGAATGGGTTTTGAAGACAAAAAGATATGTTTTAAGACTTATTTGTGTGTATTAGGGACAATACACGACTTTTTTGGGGGGGGGGGGGGGGTGGTAGGGCCGTTAACGGTTTGCGTGTTTTAAAAATTTAACTTTTAAAAATTCACAAAAAGATTTTTAATAATTTTTAGGATTTTTTAGTGTACATAGTCTCTTTATTAAAAAGTCATATTTTTCTCTCTATTTTTCAAAAAAAAAAAAAAAAATTTGAAAATGGGCTACCCGTCGGCGACGGGAATACACCCGTCCGGGACGGGCTCTCGTTAGTCCCGTAGGCACCAAATCCCCGTAACCAGACAATTAAGCCGTCGGACCAAACACCCCTTTTCCTTGCCCGTCGGCGACGGGGTCAGGCCCGTCGGCGACGGGTTGTCCTTTGCGATCCGACACTAGCTCATTCCTAGGCGTTCAAAACCGAACCAAACTCATTCAAAACTTCACCAAACACAACCTAAACTCCAAATTAACCACATATTCGACCCACAAACATCCCATATCGGTTATTACTCATTCCAAACTCCTATTTTCTCTCTCTAACACTCACCTACCATCATCTTCTTCCTCAAACTCTCAAGAACCCTAGAACTTCAACCTCTCATAACTCTCTCAATTCTCCACCAAACCACCTGATTCTTCAGTCCATTCTGAGTAATTTTTCGAGAGAAACAAAACCCCCAACACGGTTTTCATCAATTCTTGCTAGTTTGCAAGATTTCTGGGTGTGTAGTTTAGGGTTTTTGAAAAGGGTGTTCATCAAGTTGCTTGCTTTCCATCTTTTCTTAGTTCTTCTTGTCTAACAACATCAAAGGTATGGATTCTCCTTAAATTTATGCTTGATTATCATATGTTTAGTGTTTTTCTTCTGAAATTTTAAACTTTTTAGTTTAAGAGTAGGTTGTTTAGACAATGTATGTTGTTCTAGCATGATTTTGAGTAAGATTGGTTGTTTTGGTTGGAATTTGAGCATGTTATAACCATAGTGAAGTGATTACACTTGTTATGAACATGATTGAACATGAAGGTGATGTTGAATATATTGTTGAAATTATAAGAAATTGTAAGATTAACAAGAAATTGATAAGTTTATGATAAAGTGAGCGACTTTGGAAGTTTAAAGAGGCGATTTTACATTCACTTGTTAATAAAAACTTCAACATCACATATCATGTTCAATGTTTGAGAGTTTAGTAAAGGTTTGAGGTTATATTGATGTTTTGCTTGTTTGTGTTTGTAGTTATGGCCAGTGGTAAAAGACAAAAGACTACAGGGCAAGCTTCATCATCGGGAGTCGGTTCTTCTTCCGGTTTACTACCAAGGAAGTGGGAGAAATTAAGCTCCATCGCAGAAGAGGATGCAAGACTGTACAGACAAGATTGGGAGTGGGCAAAGTTTAGGGATAGTTAAAACGCAAAGATATGGGATGATGAGAAGAACAAATCCTTATCCGCGTACAAAGATAGGAAGTTAGAGGCCAAGCTTTGGAAATGGAAAATGGTTAACAAAGTGAGTACCTCAGTTCCGGAAAGGAGTTTATGTCAAAGAGTGGTGAATGTTGAAGAGTTTAAACAAATCGGAATAACACAAATGTTTGAACGCCAAGGTTGGGAAAGGGTGCTTGATTGGTGTGAAGATAACACTTCGCGGGTGTATTTGATGGATGTGTGCGAGTGGTTGTCGACGTTGAGGTTTGAGAATAAAGATAGTCCTCCTGCTGAGTGGAAATTGATTGGTAAAACAAGCCGGGGGGGTAATGACGATGTCTTTCGAGACAATCAATTGCATTGCACGCTTTGATTCTCTTGGGGTGCAAGCATATGACTATCCAACTATGCAACAATTTTTGGATAATCATATGAATGATGGTGATCCGGAGCAGATGACCGCGGCTATTTTACCTTACCATGATGGAGGAGATGCAAAGAGGAAGCAAATGACGATTGAGGGAAAGATTCTCTAAGGGATTAATGTTGAGAACATTTTGGTGAGGTTTGGTGATCGTGGAGGTGTTAGAGCGGGTGACTGTAGGGTGGTGCATTCTTTGCTATACGGGACCCCGACATTGTCATGGAGACACATAGTGATGATGAACACGTGGGCTACTCGGGAGTCATCCTAGAGGCGTTTTATTCCATACTCACGCCTCATTAGTGCCATGATTGTTCAACAAAATTGCTTACCTTCGGAATCACAAAGACCAAGACAAAGATACATGAGGCCGCATAGAGAAATTAATGCAGATGTGGCGAGCTTTGTGAACATTAAACGGGTGCCCTCCTACAAAAATTTTGACCGGGGACAGCAAGAGATATATGACAATGTCTCTGCATGCATAGGTGAAGGCCGGGAGTATAACCAAAGGAGGGAAGCCTATGAGGAGGCACAGGGACCTCAAATGCAGGAGTTTTGGGCAGTTCAAGCAGCCCATCGGGAGAGAATGGATAAGTTTATGGAAGAGCAACAACTGTTCCAAGCAATGCAGAGGTCACACATGGAACAGTTGGCGAAGAGGCAAGAGGATGAGGCAGCCCGAAGACGGGCATGGGAAGAAGATGAGGTTAGGCGTCAAAATGAAGCAAGAGAATTGGAACGACGCCGATGGAGAGCTATGGTTGTCTCTCACCAAATGGCGATTAACAACACCAAGATACTCCACGATCAGGAGCGCCATCAAAGAGATCTTCAAGCCGGTCTCCCGTACGCCGAACACTCGGGGTGGACTGATTACCCCAATCTTCCTCATCCACTAGGCCCATCCGATCCTACCCCTCATTGGCCCGAAGCAGTCGGTTCTAGTTTCATTCCGATTCCTTACCAACCACCGCCACAAGGAGAGTCAAACCCACTCGATGACTATAGGGAGATATTTGAGGCCCTCACTGGTTATCAATACCAGCCAAACCCGCCAGTTGATCCCAACGAGCGATATCAGCGGTAGAGGCGAGGTATGTTTTTGTTGTTGTATATTATTTTGTTTCCGTTATTTTTATTTCATGTTATTTATTTTCGCCTAGTTAAATGAACGTTGTGGGTGTGTTCTCTATATAACCTTCACGAGACCTCTCATCCTCCCAAGCTATTGGGGGGTTTAAAAGGGCTTGTTGCATAAGCTAAATGCAACCGTGATTCCTACGAAAGTGAGTTAGGTTTGTTATTATTGTAAATTATTTTCCACATAAATCAAAGTGAAGTAACGCATGGCTTGGTAATATGTTCATAAAAAGGGTAGAACTAGGTAACTAACAAATTTTGATGGTTGTGAGAAGCATGCTTCTACACAAGGATTAGAATTTGTAGGTACAACATGTTCGCGGGACAACTGTTTTTATGAAGAGACGAGGGAGATATGAGTATCAAGCGACGAAAATTAGGTGCATGTGTTTCTTTGTACTTTGATTCTTAGTTAGTAATAAGTGGAATGTATCTTGTATATTATTTTCTGGGGTGAAATATTGGGAAGGGTAGTCGTGTCACATCCCTTGTGCGTTTTAAAAACTCTAGTTCTTACACATTGAGGACAATATGTACTTCAGGTGTGGGGATGGGGGAGTAGTAAAAGTTTTCGATTTTGACCCGTTCTTTTAAATTCTATACATTGAGGACAATGTTTACCTCAAGTGTGGGGATGGGGGAAAATTTCAAAAATTTTTCAAAATTTCTTGTTTCAAAAGCGATCTTAAAAGCACAAGTAACCAAGTCAACGAGGGATGTCACAACCCATTTGGTCTTTTGTCATGGTCAAGCTCAAATTAATAAGCATAACGGGTATTTAGTGGGTGGTTATTTGGGAATAATCCGCCTAAGGAACTAGCAATTTATGCATATCATATATCATACCCTTATACGTGAGGTTTGAGCCGCTTTTATATCATAGATTTACATTTACATGTTTCTTTGTTTGAGTGGACCATTAGTCGCGTATTGTAGAACTTACAACTTTTGATACGTTTGAGACTATAGACCGAATACAAGCACGAGAATGATTAAGGCATTAGGTAAACCTTTCTTCTTAAAACCATTTATCTATCCTTACCCGAACAAATTCCCTAGTCGCCCATTTTGAGCCTAAACCTTTCGTTTGATCACCCTATAGCCCATAACCCTTGAACCTTTTCCTTTTAAACCTGTGTGATGGAAATTCGATTATAGGAGTCGTATTTGTATCGTTATTCTTTATTGTTTGCATTTATGTTAAAAAAAACAGAAAATATTATGAAAAAGAATTGAAAATTGTTGAAGAAAAACACAAAAAGAAGTGTTAGTAGTTGTCGAATAAAAGGGTGAAAGTTTATTGCCCATAGTTGATGCTTATATGTAGTTTTGTTTAGGTTAGTGGGTTGCAATAAAAATCGAATTTTCATCGCTTTAGCCACTTTAAAATATCCTAATTCCTATCCTTAGCCTAGCCCCGTTACAACCCTCATAAAGACCTTATGACTTGTGCTTAGTGTTTGTGTTCAATAGTGGAGAATGATTAAGTTGCAAGCTTATGCGGGTATGTGTTCTAATCGGTTTTGAGTGAATATTCTTTGTAGTGCTAATACATTATAAATATTAGCCAATTTTTAAGCCGAGTGGAGAGCACATTGTGAGGGATATGCATGATTTGTTAGTTTTACGGGCGGGTTAATCTTGGATAACCATTATTATATGTGATTATTCACTTAACCGGTAAATATGTGGAAATTGTAAAGAATGTGAACTTTTGTATGACAATAGACCTTAACCTTTGTCTCGGGAATGGGATGTGTATTCGTTGTTCAACCCACGTGAAAGTGAAAAACAGATTTGCTTGAGGGCAAGCAAAAGACAAGTGTGGGGATGTGATACGTGGTTGAAAACCGGTGTTCGTTATTGCGTAACTTTGTGTTTTTACATAAGTTTCAATCTTGAATGGCCTACTTTTAATAAGATTTGTGTTATGCAGGTTTAACGAAGTTTAAGGAGCTTTTCGGGAGCTTTACGAGTCACCGGGTTGAAAACCGGAGCACCGGGACGCGTTACGGATCAACCAGGAGTGCGAGATGAGAAAAATGGGAAGTTGGTGTTCAAGAGGCCGTCGGCGACGGGGTATAACCCGTCCCGGACGGGCTCCAGAAAAACCCGTCGGCCAAAGGACCCCGTAACCAGGAAAACAAGGCGTCGGATGAAAACCGGATCAGGAGAACCCGTCGGCGACGGGTATAGGCCCGTCGGCGACGGGCAGTATATTCTTGCTGCGCAATTGTTGTGTGTTGTTGGTCAGAATTCGATTTCTATTGGCCGAGGAGTCATGAATTTGGGAGTTACACAACACTTTGAAGTTTGAAACATATCTTAGATCCTAGACTCATGACCTATCATCTACCATTCCACCAACCATCTTCTCTAGAACCCGAATCAAGAACAATTCATCATCATCTTCTTGATTTCAGAAACCCTAGCTTCACCAATTACCCAATCCACCAATCCACGCATCCATTCACCATCATCATTCAATTAAAACCCTAACCTCTATCCATCAATCCATCTTCACGCTTCACAATGATCCAAGTCAAGCTTTCAACATCCGGTGATCAAGTTTCTTCGATCATGCTCGGCTAATTCCTTGGAGGTTTCACCCTGGTGTAGACTTTTGTAAGGTTTAGGGTTTATTATGTGTGTTAATTGTTTTGTGACAACTTGAATTGCATTTGAATCTTAGACAATTGTCCTACGTTGGTATTGAATTTGCAAACTGTCGAGTGAATGATTAAATTTGACTTTGTGAAATGAATACACGTATTTATGCCTTGTCTTTCGATAGGATTTGCTAGTCCAAAGTAACGAAGTGTATCATGGTCCGTTGTTTATGACATTGATAGCGATTGACACCTAAGCTTTGTGATTGTGACCCATTAATGAACTACTTCAAGTAAAACTAATTAAAACACATAGTAACCCTAAGTCTTGCAATTGTTGAAACCGGGTGTGAACCTTGTTTTCCCATTATTGTTCAACCAATCATTTTCAATTCTTGCATCTAGTAATCCCTAGTAGTTAATCTAATTAATCATTTTAGTAATTCTATTTCACATATTCCAATCAAACAAAAACATAAAAATATATCTTAGCAATCTTCATAATTGTGACACTTTCATAATTCAATCAAATCCGTACACAAACCACATACTCTTCGTGGTTCGACCCCTCACTACCACTAGCTATTTGTTAAGGGTAATTAGTGTATATAAATATTATCTTTGACCGGAGCGCGACACTCCGATCAGCGTCCCAATTACCACCGAAATCTATGACACACAAACGGAGCATGTCTTCAAGGGTACGAATCGTTCTTTCAGTCTGACCGTCGGTTTGGGGATGGAATGCGGTACTTAGATTAAGCACAGTACCGAGAGCAGCTTGAAATGTTTCCCAACAACACGAGGTAAACCGAGCATCGTGGCCAGAAATGATGTCGCGAGGCATCCCATGTCGATAAATGATCTCTTTGGCGTAGATTAGGGCTAATTTTTCTACCTTGTAGTCTTCTCGTATTGGCAGAAAGTGAGCAGATTTAGTCAAACGGTCAATGACAACCCAGATGCTGTCATGACCTGAGGGCGTGCACGGAAGCTTCATTATGAAGTCCATAGCTATACTCTACCACTTCCACACAGGGATCTCAAGTTGAACAAGTAAGCCAGAGGGTCTTTGGTGCTCAGCCTTGACCTTCGAGCAAGTCAGGCATTTCGAAACATAGAGGGCGATATCCCTCTTCATGCCCGGCTACCAGTACTTGTAGCGCAGGTCCTGGTACATCTTGTCGGCACCGGGATGAATAGAATATCGGGATTTGTGGGCTTCATCCATCAAAATCTGTCGTAAATTGGTTCGCTTAGGAACCCAAATTCGGTCCAGATAATGGAATATCCCATTCGACTTATTCTCTAGTTGGGCTCCATCGTTGAGGATCCTTTCCTTCTTTAAAGTACGTTCAATAAAGCAGGCATGTTGGGCTTTGCGGATGAGGGTTTTAAGATCATATTGGGCTTGACTATTACGGGCGCTGTGCAGATAACTCCATCTGCTCAGAGCGTCGGCAACGACATTTGCTTTGCCAGGATGATAACGAATCTCACAGTAATAATCGTTGAGAAGTTCTACCCACCGGCGTTGACGTATATTCAGCTCCTTCTGATCAAGGATATGTTGTAGGCTCCTATGATCAGTGAAGATCGTACACTTAGTACCATAAAGGTAGTGTCGCCAGATCTTTAACGCAAAAACAATTGCGCCTAGCTCGAGGTCATGGGTTGTATAGTTCTTCTCATGGATCTTGAGCTGACGAGATGCGTAGGCAATAACCTTGTCTCGCTGCATAAGAACACAACCAAGGCCAAGGTTCAAGGCATCACAATAGACAATAAATTCATCGCTTCCGTCGGATAAAGTGAGAACAGGAGCATTGCAAAGCATGTACTTGAGGGTTTGAAAGGCAGTCTCTTGTCCAGTTCCCCAAACAAAAGGCTTGTCTTTTTGCGTGAGAGAGGTGAGCGACACAACGATTTTAGAGAACCTTTCGATAAATCGGCGATAATAGCCCGCTAATCTGAGTAAAGAACGGACTTCAGACGGGTTCTTGGGTGTAACCTAACTCTTGACAGCTTCGATCTTCGTGGGGTCGACGTGAATACCTTGACTATTAATAATGTGACCGAGGAATTGAACCTCCTCTAGCCAAAATTCACACTTGGAGAACTTGGCATAGAGTCAATTCCCCTAGAGTAGCTCGAGAACCAAACGTAGATGTTGCGCGTGTTTGGCTTTCGACTTGGAATAGATCAGGATATCATCGATGAACACGATGACGAAGCGGTCGATAAAAGGTTTACACACGCGATTCATCAGATCCATAAAAACTGCGGGTGCGTTGGTTAAACCAAAAGACATAACAACGAACTCGTAGTGGCCGTATCGAGTGCGAAAAGCGGTTTTGGGAATATCCTCCTCTTGTATGCGTAACTGGTGGTAGCCTGAGCGTAGATCGATCTTGGAGAAACACGTAGCACCTTGTAACTGGTCAAACAAATCATCGATGCGAGGCAGAGGGTAACGATTCTTGATCGTCAGCTTATTCAATTCCCGATAGTCGATGCACATCCGGAACGACCCATCCTTCTTTTTGATGAAAAGGACTAGTGCGCCCCAAGGAGAGGTGCTTGGGCGAATGAAGCCTTTGTCAAGCAATTCCTGGAGCTGACTCGAGAGATCGCGCATTTCGAACGGAACGAGTCGATAAGGAGCTCTTGCAACAGGATTTTCTCCAGGAATGAGGTCGATGCGAAAGTCGATATCACGACTCGGAGGTAGACCTGGGAGATCTTCAGGAAAAACGTTAGGGAATTCGCAAACAACAGGAACGTCTTTCACTTCAGACTTTCTTTTCTTTTCCTTCTCCGCTACTACAATATTAGCCAAGAAAGCTCTGTATTCCTTGCGGAGATACTTGCTAGCCTGGATACATGACATAAGCTTGAGGCCCTTCGAGAGAGTTTCACCATACACACACAGTTGATCACCATTAGCGAGCGAGAATCGGATCATCTTATCGAAGGAAACAACTTCGGCATGGTTTTCGCGAAGAAAGTCCATGTCTATTATGACATCGAAACTACCGAGCTGAATCGGAATAAGGTCAATAGGAAAGATGTGATTGTTGAGTTCGAGAGTACAATCACGAAGAATAGAGTTGACGGTGACGGTTCTTCCGGTGGCAACTTCAACATCGAACGTCGAGGGGAGATGGGCGCGCTTACGATTAAGAAGCTTTTCGAACTCAAACGATACAAAACAGTTATCGGCTCCAGTATCAAACAAACACGAAGCATAAATACCATTCACAAGGAACATACCATTGACCACGTTGTTGTCAGCCTGAGCCTGGCGTACATTAATGTTGAAAGTTCGAGCACGAGCAGCTTGTTGCTGTTGTTGCTGAGGCTATTGCTGCTGTTGTTGGGGCTGCTGCTGTTGTTGCTCTTGCTTCACAACCCGATTGGGGCACATGTTTGCGAAGTGGTTGGGATCACCACATGCAAAGCAGACTCTAGCATTGACCACGGGTGTCGGAGCTGCTTGATGCCCTTGAGGAGCAGAAAGTAGAGCTTGATGAGCAGTAGCTGGAGCTGGTGCTGGTGCTTGTCGAGGACCTGTACGGCAGTTGGCGGTGAAATGGCCGTACATGTTGCAGTGTACACAAAATCTGCAGGCGATTCCCACTGGGTGGTGATAGGTGCAAGTCGGGCAGGCAGGGTGAGGACCAGTATAAGCACGCTTTACCGGCGGTGCTTGGCGGTGTTGAGTTTGCTGCTGAGTTGGTACAACTTGAAGTGGGGCAGCAATGGTTACAACACAGTTCTTGTTGCTGGAGTTGTTGTTGTTCTTCCTCTTGCGACGAGAGGCTTTTGAAGACTGAGGAGTGGCGGCAGTTTCAGCAGCTAGTGCGGTGGTAGCTTGATGTTGATTGTTTGTGACTTTATCCCAGTAGCCAGACTTGATTCGCTTGTCGTTTATTTTAGCGGCAAGCAGGTAAGTTTCCTCGATTGTTGCTGGTTTTGAAGCTTGCACAAAATCCGCGACACAATCTGGCAGAGCTCGAATATACTTCTTGATCGCTACATCAGGAGTCTTGACTTGATCAGGATAGATTATGCTAAGCTGCTTGAAGCGAGCAGTTAAAGCAGTATTGTCACCATCCTTCTGCTTGATATGCCAGAATTCGTCCTCCAACTTTTGGCGCTCGTGGGGAGGGCAAAACTCTTCCAACATGACGTCCTTCAACTCATCCCACGTCAAACCATAAGCTGCATTGTTTCCGCGTTTATTTCTCTCGGCCATCCACCAATCTAGCGCTCGGGATTGGAAGACGCCGGTAGCACTCAGAGTGCGGAGATCGTCAGGATAGCCACTCTGGCGCAGGGTGACCTCGATCGAAGCAAACCATTGGAATAAGGCCATAGGACCATCTTCGCCAGTAAATTCTTTCGGTCCGCAAGCTTTAAACTGCTTGAAGCTAAAAGCAGTCTTAGGTGTTTCAGTCCTGGACTCTTCAGAAGATTTGCTCACATTTTCGTACAGTTCACTGACGATTTGAGGAACAACTTTCGCCATTTGCTTAGCAACCATAGCGGCGAGGTGTTTATCTGCTTGCTTTCGGCGAGCAGCTTGAGTAGCGCGAGATCTAGATGACGACATTGTCTGCAACAGACATCGCCACGAGACTCATCACAAATTTCGATTATTCCTAATATAGTCTAGCGATTACCATAAAGCACAGGAACACGTATCCACATAAGCACATAATCACATAGGCACATCAACACATAAGCACATAAACACATAGACACGTAAGGCACAGAAACACATGAGGCGGTCAGAATACAGAAACCTAGCTATATGTTGCACGTATTCTGTTGGTGCATATGTCTGTCGACTTCGTCTTATATCGAGTCTTGTAATAGACATGTTAGATCAGGGCACATAGTACGAGGAAAATAGGGTTTGTATATTGAAAGTTCATTTCGCATGAAATGGCATTGAGCTATTTCGTATGAAATAGCAATCAGCTATTTCGCACGAAATACTTCTTGTCTATTCCGTGCGAAATCAACTCCCCTATATATTCCTGATGTGCCAAGTCATTTGTAACGTTCGTGTTTCCGGTACCGAAGTGCTGCCGACGTGTCGTTTGATCTGTAACCATGTCAAATCAATAATACAAGACAATTAAGAGTGAATCAAGCTGTTACAAAGTCTAATCAATGAATTCCGCCTCTGATTAGACCGATAACTCTTCTGATAGACTCGTTTAGATCGTCTCACGATCCTACAAGTGGTATCAGAGCTCAGAAGGAAGAGTTCTTACCAATTCAGCTTAAAAATCTGACTTCTACACCTTCTTTTCAAAATTAAACAAGATTTAACGGTCAAAATGACTTGAATTTCAATCATTATAATCGAAACACGGGTTTAAACAATCCTTGAAGGAATTGGACATAAAATCGATCTAAAACTTGTTAAATTTGTTCATTTCGCTTGAAAACTGATCGAATGATGACATCAGCAGCATTTCGTACGAAATAGTCTATTTCGTTTGAATCAGATCCTTATTTCGTACGGAATAGCCTCAATTCTTGTTATTTCATATAAAATCATCTATTTCGTACGAAATCACCTTATTTCGCACGAAATCAAAAGTTATTTCGTGTGAAAGTGTATTTCGTTTGACGGAGCTATTTCGCATCAAGTCGTTTCGTTTGAGTTCTCTTTTCGTGTGAACTTTTATTGTTGTTTGAACTTTGTGAACTTGTGTAACAGGTTTTCAAAACATGGAAGAGGAATTTTACAATGCGTTTGCTACACCAGTTGCTCCTGTTACAGCTGCTGAAACTGTTTACAGTGAGAATGAGACGGGAACTTATCAAAAACCGCCAAAGCTTATGTAAATTGAAGATTTTAGAGGATGGCAAAATCGATTTGAAAATTGGGTGCAAGCTTATAAATTTGACGCATGGTGTTCGTTAGAGGTAGATTACGTTAAACCGAAAAATGAACGTGGGCTTGAAAAAGCGTTTAGTGACTATTCAGATGTTGAAAAATTGAAATACACAAGTGAAAAGATGATGATTAGCATTCTTCAACAAGCGGTAAAAGAAGACAACTTTGTTTTGCTTCAACATGAAGACACTGCTAGATCAATTTGGCTGGCATTAATTCAAAAGTTTAAAGGAAGTGCAGACATGATCAAGAACAAAAAGGCTTTACTAAAGAAATCATTTGATATGTTTGTTGCATTCGAAGGAGAAACAACAAAAGCAACTATTGATAGATATTGTCATCTTGTTTTAGAAATGGGAAGATTGGAAATAAAGAAAGACGAGGATGAATGGGTTGATAAGTTAGCCGATGCGTTACCACAACAAAAATGGGGAACATATTTGTTGATCTTAAAACACATGAGAAAATCTGAGAGTATGAATTTGGCAAAGTTCATTCAGAAAATTGAAGAACATGAATTGGATATTCAGAAAACGAAAATCATGAATAATCCAAATGCTCAACCAGATGTCAGTTTATACTACAGAGGAAACAAATTTGAGACTACTCCGAGTCCAAAGATTAAGACTGCTTTCGGTGATGATAGTTCTTCTGAAACTAAGGGTAGTACTGTAACTCAGAGTGGTGGACATTCGTCTTCATATTCAAGCTTTGATCCAAATTATACAACACCAAGTTCTCAATGACAGAATTCAATGAATCTGCAATGCAATGCAATGTTACATTGAACATTCAAAATGGTCAAAATCTTTCTCCAGAAATAGCTAAGCAACACATGGCATCACTTGTTGCTATGTTAGAGTCATATGAAAGTTTAGTTGCTGGACGAATTGGAAATCCAATGCTCACCAAAGAAGATTATGATCATATTGATGCTGTAGAACTTGAGTTGATGGATATCAAATGGTGTTTGGCTAGTGCTGTAAGAAGAGCAGAAAAATTTCAATAAATCACCGGTAGAGATGATTTTCGTGAAATGAGTGCATCTCCGATAGGGTTTGACAAATCAAAGGTCACTTGTTTTCGTTGCAAAGAAAGGGGACATTTTAAACGAGAATGTAAAAATAAAGAAGCAACCAGAAGACAAGAAAAGAATGATTATTATCAAAAATCAAATTTTCATCAAATTGATCAACAACCATCTTCATCCCGGGCCATTGAAGTTGAAAAGAAAAAAGCTTATCTTGTTAATCAAGATGATGAAAAGGTTGCAGAGGGCTTTAGCTGGGACAAATACATTCTAACCGGTTCAGGTCTTGTTGCTAAAATTCTGAAAAAAGAAAAAGTCAAATCTAGTTCAAAAAGAATACCGATTTTTCAAGAAATAGGAAGTGATGCAGATACCGATGATGAAGAAGAATATATTAATAAAGCTAGGAAAGGTTTGGATCCTGATAGTTTTAATTTTTTCTTTGCAGATAAGGTTGAGATGCTGAATGAGAAGAAGGCTGCCAGATTGAAGAGAGAGAGAGAAGCAAAAAGGATTGCTAAAGAAAAGGAAAAACTGGAAGCTGAGAAAGCAGAAGTTGAAGAAAATTCAACAGAGAAGGTTGAAAATGAAGAATGTGAAATAAAAGTAGAATTTGATGAAGAACCAATGATTGAGAAGGTGGTAGAGAAAATCGTCGAAGTTGAGAAAATAGTTGAAGTTGAGAGAATTGTTGAAGTAGAGAAATTCATCGAAGTTGAGAAAGTTTTCGAGGTAGAAAAAATTGTTGAAATCATGAAACCTTGTCTGAAATGCCTGGAATCATGCAAATATTGTGAAGAAAAGGACAAGAAGATTCGTGAACTGGAAGAGTTAAAAGAGAATTTGTTGTCTGATGTGAAGTATGTGAAGGAATCATATGACGTGTTGAACAGAACAGTTGATGGTCTGAAAAAGACAAATTTAGAAGTTGATGCTGCTATGACAATGATGAGCTCAACATTAATGACAAAGCAGAAGGTCATTAATGAGTATATTGAAGATTGTGCAAAGCTAAACCAGGAGTTGGAACTAGAAAAGATTGAAAGTGAAAGAATCAAAAGATTGCTATTGAGTTATACAACTTGTGATTATTTGATTGATAGAGTTTATCCTATTGTTGCAGGTCTTGAAGCTTTCCAAGATAAAAAGACAGAAGAGGATACTGGTAAGAAACAAAGTGTCAAGTATAACAAGTGTCCGCCCCCGATATATGAAAGTTATTCTCCCAGAAAGCCAAACGAGGAACGATTAAATAAGGCACTCAACATAAAGTTAACGTCTGAAACCATTGATGAGTTACCAGACAACATTGATGTCACATTCACAGCGTCTGACACTGATCATGAGTCTGAGTTGTTAAAGAAAGTGGTCGATCAGGTGTTGGATATGGATGAAGAGTCAAAGTCGGAGTCTAAATCTGAAAGTTCGAGTTCACCAGAAAAAAGTCCGAGTTCACCGGTTAAACGGGTTTACAATAAAGAATTCCTGTTATCAAAATCTAATTTGAATGGCGGACCAATCAAAGTGGCATATACTTTGAATGATTCAGACAAATTATATTCTGATGAGGAATTTCCAATAAGAAGTGTCAAAACTGAAATGATCAAACAGGTTTTCAAATTAACAAAAATTAATATTTCTGAAATAAAAGATTTAAATCTTAACAAAAAACCTAAAAAGTACACTTCAAGAGTTCAACAAAGATTGAACAAGAAAAAAGGTTACAGTTCTGGTTATGGTTTTCAAAAGAAACCAAATCATAACAGTAATTTCAAAAAGAAAGATTTGGGTTTTATTCCACCAGAAAATTATAAAAATGAGAAAACTTATAAACCAAATACTAAATTTGTTGCAGGAGGAAGTGTTGAAGAGGAACAGAAGAAACCATTCTGGAAACAATCAAATCAAGAGTTTCTTGCTGAAAGAAAGAAGAATTTGAACAAATATACACCAAGAGCTGACAGCAGAAAATGTTTCAAATGTCACAAGATTGGACATATTGCTTGGAACTGTCAACAGTACAACAACACACAACAGGGAGTTTCTTTTAACCCAAAAATAAAAGAAAAACATGTTGATGAAAAGCAGCAACCAACTGAGAAATCTAATGTGTTTGAAAATTCGACTTTTGAAACTGGTGATGTTTCAAAACGTTTTTACAAAAGAAAAGTTGATTTGAACAAACAAAGATGGGTTGTTAAATCAGAAAGTAGTTCTGACAACGAATCTGATTCCATAAAATCAGAGGAGTCATTTGTTGAGAAAAGTGAGAAGAATTCCGTTCCAGAGATGAATGATGAAAATTTTCCGCCACTAAAGGAAAATTTGAAGTTGAAAGTTGGTAAGATTGAAAGTTCAGATCAATTCTTTGCTGGTAAGAAAGATTTTGATGCTGAAAAAGTGTTTAATGGAAAAGTTAAACATATTTTCGGAAAGATGGTTGACGGAAAAGTGAAGGGCGCAAAAGAATTTTACCAATAAAAAAGATGGTGGGATAGATGTGAGTCAAAATCACCCAAGGCTGGTCAGGCTTGGGTGACAGGATTTTCAAACTAAAAATTATGACTTGCCGAAGCTCCCACGTTGGTAATTGTGGAGCAGGAACGGCATCTTTCTACATGTGATATTTCGTTTTTACAAGTGGTTTTGATTGATAAGTGAACCTACAAGTGATTGAAGAAGGTTTTCACTTACAATTGGTTAATCAAGGTCATTAATTTGAACTTGATTTAACTTTCATTCAAATGGTTGAGAAAACAAAGTGATGAATGAATCACCGATCTTACAAGTGATAAAATCAACAAATCTTATTTTTCGGAAAAACCATTTTTGATTAAAACAAACTTAAGTGTTTTGAAATCATAATGGGAAAATAGTTTGTTGTCAGGGGGAGTTCTGATTGTTTATGCCAAGTGGATGGCGAATTGAAGCAATTCACAACATTTGTCACTTTATTTTGTACAGTTTGTTTTCAAATTTTTTTAAAATGATTTTGAATTTTAGGGGGAGTAAGAAATTTTCGGAAAATCCAAAAACATTAGAAAATTTGAAAAAGTAAAAAACATGATAAAAATCAAAAATCGATTTTTGTTGTGAAAAAGAGGAAATGATAGTACATCAGTGGACATTCACAGCATGCTAAAGAATTGGAAAGTCAAAATGTGATAAACGGTCTCACTGATGATATGCCAGTAGGTTTTTGCACATTTAGTAGATTGTGTTTGAGATATAAACCTAAAATATCAAACTTACTTATCTCGTGGGGAACATCTCTCGGATATATGGGTAACCCCCGAAATCTTGTTTGAAAGATCCCTCTTTCTGATATATACTAGGTCTTTATGCTTAGTGATATCTGGGGTATTATCCCGTGACTTCTGATTTTGCGGAAGCAATGACCTAGTCCCCGTATAATACTTTTCGCTTGCTTGAAATATAGCACCCCCCTCAGCATAAAAAATGATGAAACATTGCAAAATGCTAATCATGTGATGTTGAAGAAAAGATTCTCTAAAGGGAACACACCTAAAGTCGAAGCCATCATCTCTCTGATTTTGCGGAAGCAATAGCCTGAGCTCTCATGGCCCTCGCATTTAACCCTTTACAGATATCATCTAGGTATACTCACCTGTAAGACTGAATATTGGGATCTGGATACGGGAGTATATTCTGAGGTGGTACACACGAATAAGTTTAAGTCTCTAAAACATTAATCTCGTATCTCGAAGTAATTGAAATTTGTGTGAAAATTTAAGTGGATCAGTATATTGACAATCTAAGTGAATCGTTTAGAACTTAAAATGTTTAAAGCTTAACGGTGTTGGTGATTTGTCTCAAAAACTGATATGATCCTCTTACACAAACTTAAAAAAAAATTTGTCTGTAAATATTTGTTTACTGTATTTCTTTAACAACAAAAATCCAAAAAGATTTTCGGAGCATTTTAGCATAAATTTTTTGAAAAATACAAAAAGATTTTAGACAACTGATAATGAAAAACTGATTTTCAAAATTCCGAGTGCTAAACATGACGAACTGGTTTGGGAGAGTGTTGTGAGAAAAAAATGTTTTTCTACAAGTGATTCATCAGAGATTATAAATGTTAAATCATTTCTATTTGATCATTTTCTACATGAAGTATATAAATTTGTCAAATTTTAAATTTGTGAAATTTATGTTTGAGGTAGAGGTTTGTGCAGGACTCAGTTTATAAACCTGAGCAGAAGATGAGCCAGGTTTTCGATCCCAGAACAATTTAAGGGGGAGTCTGCTAGTAGATCAACATCCTAAGGGGAGAAGAGTTGATGATGATGACAAGCTTACAGAATCAAGAGATCTGATCAAGAGAAGATAGAGTCAGTTTGAGATTCTGGGAAAGAGAAAGAAGATTATGGATGCTTACTCTGTTAGATACGTTGGAAGATTACGAAGACTGATAAAGACTGAAGGTTGTGAAGACTCGACACCGAAGACTTCGTCAACATCCAAGGGGGAGTCTGTTGGTGCATATGTCTGTCGACTTCGTCTTATATCGAGTCTTGTAATAGAAATGTTAGATCAGGGCACGTAGTACGAGGAAAATAGGGTTTGTATATTGAAAGTTAGCTATTTCATACGAAATAGCAATTAGCTATTTCGCACGAAACACTTCTTGTCTATTCCGTGCGAAATCAACTCCCCTATATATACCTGATGTGCCAAGTCATTTGTAACGTTCGTGTTTCCGGTACTGAAGTGCTGCCAACGTCTCGTTTGATCTGTAACCGTGTCAAATCAATAATACAAGACAATTAAGAGTGAATCAAGCTGTTACAAAGTTTAATCAATGAATTTCGCCTCTGATTAGACTGAGAACTCTTCTGATAGACTCGTTTAGATCGTCTCACGATCCTACATATTCCCTATCCTTCACAGCGCGTATAACGATTATTTTTAGCGATTGCGAGTATCGAGCAGCGATTGCGAACGATGACCAGCGATTTGCGAGCGATTGTGTAGTGTGTTGTGTGATAAGCGGAGCAAAAAGCATTAAATCGAAACCACCAGTATCTCAACACACCAACAAATAAACAAAACCACATAAATTACATAAAATCGACAAATATCAGAGTCAGCAGTTGCGGGCTCATAATCGAAACACATAGAAATCGAGAATTGATTGGACTTTAAGTGCACACTTTGGCTTTTGGAACTGCGCTCTCGCTTTGATTTGAGCGATCGGCATGCATCCTTCCAGTTTGGTGTGACTTCAAGTCGTTGGAGTCCGTCGAGACTTCGGTGAGAGTTTTGTAAAACCACATTAGAGAGTAGAACGAGTCATCAAAGTTCGGGTTTCACCCCTAACTTAGCGACTACGTTCCTGCTTGTGTGGTAAACCACGAGTTAGTTAAGGAGACTCGCGTCGAAGTATGGATTTCACTCCTAATTCAATGCAAATTCTCTTGTTTTATAGTAATATAGCAATTCGAACGAGTAATCTGGTCGAGAGTTTGCGGTTTTCACACCTATTCTTAACCAGATCATTCGTTTGTGTGTATAATCAGCCTTAGGAAAGGCTGATCTTGCGCAAAACTGTAGTATGCGGTGTCCGTGCAAGTGTGTAGTGTACAGCGAGTTTGAGCGAGAAATAGCGAGTAAGCCCGTACAAAACCCCTACCGGGTATGCACAAGTCGGTCTGTTGGTACTTAGACTATAGACTAGGTCGTTCTAAGACATCAACCCGGACTAGGTCGAGTCTTGCCTAATTCCCTATAGTTATGGCTCTGATACCAATCTGTCACACCCCAACCGATGGCGGAAACATCGGGGCGCGGCACTGAGCGAAACATATTGTCCATGAGTATCCATAACAACTATTAATTACCAGATATTTAAAACGTCATGTCCCATACCATAACATATTTAAATAAAACAGTTATTACAAATAATTATCTCATAAACAAATACTGATCCGACAACTCAGATTTCAAATAAGATAGTTTGTTTGTTTGTTTCTAGACTCTTTCCTAGCCTCGATTTCATCACACAGCAAACAAGTCGTCCTAGCATCTTAAGCACCTGCCGCATACGTTAAAGTAAAAGTCAATACACATAGTGTAAAGGTGAGCATACAAGTTTGATAATAGCATAATAGAGTTCGAAATCGTTCACGGATAACCAGCACGTACAACGTGTGATGTGAAGCACGTAAGTTATCGACATGATCCTATCAATACCAATGACTGCGGGTTGACTGCGCAATGCAGTTCGTAACACATATTCACCACTGCGAATCATGTGATTAATAGTCCTTAACAACCCCTGAGTGAACAGGTGCTGAGTCCAAACTATAGTACTATCGTTGCTAAGGCAGGTAGACAGCAATCTATGTGTAAACATAACAAACAAGCATTCATCGAGTCACGTATAACATGCGATAGCGGTTAGCGTTAAAGTATTGCGTAGTGTGTTCGATGTGATTTAGAATAAGTAACGTATGTAACACCCAAAAGTGCATAAAGCAAAAAGGGTTCGAGTATACTCACAGCGGTAGAGTTAATGGATTGAAGGGAGCGCTAGAGCGGGATTAGCCTGAACAGTTAACGATAGCATAAGCGAAAGTCGGCGCGTAAAACGGTGTAGGTGTACCAAGGATCGGATGGTAATCCGATCGGATGGCAATCCAATCGGATGGCCAATCGATCAGGTGGCAATCCGTTCGGATGGTCATCCGATCGGATGGCCATTCGATTGGATTGTCACCTCGTTTGGTGAGGATGTGTTTGTGTATGATGGTTTGTACTTTGAAGTTTTCATTGTAGCTTTTTAAAAATAGAGAAGTATCTCTACCTTTCAGGTCGGTTGATGGAACGGTCGTTTGATCGGGCAGCAATCCGATTGGCGAGACTTCTCTATTTGAGAACAAGTTCACAGCAGGACGGTCACTCGATCGGATGACTATCCGATCGGGTGGCAATCCGTACGTACTGAACATGTTGAAAATTGTTTAAGTATCTAAGTCCCAAACGTCACACGATCGGACGGTCACTCGATCGGAAGGCAATCCGATCGGGTGGTAATCCGTTTCAATGTTCAGATCCTTTGAATAGTTTGAAAAATAGTTTAGGTATGGAACCAAGTGCAATCCGATCGGATGGCCAGTCGATCGGATGGCAATCCGATCGGACGACAATCCGTCCCAACGGTCTGATCGTCCTAACACTTGTTTCTGTTTGAAGTGTTGTAGCTTTGAACGAGACGTTTTGATATCTTGCTTGAACAACAGAACCCTTATCTCGGCCCAAGTTGTAGGAACGGTTTAGACTCCGAAACGATTGCGAACCGAACGTGAAACGTGCGGAATCCGTACACGAACGTGACCGAACACACGAGATGTAATATAATTGTGATTCTATTGAAAGATTTGATAAGTACAAGAACCTTGAATCACTTTCTCTCTCTAGATTCTCTCTCTAGATCTAGAAAGCTCCAAAACACCAAATGAGCTAAAAAAAGTTCTAATTCTTAAGTCTAAAGCTCTATTTATAGGCACAAGGCTTTTAATGAGATTTCTCATTATTACAGAAATGCCACCTTGCCTTTTTGTCTAGATATCTCTAATATTACAATATAAAGTCTAGTATTCTTCATTTTCTGCTACGATTCTGATTGACGGAGGCGATAGACACATACTGCACTAACAGACTCCCCCTTGGATATTGCCGTAGTCAATCTCGTATCGTCTTGTTTTTCTCTCTCTCCGAGTCTTCTTGAAAATGTGATATTATTAGCAACCACAGACTCCCTCTTTCTCGAACAGAATCCCCGTGGATCTGTCTTCAGGTTTCCGTTTCTCTCTCTCTCGATAGACTCTTCCTTCAGGCTCCCCCTTTCGTCAAGCTTCCGTGCTTTTGGGATCGACACCTTGCTTTCAGGTTACAAGCTCCCCTTTGCTTCGAGCTCATCTTCAGACTCCCCCTTAGACTCAGCTTCCGGGATCGTAGTCTGGACTCTTTCCTGCAACACTCATACATTTATAAGTAACAACATTTTAAATTTTCAGAACTCATAATCTGGCAATTCAATTTCCTAAATTAACAATTCTCATGAATTTGACAGTTTCATCGAATCGAATTGAAAACTAGCTCTATAACAAGATAAGCAACCAATTCCCCCACAATTAATCATCCAAGTCCAACTTAATGACCTTGGAGATATCACAAACTGTTTTTGATTTTTGATTTTTAATTCAAGTTTCAAATTAATGAACTTGTTTTATTTTTCAGAAACACAATCAGCTTACTTAGATTTTGAAACTCAGCACTCAGAAATTGGTTGTCGAAAATAAAGCAGAAATCAAAATCTTTTTGTATTTTCTGAAAACATAAAAAGCAGTAAAAAAATATGTACAAACATATTTACAGACACTGTTTTTGTTTTGAGTATGCGTCATAAGATCATATCAGTTTATGACAAATCACAAGTACCGTTGAGCTTAATTTCACTTTAAGAATTAAACAATTCACTTAGATTGTCGATATACTTGTCCACTTAAATTTTCACACAAAGTTCAACTGATTCAGGATATGAATTTAGGTATTTTAAGAACTTAAATCCATTCATGTGTCCCACCTCTTGAATATACTCCCGTATCCGGATCCCAATATTCAGTCTTACAGGTAATTATAACACAAATGATATCTGTAAGGGGTTAATAAATTATGAAGAATCATGAGAGCTCAGGTCAGAACTACCGTTCAGCAGAGAGATCATGACTCAACTTGGGTGTGTCCCCTTTAGAGGATCTTTTTTACAACAGCATTGCTAAGCAATTTTATTGTCTTATCATATATGCTGAGGGTGATGCTGTGTTTCAAGCATTTGCAGAAAGTATTATTCGAGGACTAGGTCAGAACTTCCATTCAGCAGAAGTCCCGGAATAATACCCCAGTTATCACTGAGTATAAAGACCTAGTATATCAGAAAAAGGAACTTTTCAAACGAGATTTCAGGGGTTACCTATATATCCAAGTAGTGTTCCCCACGAAATAAGCAAGTGTTTGAATTTAGGTTTATATCCCGAAAAAGTTTACTAAGTGTATAAAAATCTACCGACACATCCACGGTGAGATCGTTTAACACATTTAAACTTTCCATTTCTTTAGCGTACTGTAACTGTCTACTGATGTATTATCATTTCCTCTTTTTACGCAAAACTCAATTTTTTAAATTTTATCATGTTTTTGTATTTTCTAACAACAATATATCTCCCCCTAAAATGCAAAACCATTTAAAGAAAATTTGACAACCAATACTGATAGCTTTGTCTCGCCATCCATTTTCTGCTTCTCATGCACTGATTTGCAGAAAATATAACGTACCCCCATGATTTACAACCCATTGATATTTTACAGTTTGAAAACCGTTTTTCAATCTGATGAAAGTAATCATGTTTGTTCAGCCGTGAGGGTTTCGGCGTATTCAATCACCATTTATTCAACAAAATTAAAAACAAACATATTTTTGGTTTTTCAAATTTTAACAAACTAAAAACATATTTTTTGTTTTAAATTTTTCAATTTTTAGGATTTTGAAAATATTGTTTATTTATGTACAAACAACACTCAAACTAAACTCCCTGTTCAACCAAACCAGGGTCCTGCAACCTCTTCTTGTGCCAGGCTGCTCCTACTACCATTCTCACAATCTTCAGCTTCGTTGAGCACCTGCACATTCAAACTTTATCAATTATTTGAACAATTTAGCCCAGGTCTGTTGGACCTTAGGCATTTCAACACAATAATGTTCATTCAATTTTGGAAACTCTTTGTCATTTAAAACGTTTTCAATTTTGACTTCAACTTTCTCATCTTTTACCGACGTCACTTGTTTCTTAGCACTCCACATTTGACCTTCCGGAGTACCTCTTTTGTAAAAATTTGTCTTTTTTTGAACCTTTTGATTTTGAATAACATTTTTAGGTTACCAAAACTCTTGAGGTTTTGTCATATCAACAGATGTTCTCCAACTTTGTGTTGTTCTCAATCTGGGTGTGTGAGAATTCCAGGTCTGTCTTGAATCGAACCTGTTCGGGTTTGATTTCCAATTTTGATTTGAAGCAAACTTGTTTGTATTGAACCTCCAAGTTTGTTTCGAATCAAATCTAGTTGACCTCGGTTTCACATCCTTAGATTTATGTTTTTCAACATCAACAGGCTTTGGATTTGGACACTTTCGAGCCACATGTCCAATTTGATCACATTTAAAACACACTTTCTTTGAAACATCCTTGGCCTGTTGTTGTTTCTTTTTCATAGCATCAAACTCCTCATTAGACTATTGTCCAATTTTGAGTTTTTCCTCTTCTTTCAAGCTTTTCCCTTGAACAAAATTCATCTTTTGTTGCAAATTTGGTTTTTTACTTTGATTCCAATTCCGTTTCTTTTTATAACCCAAACCAGCCTTCATGTTTTTCTTCTTAAAACCAGGTTTGTTATAAAAAGATTTAGGACCTTTACCAGCAAACTTTGGAAGCTCAGACTTCTCAGTCTCAACCATTTTGAAAACTTTATCGACCTTCTCTGAAATCACATTCTGAATCAGGAATACAACATCTAAGAATAATTTGTCCGATCCAATCATGGTATAAACCAATCCTTTTGAATCATAATTCAAAATTTTCTCGGATTTTGTGTTTTTCAGATAACCATCATAAAGATTTCCTTCATCTTCATCCTGTGATTCAGACTTACCTTTTGTAGACTCATCTTTCAAAACGCTTTTAACAACCTTACTTACCACCTCTGAATCATTAGCATCATCAGATTTGGAGTAAGTCACATCGATACTTTCAGGTAACTGGTCAGCTATGTTCAAACCCTTTGCCACCTTTTCCTCATCATAAAAAGTATAATTGTTTCTCAATGGTGGTGGTACCTGATGAAATTCTGAACCAATACCCTTTTTGCAATTTTCAGTATCTTTGTCATCTGGTGTGATGTTGAAAATGCGTTCGAGAATGTACGAAGAGTTATGATAACTTTGAAGTTTTGTAACAATCTTTTCTTTTTCAGCCAAGACTTGTTTAAGATTAGCAATTTCATCAACACACTTGTTCAATTCAATTTGCTTTTCTTTAAACCTTCTTTCATACATTTCTTTAGTGACTAAAGTTTCAGACAATCTTTGATCAAAACTTTTGACTTGGCTTTTCAAAGTATCATAAGCTTCTTGTACTCTCTGACTCGACCACTTTAAAGAATCATACTGTTTTTGTAAATCTTGAAATTTAGATTCTTTTTCAACATAATCAACACATTTTGCTGAACACAGTTGTCTATAAACATCATTATCCTTTTCAAGACCTTGACATTTCTGTGTCAAATTTTCAACTTTTAGTTTCAAAATTTCTTCTTTTTCAATCATATCTTTACATTTTATTGTGAAAACATTTTCAAGTTTAACTATGTCATTGTCTTTGTTTTTATGATGTCATCTTTTTCAATACAGGCTTTGCACATTTCTATGCAATTCCTGCATTTGTTTTCTTTTTCATCAACGAATTCAACATTCGACAAGTCAGAAGATTTTATTACCTCAGTCTCTTTCAGCACCAGTTCTTCTGTCTCAGCTTTCTGATCTTGCTCTTTGTTCTCCACTTTTTCTTCTTTCTGTGCTTCTTTTATCTTCTGTTCTTCTTCAGCTTTCTGATCTTCTTCAGCAGCAATCTTCACAACATTCTTTACTTCTTCAATCATCTTCTTCAATTCTTCTTCTTTTCTCTTCTTCATTTCTACCACCTTCGGTAGACTTGCTTCACAAACCTCTCTTATCTTCTTCTCCAAATCAGGCAAATATGCTTTATCAGATAACCTTCGTGTGTTGAAAGTAGCCTGCCTTGGAACCAAATTTGTTACAGCTTCGAAATCCACTTTTGATGGGTCAACAACTGGATTTCCCCGTGGATCCATGTAACATTCCAACTCTTCATTCCATCTTTTTGCTCTCTGGGCTTCTTTGAATGGTTCATTTAATTTTCCGATTTCCCATCTTGCATAATCTGCTTTCCAATATCTATCAGGATCAGCATCAGCCACAAATGCATATCCAACTGCATCTTCTTCAGGGCAAACCTGACTCCAGTCGTAACCTTCATCATCATATATAACTGCAAGAGCCCTTGATTTTTCTTCAGACTGTTTCAATCTTGGAGGCTCAGACTTGTTCTGATGGTAGATCGCTTTCCTGTAATAATCTTCGTTGAACGGGTTTTCAGAATCATCAGCAGCATACGCATTTCTGCACTCGCGCTTAAAATGACCTTTTTGTTTGCATTTGAAACATGTCACCTTTGATTTATCAAATCCCAATTTGGTAGATGATCCATCAATTGACTTTCTCCCCGTGATCTCCATGAATCGCTGTGCCCGACGAACAGCACTAGCCATGCACCATCTTATATCCATTAGTTCCATCTCCTCGGGGTCTAATTGATCATAATCTTCTTTTGTCAAATTGGTATTGTCAATCTTCCCTGCAACGAGGCTTTCATACGATTCAAGTACAGATGCCAAGAAAACCATCTGTTGTTTTGCCGACTCTTCGCTGAAATTCTGCCCATTCTTCAAATCTACTGCGATATTACACTGAAACAAATTCTTTGAAGCAGATTGACTTGAAGTGTTTGAAGAAGATCCACTGTGAAAACCACTGTGAAGACTTTCATTGTTCACTGAACTTGAACTTTCTGCAGAAAATGTTGTTTTTGGAGATCCAGCCTGTGGTGTATTTCCTCTGTAGTAAAGCTCCACATTTTGCTGATAAGCTGGATTGTTGACTTTAGATCTCTTTATCTCCAACTCATGGCTTTCAAGTCTTTCAATCAGCAAATCCACTTTTAAATCTTCAGGCTTGATTGTGTTCTTCAACATTAAAGCGAAGTATTGCCACTCTTGATCATTTGGCAATGAATCAAACAATTTATCCACCAAATCCTCTTCAGAATATGTGATTTCATGTCTGGCTAACTCCATTTTCAGATGCCCAAATCTTTCGATCATTCTACAAACAGATTCATTTTTCATACAACTGAATAAATCAAACTCTTTACGCAACAATTTCTTTTTGTTTTTGACAATTTCATTACTTCCTACACATTTTTTCCCTAACGCTTCCCACAAACTCTTTGAAGTTTTCTCTTGTTCAAGTAACGAAATAATATCCTCTCTCACTGACTGTTTGATTAATGTGATCATTTTAGATTCAGCCACAACATTTTTTATATCTATGTCTGAGAAATCCTTCGCATCTATTAACTCCCCTCCCTCTTTTACTGGTTCAGTGTATCCATCTGTCATTTTTATCCAACTTTCAGGAGCGAAAGCTTTTACCCAACCCTCAAATCTGTTTTTCCACCAGTGATAGTCTTCAACTTTCATTAACTTTGGTGGCTTCTGTTGGCTTCCGTACATATTCTCAAACTTCAAATTCTCCGAAATCTCTCTTGAATATTCTTTCATCTCAGATCTTCTATCTGATGATTCGGAAGTGAACGCGTTGTAGAAAGTATTGTAGAACTCTTCACCGTTGTTTGACATCTTCAATTACCTGAATTAAACAAACAAACTATCAGTTTAAAAATATCAAACAACTGAATCCAACTAATACTCAGTTGATGTGAAATAATCTTGATGCGAAAAATCCTCTTATCAAGCGAAAACTTGATTTCAAGCGAAAACAATTGTACAAACAGAATAACAGCTTTCAAGCGAACTTCCAAAATAACACCACAAGCGAAAGCACTTTGAATCGAAGTAGTTTCAAGCGAAAGCCTGTCCTTCAAGCATAAAGTCAAATTGAAGCGAAACCCATAAAGTTTCTCAAGCGAAACCTAGACCAAACATCATGTTCAAGCGAAACCAGCAGCTATTCAAGTGAAATCTGATTTTATGTACTATTTCAAGCGACACCAACAGATATTCAAGCGAAATCCTCAGAATATTCAAGAGAAATCACGACTGTTATCTTTCAAGCGGAATCAATGATGATTTTCAAGCGAAATCTCTGAGTTCCAAGTGATTTTCAAGCGGAAACTGATTATATGTGCCTTTTCAAGCGAAACTAAACAGATATTTCAAGCGAAATCTCACATATAAGGATTTCGCTTGAATTTTTCAAGCGAAATACGACTGAATCAAGCGAAATCTTGCTGTTTCCAATGAAATCGGACACAAAAAATCGAAATTCTCCTAAACGACTAGGAGTTTGAATCTGAAACTTGGTAAGATTGTAGATCAACTGTTTTCGCACAATATACTAAAAAAATCAGCCGATTCGGACCGTAAAATCCCGTTCAATTTGTCGAAATACCGTAGAAAACGTGAAAAATAAGTAGAATATGAAGAAATCGATGATATTCAGATCTGAAATCGATGTAATCCTGTGCGAAATTGTGTGATAGATCAGTGCAATCGAGCTCCTGCTCTGATACCACTTTGTAGGACCGGTTTAGACTTCGAAACGATTGCGAACCGAACGTGAAACGTGCGGAATCCGTACACGAACGTGACCGAACACACGAGATGTAATATAATTGTGATTCTATTGAAAGATTTGATAAGTACAAGAACCTTGAATCACTTTCTCTCTCTAGATCTAGAAAGCTCCAAAACACCAAATGAGCTAAAAAAGTTCTAATTCTTAAGTCTAAAGCTCTATTTATAGGAACAAGGCTTTTAATGAGATTTCTCATTATTACAGAAATGCCAGCTTGCCTTTTTGTGTAGATATCTCTAATATTACAATATAAAGTCTAGTATTCTTCATTTTCTGCTACGATTCTGATTGACGGAGGCGATAGACACATACTGCACTAACACAAGTGACCCGACCGAACAGGAATCACCCTAGTCTGAGCGGTTCATGGTTTGAGTCGGTAGTTCATATTCAAACCTGAAATCAATATCTCTCCCGGATAGAATTCAGATCTGGAACTAATGCATCACTAAGAATGAGTAGAAGATCAGAACAAGCTCCGGTTCCATCGGGTTTGAGTGCATTGAGTGTAAAGAGTTTAAAGAAAGTTGGAAAACCTTCTCTCAATCCTTTTTATCCATGAATTTGTGTAGATCTAAGTGAATTTATTGGTAAATGTTGTGGAAATCCTTCAAATCTGAGTTGTTCTTGGTGGAATGAAGCCAAACATTCAAGTTCATAAGAACTCCATGATGACATCACCCTAGAACACCTCAAATCCGGTGATTTCACGGTTAGAAGTTAAGATTCAAAAGATAGAAAGGTGTAGGAGTGCGTGTAGATCAAGAAAGTACAAGATTTAGGTTGAAAACTTACAAGAATCGAGAGAAATCGAGAGAAATGAGGCTGAAGTGCGGCTGGGTCGAGTAGAGAGCTGTCACATCAAGTGATGTGACATGTGAGGGTATTTATAGGGTTTCCTAAAAAGGAAAGTAAGGAAAAAGGCTGGTGGATCGGGTGGCAGTCCGATCGGGTGGCAACTCGATCGGATGGCAACCCGATCGGATGGCAACCCGATCGGATGGCCACTCGATCCATGAGTCCGGCGCGATGAGTTTTGTCATTTCGATTCGAGTGTAGAGCTTTGCGATGCGATTCAAGCGAGCGATACGATTGAATTACCCAGTAAATTACTTTTAATCCCAACTACTATATCTAACATACAATCACTATAATTGACTTGCGTTTAGTGTTCTCGATTCGATTGAGATGCGATTGAATTGCGATTGCGATTAACACCTCAACATAAGCATAACATGCACAAGTAACACATAATAGCACACACACGTAAAACAATATCCAGAACAGGTAATTCGAGTTGCGAATGCGATAGTGATAAGCGATAAATCGATTAAACATAGATTAATAGCTATTAAACCTCGATTATTAACAAGTACTCCACATAATACAACTAACGCGATAACATAAATAGATTATCTACAAGTCAAGAAGTTAAAACAGGAGTTGAGCAAGGAGTGACAGATCGCAATTAGCAATCTTGTCTTCCTTTGACTTCAATCTTGACTTTGACTTTCGAAACACGAGGTGTTACAAAGGGTTCCCTATAATATACATATAACTCGATGATCTCAAACAAGATGAACCAAAGAGAAATATGGAGCTTTACTGTAGAGAGGATAAAGTAACTAGGTTTTCAAAGTAGCTGTTAATCCCTAAACGGCATGTGAACCATACAGCCTAAGATTTATGGACCGAGAACCGACACTCCTATGTACACGGGTCGATGGTTTAGCAGGTCAGGTCACATGGGTCGAACCGTATGATGCTCACCCATCCTACAAAGGGTCAGCCATCCTAACCTAGAAGCAATAAATCATCATAAGCATACACCAATAGATTAATCTAAAAAGTCAAATTAGTAACAATGGCAGCTAAATAATGACAGTTGCATGGACTAGAATAAGCTTTGTTAAGATTTGGACACATATCTGATTGCAAAAAATAGTCAAAAAAAGAACTTAAATGTTTACTGCACTAAAATTAGAAGTTTCTATAATGTGTCAAACTATGTACTCAACCCAAATGTCTTAACTCTTAACTATTTTTGGCTCTTTCGCATCAATACAAACAATTTTACATCTAAACAAACATCAGTCTTAATAAGTCTTAAGCAGTAGCACATTTGTCTGGTTAACTTTTACATGTTCAAATCAAGAGTAACATCTACCAGCAGCAAATAACTACATTACAGCACATCAGCAAGGTTAAATGAACTACAGTATAGCAAATCGATTTGTTTCATGAAATCAATTTACTTATGTAAATTTGCAAACATTAATAGGAAATCATATAATAATCACCAAGTTCAGAATTCATAATCATTAGGTTTAGCTCAATCATGGCGATTCAAACAAAACCCTAAACCAAACTTACAGAGCATTGAAGAAGTAGTAGAGATGGATGGGAGAACAATCGAAAGGAGATAGAGCCGAGAGGTTTAATCCGTGCGTGATTCAGACAAAAGAATTGTTGGCCCATTATAATTATTTGGCCCGGTATCATGGCCAATTTACGTAAAGTGGGCTGCAAGTATATTGGAATTAAAATAGGATTGAAGTCGGCTTACGTATCGGAAGGGATCAAATTCAAAAGTTAAAATTGTTTTTATTTGTTTTCACTTTTTTATGTTTATCCAGTAGATTTCCTTTCCTAAGTCAAGTAACACCTATAATCCCCGGATAGTCCCTGTGCTTTTCACTTTTTTTATGCACGGATAGTCCCTGTGATTTTGTAAAATAACATCTATAATCCCCAACTTTTGGAATTACACCGGTGCTCCCTGTGGTTTGACAGTTTGTTACTCGGATAGTCATTAGAGTGGATAGAGATTAGTTTTCTCAGTTAAGTGTGGATGTGAAATGACAAAACTACCCTTACTATTAAATATAATAACTTAAACATTAAAAGAAATATATATCTTTTTATTATTTATTTAATCAAGTGGAGCCCACCATCCTTATCTTCATCAACCCAAACCACCCCCAATCTACTCTCTCTCTCTCTCTCTCTCTCTCTTTCTACTTTCTCTCTCTTTCTCTAAACCACAGCTGCCACCACCATCCACAACCACCACTACCGCCGCCATGATTTCGAAGATAATCCACTCGACGTTACGATCTCCAGTCACACACCTGGATCAAATCGGATTCGATCCTATCCGTGTATTTTACTCTTTTTTTAAATATAATTTTATTTATTTGATATATAAAATCATATATATTGAAGCCGTGTAATACACGAGGATTTTTAAAGATATAACTTTTTTTATTATTTGGTTAACAATATTACATTTATTCAACCGATGTAATACACGTGGTTTTAAAGATATAATTTTTTTATTATTTAGTATATAAAATTACATTTATTCAACTCATACAATATGGTTCTTATAGATATGACTTTCTATTACTTTATATTTAAAAATGATATGTATTCAACCCGTGCAATAAAGAAGGTTTTTAAAGATATATTGTTTTATTATTTAGTATATAAAATTTATTTATTCAACCCGTGTAATAGAGGGGGTTAGGGCTGTTCACGAGCCGAACCGAACCAATCGGACCTTTGGTCATGGTCGGTTTGATTACAAACCGAACCGAATCGAACCGAGCATGTTTTCAACTGAGCCAAAGTTGAACGAGCGCCTTTCGATCCGAGTATTTTTCGAACGAACATCGAGCGAGTATTGAGCGTCACATAACAAATAGAAAAGTGACGATGGGGTTGTTAGGTTTTAGAGTAAAATGCAATTTTCTTCCCCAAGGTTTCGTCTAATTAGAACATAAGTATAAATTTACGAAATATATAGGAATAGAAAAAACACTCAACTGGTTCTACCAAGATCATCAGAGCGGAAAGATTAATTGTCGATCGATTGAAGCATTTGATCTTTGAGAAGTTTGAAATCGAATGAACCGATTGAAGCAAAACCTTAGGGAGTTGGCGTCATGGCGACGGAGAATTTGAATAATGATGGTTGATGCAGGGTTTTAAGTAGGATTATGTACTTCTGAATTGAATGGTGGGTTGTTTCCCTTTATCTCTTGGATCAAAGTTTTCTTTTATCCAACGATCAACTTGAGCATCAATATCAGAATCCGCATCAGATGAACTTTCCTCTTCATCATCAACTACTTTCTCACCAGCTGCTTTCTCAGCTTCTAAAGTTTCATCAATATTTTTCAACAAACGCTCTGTTTTAGGAGTTAATGGATTTTGATCTTTATCAACACCAGCTTCTGTCTCATCTTCTTCAGGTTCATCAACCAACATTGTTTCAACAGCTTTCTTCTTACGTTTCTTTTGAGGTTGAGGCGATGATCCTTCTTCAGCTTGATCTTTCGGTTCTCTCTTACCACCTTTCTTCTTCTTTTTTTTTCAACCTTTGTAAACCACTCATTTCGAGTTTCAGAAAAATCTTTTAACTTTGTTAATTCATCAGCTGCACTCTTTACTTTCATCTCTGCATCATTCCTCCACTTCAAATAATTCACCGGATCTGGATCTTCATATTTGTCACTCTTGATGAATCCGAAAAACTCTTTTTTATTCTTCGGTTCTGGCCAATTCTTGTGATACTTGGATAATCTGATCAACGTTTCATTATCCATGTGATTTAACATCATCAAATCATTCTCTTCATCTTTCACTAGATTCGGATAAGCATGATCCAGCATCATTTGCACAAATCTAGGATACACCGAACTTTTACTATCCGAAGTAATGTTATCTTTCATGTAGTGAAAAACAATTTTAGAGAAATTATACTTCTTGTTCCGCACCAATGCCGTCACCATACACATCTGATAATCTTTCATCACATCATATCCACCTTTTCTGTGACTAAGTGTATGAATCACTGAGTGAATGAAAAAATTGTACGGCTTCGTGAAACAAGCTTTCAAGTAATTTGCTTTATTCAATGGCCCATTATATCCCATTCTCAGCATACAGCCTTTGACCATTCTCTCTGGAAACCCTGTAGGTGAATTTTCATCATCCGGAAACTCTAACACTTCTCGGACAAGCTGTTCAGTGATTATAATCTCTTTATCTTCACCATCGATACTAACACTTGAATTTATAACATCATTCACGTCATCGTAAACAACATTCTTCCAGAAATGAGCAATATGAGATTTGAAAACTTTATGTTGATCCGTTAACGCCTTTTGAATCGGTAAACGCTTCATGAACTCCAAAATATCTTTAAACATAACCATCTTCGATAACGTCTCATCGTATAAACAGCAAATATTGTGCGATGGATCAAACTGCACATTCGATGCCTGAAACAAAAACATAAACAAACAAATTAAACATTTTGCACAAATTTTCTAGACAAACTATCATTCACACGATCTGGCTTTCAAACGAAGGGACCATCTCGTGCGGTCTGGTGTATTCAAACGAGCTGACCAATTATTAAACAATTTGGATTTCAAACGAACTGGCCAATTCCACACGATCTGGAATCATCAAACGATGTGGCCATCTCATGCGAACTGAAACATTCACACTGTCTGCCATCTCGTGCGGAGTGGATTGTCACTTCGTTTGAATCAACCTTTGATGAACAGTAAATTTACAGATTTTTAAACATGATTTTATGATGAAATTGAAGCCATAGATCTGTTCTACAATGAATTCCGATCATGTTGATGTGTTTTTTATTCGATTTCATTCATTATACAAGCCTAGATCTAAGTCCAAATAATCGGTTCTTTCGAGTTCATGCGATACAGTTCAATTAATCATCAAACAATACCTTTCCCATGATACAAGTTGTGTAAACCAACTTATATGATGATTCCGAGCAATAAGAACACAAAATTACAGCTTGAAATCGATGAAATCAGACGAATCGCTCAGATCGCTTCAAGGACGTGTGTTTGGTGCAGAGTGAGAATCAGAAATGTGTTCACGCGATCTGGTCTCCCCTTTAAATAGAGGAGCCAGTTCGCACGAGTTGATGATGAGGCGGTGTGTCCAGCTCGCACGAGTTGGCATATTTTGAAACGATCTGGCCTTGTTAAAACTGTCTGGCCACTTCGTGCGAGTTGGTCACTTCGTGTGAACCAACAACTTTTCTAATTTTTCACTTTTTTAACTTTTATTTTTAACTATTTACCAACACACTCAGTTTACCAAGTCCAAATTAATGACCCTGGTCAACTGTTTAGTCTGCCAAGTCCAAGTTAATGACCTTGGCTGACCAAATTATGATCTCGCTGACAATTTTGAAACAATTTAAGTTCAAATTAATGAACTTTTATACATTTTGAGCAATTACCAACATTTTTCTCAAACTTTTTCTTAACCAACCCAAATGATCCAACATGTTTAGCATTGTGAGACTTTGATCATCAGATCCCAAACGTCTGTTGTCGAAAATAAGATGAAAAATCAAATCTTTTTGGATTTTTCAGCATATTGCTAAACAAACAGGAAATCTTTTTGGATTTAAGAAACTGAAACTGTACAAACATATTGACAGACATCTTTTTGTGAGTTTGTGTAAGAGGATCATATCAGTTTATGAGACATATCACCAACACCGTTGATCTTGATTTAACTTTAATTATTAAACAAATTCACTTCTGATTGTCAGTATTGTTGTCCACTTAAACTTCTACACAAGTTTCAATTTATTCAAGATATGAATTAGTGTTTTAAGAACTGAACTTATTCGCGTGTCCCACCTCAGAATATACTCCCGTGTCCAGACTTCTATATTCAGTCTTACAGGTGAGTGCACACTAATGATATCTGTAAGGGGTGAATGCGAGGCCATGAGAGCTCAGGCTATTGCTTCCGCAAAATAAGAGAGATGATGGCTCGACTTTAGGTGGGTCCCCCCTTGGGGATCTTCTTTTCAACAGCACATGATTAGCATTTTTCAATGTTTCATCATTTTTTATGCTGAGGGTGAGCTTTAAGAATAAAGCAGTGCAAAGTATTATACGAGGACTAGGCTATTGCTCCCGCAAAATCAGAAGTCCTGGTATAATACCCCAGATATCATCACGTACAAAGACCTAGTATGTCAGAAATAGCAAGCCCTTCAAACAAGATTTCGGGGGTTACCCATATATCCGAGAGATGTTCCCCACGAAATAAGCAGTTATTCGTTATGTTTATATCTCGAACTCAATCTACTAATTGTGTGAAGCCTATTGGCACATCATTAGTGAGACTCGTTTAAAAACATTTTGACTTTCCATTTCTTTAGCATGTTGTGATAGTCCACTGATGTACTATCATTTCCTCTTTTTACAACAAAACTCATTTTGTCTTTTTCAATGTTTTTGTATTTATGAAATTTTATCATGTTTTTGTATTTTCTATAAACTTTCTCCCCCTAAAATCAAAAACGTATTTTTGTGTTTTTGGTTTTATCAAAAGCAGTAAAGAAACTGTACAGAAAACATGACAACAAGACGCAGATCACTTCTGATCGCCGTCCACCTCGGCCACACACTCTACCACCTTCCCAGAAAACAAATTCTTTATCCCGTTCAATTTCAAAAGATAATTAAATCTTGTTTTATCAAAGTGTTTAGTGTAAAAATCAGCTCTCTGATCATGGGTGTGAATATAATCAATTCGAATCAATATTTTCTCGTAGCAATCACGAATAAAATGATGGCGAATCTCAATATGTTTTGTTTTAGAGTGTTGAACCGGATTTTTAGTGATATTAATGGCAGCCTCATTGTCCACAAAAATTGGTGTGTCTAAGAATTGCAAACCATAGTCCCTCATTTGTTGTTGGATCCAGAGAATCTGGGAACAACAGCTAGAAGCCGAAACGTATTCAGCCTCACAAGTCGAGAGAGCGACTGTGGTCTGTTTCTTGCACTGCCAAGTGATTAGCCGAGTTCCGAAGAACTGGCAATCAGCAGTTGTGGACTTTGAATTCAACTTACAGGACCCAAAGTCAGAGTCAGAATATCCAGTTAGAGAGAAGTCACCGGATCGGGGATACCACAAGCCGGTGCTTGGGTAACCTTTGAGATACCGTAAGATCCTCTTTACTATCATTATGTGGGATGCTCTGGGACTTGACTGATATCGGGCACAGAGGCAGGTTGTTTACATTATGTCTGGTCGTGACTCTGTCAGATACATTAGCGAACCTATGATTGACCGATAAAGCGTTTCATCCACTTTGTCACCACTTTCATTGGGACATATGCCATGATTCGTAGCCAAGGGGTTGATATGGGAGATGATTCGGACATATTGAATTTGTCCAACACATCATTCACATATTTGGTTTGGTGTATGAAGATTCCATCGGGCAGTTGCTCAACTTGAAGCCCGAGAAAGAACTTCATCTCCCCCCATTGAACTCATTTCAAACTTCTTCTTCATGACCTTCTCAAACTCCTTACACAAATCATCGTTTGTTGATCCGAAAATTATATCATCCACGTATATCTGCACGATAAGTAGATGTCCTGCAACCTCTTTAGTGAACAGGGTACTATCGACAGTCCCTCTGGTGAACCCGTTGGTCAGCAGATGTTGGGAAAAGGTCTCGTACCAGGCTCTCGGGGCCTGGTGTAATCCGTATAACGCCTTGTCGAGTAGATACACCTTGTCTTTATGTACAGGATCGGTAAAACCCGGTGGTTGTCTGACGTACACTTCTTCTTTGATCTTTTCGTATAGGAATGCAGATTTGACTTCCAGTTGGTAGACCTTGAATCCCTTCCATGACGCGAATGCCAGGAAGATTCTGATTGCCTCAAGTCGAGCAACAGGAGCATATACTTCAGTAAAGTCAATCCCTTCTTGCTGACTAAATCCTTGGACTACCAAACGTGCTTTGTTCCTTACTATAACCCCTCTATCGTCTCTCTTACATTTGAAGACCCACTTGGTCTTGATCAACTTCTGATCTTCCAGGAGATCAACCAACCTCCACACTCCAAGCTTTTCAAACTGTAGTAACTCTTCTTGAATTGCATTTACCCAACTCTTTTCGGTTAATGCTTCTTTATATGTTTTTGGCTCTACCTGCGAGATAAAACATTTTAATGAGAACTCTTCTTGCAAGGGTGCTACAGAGGAATAGAAACATGTAAAGCCTTTGTTTATTTGTTCGCGGGTTTTCACTCCGCTTTGAAGGTCACCAATGATTTGCTCTGAAGGATGGTAAGATAACGTTCTTGGCATGACTGTATCTGGTACGCTCACTTCCGATTGCAAATTTGTTATATTCTGATCACCCGTGTGATCAACAACATTTAAAGTTTCAATATTTGGTTCCTCATCATAAATCGGATCGGGTTCCGATTCTGAGTCGTCAGATTGGTCAAATATTGGAGCTGTTTCATCTGGGGTATATGTGTAGTTCCACTTGGACCAGCCTCATGATCATTTGAACCCACGGTGGGCGAGGAAACTACGAACGGTCTCAGCACTTGTTCTTGTGAAAGAGACTGCTGTTGTTGGTATAAGAACGCCAGTTCCTCTTCATTCGGCTCTGTCGGTAAATGGAATGACTCCCAAAGATTATCGTAATCAAATAACAATCTATTTCTGGGAAGTTTTTCCGGAGCAGTAAACCTTTGACAGTCAACGTGTTGAACTTGTATGATCTTCCCCAAACTCGGAACAAATACTCTCTTCAAAGAACTAGCATAACCTACAAAAAAACCTTCATTAGCTTTTGCACCAAATTTACCGTCTAGATCAATGAATGTGCATGGTGATCCAAATGGTTCTAAAAATTTCAGATTTGGTTTGTAAAAATGTAGCAATTCAAAACAGGTTTTCTTGTACTTCTTCACCGTAAGAACCCGATTGAGTGTGTAACATGCCGTTGCAACCGCTTCACGCCAAAAATATACCGGTAACTTCGAATCTGCTAACATGGTACGAGCTGTTTCGATCAACGTACGATTTTTCCTTTTGTGACACCGTTTTGTTGAGGAGTATATGGTGCGCTAAATTCATGAAGAATTCCTTTATCGTTGCAGAATTCGAGCATACGGTTATTCTTGAATTCCGTGCCATTGTCGCTTCGAATACGTCTGATCGGCAGTTTGTAAACATTCTCCATCTTTTTGATTAGCTTCATGTAAGTGCAGTATCCGATGACTGAAGATATCAGTGTCACACAGAACTGATGCAACAGTTAAGGGGGAGACTGTAAGTGCAGTTCCTGCCGGGTAACTGTCGCTTATCAGTTCTGTATCAATCAAAGCAAAAGTCCAAGTTAAAGTCAACGATAATGAAGAATTCAAGACCACATGAAGACCATGAACTGATCAAGGGGGAGTTTGTTAATGCACTTTGGGTGATAAGTGCATGCTTTCCAATTGTTAGGGTCTTTATTGTACATGTCTTGAAACTTAGTCCAAGGTTTATCCTTGGACAATTTTGTCCAAGTTTATGTCTAGACTTTTGTCAGGGGTTTGTGTTTAGGCAAAAGTCAGGGTTTTAGTCCCTAGTCTATATATATGTGTTGTATATGGTAGATTAGGGCAACCCTAGAAGAAGCTTTGTGCACCTCTCCTAACTTCTTGTTCCTCCTGGTGTGCACATCCTAGAGAGAGAGAGAATATGTGTTAGTGAGAGAAAGCTAGGGTTTAGATCTTTGTGATCTAAACCAGCTTGTAGATGATGTATACTCCTTTGGTTTGTGTAATATGTGATGACTGATTCATTAATAAAGAGATTCATCTTCTATATATTTCTACATCTTGTTCATCTTATGATTGTTCTTCATGTCTTGAATCAAGTGCAATGTTTGATGTTCGTCATCGATCCGGTGCTTTAACAGTGGTATCAGAGCCTGGTAACCGATTCAGAATGGTCTAACCACCTTCCGAATCACCATTGCTCTTGATTTGATGTTTGTTTCCACCAAACATCTTGAAGACGTGAAGATTCTGCATAAAACTTGAAGAAAATGAAGTTGTTCGTCGGCTGTGATGGTTTTTCTTGTTGCAGTTCTAGGGTTTTGATCTGAAAAAGGCAATGTCTGAATTTATGTAAGTGTTTTACCTATCCGAGTTAGTCTATCAACATCAAGTCAGGGTTTTCCTTCAGTGTTTTCCTTCAGAGTTTTTCCTTCAGGGTTTTTCCATTCAGTGTTTTTGCTTCAGGATTATTGATGAACTAGTGTGAAGTCACACTTGCGAGATATCCTGAAGCAATTTCTTCTTTGAGAGGTCAGGACTTTGTGGTCAGGGCTTTGGAGGTCAGAGTTTTCCTTTTTGAAAGATCAGGGTTTACAAGTATTCATATTTTTTGTGTGTATTCAGAGTTTTGCAAAAGTCTCCCCCTTAACTGTTGCATCAGTTCTGTGTGACACTGATATCTTCAGTCATCGGATACTGCACTTACAACATCCTAGAGAGAGAGAATATGTGTTAGTGAGAGAAAGCTAGGGTTTAGATCTTTGTGATCTAAACCAGCTTGTAGATGATGTATACTCCTTTGGTTTGTGTAATCTGTGATGACTGATTCGTTAATAAAGAGATTCATCTTCTACATATTTCTACATCTTGTTCATCTTATGATTGTTCTTCATGTCTTGAATCAAGTGCAATGTTTGATGTTCGTCATCGATCCGGTGCTTTAACAGTGGTATCAGAGCATGGTTACCGATTCGGAATGGTCTAACCGCCATCCGAATCACCATTGCTCTTGATTTGATGTTTGTTTCCGCCAAACATCTTGAAGACGTGAAGATTCTGCATAAAACATGAAGAAAATGAAGCTGTTCGTCGGCTGTGATGGTTTTTTTCTTGTTGTAGTTCTAGGGTTTTGATCCAAAAAAAAAGGATTGTCCGAGTTTTTGTAAGTGTTTTACCCGTCTGAGTTTCCATTCTATGTTTGTGTTTCCGGGGTATTGGTGAACTAGTGTGAAGTCACACTAGGGAGATAGTCCGGAGACTTGTTTCTGAGCCTTGTCTGAGTTTTAGAACCTTTCTTAGGTCCGAGTTTTAGAATCTCCATTGGGTCTGAATTATAGTGGAGTCTCTTTGTTGATTGTTTAAAATTTAGTTCTGAATTTTAAATCCAGAACTTGAGAGGTTCCGAGTTTTGAGTTTGTGCCCTTTATTCCGAGTTTTACAGCTTTTGGATTTGTTCCGAGGTTTCAATTTTCAAGTTCTTCCGAGTTTTAAACTCCTAGTTTTAAAACTTTCAAAAGGTCCGAGTTTTACAGCTGATGTTTCAACTATCAAGTGTTCCGAGTTAGTCTATGAATATCAAGTCATGGGTTTTCTTCAGTGTTTTTCCTTCAGAGTTTCTACTTCAGGGTTTATATTCAGAGTTTCTACTTTAGGGTTTACACCTTTCAGGCTTATGTCAAGGTTTTTCCTTTGAAAGATCAGTGTTTTCCAGTATTCAAAGTTTCTTACTTCAGAGTTTTGCAAAAATTAATCAGAGTTTGTGTGAACAAATTGGTCCGAGTTTCAGTTTAAAAAAAAATCAATCAGAGTTTAGAAATTCAGAGTTTTTTTTAATTCATTCAGAGTTATTCTTTTATGTCCGAGTTTATCTTGCTTCCTTTAAGAGTCCGAGTTTTCTTGTTATCTAAACTTCAGAGTTATTAATAGATCCGAGTTTCCGAGTTCACTCTTTCTGGTTTGAATCTGGTGTGTCCGGCTTTTTCAAAATTGTTCAGATTTTATATTCTTTATAAAGGCTCCGAGTTTCTGATTAAATGTGTTGTTTCTGAGTTTCAGTGTGTCAAAACATGTCCGGGTTTTCTTATTGTTCAAAAGGTCCGGATAAGTTGTCGTTCAGGGTTTCCTTATATCATCCTCCGAGTTTGTCACTCCACTGTTTGTTTCGGAACAAACTAGTCGTTCCGGCTTTTTATGAGTATCAAACTGTTTGTCTGGGGTTTCGTGCTTCCGGGTTTCTTCAGAGTTTCCTTTAATTCCTTGCTTGTTTCGAATTCCTTTGTACTCTAAGTACTGCTCAATGGTTTGATCCGAGGTTTCAAGAGCTTCTGGGTTTTACGAGTTCCAAATTTTCTAGAATTCCGGGTTACCTGGGGTACCAGATTTTTAGCTAAATTTAAAAGGTTGTGTTGTTCGGAAGTTTCGAGTTGTGCATGTTCCGAGTTTTTCTAGTTATTCCGGGTTACCTGGGGTACCGGATAACTAACTAAGAGTCAAAATTATGTGTAGTTTGGAAACTTGAAGTCGGTTTCGGATTATCGAAAAGTTTTATGGTACTTATGTTGTCCGGATCAAGTGAGGAGGGGAAGAGAATAAGATTTGCTTGGATTTTTGTAGTGTTTACAAAGAAAAAGGGGGAGTAAAAATTTTGAAGTTCCTATTTTCTTTGTAAATCAAAGGCTCGTGGTGCTACATCAAAACAAGTTCATGTCTACTATCTTTGAGATTAACTTAGTGTTAATCTTACCGGTGGCGAAGTGTTTATAACATGAAGCAAGTTAGAGCTTGTGTATGATTGAGTTTTGTCAAGTTTGTTCGAGGTTTAATCAAGTGTTGACATGATGAAGCAAATTGTTCTTTTGGCAACTAGTTGAAGGTCAAGCCTTTATCGTATGCCGGTTAGAGTAGAGAAGATTAGTCTTCTTGGTCCCTCTTCCAAGTTGGTGACTGATCGGATTCTCGAAATAGGGGTTCTTACATTGAGGGGGAGATTGGAGACGAAAGTCATCGGGTAATTGGTGGATTCGTGAAGATACGAGATTGGATCATGAAGATTCGAGATGAAATGATTTCAGACACTCAGTTGAAGACTCTGATCAAGATGGTGGATGTACTTTTACAAAGTTCAGTTTGTTATTAACTTATCGAACTGAGCTTCATGTCTTTGCGAAATTTGAAGTGTTCAAGGCTGGGCATTGGAAATCCAATGTTTCTTTCTGTTGTTGGTTAGGTTTGAAGATTAATGTATCGAGCGATATTCTTACATGTGGTTGTAGGTCGGTTCGCGTTAACTTAATTCGGGAGTAGTTTGAGGGGGAGGATCTACAGTGTTTGATGTTGGTTCTTCGGGTTTCTCAAAGCGGCCTTAAGTGATCGTCAGCAAGTCTTTTATTAGAAGAGTTGAAGATCGTTGTGCTCGGCCAGAAAGATCAAGTCTCAGCCAAAGTTGAAAGCAGCCATGATATCATCAGTCAAGGGGGAGTCTGTAAGTGCAGTATCCGATGACTGAAGATATCAGTGTCACACAAAACTGATGCAATAGTTAAGGGGGAGACTGTAAGTGCAGTTCCTGCCGGGTAACTGTCGCTTATCAGTTCTGTATCAATCAAAGCAAAAGTCCAAGTTAAAGTCAACGATAATGAGGAATTCAAGACCACATGAAGACCATGCACTGATCAAGGGGGAGTTTCTTAATGCACTTTGGGTGATAAGTGCATGCTTTCCAATTGTTAGGGTCTTTATTGTACATGTCTTGAAACTTAGTCCAAGGTTTATCCTTGGACAATTTTGTCCAAGTTTATGTCTAGACTTTTGTCAGGGGTTTGTGTTTAGGCAAAAGTCAGGGTTTTAGTCCCTAGTCTATATATATGTGTTGTATAGGGTAGATTAGGGCAACCCTAGAAGAAGCTTTGTGCACCTCTCCTAACTTCTTGTTCCTCCTAGTGTGCACATCCTAGAGAGAGAGAGAGAATATGTGTTAGTGAGAGAAAGCTAGGGTTTAGATCTTTGTTATCTAAACCAGCTTGTAGATGATGTATACTCCTTTGGTTTGTGTAATCTGTGATGACTGATTCGTTAATAAAGAGATTCATCTTCTACATATTTCTACATCTTGTTCATCTTATGATTGTTCTTCATGTCTTGAATCAAGTGCAATGTTTGATGTTCGTCATCGATCCGGTGCTTTAACACTTCATCAAAGAATCAAACGTTTCGTCTTTTCTTTCTAGAAACAACACCCAGGAGAATCTTGTAAAGTCGTCAGTAACAACTAAACAATATAGATATCCACTTATGCTTTTCACATTTACCGGTCTGAAAAGATCCATATGGAGTCTTTCGAGCGGTAATCTGATGGAGTGCAAAAGCTTTTTCGGATGCGATTTCTTTGTCTGCTTCCCTTTCTTGCATTCAATACAATCATCGTTAAGATGGAAGCTTTTCACATTAACACCTTCTACAAAATCATTATGAACTAAAAAGTTCATCTACCTCAAGTGAATATGCCCCATTTTACGATGCCACATGATGGATTCTTTCTCAGTCGCCTTCGTCTTACTCACAAACATTGAGCCTTCTTATCTGTCATTGTTGCAACGCTCATGTCTAGTATATAGAGATCGTTTTCATGAGGAGCGCGCTTCAACACCATTTTTCAGGTATCTTAAACCCTGGTTTAAGAATCAGACATTCATCTTTTGTGAAATGAACAGTAAACGACTTGTCACAAATCTGAGAGATGCTCAACAGATTGTTTTCTAACTCTGCAATGTAATTCACTTTCTTGAATGTTACGACTCCATCTGTAAGTATTCCTTCTCCGATAATTCTTCCACCTTGAGTTCCAGCAAACCCGACATAACCTCCATTGATTGATTTGACGTCGTATAGCAGTGCTAACATTCCTGTCATGTGCCGCGAGGCGCCGCTGTCCATTATCCACTTAGAAATGATAGACCTTGGAAGCCCCTACACACATCAAAAGACGTTTACTTAAACAATCATACCCAAGATTTTTCAACATTTGGTACACTACCAAAGACAATATCATGAGCTACTTTGTCAACTTTTGGAATGTTAAAAACAACATTTGGAACATCAGGTTCTGGTTTTGATTTTAGAGCTCCTTCCTTGATAGGTGGGAATTCTTCAATCAATTTGTCTAACTCAAACTCAATTTTTTCATCAGTGGTTGCAAAGATTTTCGGTTCAGATTTTAAAACTTTTTCCATTTTCTTTTCCTCAAAAGAATTTTTAGGTTTCTCCACCCATGATTCACTTTGGGAAGTCTTCGTTTTAGGATAAATCTTTGAAGTCTTTTGTGAGTTTGAAGATTCACCGATTTCAAAAGTTGATTTTGGTTTGTCCTCTGACTTCAATGAATCACCGCGTTTAAGAATACGCACGGGGGATACCATCGGTGATTTTCCTTTAACATCCTTTGAAATTTTTGGTTTTGGTTTTTGGAAAACTGGTTTTACTATCTTTTTCACACATTGTTTTGCCATGTGACCGATTTCATTGCATCGATAACATATTCTTTTGTCATATTCAACAAAAGTGGATCTGTTGGTCTCGTCTCTTATCTTATCTTTTTGGCCGCAATAAAATCATCAATTGCTTGCTTACTAAAGATATAATCCTTTTCGACTTCTGAATTCTTACCAGCCACAAACACTTCACTCAATTTTTCTTTTGGCTTAACATCTTTCTTAGCCATTTTCTTCTCAAAACCAATACCTTTCTTTTTGTAATTATTACAATGACTCTTGTTATTACCATTGTTACCCACCCATTCATTTTTCTTTCCCGGGTTGTTTGTCAATTGTTGTTTAACAAAAGATTTTTTCGGTTTTGATAGAAACGAATTATTGTTGACTTCTGAAATATCAATTTCCATGAGTTTGAAAACTTTTTCAACCCTTTCCATGTTTTCATTCTGAATCGGATACTCAAAATCAGTATACAGTTTGTCAGTTCCAGTCATCGTGTAAACCACAATAATCGAATCGTCATCCAAAACTTTATCTGACTTTGGGATAAACTTATCAAGAAAGTTTTCGTCATCTTCAGAATCTGAACTGGAATTCTCAAAATGAGTTTTTAACGTTTCGAATTCAGTGTTATCACTCTCTTCATCCAACACTTGGTCTACAACTGTTTTAACCAGTTGTGACTCGTTGTCGGTGTCAGACGGAGAGAATGTAACATCTATGTTTTCCGGTAACTCATTCTCTTATGTTCTCAATTTGAGATTCAATGCCTCTTCCACCCCGTCTGGATATTTCTGAGAATAATGATTCCACATTGGGGTTGGAACATTTTTGAAATCAGTTTGTTGAGGAACGATCTGATCAATCACATACGAAGATGAAAGATAACTGATCAACTTTTTGTCGACTCTTTCTGTCTCAATGCGCATCAGTTCAAGTTCCTTCTTTAGAGATGCGATTGTGTCCAGATGCATGTTTATCGATATTTGCTTATCCATGATCGTAGCTTTGAGAAAATTAACAATTTTATCATTTTCTTTATTCTCAGTGTGAATAGCTTTAATTGATCGTGACAAAGTATCATAAGCTTCTTTAACATCATTAAATCAAATTTTAATTTGTCGTGAAACTTTTTCAACTCTTGAAACTGTTTGTCTTTTTCAAGACAATCCATGCATGGTTTCAAATAGTTTTCGCATGGCTTTTCAAGAATTTGATCAAATTTTTCTAAATCATTTTCTTGTTTGTCATTTTTACTTCCCGATTTACCAAACTCTTCGGACTCAGACTCAGATTTCTCTCCGGATTCGGACTTCACATTTTCTGATTTGCCATCGGACACGGACTTCACATTTTCTGATTTTTCATCGGACACGGACTTCACGTTTTCTGATTTTTCATCGGACTCGGACTTCTCATTTGACTCCTTTTCAATTGACACTGACTCTTGAGTTGCATCTTTGGGCTCATTGTTATCAGAAGGTGTTTTAGTTTGTTCTACCTCTTGCAGCTTAACCATAAGAGCTTTGTCTGCTATTTCTTTAAAAGTCTCTTCATTCATTTCCTTTGAGACATCAATGATCTCTTGAACCGGAGTTTGTTGAACTTCGTACTGTGGGCAAAAACCCGTAGTCGGTTCACAAAAGAATCCTGCAAAAGAATCAAACACATTAGAAGGCATTATAGATTTAAATGCATTAGCAATAACCTCCGGTTCAGACTGATAATAGTAGACCGCTACTACTGCCTCTTCTAGATCAGCAAAACTTTCTTCATTCATCAATTCACTGACTTCTTCAGCTTCAGGAACACATTCCTCGATTTCCGATTCTGGCTCTTCAGTAATCTCAGCCATCATTGCAAGACCACCTCCTGGAATGTACTTATCCCAACTGAAGCCTTCTGGAATCTTTTCGTCATCTTGATTCACCAAAAGAGCTTTTTCTGTTTGTTTGGATGGACTGTTCTCAATTTGAGGTCTTGGATTGAATGGTTGTTGACTGTTTTTATGATAGATGGCCTGTCGGTAATAATCGTTGGTGAATGGATTCTGGTGATTATTAACTTCTCTATTCGGACATTCGCGCTTGAAGTGCCCCTTTTCTTTACATTTGAAGCAAGTCACCTTCGATTTGTCGAATCCAAGTTTAGGATCAGGACCTGCGAGACTACTTCTTCCGGTAATTTCCATGAACCTTTGAGCTCTTCTCACAATGCTCGCCATACCCCATTTTATGTCGATGAGTTGTAGTTCCTCGGGATCAATTTGATCGTAATCTTCTTTCGTCATGTCTAGCTTACCAATTCGTCCGGCTACTAGACTCTCGTAAGACTCAAGTACAGAAGCTAGAAGTGCTATATGTTGCTTTGCGGCTGTCTCGGTAAAATCTTGACCGTTTTTTATGTTAATAGCGATATTGCACAGTATCCCATGACTATAACTCTGATTGTTTGAACCTGAAGAACTTTGAGAAGAAACCTGTTCTTGAGAACTCTGAACCTTAGGATTTGGTTCGTAATTTGAAAACAGTGAACTATTGTTGTTAGGCGTGCTTTGAGGTACTCCCGATAAAGAATCTGCACTGAATGCCGTTTGAATCTTTGGACTCGGAGTAGATGTGGCAGATGAGCTTCCTTTGTAGTAAAGCTGAACAACTTGCTGTACGTTTGCAGATTTCATTTTTCTCATATTCCGCATTTCAAGCTCGTGACCTTCAATTCTCTCAATGAACGTACTCAAATTGAAACCAACATATTCCAAGTTGTTCTTCAAAACCAACAAGAATGTACCCCACTCTTCTTGTGGTAGTGCGTCAGCCAACTTATCAACCAATTCTTCGTCTGTTTTATCTATACTCAAACGCTTCATCTCCACTACCAAGTGACAGTACCTCTCAATCAACTCTTTCGTTGATTCTCCACTAATAGTAGTAAAGATGTCGAATTCCTTTTTCAGTAGTGCCTTTTTGCTTTTGATCATTGCAGCACTCCCAAGAAATTTGAGTTTAAGAGCATTCCAAATAGATTACGCGTCATTCTGATGCTGTAACAGTACCAAAATATCTTCCTTAATTGCTTGTTGCAATATACTGACCATCTTCTTCTCGGCTTTAAAACTTTCTGCTTCAGCTGGAGTTAACGAGTTAAGTGTTTTCGGAATACCAGCATCATTCACAGGAACTACATATTTTGTTTCAACTTTCAGCCAACATTCGAGGTGATTCGCCTGAACCCATGTGCGAAATCTATCCTGCCACCCCGAATAATCTTCAATGTTGAGCAGTTTCGGTGGTTTTTGCATGGTTCCTAGCTCGTTCTCCATGTTCACATTCTGAGCTATACTCGCTGGAGATTGAACAGTCATACCTCCTCCGAAAAACGCATTGTAAAACTCTTGATTGTCCATTTTATACTTTGAAAAATGTTTAGAAATTTTTTTTTAAGTTTTGAAAAATCAGACTTTCAAGCGAACTGAACTTTCACACTTTCTTGACTTTCAAACGAAGTGGTTTCAAACGAACTGATATGTTTCAAATGAACTAGGTTGATACAAACGAACTGGTCTATCCAACTCGTGTGAAGTGACAAATGTTGGTAAAAAAAAATTCAACTCGTGCGAACTGATGAGTTCACACGATCTGGATGCTCACTTCGTGCGACCTGAACAACTTTCAAACGATCTGGTCCAATCCATGCGATCTGGACCAGAATTTCACACGATTTGACTAAAACTCAAACGACCTGATCAGTTTCACACGATCTGAGCATCATGTTCACACGATTTGGAAATTTTTGACAATTTGGATCTGTTTTAGTTTGATTTATGGTCTGTAAATTTGTATGATTGTTTAAAATGGTGTTTTATACACAATATCCAAAATTCAGTCCATTTTGTCCGTGAATTCGTCCAAAAATCCGAGAAAGAGTAGAAGTATGAAGTTCTAAACCGTTCAAAACACTGATATCAACAGATTTGACTCATCCTGAGCTCTGATACCACTTGTAGGATCGAGATTCGATCAAAACGAGTCAATCTGAGTCAAATCTTAGTCTCTAGAAAGGTGGAATCAGACTAGAAACCGTCAATCAGTGTTAGAATAGGAGTAGAAGAGTAGAAAGTCACTTTAAACATGTTTTCCATTGATTATAAACGTTTTCATACGGAGAGAATTCGGCAGCACTTCGTGACAAAGTTCTCTGGAAAGTTACAAATGAAAAACAACACCAGCCTATTTATAGGCACTCCAGTCCGCACGAGTTTACATGTCTACTTCGCACGAACTAGCTAACTCCAGTTCATGCGACCTGACCTTCATACTTGTCAGTTCATGCGAACTGGCCCATTTACATATAAACTTAACTTTCTAATACTTAAACTATTACATGACACGACCTAGACTGATGACGTAGGCGATAGACATTGTGAACCAACACTAACCTTCGCCAATAGCATATCGCCCAGCTTCGTTTTGCAAAGCTGCTAGCCTTTCATCTTCCTAAAGCAGCAACAAAAATGAGATTTGAGACAAGAGAGACCTCCATAAGAACTAACGTAGTGGGGCGGTATGTCGCGAGGAAGAGGGCCATGGCGCCCCATAGCGCCGCGGAACACCGCTACAGGCGGCGCTATGGAGGTGCAAAATCTTGTTCCCCGTTATATACATAGCGGCGTGAAGGAAGAAACATTCGTTGCCCCACTCACACACATATATATACATACATATATACAAAGCCCCATACATATATAACCCCACTACACCCTCTTGTCATATAAAGCCCATAAAGCCCCTTTCTTACGCGTTTTGTCACTTGTCGCATAACGCCCCACAAAGGGATTTATGACTACACATGGCCTAAGACCACCCGTACTCGGGCATGATCCATCAAAAAAATTGCCCAAAAACGCCGGAAAATGCCTGGGTGCCGCCCCCCTCGGCGTTTTGGGGCGTGATTCGAGAATAAATGGTGTTTGGCATTTTTTTGAATAACGCTGGAAGGGGAAAATGTGGACCAATGAGGAACTGGGGCAACAGCTACTTGGGGGCTAACGCATGGGCGGATCTTAATAGGGTTGTGGCAGGGCCACGACCCGGGCAAGTTTTTCAGCCGTAGTGCTAATTTTGCGCATTTCGATCGAAATTTTTTATATATACTATGTTTGGCCCGGGCTTGCCCAGGATTTTTTTAGTGCCCGTGTCTTTCGGCCCTGGCGCGTTCAACGGGCAAGATCCGCCACTGGGCTAACGGCTAAAGAACCAACTACTACTGATTCAATCAAATTGAAAACAGTTTGTTATACAAAATGAGCCAAAGTACATGAGAATGAGATTTGGATTAACAGTACTATGGATCTGAGTGATGAATCGGTTTGCAATTCTCCGGCTTTGCGAACCGGTGGTGGCCATACGATACCGATTTTTTTTCCGGTGAGTATGGGACAACAATGGTGGATGCTCAAGGCGAAGATATCAAGAAGAAAAAAAGTAGGTGAGTTTTGCTTGCTTGCGTGCTTTCTTTATTCTATAGACTAGATGTGTATGTGTAGGTAGTGTATTTTTTTTAATTTAGTCGGATTTTATTTTTTTATTTCTAGTATTGTATTTTTCTTTTTAATTTAATGAAGTATTTTAAGTTTTTTATTAAAAAAACTAGTGAGGTTTTCCCCTGCGCTTTGCGGCGAATTGTGCTATTGTACCAAACTGAATTGAAACCGACTGAACAACATATCGGTACGATACTGGCACTCGTTATAGTAATCGAAAGGTAAAACCCAAAAAATAAAGTCATTATATGCCCAACATATCGGTACGATACTCGCATAGTATTAGTTCAATCGTCATGGTAAAGAAGAGACGGTATAAGTTCGGTTCGTCAAGGTACCGGTACGGTATTCACGCTCGCTATAGTTTATATTATAGAAAGATACTATACACCACTATCCAAGTTTCATATGGTATTTGTTCAGTTGATCATGGTAAAGAACAAATAAAATCAATTGTTCGATTGATCACAGTAAAGGACAAATAAAAAATCATTTGTTCAGTTTATCACGGTAAAGAACAAATAAAAATCAATTATATTAATCCGTTTGATTTTGAACAAAACTTTTAGCGGAGCGAAGACAAAAATAAACATGTTGCACGTATTCAAAACTTTATAAAGTATTACACTATACTATTAGAATAATGAAAAGAGTAATGTCAATTGATATGTAAAAAACTAAATGTGAGTTAGGTTTGATAACATGTACGTTTGTGCTTCGAATACTTAAGCTTTACCACTCATAACTCACTTTTGGAAAAAAAAAAAAAAAAAAAAGGAATCAATACAGAGAAAAATTTAGGCACGTCGCAACGAGATACTAAACATTGTATAAAATGCCATATCTTAATAGTTATAAAAGGAAAAAAAACATGCAAAATCAATTAAAAATATATTAATTAAATAATTAAATATTAAAAATAAACAATATTAAAATAATTTTAAAACACTATTCATAATGACTTTGTATTAATATATATAGTAGGTAAGCCCGCGCTTCGCAGCAGGTGTGAAATACGACCGCATTATGTTTGGGCTTAGCATTTGATCTTAACTTAAACCTAGTTAAATTCCACCACGCGTTGCGACGGGATTCGATCGGTATCGGTTCAATTCATTGGGAAGTTGACATGGTACTGGCACTCGGTATAGCATCTGAATCCGAAAAAGAACATAAAAAATTAAAATCGTGATATGCCCAAAAGAATATCGACACGTATTTTACATCTATAAAAAACAATGAATAAATATCAGTAATGGTTACAATGATAATACTGATATTGGTATCGATGTTGTTTGGCCGGAATCGGTGTGGTTCATCAGGGCACCGAGTCGTTTCTTGCACTCGATATAGTCTATAATAAAAAGACATTCTAATTTGAATACAACTCCATTTTCAATTCGTTCGGAAGGAAGCGGTTTGGTCCGCTATGCTGCGGAAATTCGGTCGGTTTCAGTTCGGTTTGCTACAGAACCGACAATCGCTATAGCAACCGAAAGTGAAAACAACAAAACAAATACCAGTATTAGTTTCAATAATATTCATGCCGATACTAATGTTGTTGGTAAGAATCATTTGGGTTCGTTATGGTATCGGTACTGCACCTTCACTTGTGTAGCTTACTATACAACAAAACTCTATTTTTAATATAGCTCCAGTTTCACTGAAATTTTTTACCGAAGTGTCGAGGGAAAAAATAAACAAACTCTTTTTAGTTGCTATAGAGATTAGCGAGTGCCGGTACGTTAAGAAATCAAACCAAAACCGGTCGAGTTATCACCACATAACAAGGCCAAACCGATTATGGCCGAACAGTGTTGAAAATGAGTCATACTCAAAATAGAATGTTAATGAGTGTTGATAACCAGACTAATTTTGACCAAACATAAGTACAGTTATCGGTGTTATTGAAACCGTCATCGATATTCGTTTTTATTTTCGATGGGTATAAAACAAGTGTCGTTATTCTTTGGACACACGTCGTGTTTTTTTTCTGAATAAACAACTTAAATGTATAAGTTTATACGGTTAAAAAAATCTATTTTAAGATCTATATAAATAATGGTATCACATCATGCAAATAAAAACACAACATAGAATGTACCTGTTATATTATTCACTTTCATGATCAAATAACTACAATACGTTATTTCCAACTTTATAAGATAATTTGTCACTTATGACATTTATTATAATATTTCTTATGTGCAGTCATACATGTACAAATCATACAAATATGAAATATATAAAAGTTTATAGAAGTTGTTCTCCAATTCCAAGTACTGGTTATAAATTTCATTACACTCCATAATGTCTAGATTTTATTAGTCTATAAAGATGATAAAAATAAAAGTACACAACAGAATATATATCCAATCATCTTCTAGACCTAACTTACATGTAATCTTTACATAATTTCACACAGTAAAAGAACTATTAGACAGTGACACAACATAATTATGAATTACAACTCAAGGTTCAAACATTACCAAATCGTCTACCGGCGATAAGGCTGGTGTGACCTTCTACCACTTCCATCTCTACTCAATATTGAAAACTGGTTGTTGCCACCTTGTTGAGGGTGTCCCTGGCCTCGGCCGCCAGACTGTTGAAGATGATGACTGGCGGCACTGTTGTATCCATAGCCACTACCCTGTTGTTGATAGTATTGTCCGCTAGCTGGTAAATGTTGTCTTTGATGGGGCCCACATGGTGGAGGATGTCCCACAAAGAATAAGTGTTGATGCCCATTCTAATAATTTTTACACTTCAGAAGATATTAAAGAACTACAATAAATATATTTAAAAAACAAACTGGGTTTTACCTGCGGGTGCTACTATACACACCCCCCCTATTACTTTCTACACCCCCTCTTCTCACATACTTACAGGTGGGGCCTGTGTGGGACCGACAATTTTCCTCTCACAAGGGGAGTGTAGAAAGTAATAAGGGGGGTGTGTATAGAATTAGCCTTTACGTGCACTGCCACTTTTTGTGAGGCAGCAAAATAACTGATAGTTCTCTGTTATGTTGACCAGTTAACTTGGCAATTGGCACCCTTAACAGTGCGAAAGTTATTTTCCAATTTGTCCTGTAGTTGGCAACCTGTTAAGAGGATAGAACCAATTAGCGATTTTCACACACGAAAACCTAACTTTTGTTAATCGATCGGCTTTCATATGCTTATTGTAAACTCTATATAAACTAAAAACTGAATATTGTGTTTAGCAAAACCCTAATAACTCAAAACCTGAATCGTTCGTCACAAACTACCAGCAGAATCAATTGAAATAACTGAATACCTGTGAGTTCCATGTACAACGATCCCATTTTTTAGGTCCATCGAGACTGTTTCGTTGCTCAACTTCATCAAAAACAAAGATTTGTTCTCAAATAAGTAGACGTCACTACAACTTTGCAAACGAAATTAAGTATAAAAAAACTATGAAGAAGATTTAGTGCAGACCTGAGGAGGTCCATTGTTGCGAATGGCAGAAGGAGAAGCTAGGGTTCCCAAAAATTGTCCAGTTTTGAGGGGAAGCGGGAGATCTAAAGCGTAATCATAATCATAATCTCGGGAGTTTTGCTCCCATGGACGTTCAAAGGTGTACGTTTATGGATTGTGTAATCATTACAATAAATGAAGGAAAGTTTCAATTGAAGAAAGTTGAAAGGGCTTCAATTACTCTTTTCTCTCTTCATGTCTTTGATTGTGGGCTGTTTCGATAAAGAAACATGAAAGGTTTTAATCATCAAATTCTATTGAATAACATCATCCAGTGTATTAATGAGGTTTGTGGAGATTAATTTACTAATCTATACTACCTTATTAAGTAACGGACACCCAACCTTTATGATCGCCGATGAAAATCGTTCTCCACTTATGTACAGCAACGTAACCAGCTGCGATTCCGAGAATCATGTAAAAGGACAACATACCGGTGAGCAGGGTCCCACGAGAAGCCAGAGACATGAACCCAAGTGCAGCAAACAGGACCGTGACAACCGCCATTCCAAGAATCTGAACCACGTCACCAACCATAACGCATATGTCACACCCCCAAATTCCACATGCGGAGTACTACCGCTTGAGGGCGTGACCGACCAGGATCCAGCCACCAATTATACTGAGTAATTGAGTAATAATAAAGATGATCACCAACTTAATAGTTCGCAAGCATCAAAGTTTAAAGTTTGAAAGTTAGATTCTAATAACAGTTTAAGTAATAGCGGAAGCATAGGCAAAATAGTTTAAACGAAGTTCATGGTTCAAGTTATTTGGAACCCAACACGCGGGTTTAGACGACCACTACACTTCCCAAGCAGCAAGCTCCTGAGTCACTGGTTACCTGCAAAGCATGCAGTAAGGGGTCAACAATAATGCTGAGTGAGTTCACTAGTTGTCCAGTTTTAATTACCAAAAACTTGTTTCACCAGTTAATTTATCCGTTTATACATGCCATGGGGAGCTACCCCAAAAGTTAGCGACTAAACTGTTTTTCCAATACCGAACACTAGGTGACCGTTGCGTATCCGCAGAGTGCCCCGATGTCAATGTTCTATCATCATTGACGGATGCCTGAGTACATTAGTTCACGACCGATCCCATACCTTGGCACGGTGTGAGGTTGGTAAGACCTAAATAGCGCTATCAACTAATAACCCGTTCGCCTGGCCCCGGCGACTAATCGGTATTATGTAGTAGGGACTTTAAGTGATAGAGTTTCGTTTAGTGCCGTTTGTTGCAATCCGTATAAACAGTAATTAACTAAAAGGTTCCCAATAACAAGGGAAGAAAAGTAAGTTGTATCCCTCATAAGGGGATAGTGTTGTTTTTAGTTCCGTTTCCCAAACCACCGGGAATACATGCTTTAGGTTGTGAACTCACCTTGGGTTGCTCGGTAGATTAATTACCCGGTCGATCACGTTGGTCACCACGTCCTAGCATGGTTACCAATATAGGTCAAGTTGGGGTACAAGTAAACACGTATAGCAAACACGTACAGTCACACATAGCATGCATTCATACAAACACTTGGGTTATTGGGCCTGCCCTAACACTCCACAAACAAACAGTACAGATACATATGCAGTCCAGTCAACAGATAGTCCAACAAGCTTTTGGCCCAATAACACTTAGGCAGCCCAGTCGAGACAAGGGCGGTTTCGACTCGAGAACACACGGTTGCGAGTCGCAACCGGATGTTTCGGCTTGTCATGCTCTGGTTGCGAGTCGTAACTGGATGTTTCGACTTGTCATGTTTCGGTTGCGAGTCGTAACTGGATGTTTCGACTTGTCATGTTTCGGTTGCGAGTCGTAACTGGATGTTTCGACTTGTCATGTTTCGGTTGCGAGTCGCAACCTTGGATACGTGCACAAGAATCCTTCTAGAACTTCTGATGTACTAACCAATAGAATTGAGATTTCATGCAAATTGTGTACTATCTCCAATAAACATGTTTTCTTGTCTAAATGCAATTCAAAACAGATCAAACCAAGCATCTTTTCATGTTCAAAGCACATTTAAAACACATTCATATCATATTCAAATGTTCATCTCACATTCAACATTGTTCATCATGTGTTCATATCACTTTTGGCACATATTCATAAGGTTCTTCATGAGATCACTTAAGCATGAAATATAAAGATCAAGTAAATCTTGCATCATCTTATTGAACACACATTTGTCCCAAAACATCTAGCATAAATCGGGTAACAAGATCATACCACATAAATCGGTTAACATAAATCGGATTAACATAATTTGGATAACATAGCCATTTATCCTACAAAACACCTTAGCAAGATATTATCAAAACAATATTTCCCTTACACTTTCTAGCATGAATCATTTATTCAAACACACTAGCTTATCCATATCATATAGTTATTTCAAGGCATTCATAAGGTTTATGAATAAAACACATTGTTCATCAATTCATCATTCAAACGTTGATAACAATCTATTATCTAATAAGCAATATACTCCTTCAAACATCCAACAAATCACATAGTTTCTATATATCATAAATCATCATTTTTAACCTAATAACTAAAGGCACTAACCGGCTAGATGAAGAGGTGTGAAGGATTGATGGACTAAGTTCCGAGTGGTGATGATGAGCTAATCCGAGATGATCCGGGAGCCCCTTTTGTTGTCGCCGGTTAGATCCGAGAGAGGGAGAGGAGAGGAGGTGAGTTTGATGTTAGAACCTTAGGGTTTTAGTGGTTTGGAGGAATGTAGGAGGGTGTGTGAATGGTGGGAGTGTCAAATGAGAGAAGGAGGGCTTGGGCATGGGTTTTATACTCGGTTTGGGTGGTGCACCCTATAATGGTTCCGAGTGGGCTCGAAGGGGGGTATATGGCCCAATCCGGCCCAACCGTTTTTGTTTACTCGAGACCGAGTGGTCTCGAGTCGGGTTCGGTTCCCACATATATATCTATATACATACCACACATTATATATATACATACCACACATAGCACATTAAGGTAAAACGCAACTTTTCATTTAATAACACATATATACGCCTAACGAAATTACAAGGTGTTCCCTCGGAAAAACCTAGAGTGTCACAGCATAAAAGCGCTGGATGATCGGGAACACGAAGAACGCCACTCACAATGAGTTTCCAGCCTGATAACTGTTCGTTCATCTGGGCTTGCGCCACTTTGTCTAACCCTTCGTAATGACTCAAATCCCGCCTTACGGTTCTCAAGAAAATCACTGCACGATTCCCGCCAAGAAAGGGATAACCATTAACGAATTCAAGATCGAAAACCAGTGTACTTTCGCTCCTTCCATTTTCAAATAAGCGTCCCATCTTGACGGCCATTTGATATCGCTCTCGACGAATTCAACTTCGTAAGTGAAAGCCACGGGCTGGTTTTCTTTTATACCCATTCTTACGGTGCTGGTTTCGCACGAGATTTTCGACGGGTACTTCCCGTGCATCTTTAAATCCTTTAACGACTCGCCATTGTGCTGGAAGCTACACGGAGTGACCTCAAACCCGACAACGATATAACCAGGAATATCAGATCCCGGTTTGTCAACAGTAGGGATAGTTTCAGCATTTAAAGAAAACTTTTAAAAGTTACACATAAAGACATGGGACCTGAGTGAGTCAAGAGGTAAGCATTCTATAAACAAATAAAAATGTTCATAATTTTTTGGTCAGACATGTTTGTTCTTGTGACTGCCACAAAACACAATTTGTAACTATTTTATAAACAAAAGCCGATTAGCCATCTCTTTTTTTGCTTTGTTTTTCTAGAACCGTGAAGTCTTGAGGAACGCCCAAAAAAGCCACTCAAATATAATATGAGAACATTAACCTAAAGATAACTGAAATTAGAAAGCTTGTTCGTACCTGTTGGAGCCCTAATCTCAGACGAAACCTTCGCTTGGGTTGTGGAGCCCTAATCTCGCCGACTTCGATTTGGGGAAGATCGAGGGTGAGGCAACGTTGGTTTGAGCCAGCGCGTGTGGAGTAGCGGTGTGGTTGCTGGCAGAGCGCTGGTGATCGGTGGTATTAAGTGGAGGAGCGGTGTCGATGGCCTAAATATGGATGCAGCGATGGATGACACGTGTTGGTACTGTTCCTAACATCCTATGCAAAATGTATATATAGAATAATTTCACGGCGTCAGTAGCCTGTGACGCCGGCGAACAGAGGTGGTGGTGATGCTGGTTGTACGGTGGTGACAGCGGCAGCAACGGTGACAATCGATTTGTACTCGTTGGAGGCTCATAAGAATTTGTCAATTGCCACAGTGGGTGGGTGTTGTGGCTTGTGGGAGACAATTGAACGATTGTATAAGAACCGTTTAATAGCCTGAACATCTAATTTTCATCATAAATAAATCCTCAATAACTATCAAAGTCAGTTTAGAATTTAGACAGTTTGTGTTCTGAAAGATTACATTGATGATTTATACTTGAAAAAAAAATGAATTAATGACATTGCAAACTGCCATTTTTTATCGTATAACAAGCACGGTACTTTCATTAACAATACTTTTATGTTATGAAAATTCATTCTAATTTTTGTAATTTGTGGAAATTACATATTTAATCAATTGTATTAAGTTAAACTCTTCACATGTCCCCTTAATATTATACATTCTAATTTGTGAAAATTACAATAAATTTAATCAATTAAGTTAGCCTTTTCACATGTCATCTTAATATTATAGGTTACAAAGGTCTCAAAATCACTAAAATACCCTTAAAGTGTCTTAAATTTTTGGATAATGGACAAGTTTACCCCTTCTAAAATAGCTTTGCTCTTTTGTACATGTTGTTTGAAGATGTGTACACAATGTAAAATTACCAAAATGGTAGAAATCCTAGTTCTCTTAATAAAGGTATATAGATATAGATAAAATATTTAGTATCATAACAAACCATTAATAAAACCAAAGTAAACAATAAACAAAACATTACTTAAAATAAAAATAAACACTTTAAAATTATAGAGTACTATTCATCGAGACTTTAGATTCATATAGATAATAATAATTGTTTAATGATTAGAAGGGGTGTTATTGGGCATTATTGTCACTACGCCACTTTTGCAATAATGCCCAATAATGCCCCCATGCTGACTGGACTGCAACGTGGCAGAAAACGCCCAAGGGTGGGGGCATTATTGCTCAAACCACTACGCATGGTCTTTTAGTTTAACGATTTAAATGAGAGAGTTTCATCCAACTATTAAACAAACAAACAAAGATTTATCACATGAAGGTTATTATAAAAAAAATTATAAGTTTATCCCTAAAAAAATTAAATGTTGAAATTAAGCTAAACATAAACAATACCTGCAAAAAGTAATAACTGATCGAATGGTTTAGCGTCTGTTGGCGGGTGGACGCCGGAACTTGCGGTTACCACATGGTGTAGTCTGTAGTGGTCTATATGTAATGGGAACCGTCGACCAACTTGGAGATGGCTAGAGGTGAATCCTAAGTTAACCTTGAGATTGTTCATCTTATTTGCTAGAATTTTCCTTTTTGTTTGCATTCGAGAATTTTGATTAGTTTAGTATGCGTATAGGTTCAAGTGGTTACATATGTTAGTGATGGGAGACACACAGTGGCGGAGCTTGACCAAAAGTTGGGGGGGGGGGGGGGGAGTCATGGGACCAAATTTTTTTTCCTATCGCTATGTTTTGGGTTATATGTTCGGGTTGGATATTCGATTCGAGTCGGGTCAAACAATAATAACTCCAAATAAAACTACATAATATTTATTCATCATTCAAATGAGGTGCTCTTATTCATAAAAAAATGTTATATATTGTTTAACAAAAATAAAGACCAAATATTTATAATGATGCGAGATAAATGTTTAGTAAAGGACGAAGAATTACAACTCAACCCAACGATCTTTAAGATAATGGTAAGTACCTTTAAGAACTTTAAGATAAAAAAGAACTCTCAACTTTGATTTATATATAAAGTAGTAACAAACTTTACTTAAAGTTTAGCCTGTTCACATTTTTTTAACTCAATACAAAAATATGTATAATTTTTTTTTACAATAAACTTGGTAGGGGAAGGGAAATTTTAGGCAAAATAATTGGCGGGGGCATACCTATATAATTTTAAAATTTTTGAACGAAAAATGGAAATATCACACTTCTAACCAAAACATTCGGGGCGGGTGCACCCCGCGGTCCCTTAAAAGCTACGTCACTGGAAACAGTTTAGAAAGAGATAATGGACGGAAGTCTTGTGATTTTAGTGCGAGTGAAAAGGGGAAGTTGGAAATAGTTTTGGGTGATCGGAAAAGGCGAAACAGAGAGTGTGAGTAGTGAAAATGATAAAGCTTAGTTAAAATAGATGGGGCTGGTACTGTGAGAGCGGCAAGAAATCTGGGATCTCTCGGTGTGTTGTCGTTGTCGCTGCTGAAGTACTGGAGAGAGCGAATGAGATTGTGACTAGTGAGGAAGAGTGAAGGACCAGTCAAAAGCTCTTTATGACCAACCAATAATATAATTTTTTTACTACATAAAAGACAAATGAATTCTTCCACACATATATCTATTATTTTGGTTTTTATTTTCTTATTTTATTGATTAGCAACTAACAAATAGACCGTAGATAAGACCGCCCGTAGTGGGCATTTATTTTTCAAAAATCTTGCCCAAACACGCCCCAAAACGCCGGTTCGCCGCCCCCCTCGGCGTGATCGGGCGTTTTCTTTGCTGAATTTTGCTTTGGCGTTTTTTGAATAACGCTGAACGGGCAAAATGTTGACCAATGGGGACTTGAGGTAACGGCTAGCTTGGCAACGGCTAGCTTTTAATTTTTTTTTTCTTTTTTAACTTCTCACCCATATATACACACTTCTTCAAATTTTAAAACTAAAACTATCAAACACTCTCATACAATACTACCATTTTATAAAAGAATGGATTCCCCTAGTTTCTCTTCCATGGTGAATTTTTACTACAAAGAGTTTTTTACGGACGATGATGAATCCACCGATGAGGAGGTCGAGCAAGAGGCGGTTACAAGTGCTTGTCAACCAGCGGTGAGATATGTGAAGCATTGTCGCCGGCCCAAACCTGAAATTAAAACAAGAGATTATGTTGAACGAGACCGAAGCGCAGCACATGATCTGATCGGTTGATGAAAGATTATTTTGATGAGGTGCCGACATTTTCGAACCCAGAAATTTTTATGCGTCGTTTCCGAATGAGTAAGCGTTTGTTTCTACACATCGTCGATGACTTGGAAACCAACTACGATTATTTTAAACAAAAAGCCGATGTGAAAGGGACACTTGGATTTACCGGTATTCAAAAGTGTACGTCGGCGATACGAGTCCTTGCTTACGGAAACACAACCGACATCAATGGCGAGTATTTAAAAATGGCCGAGAAAATAACGCGAGACACTTTGGAGCATTTTTGTTGCGGTACAATTCCTATACTTTACTATAATGTTTACAAGTGTTATTTTTGTGAGCTTATGTTTGTATACGTTTTTTTTTTATAAAGGTATTATTGATTTGTATGGTGCGCGTTATCTTAGAACGCCCACATGGGACGACCTTCAAAAGATCTACGAGGTACATTCGGCTGAGCATGGTTTGCTTGGTATGATCGAGAGCTTGGATTGCATGCATTGGCGATGGGATAACTGCCCGACCGCATGGCGAGGTCAACACACACGGGGTGACCAAAAAGGACCTACTGTTATCCTTCAGGCGGTTGCCTCACAGGACATTTGGGTTTGGTCGGCTTATTTTGGCGAGGTCGGGTCATGCAATGATATAAATGTTTTTGAACAATCTCCATTGTTAGAGGACTGGATTTCTGGCAGAGCTCCAAAAGTGTCTTTTTAGGCAAACGGAAACTACTACCCTCGTGGATATTATTTGTGTGACGGAATTTATCCTAGGTATTCGATTGTCGTGAAGACGTTTAGTGATCCTATCGATGAAAAAAGAGCTCACTTTAAAAAGGTTCAAGATTCTTTACGAAAAGACATTGAGAGATGCTTTGGGTTTCTTAAACAACGATGACAGTATTTAAGAAATCATTGTCGTGCATGGACCAAACAAAAAATGAGAGATGCTATGTACGTTTGTATTATCATGCACAAGATGATTTTGGAAGACGAAGGAAAGGCGATATGCCAGAATTATGTACCAGAAGCCATTCAGGAGGAGCATCCACAAGCGTCAATGGAAGAAAGAGTGAATAATGCACGAGAATTGCGTTACGAACCGTACCATTCTGCGTAACGGTTGATTTGGTACAACACGCATGGTCGGTTTGGTATGTCCCACCTGAGGGTGAAGAAGAAACGGAGGATGAGAAAGATGAAGTTGGCGATGATGAAGAAAGCGAAGACGAAAACTAATGTATTTTTTTAATTTAGTCGGTTTTTATTTTTCTATTTCTAGTATTGTATTTTTTTTTTAAATTTAATGAAGTATTTTAAGTTTTTAATTAAAAAAATTAATTGTGTAATGATTGGAAGGGGGTTATTGGGCATTATTCCCACTACGCCACTTTTGCAGTAACGCCCAATAATGCCCCCATGCTAACTGGACTGCCACATGGCAGAAAACGCCTCAGGGTGGGGGCATTATTTGGCTAACGACTACGCATGGTCTAAGAATAGATATGTAATTTAACTTCATGCAAACATTTGGTTTATTTAATCTTTGCATTCACAAGGTTAAGATTTCCTGCCAGCATTAAATAGGTAGATGGAAAATAATTCATTCAATTTCAGAAAGTGCATAAAAACATCAATCCCCAAATTTCTCAACAACCCTAATAATTTCTCTCATCTTTCCCTAAACAAACAAATTAATGAGTTGTAGCCATCATCAACAAGCATAAAGTTTCTAAGCTTAACAGCATCATTTAAAACGCCAGTTTATAGCATTTCTCTTTAATCAAGAAAACCTAAAAGAAAAAATTAGAGATAAATTTTGCTCACAGATGGTGTCTTGAGGATGATTCAACAAGGATTATATTGTTAAGAGTTTCAATTTATATGATCCACCGAAATCTCCTTCACCCGAATAAAAATCAGATCTTGATTACTTTTTTTTGTTGAGAATGAAAAAAAAATCTTTACTGATCTTGATTACTTTGTTCTTGAGAACGAAGTGGTCAACCACTAGCACTTTTAATATTTATCCAATTTGTTTAGATTAGACAAGACAAGAGTTTGTAGTGAAAAGCATATGCGCACATGACAGGTTCGCACGGATCTGCAGATCCACGTGGATCCGCACGAATAAGAGCCAGGTCCGCACCAGGCACATCCGTGATTAAAGTGCGCATCCGTGTTAGTAGTTTTGTGCGTGTGAGTGCATATGCCTATCGCTTCCGTCAATCACGTATCGTACCTATCAGACAAGACTAGGTTTTGTATAGTATATGCACATTGGAAAGAACAACCCATCCGCATGAACCCATGCATGTTGATCCGCACGGATCAACATGATCCATTCTATGTAGGTTCGCACGAATGTGCGCCAGATTAGGGTTTGTTTGTTTTATATGTTCATCCGCGCATAGCAGGTAGATCCGCATATAGGGGTGCGTCCGTATGTCACACCCCCAAAATACCACATGCGGAAACCCCCGCGAGGCGTGTGACGTACCAGGATCCAAGCCACCAATCACATTGAACTCGATTACCGCAGATGGCAGCTAGATTTATTTACCCAACCCTAATGTCTCTATCAAAACATTGGTCAAGTGGTTAAGGTAATTAGTTCACGCCCGTCCTCCCCGGTACGGTGTGAGGGTGCCAAACCTAATAGCGCTATCAACTAATAACCTCGTTGCCTCCCCGACAACTAATCGGTAGATGTAAGGGGTCTTAATGATAGAAATGAGTGTAATAACCAACATCCCAATAACCCGACGTTCCTTCCCGAAACAATTACCAGATATCCCTCCCCGGGATGCATGCTTGGAAAAAGAGCAATGAACTCACCTTGGTTTGCTCGGAAAGATTAGTTACTTGTTCACACATAATCAGTCAAGCCTATGATGTTCATGTACATGAAATCAGTTTATGTTCACGTTGTTCACGTATGTTCATAGTGTGTATTTCGTAACAAGGATCATCGCAAAACAGATAACGATCATTCATAACACCTGTAACAGATCAGTTCACTATTCGCATGCATGTTTCGAAATAGTACTTAACAGTTAAGTGGACTATTTATCATGAGCAAGCATTCGATTCACATATACCTAGTCACATAATTAACACCTTGCATTGTATGCATATGATATAATGATACACTCTAGTTATTTGGTATATATATATATATATATATATATTGGTTCATGGAACAACTTCACATTTCCTAGTATCCTCAGTCATCACTAACATCATTAACAGATGGTGACATTGTGATTTGTTATCATGCACAAACTAAACCACAGTCCACTGATAAGGTTCCTTCCTATCGATGAAACATCAAAGTTGTTTGTTGGTTTGTGTGTGACGAAACCTTAGGTGACGAAACACCACCTATCTTTCGTCGACATGGATCTTTCGTCGACATAGATGTTTCGCCGACCTGGATTTTTTGCCGACATGGATGTTTCGCCGCGCACATAACAGTTACGGATTTTGTGACAACCGTCAAAATTTCAGGTATCCATACAATTAATTAATATTAAATTTGTGCTTAATAACTGTGCTTGATTACAACTGCTGATTAAACTGCTTTTTAATTTCTGTTACATACATGCATATGCATCACATTTCATACCTTCACTCCATTTATTACACACAAACTTTAGTGCCATACTTGATGCACAAAGCACAGTTAGCACAGTGAGCGGATAATTCGGGAGTATACTGACAGTGCCAGTACATAGACATACACTATTTTGAGGCCCAGAATGAGCCAGAGACAAGGTACTACACTAGTATGGAGTGTAGGGGAGTAAGGACCATAAGACTGCGTCACTAGGTGATAGTTTAGGTGCCGGAAAGTGCCTATAACCCACTTAAAATACAAAATTCTGCATCTATTAACAAAATTCAGCATTTAAATATGCTAGTCACTTGCAAAAATATGGCAAAATGGTCCTGTATGCTTTCCTAAGTGTCGGGAATTAAAAGTGTCACTAAAAGTTACATAAAGGACATTTTACGATATCACTTAGCACTTTAACGGAACGGTATCTTACCGAACAACCGGACATTACCCGGAACACTAAAATATTATCAGAAACATTGTTTCACTTTTTTCTGAGCTAGTATTGGTTCCCGAGCACTATAACATACTACATAAGACATGGTACACACTTAAACACAAGACACTTACACTTAACACCCTATTACTTAACTTTACCATCTAATTTACATCTTACCCCCCCCCCTCTATGTGTAACCGGCCCCAAGGGCCCCACCCCAAAGATTTTCTAATCTTCTAAAAATCTCCATAATCTTTCTTTGGATTTAGAAGTGATTGTGTGGTGTACTTGGTAGGACATATAAACCTTTGGTTAATAGGATTAGAGTTTATAAGTAACCTACCTTCTACACTTAATCAAAACACCACAACTTCATCTCCCTCTCCCTCTAAACAAGCTTCGACCGAACACCCAAGCACACACACTCACCATTTTCGATTTTTGTTCAACCAATCCAAGCTTCATTCAAGGTGCTACATGGTGTATAACGAGGCTCGGTGCTCACAGAACTTGAAGGACCACCTTCGTTTGCTTTTATCCTCTACATTTCCAAGCTTGATCTTCCCTAGCTTAAAAGCTAGTAGTAAGCTTCTTTGATCCTCATTTACTTCATGTTTACGGTGGTTAATAGTTATTTTATGATGAAAATATATGAACACTAAAAGATCATAAACATAAGTCTTGAACATAAAGCTAACATGATGATGAAATAAAGTTGTTTTGATGTTGTTGTTGTTTATTTGATGATTACTAGTAATATGATGTTGAACATCATGGTTGAACTTGTTAAAGTAAGATTAAAACTTAAGTTAACAAGTTAGGAGGTGATTAGTGATTTACATAAAGGAATCACCTCCATATTTCAACTTAAACTTGGTAACAAAATGATTTCTTGAAAAATATGTAAACAAAGTGAGTTGATGATCGTATGGATCCGAGGTTTACAAATGGTTTTTCCTAAATAAACCAAGTTAAAAAGACGACTTTTGAAAGACCATGATTCTTACACTATTTTTGGAAAGAAAAAAGTATATGGATACTAGTGAGACATGAAAATGTGGTAAACAAATATTTTTGCAAAATATGTTCACAAGTTGTGAACATCTAAAAATCCCGAGAATGATATTTTAACAAAAGTAAACACACTTTAGAGGGTAACTAAACCCACTAAACACCCAACTAAGTTACTACGCGTTTTTATGAAAAACCAAGTTCATGTTGTTATATAAAACACATTGTTTTTGCACTTGAAAGATGTAATGTTGTTTAGTGACTTGTTGATGATTGTTTGGATGAGTTTTTGGAAAAGAAAATGATATGCTTATTAGCATGGAAACCTCCGTTTACAAAGGAAACTCTGGCGAAATTTTCTAAAATTACAACACTTAGAAAATATTTTTTTCTAACAAATGTTACAAGTATATTTTACAACTTGTGTTTCGAAGATAAACTTCGCCATGGTTTTGTCACAAAAATACAAAGTATCGGAGGTTGGTTTTTGTAAATAAAAATGGGTAAATATATATTTAGAATATATATTTTATACTAAGACACTTGTGTGAATATTTGTATATTTTGTGAACTAGTTATATTATTTTAGGGTAAAATAATATAACTTACAAATACCATGGAAAATCACAACTCCAAAATAATACAAAAAATCACACGGAATGAATATTTAAGTTATACGCTTGATATTGCGAAACCAAACGCAAAGACATAATTTATAAAATATTCCAGAAAATACTCTTACATATATTTTTGGTAAAATATTATTTTGGAAACTAAAGAAGTAAAAATATATTATTTTTGGGAAAAATACATATATTTTGGAAATACGTTATTTATGGACAAATACGTTAAATATATTTTCCTAAGTGAGACTTAAAATATATTTTTCGAAACTACAAGTAGACATGTATAAAGGCCCCCATCCTTGGGAAGGAAATACGGAGTTAAAATACTAGAGAAGTATGAATACGAAATAGTTTTCTAACTATTATTCCAAAACCTTAAAAATAATTTAAGTTAAAATAATTTATTTTAACAAATGATTATAACTTGGAATAATGTCAAGGAATCGTAACTCAAACGTAAACACAAAGGCAAGGCATGGCCCGATCGTCTAATAGACAGTAGTACATTGTAGGGAGTCGTGTTTGCTGACGAGACCGGAGATTTGAGTACGATACAGGAGACGCACTACAGTGAGTTCATGTCCCCCTTTTCTCTTAACTGTTTTCAGTTTTATACTTCGGCGGTGAAATACATGTTACAATTATTACAGACACTTTTATACATGGTATGGTTTGCTTAAGGAGGGTTTATTACTTAGATCATGTGAAAGGTGGGTATAACACTTAAGGCCATTAATCCTCATTGTAGGACCGAGGGACATGAGTGATAGATCTATTTGGGTGTAGCGAGCCCACACCCATGTGGACCAGGGTGGCCCATGTGGTGACTGTGTCTTATTCCCGGAGACAAGTTTGCTAGGTTTGAGTACTTCCTGCACCGTTTCACACATACCAGTGGCTTTGCAACCCATTGGTGATCTCTTTTTCCTTAATTGCTACATACCAGGGACTTTCATACATACAGACACATTACAAAGGTTTATACATACTCACTTACACATGAACTCGCTCAACTTTTTGTTGATTTTTCAAACTACAGGTATTTCAGGAAACTAGCGGATTTGGCGGGGTATGCATATGTCTAGCTGCGTTGAATAAAAGATGTCATCCAGGGTAGTAGGTTTAGGAGATGTAACCCTTACCTGGACGGGTTACATGTCTTTAAACCACGTTTTATTTAAAGTCTTTTGCTGTGTCTCATGAACACGTCGTAGACAAGTATGGTTTGTAACTTACTTTAAGTGTCGACATTTTCAAACAATGATGTTGTGGTATTTTTAAACTTAATGAATGGATGAACATCTTGTGTTTTTATCATATAGCATTGTTATGATTGTTGCTATGGTATTAAGAAGTCACACCAAATAAACCCATGCTTCCGCAAAAGCCAGGGTGTGACAGCTTGGTATCAGAGCCTCGATCATAGCGAACTAGGATTCTTTCTCGAGTCTAGACTATGATCATCAGGGCTCTCACAAAAATGTTTTCAAACTCTTTTACATTGCATACACTATACGTCCAGATCCAGGGTACAAAAATTTTTACAAACAAAAGGCACAAATACACATTTCAAAAGGGTATATTTATAATTCAGTCTTAGAGACTGAGGGAGGATCAGTCTTAGAGACTGAGGGAGGATCAGTCTTAGAGACTGGGGAAATTTGGTCTTAGAGACCAGGGATTTAGTCTTAGAGACTGGGCCAGGGATTTAGTCTTAGAGACTGGGAAAGTTGGCCTTAGAGACCAGGGAGTTGGTCTTAGAAACCAGGGAGTTTAGGCTGAGAGATTCGGGAGGATAGTCTAAGGAAGACTAGGATGATTACTTGCTTACATTGCTGTGACTTACATGCTTATTTGATCACATGTTGATATATGTGCAATTGTCGTGATTGTTTTGTTACAGACGCCATGTCTTCTTCGAGTGGAGTTTCTGACTTTCTGGCACACTAGACCCCATAGCAGTAGATTCAGATGATCCGATGCCCACAGATCCTGAGGTCTATACATCGGATACCACTAGAACGGACGATGACGATTTCCATCCTTTTGCTTTGCCGGATGTCGGAGACGATGTTCAGCTCGCTGATGGTATTCTAGTCGGGGATCTGCCTCTTGCTGAGATCCCTGCTCCCGTTCCCCTTGCTGCAGTTCCTGTTGAGGATCTGCCACTTGATGATGATGTCGTTGGTCCTGTCATTGAGGTTCCGGTTATGGAGGCTCCTTCTGATTCTTCTGGTCCAGACTCTTTTGAGTCAGTATCATCTTCTACTCTCCATGCGCTGGGGTTACAGCGATACCCCACCGACTCAGATTCTGATATGGCCATGTCAGCCGCATCTGATCAGGACCCTGATTTTGACCTTGCTGTTGACCCCGATCATGATTTTGACCTTGCTGATGACCCCGATCATGAGTTTGACCTTGCTGATGACGCCGAGCATGAGATAGACTATGCTCCTGATGAGCAGCCATTCGAGGCCCCTATTTCACCTCATGATTTTGACCCAGATCATGAGATTGGGCTTATGCACGACGATCAGCCCCTAGAGGCTCTTGTTGCTCCTATCGATCAGCCCCCTGTTGTACCCACTGATCTAGATATAGCCCCAGTTGACCCTGTCCCATCGCCAGATCATGACTTTATCTTTGCTGAGATACCTGATATTACACCGATGTTACCTGATCCAGTCCTTGTGTTTGATGACCATGCTCCATTTGCCTCCCACATCGATCCTAGATACGCTGACACCCGCAACGGGTGGGTCGATGATGACGATTATCCCCCACATGTTAGACCAGTCATTCCCCCTCATGCACCCATCTCTACACCGATTGATGTTACCCCTCATTTTCCCCATGTGTCAGATATCCATCGCACCGACCTTCCTATCACTTTTCTCCAGGACATTCCTCCACCTCGTCCTGGGGAGGGATCTTCGAGATAGCAGTCTGCTTTTGTCTCGCCTATGTCGTCAGCTATTCCATTCATGTCTCAGCTTCCTCGCACTACATCACCGTTTGCACCTGCTGCACACGTGGCTTTTCCTTCTTCAGCACCCTCAGGCGAGCCATTTATGTGGTCTTCGCCCAATATCATGCCTTTGTCGGACCCATATCACCCTTTTTATGTTGGATGCACCACAGATGACATACTTATATCCCTGCAGTTACAACAGGATGCTTTGAGTCGACAAGTCCAGGAGCTGGAGAGGACTCGGCGTCCTCCCCCTTGTCATTGTCAGTCTCCATTTGCTACACCACCAGCTCCTCTCGGACTACACCCGGATTCTGATGTCCGCTTCCTCACTCCGGAGCAGCAGATTGCTTACCTGCTGCGCGTTATCCACGCCCTCGAGGAGGATTGGGTGCATTTGCGCCATTTGCTTTTCTTCCCTCCTCCACCTCCTCCTTCGCCATTAGCGTAGCTATATTTTTGGTTTGGTGCAGGTAGATTGTTTTGGTGAGAGAGTCGCAATTGGGCCAACATATGAAGACTTTTGGAAGACCACGTTTTTGTATATGATTCGTGTAGACTGACTTGTATTTTGGGGTGATGTAACCCTATGATCTTATTTTGATGTATGATGTACGATGTACTGTGAAATATGTAAAACTATATTGTGGTCATGATTAAATGAAAGCTCAATGGCAACGTTCTCACTACATGCATTGTTGAATTATTTGTTTTATATTATAACATGGGATGTTACGTGTTATGAGGTTGATGGATGCTATTACATACGCATATTACTTACTTACTAAACTTACCATGACCTGATCAATATGATCTTCTTTTAGAAGATGCCTCCACGACGAGACACACGTTTGCCTACCACTGAGGCAGAATTGCAAGCAAGAATTTCGCAGGCCATTGCTGATTACGAGGCCTCCCGCATTGAGACCAGCGGGAATACCTCAAGAAACAACAACCCACCAAATGGCTGCACCTACAAACAATTTATTGACTCTAAGCACTTAAATTATGACGGCACTAGAGGCGCTGTTGCATTCGTCAGATGGGCAGAAAAGACAGACTCTATTTTAGGCTCAACAAGTTTTCAATTTCGGATCCTAAGAAAAAGGAGACACATGTTGAATCCTCGGGAGAGAACAAAAGAAAGTTCTCCAACTTTAAAAAGGGTACCAGCAGCACCAGCAGGAAGAAGGAGGTGAACCCACCAGTTGAAGCTAAAACTGGTGCTGAAGTCAAGGGAAAGGGATACATGGGCGCTTTGCCCAAATGTGATATATGCCTGTACCATCATTCTGGTCAGTGCAGGTTAAGGAAATGCGAGTCTTGCGGGAAGGAGGGCCATTCGAAGAATACATGCTGGGCTGGTACTGGTGCTGGTCATGGTAACAATGGTCAAAGGAGTTTTGGTAACAACAATCGTGGTGGTAACGGAAATGGGAACCGCAACGGTGGAAATGGTAATCGTGGGAATGTTGGGAACCAAGCTGGGAACCGGGGAGCAAACAATGCTCAAGGTGGTAATGGTAACGGTCAAGGACCGGGATGTTTTAACTGCGGAGACATCAGACACTTCAAGCGCGAATGCCCAAAACTCAATCAAGCTCGTGGAAGGGTATTCAACATTGGAGCAAGGGAAGCACGCCAGGACCCGAATGCTGTCACTGGTACGTTCCCTATTAATCAACGCTTTGCATCTGTACTATTTGATGTGACACCTGGGTCACTGCGACCATCAAACAAATACCAAACCAATGAAATATTGTATTTCCTACTTGGGATTTGTACAAATATGTGTATCATTTGCACATATCAATTCTTGTTCGATTTCAAGCTTTAAATCGCTTTCTGGAGGGTTATACGCGCACTGATGCGTAAATATAACCAGTTTAATGCAAAGAACACTCCGGAATAGTGAAATAGGCTTAACATACCTTAAATAAACTTTACATAACTTAGAAATAAGTTTTGAAGGCTTTGGTATGGCAAAATCAAGTTAATTCGCTTACAGGGACTAAATTTGACAAACTGTGAAAGTATGCCAATTTGAACTGTAACAGGCATTCCGGAACATGACCATAAGTTAAACATACCATAAATATCCTTTACATAGCTTAGAAATAGGCTTTGAGGGGTTCGGTGTGCTAAAATAAACTTTTGGGTCATTCAGGGACTAAAAGCGTCAAAAAGTGCACAAGTTTGCACTTACGCGCATATCTTGCGTTCTGAATACATCCGGACATCCAAAAATTTATGTAAGCACTAAAATATTTTATTTTAGTGTTTGGCATGAGAAAAATCCATTCGTCGCGCAATTTGGATCGTTTTTCGCGCTTATGCGCATTCCGTCGTAATTAAGCGAACATCGCGTTCGTACGACCAAACGAACCAACATCCGACATATTGTTGAGCATGTTTCATGTCCACAATGTTTAGACATCATGTTAGGGCCTTAAAGTTGGCTTAACGGGCCTTAAACATGTCGAAAATGGCTTAAACACATAACAGGGACTGAAACTGCAACTTTTGAAACCTGTTTCTGATCTGTGCAGCCCAGGCGGGCCGCGTAAGATTCAGTTGTCACATACGCGGGCCGCGAGGCCCCTTCTGACCAGATTAAATGTTTCTAACAGCTGTTAAGAGCTGTTAACCACTCCCAAATCCTTTGCCACATGTTGATCTCTTATGGTGGGGGCCAATTTGGGTTCCATAACATTCCGACAAGTGTACGGGTGAGATCAAGGCACGATATTCAAGAAACGATCCTAACGGTGGTCCATTTACTATAAATACCCATCCATCCCCATTGCAAAACCCACTTGAAATCTGAGAATTCTCTAAGTTGGGGTGTTTCATCACCTCATACCTGAGAATACTTGGATTATCAATCATGCGGGGACCCTTTGTAAGTGTTCTTTCGTTCTTTTCTTTCGTTTTAGCGTAAAAGTCAAACTTTGTTTGACTTTCTGCGTTGACCAGTTTATGGTCAATGCGAAGTTCGTTTGAACTTCATAACGTGAGCGTAATCACGATGGTCATAGTCCCTAGTGACTATACCTATTGATTACCACGTTATCTAGGCTTAGTGACGAGTCGTAGTTTCGGCCAAAATGCGTGTTATTGCGTATTTTGTAACCAAACTACTCTTAGGTATCAAAACCGTTTGTTTTGATACCAAACCTGTTTTCTAAACTTAGTTAAGCATGTTTTAACATGGTTAGCTCGTAACTTTTAGTTTAGTGCTTATATAGGGTCGTAAGGTAAGCGATCTAAACAATCGCTTATACTTTCGAACCCGACCCGTTTGGTCGATCATTAGGATCCGACCAAACACATTAGGTGACCATAGTTGTATAGGGAATAACCTTCCGAGGTTATACCTTATGGTCACGACGTTTGGTTAGTTGTATGATAGGTAGTATATATGCCTTAGGTAAATTACCAAAATGCCCTTTTTACGTCAAAATTCATATTAAGCATATGTAACATAACTTTTGATATCTAAACTGATTTGGCAACAATATTAGACATGTTAAGGCATATTTTACTTATCATAGGGCTAGTTAGGCGTTCCAAATGCGTTTTACGCGAATGACGCGTTAAAGTAGCATAAGCTACCTAAACGGGTCGTAATGGGTCGTAAGCACTTAGGTTAGGTTTCATTTTAGAATGTGGGCTTTGTTAAACCATATCATATGAGTTCCAATACTCATTTGGTTTACGAAACCTCATACTATCCAATCCTCCGATTATAGTGTCACACCCCGACCACGTAGAACATACTAAACGTGGCGGAAACATCGGGGAGTGTTGTAACAGAATTAATTGTTTCAAATCCATGGCAATTGAAGTTTCGTTTTATTAACCAATCATTTGAGTTTACATTGTTTAAACAAGAAACAAAGGTTACATAACATAAGTTAACTAGTTATTGTCTCGTTTTAAGTCGCTAAAGCACGAGTCCGCCTAAGTATGTCTTGATAAATCCTATGCATCATCTCCTGAAAACACATGTGAAAATAGGTACGTCAGCATAAAAATGCCTGTGAGATACATAGGTTTTGTGAAAATAGGATTCATGACTTATGTTTGAGAATTTGTTTAATAACAGTCAGTCATGAACCTTGTAATTTGCTTTGTCTTGTAAATCATTTGAAAAACGATAATATCAGATGATATGTATAAATAAATGTAAGGTTAAATGAATAACCATGTAAAATGTGTTTGTATAAGATAAGTTGTTTGTAAAACAATGTCTTGTGAAAAGTATGTTATTTGTATAAAATGTTCTATGTCTCAAACTGAAATGATTCAAATAACGCTACGATATGTAATACCATACAAACACTTATATATAGGAAGTACCAGCGGCGTATCCACCATGCTTGTATCATATTACACACGCCTCGTTACTTAATCACTAACTCAAACCAAACCAAACCAAACATTGTAAGATGTCTATGTTTAAACCAACTTCCAAATGTATTGAAATAATATGTTAAAATGTTTATGTCAAGATGTAAATCATGTAATGTATAACCAAAATGATATGTATGGCTAGTGAAATGCATCAACTAAACCATATGCACAAAAGCATAGTATTGAAGTAAAACGTAGTTTAACTCAAAGTTATGTTTTGTGTAGTAAATTCATGATCAATGTAAATCATGTAATACGCATCCAAAATGTAATCATGTGATGAATAACAAATGTACTAAGTATGCAACAATAGACATACGTAGCATGTGACCTGTACTAAGTATGCAACAATAGACATACGTAGCATGTGACCTGTACTAAGTATGCAACAATAGACATACGTAGCATGTAATGTAATGTAGAACGATGAACTAAGTACGCACACAATGGGCATACATAGCATGAAATGTAATGAAATCATGTACTATAATGTACTAACAAACGTAGCAGGTATATGATGTGAAAACAGGAAAGCAGGAAAGTAACAAGTAGGCACATGTGTTTCACCCCAAAACAGTTTGGAAAACAGTAAAAGAGGGGTTCTATGTACTCACTTGAGATTGCTTAGTAGTCCTTGAGTAACAACCAAACAATGCTAGAGATTGCGGATATCAAACGGCACCTAATATAGGTAACTATGTTAATAAACCGGACCTAAATCGGAGGATTTAGATAGAATGAGGGTTTGTAAACCAAACGAGTATAGAGACTCGTGTCATATGGTTTAACAAAGCCTACATACTAAATGAAACCTAACCTAAGTGTTTACGACCCGTTTAGGTAGCTTATGCTACTTTAACGCGTCGTTCGCGTGAAACGCGTTCGGACCGCCTAACTAGCCCTATGACAAGTGTTATATGCCTAAACATGTTACATAATCAGTTATGTGACAAAAGTTTAGGTTACATATGCTTAATTACCAATTATACATGAAAAGGGTATTCTGGTAATTTACCTAAGGCATATAAACTACCTATCATACAACTACTTAAACGATGTGACCATAAGGTATAACCTCGGAAGGTTATTCCCTATACACTATGGTCACCTAATGTATTTGGTCGGATCCTAATGATCGACCAAACTGGGTCGGGTTCGAAGGTATAAGCGAATTATTAGATCGCTTACCCTACGACCCTAGACAACGTGGTAATCAGTAGGCATAGTCCCAAGGGACTATAACCAACGTGATTACACTCACGTTGCGAAGTTCAAACGAACTTCGCATTGACCATAAACTGGTCAATGCAGAAAGTCAAACAAAGTTTGACTTTCAGACTCGAAAGACTCGAAAAGCAATAAAAGAACGAAAGAATACTTACGAAGGGTCCCCGAATGCTAATCTCGATTCAAGAATCTCAGGTATGAAACAATGGTTTCAACTTAGAGTTTCTCAAATCAAAATTCTACTTATTTAAGCAATGGGGGGGCATGGGGTATATATAGTTTTCGGTCCACCGTTAAGATCGTTTCATGGAAACCGTGCTTTAATTGCATCCGTACAAGTGTTGGAACCTTATGGTGACTAAAAATGATCCTTATCATCTGACTAAGCAATTGAGAATGTGTGGGTGTGGTTAAAACAGCTGGAACCTGCTATTAAAAACACTGAATCTGTTCTGATAGTCGGACGCGGCCCGCTTCAGGATCAGGCAAGTATAATGCGGGCCGCCTGGAGCTTCTGATCTGAATATAAGTTTCCAAAATGACAGTTTCAGCCCCTGCGCGTGTTTAAGGCCATTTCCGACACTTTTAAGACCCGTAAAGCCAACTTTAAGGCCCTAAAATTATGCCTAAACATTGTGGACATGAAACATGCTCAAAAATATGCCGGATGTTGGTTCGTTTAGTCGTACGAACGCGATGTTCGCTTAATTACGACGGAATGCGCATAAGCGCGAAAAACGATCCAAATGACGCGACGAATGGATTTTTCTTATGACAAACACTAAAATAAAATATTTTAGTGCTTACATAAATTTTTGGATGTCCGGATGTATTCAGAACGTAAGTTATGCGCGAAAATGCAAACTTGTGCACTTTTTGACACTTTTAGTCCCTGAATGACACAAAAGTTTATTTTAGCATACCGAACACCTCAAAGCCTATTTCTAAGCTATGTGAAGGATATTTATGGTATGTTTAACTTATGGTCATGCTCCGGAATGTCTGTTACAGTTCAAATTGGCATACTTTCGCAGTTTGTCAACTTTTGTCCCTGTAAGCGATTTAACTTGATTTTGCAATACCAAAGCCTTCAAAACTTATTTCTAAGTTATGTAAAGGTTATTTAAGGTATGTTAAGAATATGTCACTATTCCGAAGTGTTCGTTGCATTAAACTGGTTATATTTACGCATCAGTGCGCGTATAACCTTCCAGAAAGCGATATAGTGTTTGAAATCGAACAAGAATTGATATGTGTAAACGATACACATATTTTTACAAATCCCAAGTATGAAATACAATATTTCATTGGTTTGGAATTTGTTTGATGGTTGAGGTGACACAGGTGTTACAGTCTCCCCTACTTTAGGAAATTTCGTCCCGAAATTTAGTTTTAGAGGAAACTTGTGAAAACAGCTGTGACGGTTTCACTTTCAGACAAATCCATTGAACCCTTAAGTAAAACTCTGGGCCATGTTAGGATTCTTAGCGAAAACTTCAACCCTCAAAGTGAAGTCCTTGTAGTATCAAAACATGGAGTTTTGAACTACGGACAGAAGAACGTTTCTTATGAAGACTTATCATAGGAAAATGTGTGTGTGATTGAGATCAGAATTGGGGAGTGTGAGAATAAATGACATTGGTCGAAGTCCAAGACTTCTCCCGTATCATTACTCTTGCCACTGTTGGTCTTAACACATGACAAAACTTCCTGTGGTTTCTGCGCACTGAATTCCATAATTATGTAGGCCTCCATAATTACGTAGTTCCTTGCACAGTCCGCACAGTTCATTTCATAATGCGTATGGGGAAAAATCAAACGAATAATCCTGTGGTGATTTAACTTGACTGTAATAGAGTCTCTTTAACTAGGTCACCAAAGGATTAGATCAACGAACAATCTCTTGAACTAGACCACCCGAGGGCCTATTTAACTACATAAACACCTGATATATTTAACTAGATTGTCGAACCAATCTATTTAACTTAGATCGACGTAGGATCTCTTTAACTATATCAACGCATGATATATTTAACTGGATTGTCGAACCAATCTATTTAACTTAGATCGACGTAGGATCTCTTTAACTATATCAACGCATGATATATTTAACTTGATTGTCGAACCAATCTTTTTAACTTAGATCGACGTAGGATCTCTTTAACTTAACTACCCAAGAGGAATATTTAACTACATCGGCGCAGGATGTATTTAACTAGATTGTCGGACCAATCTCTTCAACTATATCAACACATGTTGTCCTTAAACCTTGGAATAGTACTTTTAATCCAAGGGACTTAACTACAAAGTAGAAGTCCATTAAGGATTTAAGATAGTACCTTTTTGAATATCCTACTACGAATCCCTCATATGAAGGTATGAAAGATTCTACGAGGATTTGGATAGCGAATATCCAGAGTATACAAAAACACAAAATGCTTAAAAGGAAAAACAAGATGCATAAACACATAGTCACCTAATCACAAAATTGATTATCTAGATCTTTAATTTGTAAGTTTTGTTTTGTTAATTACGTACATGTATTTAAAGCACACTAGGAACCCATTTCATGAATTTCATTCGGTACTTTAAACATTAGCAAGAATCTAACTATGAAGATAGCAAGATCTTCCAAAAATTCGATTTCGTTTTCAAGAAAACACAATATTCGAATTAAGGAACACAAAAATTTGAAGATACGGAAATACCCTTAGGTACCCTATTAAGAATTTATAGTGGTGCGTTGGGTATTCATACAGAGTTGTAACTTGCGCCTTGTACTTCGTTTCTTTGCAAGAGACGGGTACTAAGGATTTCCGTGGAAAACGCAAGAGATAATAAAATGGAAGAAATTACGGGGTAGTATGTTCTTCAAGGAATACGATTCCTTGATTGTCGGTATTGTAGGGGATACGTTGTTTATACATGCCATCATATTTGTACATTGCAATGCAAAATAAAAAGATTTATTTATAAACAACAACAACAACAACTGTTTCATGGACCTTGACAACAAAAGAAAATAATACATAAGGCTTGATTATTTCTAAACAACATTGTCTTCTAGTTGGTCCGATGCTCATCCCTGCGCTGGATTCGCATTAGCAATCTTTGGGCAATTTCTTCGGAAATGGCCCATCTCGCCACAGTTGAAGCAAGGACCTCGTGGAAGACGAGCTTGAGCAGGATTTACTTGAGGTTGGTTTGGACCAGCTTGGTTCGGGGTAAAACGACAAGCATTTGCCAGGTGACCGAGTCGCCCACATGATGCACACAAACGACACTGTAGGTGAGCTAAGTGGTGTGCATTACATTTGTCGCATATCGGTGCAGTACCGGCATAAGGTTTCCTTGCAGGAGGCTGAGCTGGTTGGTAGTGGATGTTTTGGTTGGGTTGAGCAGCAATCGCAAAATTCTGCGAAGCCTTACGTTTCTTAGAAGGTTCGGTTTTGCTTTCCTTGGTTTCCTCCTGAACATTAGCTTCTGGTTTCTTGTCGCCTTTCCGAAAAAGTTTATTCTTCCTGATGTGGGATTCTGTTAGGGTAGCAGACAGTTCAATGGCTTTTCTGACAGTAGTAGGGTTACTACCAGTAACAATATCCTGAACTAGGTCAGGAAGACCATCAATATATTTCTCAATCGCCTTATCCAGAGGCGTAACCATAGTAGGGCATAACAAGCTCAATTCCTCATAGCGGTCAGTATAGGCTCGATGTTCCCCACTGTCTTGCTTCAAATCATCAAATTCTTTCTCCAACGCTCGCAGTTCATGACGAGGACAGAACTCCCTCATCATAAGAGCTCTAAGCTCGGCCCAAGTCTGTGCTAGTGCAATTTCAGCACCCCGGTCTCTCATAATCCCGTTCCACCACGTAAGAGCCCTCTTCTGAAACACGCTCGAAGAAAACTCGACCTTGCGATTTTCAGGACACTGAACGTGACGGAACGTATTCTCAATGCTCTCGAACCATTGAAGAAGCCCAGTTGCTCCCTCAGAACCACTAAACTTGAGCGGTTTAGCCGAGTTGAAACTCTTGAAGTTGCATGGAGCATTGTTATTGTTGATGGCTTGCATCATTTGAGCATAAAGATTTGGGAAGGCAGCAGCCATTTGCTGCGCGATGATTTCTGCCAGTTCGGCAGTCGCTATCTGGATTTCGCGTCGAGGAGGCATTCTAAAAGAGGAAACATGAAAGGAAACGAGTGAGAGAATTAGACGAAAAGAATGAGATGAAACAAATCTGATGAAAGCAAGGATAGTGGTCATTTGTTTATTACTACAAAGCAACAAACGACCTCGGTGATAATCAAAGTAAATAGGTCAAAAATAATGTATCGCGAAGACATGCTCGCCTATAAGTGAACACTCATCCCAAGAATTCCCAGGTAAGCACAACTGGTCTCGCGTCTGATGAGATATATACGAAGTGCTTGCCTAGACAGAAAACCCAGAATACAGGCATTCACCCTTCCAGTTTGCACGTGTTCACATTATTTAAAACCCAAAACCTTGACGAGATTTTTGAAAACTTAAAGGGGTTCAAAACCTTATAACAGAGGGTTCAAAACCTTACAATAGAGGGTTCAAAACCTAGTAATCAATCATCCTAGAACAGATGATTAGTTTTCAAAGCGGTTTTGAAATTTATGTTCTTGTTGTGGTCGTCGCCTAAGGATAGGTGACGGTATTGTTTTATGACTAAACGCAAGTAAACTCGCGTTAGGGTCCTAGAAAGGTTATAGACTAGGTCAAAGCATTACTAATAACCTAATTCACTATAACCATTGGCTCTGATACCATCTTTTCTGTCACACCCCGACCACGTAGAACATACTAAACGTGGCGGAAACATCGGGGAGTGTTGTAACAGAATTAATTGTTTCAAATCCATGGCAATTGAAGTTTCGTTTTATTAATCAATCATTTGAGTTTACATTGTTTAAACAAGAAACAAAGGTTACATAACATAAGTTAACTAGTTATTGTCTCGTTTTAAGTCGCTAAAGCACGAGTCCGCCTAAGTATGTCTTGATAAATCCTATGCATCATCTCCTGAAAACACATGTGAAAATAGGTACGCCAGCATAAAAATTCCTGTGAGATACATAGGTTTTGTGAAAATAGGATTCATGACTTATGTTTGAGAATTTGTTTAATAACAGTCAGTCATGAACCTTGTAATTTGCTTTGTCTTGTAAATCATTTGAAAAACGATAATATCAGATGATATGTATAAATAAATGTAAGGTTAAATGAATAACCATGTAAAATGTGTTTGTATAAGATAAGTTGTTTGTAAAACAATGTCTTGTGAAAAGTATGTTATTTGTATAAAATGTTCTATGCCTCAAACTGAAATGATTCAAATAACGCTACGATATGTAATACCATACAAACACTTATATATAGGAAGTACCAGCGGCGTATCCACCATGCTTGTATCATATTACACACGCCTCGTTACTTAATCACTAACTCAAACCAAACCAAACCAAACAATGTAAGATGTCTATGTTTAAACCAACTTCCAAATGTATTGAAATAATATGTTAAAATGTTTATGTCAAGATGTAAATCATGTAATGTATAACCAAAATGATATGTATGGCTAGTGAAATGCATCAACTAAACCATATGCACAAAAACATAGTATTGAAGTAAAACGTAGTTTAACTCAAAGTTATGTTTTGTGTAGTAAATGCATGATCAATGTAAATCATGTAATACGCATCCAAAATGTAATCATGTGATGAATAACAAATGTACTAAGTATGCAACAATAGACATACGTAGCATGTGACCTGTACTAAGTATGCAACAATAGACATACGTAGCATGTGACCTGTACTAAGTATGCAACAATAGACATACGTAGCATGTCATGTAATGTAGAACGATGTACTAAGTACGCACACAATGGGCATACATAGCATGAAATGTAATGAAATCATGTACTATAATGTACTAACAAACGTAGCAGGTATATGATGTGAAAACAGGAAAGCAGGAAAGTAACAAGTAGGCACATGTGTTTCACCCCAAAACAGTTTGGAAAACAGTAAAAGAGGGGTTCTATGTACTCACTTGAGATTGCTTAGTAGTCCTTGAGTAACAACCAAACAATGCTAGAGATTGCGGATATCAAACGGCACCTAATATAGGTAACTATGTTAATAAACCGGACCTAAATCGGAGGATTTAGATAGAATGAGAGTTTGCAAACCAAACGAGTATAGAGACTCGTGTCATATGGTTTAACAAAGCCTACATACTAAATGAAACCTAACCTAAGTGTTTACGACCCATTACGACCCGTTTAGGTAGCTTATGCTACTTTAACGCGTCGTTCGCGTGAAACGCGTTCGGACCGCCTAACTAGCCCTATGACAAGTGTTATATGCCTAAACATGTTACATAATCAGTTATGTGACAAAAGTTTAGGTTACATATGCTTAATTACCAATTATACATGAAAAGGGTATTCTGGTAATTTTCCTAAGGCATATAAACTACCTATCATACAACTACTTAAACGATGTGACAATAAGGTATAACCTCGGAAGGTTATTCCCTATACACTATGGTCACCTAATGTATTTGGTCGGATCCTAATGATCGACCAAACTGGGTCGGGTTCGAAGGTATAAGCGATTTATTAGATCGCTTACCCTACGACCCTAGACAACGTGGTAATCAGTAGGCATAGTCCCAAGGGATTATAACCAACGTGATCACACTCACGTTGCGAAGTTCAAACGAACTTCGCATTGACCATAAACTGGTCAATGCAGAAAGTTAAACAAAGTTTGACTTTCAGACTCGAAAGACTCGAAAAGCAATAAAAGAACGAAGAATACTTACGAAGGGTCCCCGAATGCTAATCTCGATTCAAGAATCTCAGGTATGAAACAATGGTTTCAACTTAGATTTTCTCAAATCAAAATTCTAGTGATTTAAGCAATGGGGGGCATGGGGTATATATAGTTTTCGGTCCACCGTTAAGATCGTTTCATGGAAACCGTGCTTTAATCGCATCCGTACAAGTGTTGGAACCTTATGGTGACTAAAAATGATCCTTATCATCTGACTAAGCAATTGAGAATGTGTGGGTGTGGTTAAAACAGCTGGAACCTGCTGTTAAAAACACTAAATCTGTTCTGATAGTCGGACGCAACCCGCTTCAGGATCAGGCAAGTATAATGCGGGCCGCCTGGAGCTTCTGATCTGAATATAAGTTTCCAAAATGACAGTTTCAGCCCCTGCACGTGTTTAAGGCCATTTCTGACACTTCTAAGGCCCGGAAAGCCAACTTTAAGGCCCTAAAATGATGCCTAAACATTGTGGACATGAAACATGCTCAAAAATATGCCGGATGTTGGTTCGTTTGGTCGTACGAACGCGATGTTCTCTTAATTACGACGGAATGCGCATAAGCGCGAAAAACGATCCAAATGACGCGACGAATGGATTTTTCTTATGCCAAACACTAAAATAAAATATTTTAGTGCTTACATAAATTTTTGGATGTCCGGATGTATTCAGAACGTAAGTTATGCGCGAAAATGCAAACTTGTGCACTTTTTGACACTTTTAGTCCCTGAATGACACAAAAGTTTATTTTAGCATACCGAACACCTCAAAGCCTATTTCTAAGCTATGTGAAGGATATTTATGGTATGTTTAACTTATGGTCATGCTCTGGAATGTCTGTTACAGTTCAAATTGGCATACTTTCGCAGTTTGTCAACTTTAGTCCCTGTAAGCGATTTAACTTGATTTTGCAATACCAAAGCCTTCAAAACTTATTTCTAAGTTATGTAAAGATTATTTAAGGTATGTTAAGTATATTTCACTATTCCGAAGTGTTCGTTGCATTAAACTGGTTATATTTACGCATCAGTGCGCGTATAACCTTCCAGAAAGCGATATAAAGTTTGAAATCGAACAAGAATTGATATGTGTAAACGATACACATATTTTTACAAATCCCAAGTATGAAATACAATATTTCATTGGTTTGGCATTTGTTTGATGGTTGAGGTGACACAGGTGTCACATATAGGTCCGGTTTATTAATGTAGTTACCTATATTTGGTGCCGTTTGATACCCGTGATCTCTAGCATTGTTTGGTTGTTACTCAAGGACTACTAAGCAATCTCAGGTGAGTACATAGACCCCTCTTTTACTGTTTTCCAAACATTTTGGGGTGAAACACATGTGCCTACTTGTTACTTTCATGCTTTCCTGTTTTCACATCATATAATTGCTATGTTCATTTGTACATTTATAGTACATGATTTCATTGTGTTTTATGCTATGTATGCCCATTATGTGCGTACTTAGTACATTATTTTACATTACATTTTATGCTATGTATGCCCATTGTGTGCGTACTTAGTACATTATTTTACATTACATTTATGCTATGTATGCCCATTGTGTGCATACTTAGTACATTATTTTACATTACATTCTATGCTATGTATGTCCATTGTGTGCATACTTAGTACATTTATTATTCATCACATGCTTACATTTTGGTATGACATTTGGTTTGTTTAAATGGGACAATGTACATTCATTAACACCGATCATGCCGCTCGGTAGTAGGTAGTGGTACCATAGGACTTGACAAATCCCATTCCTGAAATCTCGGGTTTTGTTTCGACGTAAGGAATGACCGAATCCGAATACATCTTTTGATAACCTTTACTAAAAGGGTTATCCGACTGTCGCAAGGCTTGGATGTATGAATTTTCATAATACCACATAAATGTTTATATTAGTATAGCATGCATTTATTATACAAAACATAACTTTGATTTAAACCATGTTTTACTTCAATACCTTGTTTTTGTGCATTTTACATATGGTTTAGTTGATATATTTCACTTACCATACATAAACATTTTGACATTTACATACACAATTCATGATTTACATTAGACATAAACATTAGACATAGACATTAGACATGGTTTTCACATAAACATTTTGACATTTGATTATACGTAAACATTTTACTTTGGTGGTTTGGTTTGGGTAAGTGATTTAAGTAACGAGGTGTGTGTAATACGATACAAGTATGGTGGATACGCCGCTGGTACTTCCTATATATAAGTGCTTGTATGGTATTACATATCGTAGCGTTATTTGAATCATTTCAACATAAGACATATAACATTTTATACAAATAACATACTTTTCACAAGACATTGTTTTACAAACAACTTATCTTATACAAACTCATTTTACTTGGTTATTCATTTAACCATACATTATTCTCTTATTTATACATATCATCTAAACTTATTGTTTTTCAAACGATTTACAAAACAAATCAATTTACAAGGTTCATGACTGACTTTTGCTAAACCACTTTTTCCTAAACTTACAAGTCATGAATCCTATTTTCACAAAACCTATGTATCTCACAGGCATTTTTATGCTGACGTACCTATTTTCACATGTGTTTCAGGATATGATGCATAGGATTTATCAAGATACACTTAGGCGGACTTGGGCCTTAGTGACAATAAAAGATGCAAGACTAGTTATTTATGTTATGTTTCTTTGATTGTCAAGACATTGTAACTCTTTTAACCAATAAAACAATATTTCAATTTCCATGTGTTATGAAACAATGATTCTGTTACAACACTCCCCGACATTTCCGCCACGTTTTGTTGTTTTACGTGGTCGGGGTGTGACAGAAAAGTTGGTATCAGAGCCCATGGTTATAGGGAATTAGGTTATTAGTAATACTTTGACCTAGTCTATAACCTTCCTAGGACCCTAACGCGAGTTTACTTGCGTTTAGTCATAAAACAATACCGTCACCTATCCTTAGGCGACGACCTCAACAAGAACACAAATTTCAAAACCGCTTTGAAAACTAATCATCTGTTCAAGGATGATTGATTACTAGGTTTTGAACCCTCTATTGTAAGGTTTTGAACCCTCTATTGTAAGGTTTTGAACCCTCTGTTATAAGGTTTTGAACCCCTTTGAGTTTTCAAATCTCGTCAAAGTTTGGGTCTTATAATGTGAACACGTGCAAACTGGAAGTGTGAATGCCTGTACCCTGAGTTTTTTGTCGAAGGCGTACAAATCCGCAGTATCGGACCAGTCACTCTTACCTGGGAACTCTTGGGGTGAGTGTTCACTAATAGGCGAGCATGTCTTCAGTGATACATTAATATGACCCGTTTACTTTGATTTTCCACCGTCTCATTTGTTTGCCTTAGGTAACAAACAAATGATCGCAAATTCTTATGCATTGCCATTCTGTATTGTTTATCCGATGACGTTTCACTTGTTTCTCCCTATGTCTTTCATTTCTTTCTAGAATGTCTCTTCCTCTCAGCAACGGTCAAATGTCCGAGCGAACAGCCAAATTTGCCCAGAGAATAAGCGAAGTAATCCTTAAGACTGTTGAATTAGGCATTGCAATGTCTCGTCTCAACAATGAAGCCACTCAAGAGCCATCAAAGGAAGCAGAAGTCAAGACAACACCACCAGCCAAGAAACCAATCAAGGAATCAAAGACCATGGATGAATAGACTGGATCCCCTAAGAAGTCAAAGAAGCGAAAGGCTTCTCAGAACTTCGCCGTGGTCGCTCACAATGGTCAAGCCATCCCCAACCAACCAGCTCAACCCCCTGCTAGGAAGCCATACAATGGAACTGCACCCTTGTGCAACCAATGTAACCTTCATCATCATGCTAGTGTGAAGTGCCGCGAATGCCAAATTTGTGGACTTAAAGGTCATACAGCAAAAGTTTGCCGAGCAGCAGCAGTACCAAATCAACAGGACCCATCCGGGTAGCAACACCACCTGCTAAGAAGCAATACAAGGGAACGGCACCAATATGCGACAAATGTAATGGGCATCACCAAGCTCACTTACAGTGTCGTCTGTGTGTATCATGTGGGCGAGTTGGTCACCTGGTAAGTGCTTGTTGATATAACCCGAACCAAGGTGGTCCAAATCAACCACAAGCCGACCCTGCTCAAGCTCGCTTTCAGCATGGATCGTGCTACAACTGTGGCAAGATGGGGCATTTCATGAATAAATGCCCGAAGCTTGCTAAGGCAAATCCAACCCACGGATGAGCAGTTGGCTGATTAGAAGATGTTGTTGTCTTATGCTTTTGTTTCTTCTATTTCTTGTAATGTGAAACAATCTGTTTTGTTTATAAATAAATTGTTGTTCACAATTCTGATATACAAGTGTAGTTACATGAGTAAATGGAAATTCTCTATAATACCTGTATTAAGGAACTATGTTCCTTACAAACTACTCTTGTGATTCTCTCTTTCAAATGATCGCTCATGATTCCCTCAAAAATTTTAAGTACTCGTTTCACTCTAAGAAACAAAGTACAGAAAATAAAGTGACATTATGAGTAATCATGCTTCTGCACATCTGTGCCTTTGAATCCTTGGTTAGATAACTAAGGGTATTTTCAAATCTCATACCCATTACGTTTTGATTTTTTTTTCAACATACATAGTAAGAGTATTTCAAAAACAATCTTCATGATCTCAAAACATTTCATATAGTTTGAAAACAATTTTTTCGAATGCATTGGCTATGTTTTCAAAAACAACCTTCATAATTTCAAAATGTTTCATATAGTCTGAAAACAATATTAACACAATACATTTTCTTATCAAGTGCATGATTTCGAAAAGCATCATTCATGTTTTCAAAAATCTTATACATAATTTCAAAATTCATCTCGCATGATTTTAAAACAATTTTTTTTATAAATATATACCTACCTAATACACCTACTTTATGATTTCAAAGGTATTATATATAAGGTTTCAAAAACATTGAACACATTTTTTTAAGAACCCCATGCATAGTTTTCAAAAATATTTTCTTCATACATTGACTTCACCTTCAAATTTCGCTTCATATGTCACCTTGGCATATCTAGCATCTCAACTTCATAAGCATTTTTACTTCATGTTTTGACTTAAGCACATCCAGTGCACGGTTTTAAAACATCTTCAACTTCTAAAATCAATATGGGATCTTTTTATCTTCACAATTAGACCCTTGTGGATGATTATCATTCAAATCAGAGTCCTTAATTGGATTACTTATGTACCTAAATTCGAACATTTCGGTTCCTTATAATCGAAATCGAACTTTTCTTTTAAAAATCTTTCTATCTTTATAGTTAGATTCTTGATAATGTTTAAAGTACCAAATGAAATCCACGAGATGGATTCCTAGTGTGATTTAAATACATGTGCTCTGTTAGCAAAACTAATTAACAAATTAAAGATCTAGATAAACAATCTTTGTGGTTATATGACTATGTGTTTATGCATCTTGTGTTTTCTTTTATGCATTTTGTGTTTTATACTCTGGGTATTCGTTATCCAAATCCTCGTAGAATCTTTCATATCTTCATATGAGGGATTCGTAGTAGGATATTCAAAAAGGTACTACGTTAAATCCTTAATGGGCTTCTATGTAATAGTTAAGACCCTTGGATTATATAGTACCATTCCATGATTCATAAGAGACCCTTTTAGTGGTCTAGTAAAAAAGATTGATTCAAAAATCTGGTTAAGAATGACATGTGATGATATAAGCTGAAAAGACTCCTTGGTTGTCTATTAAAATCATTTATTGATTTAATAAAAGGGACCCTATGGTGGTCTAGTCACACTCATCACAGGTTTGTTCATTTGGTTTTCTCCTACACATTATAAAGTAGACTGTGTGAACTATGCAAGGAATTGCCTAATTATGGACGCGTACATAATTATGAAATTTAGTGCATAGAAACCCAGTAAGATTTATTATGTGTAAGAACCGATAGTGACAACAATAACAAAATGAGAACGATGTAATGGAGGTACGGTGGACGCACCAATGACGCGTCATATACTTGTATATAAGTATCCCTCTTACATTGCAAGCATGATGTTATTAAAGTTACTAGAAGTTCAGAACCCTAACCAATGTTGTTCGATCTTTTCAACTCCATGTTTTAAACTCTCACAAGTTTCCTCTAAATAAAATTTCGGGACGAAATTTCCTAAAGTAGGGGAGACTGTGACACCTGGGTCACTACGACCATCAAACAAATATCAAACCAATGAAATATTGTATCTCCTACTTAGGATTTGTACAAATATGTGTATCATTTGCACATATCAATTCTTGTTCGATTTCAAGCTTTAAATCGCTTTCTGGAGGGTTATACGCGCACTGATGCGTAAATATAACCAGTTTAATGCAACGAACACTCCGAAATAGTGAAATAGGCTTAACATACCTTAAATAACCTTTACATAACTTAGAAAAAAGTTTTTAAGGCTTTGGTATGGCAAAATCAAGTTAATTCGCTTACAGGGACTAAATTTGACAAACCGCGAAAGTATGCCAATTTGAACTGTAACAGACATTCCGGAACATGACCATAAGTTAAACATACCATAAATATCCTTTAAATAGCTTAGAAATAGGCTTTGAGGGGTTCGGTGTGCTAAAATAAACTTTTGGGTCATTCAGGGACTAAAAGCGTCAAAAAGTGCACAAGTTTGCACTTTCGCGCGTATCTTGCGTTCTGAATACATCCGGACATCCAAAAATTTATGTAAGCACTAAAATATTTTATTTTAGTGTTTGGCATGAGAAAAATCCATTCATCGCGCAATTTGGATCGTTTTTCGAGCTTATGCGCATTCCGTCGTAATTAAGCGAACATCGCGTTCGTACGACCAAACGAACCAACATCCGACATATTGTTGAGCATGTTTCATGTCCACAATGTTTAGACATCATGTTAGGGCCTTAAATTTGGCTTAACGGGCCTTAAACATGTCGAAAATGGCTTAAACACATAACAGGGACTGAAACTGCAACTTTTGAAACCTGTTTCTGATTTGTGCAGCCCAGGCGGGCCACGTAAGATTCAGTTGTCACTTACACGGGCCGCGAGGCCCCTTCTGACCAGATTAAATGTTTCTAATAGCTGTTAACAGCTGTTAACCACTCCCAAATCCTTTGCCACATGTTGATCGCTTATGGTGGGGGGGGGGGGGGCAATTTGGGTTCCATAACATTCCGACAAGTGTACGGGTGAGATCAAGGCACGATATTCAAGAAACGATCCTAACGGTGGTCCATTTACTATAAATACCCAGCCATCCCCATTGCAAAACCCACTTGAAATCTGAGAATTCTCTAAGTTGGGGTGTTTCATCACCTCATACCTGAGAATACTTGGATTATCAATCTTGCGGGGACCCTTTGTAAGTGTTCTTTCGTTCTTTTATTTCATTTTAGCGTAAAAGTCAAACTTTGTTTGACTTTCTGCGTTGACCAGTTTATGGTCAATGCGAACTTCGTTTGAACTTCATAACGTGAGCGTAATCACGATGGTCATAGTCCCTAGTGACTATACCTACTGATTACCACGTTATCTAGGCTCAGTGACGAGTCATAGTTTCGGCCAAAATGCGTGTTATTGCGTATTTTGTAACCAAACTACTCTTAGGTATCAAAACCGTTTGTTTTGATACCAAACCTGTTTTCTAAACTTAGTTAAGCATGTTTTAACATGCTTAGCTCATCACTTTTAGTTTAGTGCTTATATAGGGTCGTAAGGTAAGCGATCTAAACAATCGCTTATACTTTCGAACCCGACCCATTTAGTCGATCATTAGGATCCGACCAAACACATTAGGTGACCATAGTTGTATAGGGAATAACCTTCCGAGGTTATACCTTATGGTCACGACGTTTAGTTAGTTGTATGATAGGTAGTATATATGCCTTAGCTAAATTACCAAAATGCCCTTTTTACGCCAAAATTCATATTAAGCATATGTAACATAACTTTTGATATCAAAACTGATATGGCAACAATATTAGACATGTTAAGGCATATTTTACTTATCATAGGGCTAGTTAGGCGTTCCAAACGCATTTTGCGCGAATGACGCGTTAAAGTAGCATAAGCTACCTAAACGGGTCGTAATGGGTCGTAAGCACTTAGGTTAGGTTTCATTTTAGTATATGGGATTTGTTAAACCATATCATATGAGTTCCAATACTCATTTGGTTTACGAAACCTCATACTATCCAATCCTCTGATTATAGGTCCGGTTTATTAATGTAGTTACCTATATTAGGTGCCGTTTGATACCCGTGATCTCTAGCATTGTTTGGTTGTTACTCAAGGACTACTAAGCAATCTCAGGTGAGTACATAGACCCCTCTTTTACTGTTTTCCAAACATTTTGGGGTGAAACACATGTGCCTACTTGTTACTTTCATGCTTTCCTGTTTTCACATCATATACTTGCTATGTTCATTAGTACATTTATAGTACATGATTTCATTATGTTTTATGCTATGTATGCCCATTGTGTGCGTACTTAGTACATTATTTTACATTACATTTTATGCTATGTATGCCCATTGTGTGCGTACTTAGTACATTATTTTACATTACATTTATGCTATGTATGCCCCTTGTGTGCATACTTAGTACATTATTTTACATTACATTCTATGCTATGTATGCCCATTGTGTGCATACTTAGTACATTTTTATTCATCACATGCTTACATTTTGGTATGACATTTGGTTTGTTTAAATGGGACAATGTACATTCATTAACACCGATCATGCCGCTCGGTAGTAGGTAGTGGTACCATAGGACTTGACAAATCCCATTCCTGAAATCTCGGGTTTTGTTTGGACGTAAGGAATGACCGAATCCGAATACATCTTTTGATAACCTTTACTAAAAGGGTTATCCGACTGTCGCAAGGCTTGGATGTATGAATTTTCACAATACCGCATAAATGTTTATATCAGTATAGCATGCATTTATTATACAAAACATAACTTTGATTTAAACCATGTTTTACTTCAATACCTTGTTTTTGTGCATTTTACATATGGTTTAGTTGATATATTTCACTTACCATACATAAACATTTTGACATTTACATACATAATTCATGATTTACATTAGACATAAACATTAGACATAGACATTAGACATGGTTTTCACATAAACATTTTGACATTTGATTATACGTAAACATTTTACTTTGGTGGTTTGGTTTGGGTAAGTGATTTAAGTAACGAGGCGTGTGTAATACGATACAAGTATGGTGGATACGCCGCTGGTACTTCCTATATATAAGTGCTTGTATGGTATTGCATATCGTAGCATTATTTGAATCATTTCAACATAAGACATATAACATTTTATACAAATAACATACTTTTCACAAGACATTGTTTTACAAACAACATATCTTATACAAACTCATTTTACTTGGTTATTCATTTAACCATACATTATTCTCTTATTTATACATATCATCTGAACTTATTGTTTTTAAAACGATTTACAAAACAAATCAATTTACAAGGTTCTTGACTGACTTTTGCTAAACCACTTTTTCCTAAACTTACAAGTCATGAATCCTATTTTCACAAAACCTATGTATCTCACAGGCATTTTTATGCTGACGTACCTATTTTCACATGTGTTTCAGGATATGATGCATAGGATTTATCAAGATACACTTAGGCGGACTTGGGCCTTAGTGACAATAAAAGATGCAAGACTAGTTATTTATGTTATGTTTCTTTGATTGTCAAGACATTGTAACTCTTTTAATCAGTAAAACAATATTTCAATTTCCATGTGTTATGAAACAATGATTCTGTTACAACACCCCCCCACGTTTCCGCCACGTTTTGTTGTTTTACGTGGTCGGGGTGTGACATTTGACACTGGTGCCAACTATAGTTTTGTATCGCTAGAATTTAAGAAAATGCTTGGGTTAACTGCTAGTAAATTAGACATTCCGTACTCAATTGAACTGGCTAATGGAAGGCTAGTTGAAACAAATGAAGTTATCAGAGGTTGCATAATAGAGCTGGGAGAACACGAGTTTACACTGGATCTACTGCCAGTCGAGTTGGGAAGCTTCGACGTGGTAGTAGGGATGGATTGGTTGTCAAGCAACAAAGCCGAAATTGTATGTTACGAGAAGACCATTCGCATTCCATTGGCGGATGAAGAAACGATTGTGGTACACGGAGAGAAGCGCGATACGCCCTTAAGGATCATTAGCTGTTTGAAAGCTAGGAAATGTTTGAAGAAGGGATGTGTTGCCTTCTTGGCACACATCGTCGATAAAGAAGCCGCTGAGCCGAAGCTAGAAGATATTCCAGTCGTAAAGGAGTACCCTGAAGTCTTTCCAGAAGACTTACCAGGATTGCCGCCACAAAGGCAAGTCTAGTTTCATATTGACTTAGTTCCAGGCGTCGCGCCTGTGGCTAAGGCACCCTATAGACTTGCACCTTCAGAGATGCAAGAGCTGTCGACACAACTTCAGGAGTTGTTAGACAAGGGATTTATCATGTGACAACTGGCACGAAACCGGTAATTTCCGTACACTTTAATTATTATTTAATGACTGCAATTATGTGATTAAATGTCAACATTGTCTGATTACTTACTATACAAGTGAATTCATGTACGTTTTATACTACAAGAATTACATTATGCAATAATGAACTGCGATGCGTCAGAAATATTAAGTAAACTCACCGGTAAGACACAATGTGTCAACAAATCTGCAGAAAGCAGTTAGACAAAAGAATTGGAGCCTAGGTGTAGGTCCAACGACAAAAATACATTAAAACCCAAGAGTACATACAAGGGTTAACATATAGACATACCGGAAGCTAAAATAAGCAATAGAAAGCACCCGAAACACACTTTAAGTGTAGAATTTCAGTAAATTCAGCTATAATCAGCATTATGACACATAAATATTATGCACAAATTATGATTTATCATTCGGAATACTTCCCTAAGTGTCGGGAATTGAAAGTATTAAAAAAGGGGACATAAAGGACAATACATGGTGCAATTTAGCACTTTAACGAACCGGTATTTAACCGAACAATCGGACATTACCCGGAACACCAAAATAATGCTAGAAGCATTGTTTTTATTTTTCTAAGCTAGTTAGGGCCCCCGAACACCCTAACACACTATATATTTAATAACACACCATAAGGCACTAACTAAACATTTGATTTCTAACTAATCACTAACTAATAGTTGGAAATATTACACTTACCGCCCCTAATGTTGGACGGTTGGGAGACAAATCCCACATGGGATTTTAATTTCATATTTTATTGGATCTTGTCACTAGTGCAAGGAACATATTACCCAAGAGTTAACACTTGAACTTGGTTTATAAGTAAACATGGAAGGTTAAACCTCATTCTTACACACACTAGAAAAACACACAACTTCTCTACTCCCCTTGGGAGCTCTCGGCCGAAACCAATCCCCCATACACCCACCTTCAAACATTCATCTTCATACATTACAAGCACATACAAAGGTGTTAGAGATCCTACAACGAAGCTCGGTGTGTTCGGAAGTTGAAGGACCACTCTCATCTTCTTTTATCCACCACTTTTCTACACTTGAACTTCCCTAGCCTTGAGCTAGTGGTAAGATCTTAGATCCTTTCATTCTTCATCTTATTTAAGTGGTTAAAGAATGATTCATGATGTTAAACTTAAGGAACACTAAGAAACTTGAAGATGAAACCTTAACATAAGCTCTAAATATAAAGAAATCATGTTGTTTTAGTAAATATACTTGTTGATTATTGTTTGTTTGTAGAAATGTTGTTGACCATCATGTAATCTTGCTAGATCATGATTAAAAACATAATCTAGCAAGATGAGAGGATGAACATGTTAAAGGTTATGGATCATCCTTACTAAAGTCATGAACTTGAATGAATATAATGTTTCTTGAAAAATAATGATTAAAGTGTGTTGTGAATCACATAGATCTAAATATTTCAAGTATGATTATCCAAGAAACCAAGTTAAAAATACAAGTTTCACTAAATCTTGGTTCTTACATAAATAAACATCATTTTTAGTGGTTAACAAAGTAAAGAAACACATGTGTAACAAGAAAAATACATGAAGAAATATTTTTAGAAAACATGAACATAAGTTGTAAAGAATCATATTCTTTAAAAATGGATTTTTTAAAGAAGCAACCACACTTTAAAGGGTAAAAAGACTTACTAAATGCACTAGTAAGTTACTATGCATTTTTATAAATTATCAAGTTCATGAAATAGAGAAATTGATGTATATTGTTGATTATTGTTGTTGAAATTGATGGATGATGATTTAAAAGAAAATAAACACATGTTTTGAAAACATGGGAAAACCTCCATTTTTAGGGGAAACTCTGTCAAAATTTCTATAAATTTTGACACTTAGAAAAATATAAGTTTTTGAGAAACTTATCCCCTAAAAATGTATCTAAAAACATTTACCAAGGTTTCCCAAACTTTTGTGTTAAGAAATGAGGATTTGTTCAAGAATAAAAATGGATATTAAGTAATGTATATTTTTGAGAAAAATATATATATTTATTGATCGCCAAATTTTGTGCTAAGTGTATGTAGTATGTATTATACTTGATAGTGTATTAGGACTTGAAAATACACTAAATACTCATGAGAAGTAAAAACACAAAAATACACATACAACATACAAGATACATAAATCGGGTGCAAAATACAAGATACTTATATTTATTTTTGAGAAAATAATATAAGTAAGATACATAGTTAAAAATATAAATTATTTTTAACACAAGGATACATATACAAAAGATAGTGACTTGTGCTTGTGCGATACAAGTCTAGTGACAAACGATAATAAAACATGTTTAGGTCACGACGCATTATAAGCAAAACCCGGTGAAGTTTACGACGCAAGGAATGCAAAGTTGTGAGTTCATGCTCCCCCTTTTCTTTAACTGTTTTCAGTTTTATAACTTCGGGGGTGAAATACATGTTACTGAATGTTTACAGGAAAGTTCGTGTCCCTACTTTTAAATCTTTTACATACTTTTAAACTTGGGGCGAACACATGAAAATTGATACTTGATATAATAAACGAGAATTGATACTTGACATGATGAATACATAAACAAGAAGCACTCTTGGTGATCACTAGTACCAAGTATGATGCGTTTTGAGGAATGATACGAGAAATCATGTCATGAATAGGGTACCATAAGCACCATTAATCGCGTACAAACTTAGACCGCAGAACAAAAGGTTAGATCTAACGGGTGTCCGGGCAGCCACACTCTCGGTGAACACTAGTACCGAGTAGTGCTTTTGTGTCTCCGTCGTGAATCGACAACTAGAAAAATGCCTATGGTTTGGTGACTTCCTATGTCGTGTCACATGTTAATGGCCTTGCAACCCATTACCTACACAAGAATACTTTATTTGTACGAAGTTCGTACACAAGAATACTTTATTTGGTTCATACCACAAGAATACTTTATTTACACAAGAATACTTTATTTTCACAAGAATACTTTATTTTGTTTTCATACAAAGTATACAAACGTGTTCAACACAAAACTGCATGAATTCACACCAACATTATGTTGACTTTTTTCCAAAACTCACATGTATTTCAGTTAACTAAAAGTGGATGTGCACGCGGTCTCACTCATGCTCGTGGATGTCGTTTATGGTTGTCTCAAATAAGTTGTGAACTTTCAGACAATATGTCGTTTCGTGATGTAAACACTAAAACTATGATTTCGGTTATGTAATGTTTGGTATTCGAAGTTATTTTATGAGCATGTATAATGTTTACTAATCGTATGCAATGAAAACCTTTCATGATCACACCTCGTGCTTCCGCCGCAGAAAGGGGTGTGACATATCAGACCAAGCTTCTCGCCTTGGGGAGCTCCAGATTTGTTCGTTAAAAAGAAGGATGGTAGTTTTTGCATGTGTATCGACTACCGGGAGCTGAACAAGTTGACAATCAAGAATAGATATCCTTTGCCACGAATTGATGACCTGTTCGATCAATTACAAGGTTCAAGTTTTTACTCAAATATCGATCTACGATCAGGTTATCAACAATTGAGAATACAAGAGGAAAGTATTCCAAAGACTGCTTTTAGGACTTGCTATGGACATTACGAGTTATGGACATTACGAGTTCCTGGTCATGCCGTTTGGTTTGACAAACGCGCCAGCCATGTTTATGGATCTAATGAACAGAGTCTGTAAGCCGTACCTCGATAAGTTCGTAATCGTGTTTATTGATGACATTTTGATTTATTCAAAGACGAAAGAAGAGCACGAACAGCACTTAAGAGCTATTCTAGAGCTGCTTAAGAAAGAAAAGTTATACGCAAAGTTCTCGAAGTGCGAGTTCTGGCTACGTGAAGTTCAGTTTCTTGGTCACGTGGTTAACGGAAATGGAATTCATGTGGATCCCACAAAGATGGAGGCGATCAAGAACTGGGAGACTCCTAAGACACCAACCGAGATTCGACAGTTTCTAGGTTTGGCTGGTTATTATCGCAGGTTCATTGAGGATTTGTCGAAAATCGCTCAACCTTTAACCACTCTCACACAGAAAGACAAGAATTTTGATTGGGGAGACAAACAAGAAGAAGCATTTCAACTGTTGAAAAACAAGCTCTGTGACGCGCCAATCTTATCACTACCCGAAGGCACGGACGACTTCGTGGTATATTGTGACGCCTCACGTCAAGGTTTAGGCTGCGTGCTAATGCAATGTCAGAAGGTTATAGCATATGCATCTCGCCAGTTGAAGATTCACGAGAAAAATTACACCACACATGATTTGGAATTGGGCGCGGTGGTGTTTGCATTGAAAATCTGGTGACATTACTTATACGGCACGCGATGTACAATCTTCACTGATCATAAGAGCCTGCAGCACATGTTTGATCAAAAAGAGCTTAACATGAGACAAAGATGCTGGGTAGAACTATTGAACGATTATGATTGTGAGATCAAGTATCACCCAGGGAAGGCGAATGTGGTCGCCGATGCCCTGAGTCGAAAGGAAAGGATTAAGCCCATAAGGGTTAGGGCTTTGGAAATGATCATACAAACGGACCTCTCGTTGCGCATTCGTGCCGCACAGAGAGAAGCTCTCAAGGAAAGGAATATTGAGAAGGAATATCTCCGTGGGATGGAGAAGCAGTTGGTACCAAACGGGGAAGGAACGTTGTGTTTCATGAAACGAATTTGGGTTCCTTTTGTTTGGTGGTTTGAGAAATGTTATTTTTGATGAAGCTCACAAGTCACGGTACTCGATCCATCCAGGATCAGATAAAATGTACCAAGATCTAAAGGATTTCTATTGATGGCCAAGGATGAAAGGCGATGTTGCGATGTATGTTGGCAAATGTTTAACTTACGCCAAGGTAAAGGTTGACTACCAAAAGCCTTCAGGTCTCTTGCAGCAACCTGAAATACCCCAATGGAAATGGGAACAGATTTCTTTGGACTTCATAACGAAATTGCCAAGGACGCCCAAGGGCCATGATACGATTTGGGTAATAGTAGACCGTCTAACGAAGTCTGCACACTTTTTACCAATCAAGGAAAAAGACAACATGAGTAAACTTGCTGAAATATACATGAGGGAGATTGTTGCACGACATGGAGTGCCGCTCTCAATTATCTCTGATAGAGATGGACGCTTCGTGTCAAGGATTTGGCAATCCTTTCAAGAAGTATTTGGTTCTCAGTTGAATCTAAGTAATGCATTTCATCCGCAGACAGACGGGAAGAGTGAACGAACGATTCAAACGTTGGAAGACATGTTGCGGGCTTGCGTAATGGATTTAGGTGGAAGTTGGGACGCTCACCTACCATTGGTTGAATTTTCGTACAATAACAGTTATCATGCAAGCATCTAAGCCGCACCGTTCGAAGCTCTCTATGGACGCAAATGTCGAAAACTGGTTTGTTGGGCCGACGCGGGTGATAGACAGTTAGTTGGTCCAGAATTGGTTCAGGAGACGACTGACAAGATTGCACAGATCCGAGAGCGCATTAAAGCGGCTCGCGATCGTCAAAAGAGTTATGCGGACCTGAGAAGGAAGCCTTTGGAATTTGAGGTAGGAGATATGGTTTGGCTAAAAGTTTCACCCTGGAAGGGTGTGGCACGCTTTGGGAAGCGTGGGAAGTTGAATCCGCGGTACATTGGTCCATTCAGAATTCTGAAAAGGGTTGGTTTGGTAGCATACAAGTTGGACCTACCTGTTGAACTTAATGGCGTTCATGATACATTTCATGTATCTAATTTGAAAAAGAGTCCAACTCAAGAAACAGTTGTCATTCCTGCCGACAAAGTTCATATAGACGACACGCTCCACTTTACTGAAGAACCCGTTGAGGTTACGGATTGAAAGGTTAACAAGACACGCCGGAGTAGTGTCAAACTCGTCAAAGTTCGATGGAATGCACGACACGGGCCAGAGTTCACGTGGGAGCGAGAGGATCGCATGAAAGAAAAATACCCATATTTATTCCCCAAGACCCCTACAGCTAGTAGCAGAACTTAAGTTTCGGGACGAAATTTTCTTAATAGGGGGAGAATGTGACAACCGTCAAAATTTCAGGTATCCGTACAATTAATTAATATTAAATTTGTGCTTAATGACTGTGCTTGATTACAACTGCTGATTAAACTGCTTTCTAATTTCTGTTACATACATGCATATGCATCACATTTCATACCGTCACTCCATTTATTACACACAAACTTTAGTGACATACTTGATGCACAAAGCACAGTTAGCACAGTGAGCGGATAATTCGGGAATATACTGACAGTGCCAGTACATAGACATACACTATTTTGAGGCCCAGAATGAGCCAGAGACAAGGTACTACACTAGTATGGAGTGTAGGGGAGTAAGGGCCATAAGACTGCGTCACTAGGTGATAGTTTAGGTGCCGAAAAGTGCATAAAACCCACTTAAAATACAAAATTCTGCATCTATTAACAAAATTCAGCATTTAAATATGCTAGTCACTTGCAAAAATATGGCAAAATGGTCCTGTATGCTTTCCTAAGTGTCGGGAATTAAAAGTGTCACTAAAAGTTACATAAAGGACACTTTACGATATCACTTAGCACTTTAACGGAACGGTATCTAACCGAACAACCGGACATTACCCGGAATACTAAAATATTATCAGAAACATTGTTTCACTTTTTCTGAGCTAGTATTGGTTCCCGAGCACTATAACATACTACATAAGACATGGTACACACTTAAACACAAGACACTTACACTTAAAACCCTATTACTTAACTTTACCATCTAATTTACATCTTACCCCCCTCTATGTGTAACCGGCCCCAAGGGCCCCACCCCAAAGATTTTCTAATCTTCTAAAAATCTCCATAATCTTTCTTTGGATTTAGAAGTGATTGTGTTGTGTACTTGGTAGGACATATAAACCATTCGTTAATAGGATTAGATTTTATAAGTAACCTACCTTCTACACTTAATCAAAACACCACAACTTCATCTCTCTCTCCCTCTAAACAAGCTTCGACCGAACACCCAAGCACACACACTCACCATTTTCGATTTTTGTTCAACCAATCCAAGCTTCATTCAAGGTGCTACATGGTGTATAACGAGGCTCGGTGCTCACGGAACTTGAAGGACCACCTTCGTTTGCTTTTATCCTCTACATTTCCAAGCTTGATCTTCCCTAGCTTAAAAGCTAGTAGTAAGCTTCTTTGATCCTCATTTACTTCATGTTTATGGTGGTTAATAGTTATTTTATGATGAAAATATATGAACACTAAAAGATCATAAACATAAGTCTTGAACATAAAGCTAACATGATGATGAAATAAGATGAAATCTTGATGAAATAAAGTTGTTTTGATGTTGTTGTTGTTTATTTGATGATTACTAGTAATATGATGTTGAACATCATGGTTGAACTTGTTAAAGTAAGATTAAAAACTTAAGTTAACAAGTTAGGAGGTGATTAGTGATTTACATAAAGGAATCACCACCATATTTCAACATAAACTTGGTAACAAAATGATTTCTTGAAAAATATGTAAACAAAGTGAGTTGATGATCGTATGGATCCGAGGTTTACAAATGGTTTTTCCTAAATAAACCAAGTTAAAAAGACGACTTTTGAAAGACCATGATTCTTACACTATTTTTGGAAAGAAATAAATATATGGATAGTAGTGAGACATGAAAATGTGGTAAACAAATATTTTTGCAAAATTTGTTCACAAGTTGTGAACATCTAAAAATCCCGAGAATGAGATTTTAACAAAAGTAAACACACTTTAGAGGGTAACTAAACCCACTAAACACCCCACTAAGTTACTACACGTTTTTATGAAAAACCAAGTTCATGTTGTTATATAAAACGCATTGTTTTTGCACTTGAAAGATGTAATATTGTTTAGTGACTTGTTGATGATTGTTTGGATGAGTTTTTGGAAAATAAAATGATATGATTATTAGCATGGTCACCTCCGTTTACAAAGGAAACTCTGGCGAAATTTTCTAAAATTACAACACTTAGAAAATATTTTTTTCTAATAAATGTTACAAGTATATTTTACAACTTGTGTTTCGAAGATAAACTTCGCCATGGTTTTGTCACAAAAATACAAAGTATCGGAGGTTGGTTTTTGTAAATAAAAATGGGTAAATATATATTTAGAATATATATTTTATACTAAGACACTTGTGTGAATATTTGTATATTTTGTGAACTAGTTATATTATTTTAGGGTAAAATAATATAACTTACAAATACCATGGAAAATCACAACTCCAAAATAATACCAAAAATCACACGGAATGAATATTTAAGTTATACGCTTGATATTGTGAAACCAAACGCAAAGACATAACTTATAAAATATTCCAGAAAATACTTTTACACGTATATTTTTGGTAAAATATTATTTTGGAAACTAAAGAAGTAAAAATATATTATTTTTGGGAAAAATACATATATTTTGGAAATACTTTATTTCTGGACAAATAAGTTAAATATATTTTCCTAAGTGGGACTTAAAATATATTTTTCGAAACTACAAGTAGACATGTATAAAGGCCCCCATCCTTGGGAAAGAAATACGGAGTTAAAATACTAGAGAAGTATGAATACGAAGTAGTTGTCACTATTATTCCAAAACCTTAAAAATAATTTAAGTTAAAATAATTTATTTTAACAAATGATTATAACTTGGAATAATGTCAAGGAATCGTAACTCAAACGTAAACACAAAGGCAAGGCATGACCCTATCGTCTAATAGACTGTAGTACATTGTAGGGAGTCGTGTTTGCTGACGAGACCAGAGATTTGAGTACGATACAGGAGATGCACTACAGTGAGTTCATGTCCCCCTTTTCTCTTAACTATTTTCAGTTTTATACTTCGGGGGTGAAATACATGTTACAATTATTACAGACACTTTTATAAATGGTATGGTTTGCTTAAGGAGGGTTTACTACTTAGATCATGTGAAAGGTGGGTATAACACTTAAGGCCATTAATCCTCATTGTAGGACCGAGGGACATGAGTGATAGATCTATTTGGGTGTAGCGAGCCCACACCCATGCGGACCAGTGTGACACCTGTGTCTGTAATCATTGTAAACAGTTCAGTTATCAATAAAACAAAGTTATTTGATCCCAATGTTTGTTTGTTTATGTTTGACATTTTTCATGTTTGATTTTTATTCAATTTCAAACTCTATATCGCTTTCTGGAGAATTATACGCAAACTGGTGCGTAAACGTAATCAGTTTAACACGACGAATACTCCAGAACATCAACATATGCTTAACATGCCTTAAATAACCTTTACATAACTTAGAAATAAGTTTTGAAGGCTTTGGTATGGCAAAAACAAGTTTAATCGCCTACAGGGACTAAATTCGACAAAATGCGAAAGTATGCCAATTTGAACTGTAATGAACATTCCGGAACATGATCATAAGTTAAACACACCCTAAATATCCTTTTCATAGCTTAGAAATAGGCTTTGAGGGGTTCGGTGTGCTAAAATAAACTTTATGCTCATTACTAAAAGCGTCAAAAAAGTGCATAAGTTTGCATTTTCGCGCATAACTTACGTTCTGAATACATCCGGACATCCAAAAATTTATGTAAGCATTAAAATATTTTATTTTAGTGTTTGTCATGATAAAACTCCATTCGTCGCTTAATTTGGATCGTTTTTTTTTTGCGTTCGTTATGACTTCCGTCGTAATTAAGCGAATAACGCAACCGAGATACTTTTGAGCATGTTTTGAGTTTCCTATACTTTAAATTTATTTTAGAGCCTTCAAATGGTGTTAACGGGGCTTAAAAGTGCAAAAAAATCAAGTTTTGCAAGTGCAACGCCCATTTTTGAAATTTCTGACCAGATTCAATGAACCTAGTCCATTTTGAAGTGTTGATGGTTTTAACCCATGGTTTTGCAAAACCATGGGCAGGTATTCAATGAACCTAGTCCATTATTAGGGGCTCCCATGGTTTTAGAAAACCATGGGCACACATGTAAGGTCCAGATCAAAGCTCAGTTTTCGATGAACGATCCTAACGGTTCTTGAATTCCTATAAATACCCACCTTCATTTCCTTACAAACTCACACTTGAATCTGATTTTGGCTCTCTAAGTTGAAGTTTATGCTTCATACCTGAGAGTAAATCGGATCAAGAGCTTGCGGGGACCTTCTGTAAGTATTCTTTCGTTCTTTTCGTTCGTTTTTATCGTTAAAGTCAAACTGCGTTTGACTTTCTGCTTTGACCAGTTTATGGTCAATGCAAAGTTCGTTTAAACTTCATAACGTGAGCGTAATCACGATGGTTATAGTCCCTAGTGACTATACCTACTGATTACCACGTTATCTAGGCTCAGTGACGAGTCGTAGTTTCGGCCAAAATGCGCATTTACGCGTATTTTGTAACCAAACTACTCTAGGATATCAAGACCGTTTGTTTTGATATCAAAACCTGCTTTCTAACTTAACTAAACATGTTCTAGCATGTTTAGCTCATCACTTTTTAGATTAGTTCTTGTGTAGAGTCGTAAGTCAAGCGGACTAAACACCCGCTTAGACTTTCGAACACGACCCGTTTGGTCGATCATTAGGATCCGACCAAACATGTTTAGTGACCACAGTACCATAGGGAATAACCTTCCAAGGTTATACCTTATGGTCACCTAGTTTAGGTAGTTGTATGATAAGTAGTTTATATGCCATAGGTAAATTACCAAAATACCCTTTTCATGCGTAATTGGTAATTAAGCATATGTAACCCAAACTTTTGTCACGTAACTAATTATGTAACATAATTAAACATGTTAAGGCATATTTTACTTATCATAGGACTAGTTAGGCATTCCGAACGCGTTTTATGCAAACGACGCGTTAAAGTAGAATAAGCTACCTAAACGGGTCGTAAGCACTTAGGTTAGGTTTCATTTTAGTATGTAGGCTTTGTTAAACCATATTACATGAGTTCCCACACTCATTTGGTTTATGAACCCTCATTCTATCCGATACTCCGATATTAGGTCCGGTTTATTAACATAGTTACCTATATTAGGTACCGTTTGATTTCCGTGATCTCTAGAATTGTTTGGTTGTTACTCAAGGACTACTAAGCAATCTCAAGTGAGTACATAGACCCCTCTTTTACTATTTTTCAAACTGTTTTGGGGTGAAACACATGTGCCTACTTGTTACTTTCATGCTTTCCATGTTTTCACATCATATACTTGCTATGTTCGTTAGTACATTTATAGTACATGATTTACATTTCATTGTTTTGCTATGTATGTTTACTTAGCATACCTAGTACATTGTTTTACTTTACATTTCTGCTATGTATGTTGACTGAGCATGCTAGCACATTGATTTACATGACTTTTCTGCTTTGTATGTTAACTTAGCATACTTAGCACATTGTTTTCATTTAACATGTTTACAATCGGTATGACATTTGGTTTTTACAAACGGGACTTATATACGTTCATTAACATTAGCTACGCCGCTCGGTAGTAAGTAGTGGTACCATAGGACTTGATAAATCCCGTTCCTGACATCCTGGGTTTGTTTGGATGTAAGGAATGACTGAATCCGAAAACATTTCTTTTGATAACCTTGACTTAGGGTTATCCGTCTGTCTCAAGGCTTGAATGTATGCGTTAACTTACCACATAAGTGTTTGTATCAATAAAACATGCATTTACTTTGCAAAACATAACTTTTTGATATATTCAAAATACTTTGTTTTGTACATTTTTTACATTTGGTTTATGTAACAACACATTACTTACCATACATAACATTTGTTACACATTACTTGACTACATTTGGACTTTTAACATTTGATATGGCTAATACAAGGACTTTTGACAATTGGTTTAAACGTAGACTTTATACATTGGTGGTTGTTTAAGTGACTTAAGTAACGAGATGTGAGTAGTATGATACAAGTATGGTGGATACGCCGCTGATACTTCCTATATATAAATGCTTGTATTATATTACATATCATAGCGTTATTTAAATCATTCAATTTGGACTTATACATTTTACACAAGTAACATGTTTTTCATAAGACTTTGGTTTACAAAACAGTTTATTTTATACAACTCATTTTACTTGGTTATTCATTTAACCATATATTATTCTTTTATTTATACATATCATCTGATCTTATCGCTTTTTAAATGTTTTACAAAACAAAACAATCTACAAGGTTCATGACTAAATTTTATTAAACATTTTCTTAAACTTAAGTCATGAATCCTAATTTCATAAAACCTATGTATCTCACAGGCATTTTTATGCTGACGTACCTATTTTCGCATGTGTTTTCAAGAGCTTTTGCATAGGATGATCGAGACACACTTAGGCGGACCTGTGCCTTAGTGACTTAAAACGAAGCAAGAACTAGTTAATTTTTGTTATGTACTCTTTGTTTCTTGGTTAAGACAATGTAACTTTCTTGTTTGATAAATACAACGTAACTTTAATTTCCATGGTTGTGAAACAATTAATTCTGTTACAACACTCCCCGACGTTTCCGCCACGTTTTGTTGTTCTACGTGGTCGGGGTGTGACAGAAAAGTTGGTATCAGAGCCAATGGTTATAGGGAATTACGTTATTAGTAATGCTTTGACCTAGACTATAACTTTCTAGGACCCCAACACAAGTTATCTTGTGTTTAGATCTTAAAACATGCACTTCACCTATCCTTAGGTGATAACCACAACGAGAACATCGATTCCGAATCCGCTTTAAAAATTAATCATCTGTTCTTGGATGATTGATTACTAGGTTTTGAACCCTCTATTGTAAGGTTTTGAACCCTCTGTTACAAGGTTTTGAACCCCTTTGGATTTTCAAAATCTCGTCAAAGTTTTGGGTTCTAAATAATGTGAACACGTGCAAACTGGAAGGGTGAATGCCTGTACCCTGGGTTTTCTATCTAAGGCTAGAGTGTTCGTACAAATCCACATAATCGGACCAGTCACTCTTACCTGGGAACTCTTGGGGCGAGTGTTCACTTATAGGCAAGCATGTCTTCGCGATACATTATTTTTTGACCCATTTACTTGATTAGTCACAATGTGTTGTTTGTTTGCCATATGGTAACGAAGAAATGACCACCATCTTTGCTGTTGTCAATTTTTGTATCATCTCATTCTTTTCATCCAATCATCTCACTCGTTTCCTTTCATGTTCCTCTTTTAGAATGCCTCCTCGACGCGACAATCAGATAGCAAATGCCGAACTGACAGAAATCATCGCGCAGCAAATGGCTGCTGCTTTCCCAAATCTTATTGCTCAACTGAACCAAGCCAACAACAACAATCATGCTCCATGCAATTTCAAGAGTTTCAATTCGGCTAAGCCACTCAAGTTTAGTGGTACTGAAGGAGCAACTGGGCTCCTACAATGGTTCGAGAGCACTGAGAGTACGTTTTGCCACGTTCAGTGTCCTGATAATCGCAAGGTTGAGTTTGCTTCTAGTGTGTTTCAGAAGAGGGCTCTTACATGGTGGAACGGGGTTATGAGAGACCGTGGTGCTGAGGTTGCTTTAGCACATACTTGGGCCGAACTTAGGGCCCTTATGATGAAGGAGTTTTGCCCTCGTCATGAGCTGCGAGCTTTGGAAAGGGAATTTGATGATTTGAAGCAAGATAGTGGTGAGCATCGGGCTTACACTGATAGGTATGAAGAATTGAGTCTGCTTTGCCCGACCATGGTTACCCCACTCGACAAGGCTATCGAAAGGTACATCGATGGCCTACCTAACTCAGTGCAAGACATCATTACTGGTAGTAACCCTACCACAGTTCGTCAGGCGATCGAGTTAGCAGCGACATTGACTGAGTCGCAGGTTCGAAAGGGAAAGCTGCATAAAAAGGGTGACAAAGGTAAGAAGCAGGCGGCTGACAAAGAAGACAGCAAGAAAGGTAAAAACAAGAAGGGAAAGGATTCTAGTTCCTCAAAGGGGTCTAGGAAGCGAAAGGCTTCCCAAAACTATGTCGTTACTGCGCAGGCTTAAGCTGCACCAAATCAGCCTGCGCAACCACCCGCCAAGAGGCCTTATCTTGGCAACGCACCTTTGTGCAACAGGTGTAACGGCCATCACCTACCACATCTCCAATGTCGTCATTGCACTAACTGTGGAAGAAATGGTTATCTTGCCGCTACTTGCCGCATTCCTGTTAACCAGAATCAGGCAGTTCAGAACCAAGCTCCACAAGTTGCTCAGCCTCTTGCTCAGCAACAAGGTCAAGCTGCACGACCTCATTTTCCTCCTGGTTCGTGCTACAATTGTGGGGATCTGACCCACTACAGAAACCGGTGTCCAAGACTAGCTAACGCAAATCCAAATCAGAATCAGGCTCAGGCTCGAGGTCGAGTCTTCAACATGAATGCACAAGAGGCTCAAGCAGACAATAATGTGGTCAACGGTACGTTCTTTATTAATAATCAGCCTGCATCTGTCCTTTTTGATTCGGGTGCCGATAAGAGTTTTGTGTTATTATCTTTTGAGCCATTGCTTCGCATGTCTAGAACGAAACTAGGAAAACCCTTGACAGTAGAAGTTGCTAGTGGTGAACCCATTGTTCTTGATTCTGTTCTTCGCAACTGCAAGTTGAACCTTAACAACCATCTTTTTCCTATCGACCTCACGCCAATGCAACTTGGAAGCTTTGACGTTATAGTAGCTATGGATTGGTTAGCCAAACATCACGCAGAGGTAGTTTGTTTTGAGAAGATTGTTCGTATATCGCTTTCGACAGGGGAGATCCTACAGGTTCGTGGTAAGAAACCTGCTGGTAGTCTCAAACTCATGTCTTGTTTTAAGGCTCGGAAGTATCTGCGAAAGAATTATGTGGCCTTCTTGGCACATGTTACAGCAGATAAAGGAAAAGGTAAGTCTACTCAAGATATCCATGTTGTTCGGGATTATCCTAAAGTATTCCCTGAAGAGTTGCCTGGTTTACCCCCAGCACGCCAAGTCAAGTTCCGTATTGATCTCGTACCCGGTGCAAATCCCATTGCCAGATCTCCATATCGTCTTGCACCGTCTGAGATGCAAGAGTTGTCTAAGCAACTTCAAGAGCTCTCTGACAAAGGTTTTATTCGTCCTAGCTTTTCACCTTGGGGTGCTCCCGTTCTTTTTGTCAAGAAGAAGGATGGATCTTTTAGGATGTGTATCGATTATCGTGAGCTTAACAAGCTTTCCATCAAGAATCGATATCCCCTACCTCGCATAGATGATCTCTTTGATCAGTTACATGGCGCTTCTTATTTTTCGAAGATTGATCTACGTTCTGGGTATCATCAACTTCGTGTGCATGAAGAAGATATTTCCAAGACAGCATTCCGCACTCGTTATGGGCATTATGAGTTCACAGTTATGCCATTCGGTTTGACTAATGCTCTTACTGTTTTCATGGAATTAATGAATAGGGTATGCAAACCTTATTTAGATAAATTCATCATCGTTTTTATTGATGACATCTTGATATACTCTAAGACGCAAGCTGATCATGAGCAACATCTTCGTCTTACTCTGGAACTCCTAAAGAAAGAGCAACTTTTCGTCAAATTCTCCAAGTGTGAATTTTGGCTTAAAGAGGTTCAATTTTTGGGACATGTTGTCAACGAACAAGGTATTCATGTAGATCCCTCCAAGATCAGTGCGATTAAGGACTGGGATATGCCTACTACTCCTACTGTAGTTTGTTCTTTTCTTGGTCTGGCGGGTTATTATCGCCGCTTCATTGAAAATTTCTCAAAGATTGCAGTTCCTCTAACTGCTCTAACTCAGAAGAACAAACCCTTTGATTGGGGATTCAAACAAGAGGAAGCTTTTCAAAACTTGAAGCAGAAGCTTTGTGATGCGCCTATTCTATCTTTGCCTGAGGGCAATGATGATTTCTTCGTTTATTGTGATGCATCAAATTTGGGTCTTGGTTGTGTTCTCATGCAAAGGAACAAAGTCATAGCATATGCATCAAGGCAGTTGAAGATACATGAGAAAAACTACACCACTCATGATCTTGAGTTAGGTGCAGTTGTCTTCGCTCTTAAGATCTGGAGACACTATTTGTACGGTACAAAGTGTGTGGTTTTCACATGTCACACCCCCAAAATCCACATGCGGAGCACCACCGCTTAGGGGCGTGACTGACCAGGATCCAGCCACCAATTATACTGAGCGTTGATTAATAGTAAGAATGTTCACCAACCACAATAGTTAGTAAACATCACAGTTTGAAGTTTTAAAAGTTTAAGTTCGAATAACAGTTTAAGTAAACAGTGGAAGCATAAACCAAACAGTTCAAAACAAAGTTCAAAGTTCAAGATTATTTAAAGCCCAACACATGGGTTAGACGAGCACTACACATTCCCAAGCTGCAAGCTCCTGAGTCACTGGGTACCTGCAAAGCATGCACCCAGTATCAACAAAAATGTTGGCGAGTTCACGTGTTGTCCAGTTTTTAATTTCCAAAAACTTGTTTCACCAGTTAATTTATCCGTTTATACATGCGATGGGGAGCTACCCCATAGGTAAGCGACTAAACTGTTTTACAATACCGAATACTTACTTAACCGTATGTTTCCGTAGTGCCCCGTTTGTCAATGTTCTATCATCATTGACAATTTGCCAGAGTACATTAGTTCACTCCCGTTCCCAGTAACAAGGGTCGGTGTGAGGCTGGTTACACCTAAATAGCGCTATTAACTAATAACCCGTTCGCCAGGCCCCGGCGACTAATCGGTATTAAATGGTAGGGACTTAAGTGATAGAGTTTCGTTTAGTGTTGCTCGTTGCATTCCGTATAAACCGTAATTAACCAAGAGTTCCCAGTAACAAGGGAAGAAAAGTAAGTTTGTTCCCAGTAACAAGGGAAGAAAAGTAAGTTTGTATCCCTCACAAGGGGATAGTGTTGCTTTTAGTTCCGTTTCCCAATCCACCGGGAATGCATGCTTTAAGTTGTGAACTCACCTTGGGTTGCTCGGCAGACCGTTTACTTGGTCAAGTACGTTGGTTACCACGTCCTAACATGGTTACCAGTATAGGTCAGGTTTGGGTACAGGAAGATCACGTATATTCTACACATAGCTAACATATTGCATGCATAACATATAAATATCCAGCAACTTATCGAGCCTGTTCTAATACGTAAGCAGTTAAACAGTAACCGTCAACACCTAACATACAAATCATAAGTGTTAATGGGCCTATCCAATCATACTAACAGTTAACAGCATCACAGAGTCCAAATAAAACGGTATGCACAGTCCCCACACTTTTGGCCCAATAACGGAGATAAGCAGTTCATTCGAGACAAGGTGGTCTCGACCCGAGAACGTGCGGTCTCGACTCGAGAACGTGCGGTCTCGAGTCGCAACCATGAGATCTCGAGTAATGCGCCATGAGTCGCAACCTTGGAAGTCTCGAGCTTAGTCTCGAGTCGAGAACATGAGGTCTCGAGTCGAGATCTTGATAGTCTCGGGTCCTTGATGCTTGCCGCTTGGTCTCGAGTTGTCACGTGTTGGTCTCGAGTCGCAACCGGGGGTCTCGACTCGCAACCCTGGATAAGTGCACATGAAGTTCTTCTAGAACCTCTGATGTACTCACCAATAGAATTGCAATTTCATGTAATTTTGTACTATCCAATCAAATTACACAAACATGTTTTCTTGTCTAAATTCTAATTAAATCAGATCAAACATCACATATTCAAATGTTTATCTAATATTCAACATTGTTCATCATATTCAACATTTGTTCATCATATGTTCATATCATATTTAACGCATATTCATAATGTTCTTCATGAGATCATTCAAGCATGAAATGTTGTGATCAAGGATCAAGTAAATCTTGCATCATCTCATCAAACACACATTGGTCCTAAAAATATCTAACATGAATCGGATAGCAAAAATCATCCTAAGCTATTAATCATTTACCATTCAAAGCATCTTAGCAAAACATTATCATACAATAGTTCACACACATTATTCATCATTTAACCATTACAAACTCACTAATCATACAAAAATCATGCAAAATGACCTCTAAACTAATCATGTATCTTATTCATTAAGCACACATGATATCTAACACACAATAAAACACTAACCGGTTGTGTTCCAAGGTGTGAGGGTATGGAGGATCGATGAACGGGCTTCCAAATGATGATTCCAAGCTTGAACCGAGAGTTCTAGTGTTGCCGGTTGGATCCGAGAGAGGAAGAAGATGGTTTTTGGTGTTGGTGCTCTAGGGTTTTAGTGATGGAAAGAGTGTGTAGGAGAGTGTGTGTGGAAATGTTGCAAATGGTGAAAAGTGGCAACGTTGGCCACTCTTGTGGGTTTTGTACCCGGACCGGGTTGGTGCACCCTAGTCGGTTTCCGAGCGGCATGGCCCAACCGGCCCAATTGTTTCACTGTTTACTCGAGGCCAAGTGGTCTCGAGTCGGGTTCATGGTCTCGGCTTACTATATATTTATATATATAACTATGTATATCATATTTACACATTGTCAACACATAACTTAGCACGAGGATCACATAGCATAACAAGATCAACACCATATTTTTCATTTAATAATATATACACGCAAGTTCAATACAAGGTGGTTGCTCGGGAAAACCCAGAGTGTCACATCACAGACCACAAAAGTCTTCAGCATATCTTCAATCAGAAAGAACTCAACATGAGGCAACGACGTTGGGTTGAGCTTCTAAATGACTATGACTGCGAAATTCGCTACCATCCTGGTAAGGCGAATGTCGTAGCCGATGCTTTGAGTCGTAAGGAACGTACTAAGCTTCATTGTGTTCGTGTTCAATCTGATATTCAAGCTCGATCCGATAACCAAGCATGCATCACTCAGGCTCAACACACTTGTGTTTCACAAGGTTTGATGGATAAGGAATTTCCCTATCACATAACACCTGATCTTGAACTGAAGGACAATGGATCGTATTACTTCATGGACCGTTTGTGGGTCCCAAGCCAAGATGATCTTCGCACCTTGCTTATGGATGAAGCCCATAAGTTTCGTTATTCTATTCATCCTGGCTCAGATAAGATGTATAAGGATCTTCGTATTCAGTATTGGTGGCCTGGTATGAAGAAAGACATTGCCTTATACGTATTAAAATGCCTTACTTGTCTTAAGGTTAAGGCTGAACATCAACGTCCTTCTGGTTTATTGGAGCAACCAGAGATCCCAGTTTGGAAATGGGAAAACATTGCTATGGATCTAGTTACCAAACTTCCGCGCACAAAGAAAGGTCATGATGCCATCTGGGTAGTGGTTGATCGTCTTACTAAGTCAACGCATTTCTTGCCAATCCGTGAGGATTTTTCTGCTGACAAACTTGCTAAAATCTATGTGGATGAAATCGTATCCCATCATGGTGTTCCTTTGAACATCATTTCTGACAGAGATGCTCGCTTCACTTCTCATTTTTTAAGAACCATGCAATCCGCTATGGGGGACCCAACTTAATCTGAGCACAGCTTATCATCCACAAACGGATGGTCAATCTGAAAGAACAATCCAGACTCTGGAGGATATGCTTAGAGCTTGTGTGATCGATTTTGGTGGTAGTTGGGATTCACATCTTCCGTTAATTGAATTCTCCTACAACAACAGTTATCACACCAACATCAACATGGCTCCTTTCGAAGCTCTCTATGGTCGAAAATGTCATTCACCAGTCTGCTGGAATGAGATCGGTGAGGCTCAGATTACTGGACCTGCCCTCATTTTAGAGACAACTGATAAGGTTAAGAAAGTTTGTGATAACCTTCAGGTAGCTAGAAGCCGTCAAAAGAGTTATGCGGACCAAAGATGCAAGCCCTTGGAATTTCAAGTTGGTGATCGTGTATTACTTAAGGTCTCACCTTGGAAAGGTGTGATCAGATTTGGAAAGAAAGGAAAACTTGCACCTAGATACGTTGGACCATTCAAGATCATCGAAAGAATCGGCAAGGTAGCCTACAGACTTGAGTTACCTCCTGAACTTGGAAACGTTCATCCAACCTTTCACGTGTCCAACCTCAAGAAGTGTCTTGCTGATGAGAACCTCCACATACCGCTTGATGAAATTCGTGTGGACAACACGATGCATTTTGTTGAGAAACCTGTGGAAATCATGGAACGTGAAGTCAAGTGGCTTAAACGCAAGCGCATTACTTTGGTCAAAGTTCGCTGGGAATCTAAGCGTGGACCTGAGTTTACTTGGGAATGTGAAGATCAAATGAAGGCGAAGTATCCACATCTATTCTCACGAGTTTTCTCTAAATAAATTTCGGGACTAAATTTCCACAAGTAGGGGAGACTGTGACACCTGTGTCTGTAATCATTGTAAAAAGTTCAGTTATCAATAAAACAAAGTGATTTGATCCCAATGTTTGTTTTTTTATGTTTGACATTTTTCATGTTTGATTTTTATTCAATTTCAAACTCTATATCGCTTTCTGGAGAATTATACGCAAACTGGTGCGTAAACGTAATCAGTTTAACACGATGAATACTCCGGAACATCAACATATGCTTAACATGCCTTAAATAACCTTTACATAACTTAGAAATAAGTTTTGAAGGCTTTGGTATGACAAAAACAAGTTTAATCGCCTACAGGGACTAAATTCGACAAACTGTGAAAGTATGCCAATTTGAACTGTAATGAACATTCCAGAACATGATCATAAGTTAAACACACCCTAAATATCCTTTACATAGCTTAGAAATAGGCTTTGAGGGGTTCGGTGTGCTAAAATAAACTTTATGCTCATTCAGGGACTAAAAGCGTCAAAAAAAGTGCATAAGTTTGCATTTTTCGCGCATAACTTACGTTCTGAATACATCCGGAGATCCAAAAATTTATGTAAGCATTAAAATATTTTATTTTAGTGTTTGGCATGATAAAATTCCATTCGTCGCTTAATTTGGATTGTTTTTTTTTTTTTTTTTTTTTTGTGACTTTCGTCGTAATTAAGCGAATAACGCAACCGTACGACCAAACGAACTGACATCCGAGATACTTTTGAGCATGTTTTGAGTTCCCTATACTTTAAATTTATTTTAGAGCCTTGAAATGGGGTTAACGGGGCTTAAAAGTGCAAAAAATCAAGTTTTGCAAGTGCAGGGACCATTTTTGAAATTTCTGACCAGATTCAATGAACCTAGTCCATTTTGAAGTGTTGATGGTTTTAACCCAATGTTTCGCAAAACCATGGGCTGGTATTCAATGAACCTAGTCCATTATTAGGGGCTCCCATGGTTTTAGAAAACCATGGGCACACATGTATGGTCCAGATCAAAGCTCAGTTTTCGATGAACGATCTTAACGGTTCTTGAATTCCTATAAATACCCACCTTCATTTCCTTGCAAACTCACACTTGAATCTGATTTTGGCTCTCTAAGTTGAAGTTTATGCTTCATACCTGAGAGTAAATCGGATCAAGAGCTTGCGTGGACCTTCTGTAAGTATTCTTTCGTTCTTTTCGTTCGTTTTTATCGTTAAAGTCAAACTGCGTTTGACTTTCTGCTTTGACCAGTTTATGGTCAATGAAAAGCTCGTTTAAACTTCATAACGTGAGCGTAATCATGATGGTTATAGTCCCTAGTGACTATACCTACTGATTACCACGTTATCTAGGCTTAGTGACGAGTCGTAGTTTCGGCCAAAATGCGCATTTACGCGTATTTTGTAACCAAACTACTCTAGGATATCAAGACCGTTTGTTTTGATATCAAAACCTGTTTTCTAACTTAACTAAACATGTTCTAGCATGTTTAGCTCGTCACTTTTTAGATTAGTGCTTGTGTAGAGTCGTAAGTCAAGCGGACTAAACACCCGCTTAGACTTTCGAACACGACCCGTTTGGTCGATCATTAGGATCCGACCAAACATATTTAATGACCATAGTAGCATAGGGAATAACCTTCCAAGGTTATACCTTATGGTCACCTAGTTTAGGTAGTTGTATGATAAGTAGTTTATATGCCATAGGTAAATTACCAAAATACCCTTTTCATGCGTAATTGGTAATTAAGCGTATGTAACCCAAACTTTTGTCACGTAACTAATTATGTAACATAATTAAACATGTTAAGGCATATTTTACTTATCATAGGACTAGTTAGGCATTCCGAACGCGTTTTACGCAAACGACGCGTTAAAGTAGCATAAGCTACCTAGACGGGTCGTAATGGGTCGTAAGCACTTAGGTTAGGTTTCATTTTAGTATGTAGGCTTTGTTAAACCATATTACATGAGTTCCCACACTCATTTGGTTTACGAACCCTCATTCTATCCGATCCTCCGATATTAGGTCCGGTTTATTAACATAGTTACCTATATTAGGTACCGTTTGATTTCCATGATCTCTAGCATTGTTTGGTTGTTACTCAAGGACTACTAAGCAATCTCAAGTGAGTACATAGACCCCTCTTTTACTGTTTTTCAAACTGTTTTGGGGTGAAACACACGTGCCTACTTGTTACTTTCATGCTTTCCATGTTTTCACATCATATACTTGCTATGTTCGTTAGTACATTTATAGTACATGATTTACATTACATTGTTTTGCTATGTATGTTTACTTAGCATACCTAGTACATTATTTTACTTTACATTTCTGCTATGTATGTTGACTGAGCATGCTAGCACATTGATTTACATGACTTTTCTGCTTTGTATGTTAACTTAGCATACTTGGCACATTGTTTTCATTTAACATGTTTACAATCGGTATGACATTTGGTTTGTACAAACGGGACTTATATACGTTCATTAACATTAGCTACGCCGCTCGGTAGTAAGTAGTGGTACCATAGGACTTGACAAATCCCGTTCCTGACATCCTGGGTTTGTTTGGATGTTAGGAATGACTGAATCCGAAAACATTTCTTTTGATAACCTTGACTTAGGGTTATCCATCTGTCTCAAGGCTTGAATGTATGCGTTAACTTACCACATAAGTGTTTGTATTAATAAAACATGCATTTACTTTGCAAAACATAACTTTTTGATATATTCAAAATACTTTGTTTTGTACATTTTTTACATTTGGTTTATGTAACAACACATTACTTACCATACATAACATTTGTTACACATTACTTGACTACATTTGGACTTTTAACATTTGATATGGCTTATACAAGGACTTTTGACAATTGGTTTAAACGTAGACTTTATACATTGGTGGTTGTTTAAGTGACTTAAGTAACGAGATGTGAGCAGTATGCTACAAGTATAGTGGATACGCCACTGGTACTTCCTATATATAAATGCTTGTATTATATTACATATCATAGCGTTATTTAAATCATTCAATTTGGACTTATACATTTTACACAAGTAACATGTTTTTCACAAGACTTTGGTTTACAAAACAGTTTATTTTATACAACTCATTTTACTTGGTTATTCATTTAACCATATATTATTCTTTTTTTTATACATATCATCTGATCTTATCGCTTTTTAAATGTTTTACAAAACAAAACAATCTACAAGGTTCATGACTAAATTTTATTAAACATTTTCTTAAACTTAAGTCATGAATCCTAATTTCATAAAACCTATGTATCTCACAGGCATTTTTATGCTGACGTACCTATTTTCGCATGTGTTTTCAAGAGCTTTTGCATAGGATGATCGAGACACACTTAGGCGGACCTGTGCCTTAGTGACTTAAAACGAAGCAAGAACTAGTTAATTTTTGTTATGTACTCTTTGTTTCTTGGTTAAGACAATGTAACTTTCTTGTTTGATAAATAAAACGTAACTTTAATTTCCATGGTTGTGAAACAATTAATTCTGTTACAACACTCCCCGATGTTTCCGCCACGTTTTGTTGTTCTACGTGGTCAGGGTGTGACAACCAGGGTGGCCCATGTGGTGACTGTGCCTTATTCCCGGAGACAAGTTTGCCAGGTTTGAGTACTTCCTGCACCGTTTCACACATACCAGTGGCTTTGCAACCCATTGGTGATCTCTTTTTCCTTAATTGCTACATACCAGGGACTTTCATACATACAGACACATTACAAAGGTTAATACATACTCACTTACACATGAACTCGATCAACTTTTTGTTGATTTTTCAAACTACATGTATTTCAGGAAACTAGCAGATCTGGCGAGGTATGCATATGTCTAGCTGCGTTGAATAAAAGATGTCATCCAGGGTAGTAGGTTTAGGAGGTGTAACCCTTACCTGGACGGGTTACATGTCTTTAAACCACGTTTTATTTAAAGTCTTTTGCTGTGTCTCATGAACACGTCGTAGACAAGTATGGTTTGTAACTTACTTTAAGTGTCGACATTTTCAAACAATGATGTTGTGGTATTTTTAAACTTAATGAATGGATGAACATCTTTTGTTTTTATCATATAGCATTGTTATGATTGTTGCTATGGTATTAAGAAGTCACACCAAATAAACCCACGCTTACGCAAAAGCTTGGGTGTGACAGCTTTCCAATCCAGTAAACACATTCAGTAATCCAGCCACAACGGATTAAACCATTTATTTCAATTAGTTATCGTTCAAGATCATACAATTTGATATTAACAGTGGCAGATCAACAACATAGTTCAGTGCATCCTTATACTCATATAATCAATCTACAGTTACCCTCGTTCATTTCGTCAATCACAACAGTCCCTAATCATCATCAACTAATCATACAAATAGATTATTATTCTGTCAAGAAACGATTTCATGAACTAGGATTATCAATTTCGTCCAACATGTTAACGTATATCAATTTCATCAATCAATCATCAACATGTTAACAGACATTGCCAAAGACTTATTATTCTACTAGTATGAAACCCTAAGCCACCATATAATCATAACAATCATCACATCCAGAATACAACAAGGTAACATAGATAAAAACACTAACCAAGATATCGAGTAGATTGGTTCGATCAAAACGAGAGACTTCAAATAGTCAGAGGCAGCCGTTAAGTTTTGCAAGGGAGTAGAGGAGTGTTTAGGGTTAGATAATGTAGGTTATGCACTTAAATAATAGCCGGGCTCGTTTCTGGGCCTTACCTGGGCCGAAGCCCTTTTATGGCGAAAGACCTCTAATGACGAAACTCATATGTTTCATCGAGTCATGATGTTTCGCCGGGTGAAGGTGGTGAAAGGTCCAGTATTTCGTCGAGTATGAATGATGACGAAAATCCAATGCAAAGTATGAAGTCATGGACTAAGTCTAAAGCCTTAAACAGTTTACAAGTTCCTTTAACTAATAATCATACAAGTTACCAATTCATTAATCATTAATCATTATCAATTCATTAATCATCTATACCAATCATGTTCAAGTTTCAACACAAAGCCAAGTATGAAAACAGGATTGTAAGCAATTAACACGTAACGGAAGACCTTGAAATCTTGGGTTGTCACATCATCCCCAACTTGAAAGAAATTTCATCCCGAAATTTGAGAAGTAATCTAAGACAAGTAATCCCAAGCAGCAAGGTGTTAGATCAGGATGCCTGTGGATTTTCCCGGGTACCACATCATCCCCAACTTGAAAGGAATTTCGTCGCGAAATTCGCCAATGACGTCAGAAGTAGATTCAACAGTTTGAACAATCGAGGGTAATAGAGCGTCATCTGATCTTTGTGTTCCCACTTGAACTCTGGTCCACGTCATGAGTTCCAACAACTTTTGTGATTAGAATTCGACTATGCCTACGGGCCTTATCCTCCCAGTCCATGATTCCAGTTGGTTCCTCAACAATTTGCAAATTAATATCATTCTATGGTTCTTGCAAGGGTACCACGAGTGTTTTATTAGCCAAACACTTCCTTGGATTCGAGGCGTAAATATCATCACGAACGTTATCCAATTCGCCAGTTAACTCGAGTTTGTGAGCCACGTCACCGATTCTTTCCAGAATTCCTAATGTCCAACATATTATAAATTAAGCTTGCCACGTTTCCCATAGAGTACCGCACTCTCCCAGGGTGAGGCTTTCGATTATGATGCGTTCGCCCACAAGGAACTCCCAGTGTTTCCTAAGCTTATCTGCTTCCCGGACGGTCACGTGTTGCCGCCAAACGATTTTCGATCCAAGAAATCTTCCCAAGAGTTTCGAATACTAGTCCTGGACCTGTGATTAGGTTGTCACCCACCTTAGTCCAACAAGGAGATCGGCATTATCATCCACACAATGCCTCAAACAGAGCTGCCTGATTACTAGAATGGTAACTGCTACGGTAGAACTTAACCAAAGGTATATCCTGACTGATATTCTGGCTTTGATTGTTTATTTGTGATCAGGATACCGGATCAGGATATTGGTAACATCCTGATACGATATCTTGGTACTAACCAATTAGCTCACGTGCAGATTATTGTAACAAGCCTCTAACGGTCAGAAGGACTTCTTCCCCTCGAGACTCGGGCAAATCAGTTAGCTTGTAGACGTTGAACTCGAAAGAAGTGGACTACAACGTTTACTTGAGGAATATTCGAAGCATCCCGGTTTAATAGGGTAGTTTGTTATTTTCTTTTACTATAAATAGGTTGATCGGATCAGGTTAAGGCACACACTTTTACGTACACTTTTTCTCTCCTGTTGCAAATAATCACTACACACAAACACTTGTACTCGAATTACATTGTAACACCTAGTTGATCCACATCATATCCTGCACTGTATCCTGATATTTGAAGTAATAGAAGAACAAGGCAGCTGCGATTGTCAGCTCCCGAGGTTTTGTGCCGGCGATCTAGATTGATCAAGGGCTTTCCTCGTACATCCTGTGTTGTCCTTTACATTTTTGCTCATTGTTTGATCATAGATACAGCTCTATATCCTGAGCCGTATCCTGAAACTGTTTTTGCAAATAACTTAACTTGCATATTTTCAACACACATTTCTAGCACACTACCTCACTTAACTAATTTGATCATTTAATTGCTTCGGTAATTTTTGACCAAAACAATTTGGCGCCCACCGTGGGGCAAGTGGTGCTATTTCTACTAAAAGCTTTTGTAAAATCGTTACTTGGTTTTCTATTTTCAAAACTTTTTGCTACACTATTTTCATTGGCCTTGAGATCAAACATGAGCTCTTCCACTGTGTCTGCTACAACCTCTGCAACAATTGGTTCGGTGCTTCCACCACCTCCTTCGAGAATGCAAGCCTCTTCACAGGGAACTGAAAGTCATGTGGCTTGGGATGTTATCCCCGCTTGCAATATCCAGGGATCTGGTCCTGTTTTGGATTCTAACGAAGAAATTCTAAATGTGTTTGGTAGTGTACAGGAACAGATGAGGCAGCAGCAGGAAACTAATCAGATGCTGATAAGAGAGATACAACTCTTGAAATCCGGCCCAAGTAAGCCTGCTGAAGATACTGTCACTCCCTTGCAACCCAGGGCTTTAAACTTCAGTTCTGCAGTTTATACTGAGGATAACCGGGGAAATATTGTGCCTAGCCATTCCCAGAATCATACTCCTGAGATACCCTCTTCAGTAAGAGTATCAACTGTGAGAAGCTCAGGATATGCTTCAGGATATGGCCAGAATCCCCAAGCTAGTAATGTATCTAATAATAATAATACTCTTGCTACTAATGGTGTTGGATCTTTGCAGGATGCAGGTATGACATCGACATTTTCTAGGGAGCTTCAAAAACTGAAGGACATGATATCCAGTGTACCTGGGGTGGTTCAGCAAATTCCTGAAGTATCCCAGGACAGCCACAGGATATCCCAGTTTGCGTATCCCATTTGTGATGCTGAAATCCCAAAAAGATTTCAAGCCCACAACATGAAACTCTATGACGGAACTACGGATCCTGAGGAGCATATTGCCCAGTATAGGGAAAGGATGGAAATCAACCCTATCCCTCCAGATCTCAAAGAAGCATGCTTGTGCAAGGGTTTTGGTTCTACCTTAACAGGATCAGCCTTAAAATGGCTCTTAAACGTTCCTCCTCACTCAATTACTTCATTTGCTCATTTAATTAATTTATTTAATGGTCAATTTTCTTGCAGCCGGAGTTTTGAGAAATTAACCAGTGACCTTTACAGGATAACTCAAAGACCTCAGGAATCCTTGAGGGATTATGTGAACAAGTTTAGTCGGGAATCCTTGAATATCCCACATCTTGATGTTGCAACGGCCGTGCAAGCCTTCAAGATGGGGTTGCAAAGGATTCTCAATTTTACCAGGATCTTGTAATGAATCCCTGCAGGAATCTGGACGAAGCTCGTAACAGGGCTTTAAGATACATTCGGCCGGAGGATGATAAAAAGATGCAAGAGAGGATGAATTCATCCACGACCTATGAGTCAACCAACAGGAAATCGGAGTCCTCGTATAAGCCATATCGCTCAAAGCCATATGGCAGAAATGATAGCAAAAAAGTGAATGATGTTGAAGACGAGGATCCTGAGGAGTATCCTGAGTTGTCTGAATATTGTTTTTCTGTTAACATACCTGAACTGATGTATGCTATGCAGGGTTTAGGAGACAAAGCAAGATGGCCCCGAAAGAATCAACAAAAGACTAATTGGAAGGACAAGTCCAAATGGTGTGCCTTCCACGAGGATTTTGGACATGTTACTGAGGATTGTATTGCTTTAAGAAAAGAAATAAGCTATCTCTTGAGTAAGGGATATCTGAAGGACCTCTTGGGAAAAAGAAGAATAAGGGCCAGGATCCTGAGAAGGATCCTGAACGTGCAACTTCACCTCCTGCGGATGCAAAAATAATTAACTTTATTTCAGGAGGATCCGACATCTGCGGTACATCATATTCTGCGGCGAAGAGACACGTGAAGGAAGCCAAAGCAGAGAGGGGAGATAAGCCAACCCGGATGTCAACCCTCACGACTGACAAAGTGATAACGTTCGATAATGATGACAGGGATACTGTCCAGGATCCTCATCATGATGCTTTAGTAATAACGTTATATGATGCTAACCATTTTGTGCGCAAGATATTGGTGGATAATGGCAGCTCAGTTAACATAATTCAGCTGGAAACGTTGAAGAGGATGAATGTATCCCCGATGGATATTACTTCGAAGTCTACTGTGCTCGTTGGTTTCAGTGGAGAAGCTTGAATTACCGTAGGAGAGATAAAGTTGCCCGTATATATTCAAGGGGTCAACTCAATGCAGCGCTTTTGTGTCATGGACTCCTTATCCTGCTATAATATTATATTAGGTAGGCCTTGGATCCATGATATGAAAGCTGTTCTGTCAACCTACCATCAATGCATCAAGATCCCTACTCATTGGGGAGTTGTCAAGGTGGAAAGTGATCAACAGGAAGCAAAGGAGTGTTATTCTTCCTTGATGAAATCATCAACAAAGCCTAGTGCAGCATAGCAATTAAAGATTCGAGGCCATGATATCATGGAGGCTTTAGAGCAGGATGTAAAGAAAGTTATCCTGGATCAGAATAATCCGGATATCTCGGTGCTCGTGGGAACCAATATCCCTCAGGATATTGAAGATCAATTGACTAACTTTTTGAAATGTAGGATGTCGACGTTCGCGTGGAAGCACGAGGATATGACAGGCATTTCCAAGGATATTATAACTCATAAGCTCGGTATCGACAAGTCATTCAAGCCTGTCCAACAAAAGAGAAGGAAATTTGCTCCGGAGCGAAATCTGATCATCCAAGAGGATGTTGAAAGATTACAAAGGAGCAAGATGATTAGGGAAGTGAAGTTTCCTAAATGGCTAGAAAATGTAGTTGTGGTGCAAAAGAAAAATGGGAAGTGGAGAGTTTGTGTAGATTACACAGACTTAAACAAAGCTTGTCCCAAAGACCCATTTCCTCTTCCTCATATTGACTCAATGGTGGATGCTACTGCCGGCCATGAGATGTTGACCTTCATGGATGCATCCTCAGGATTCCAGCAGATCCAAATGGAACCTTCAGACCAGGAGGATACTGCCTTCATGACACCAACAGGTATCTATTGCTACACTGCTATGCCCTTTGGTTTGAAAAATGCAGGTGCAACATATCAAAGATTGGTGAACATGATGTTCAAAGACAAGCTGGGGGACACTATGGAGGTGTACATCGACGACATGGTAGTAAAATCTAAAAAGGCCGAGGATCACCTCTAGGATATTAAGGGAGCATTTGATATCCTGGATCGGTATAACATGAAGCTAAATCCTGCTAAGTGCCATTTCGGAGTGGGGGCAGGAAAGTTTCTAGGATATATGGTGACTAAAAGAGGGATAGAAGCAAGCCCAGAACAGATCAAAGCCATCTTGGATATCAAATCACCCTCTAACATGAAGGATGTTCAACGGTTAACAGGGCGAGTAGCAACATTAAAGAGATTTATTTCAAGATCCTCGGAAAAATGCAAGGAATTTTATGATATCCTGAAGAAGAATAAGAAGTTCGAATGGGGAGTGAAGCATGAAGCAGCCTTGCAGGATTTGAAGCAGTATCTTTCAACTGCACCCCTATTGATGAAGCCTGAGCATGGTGAACCATTATCCCTATATCTTGCAGTATCAGGGAATGCAGTAAGTGCTGTCCTTGTAAAGGACCATGAAGGTAAGCAGTATCCTGTTTATTATGTTAGTAAAAGTTTATTAGATGCTGAAACTAGGTATTCTCACTTCGAGAAATTGATATTAGCCCTAGTTATGGCATCAACAAAACTTAGACATTGTTATGGGTGAAATTCTGAACCCCTATATCCTAGAAAATATCTTGGTTTATGTCTTGGTTATGTAGTATCTGTTTACATCCGGGATGCTGGTTCAGGATATTGGTAATATCCTGAAAGGTATCCTCAGGATTACTAATGGATTATGTGCAGGTACGTGGGTTGGAAGCTGGCAACGTTCATAAGACTCATTCCGCGGAAGACTCGGTCCAAGTCGTTCAAATGAAGACGTTGAAGCCGTATTACTCGGTCAATAACGTTCATAATGGAATATTCGAAGTACCCCATATTTGTAGGGATTATTGTTTGTAATTCATTACTATAAATAGGTGGGTATACCAGATCAAGTAGGACATCACAATCACACTCGCTACACTCTAACACTTGCTCTCGAGCAATTCTTACTTTCATACAAAGGCATTGTAACACTTAGCGATCTGGTCTATATCCTGCACTGTATCCTGAAGTTTAAAGCAATAAGAAGAACAAGGCAGCTGCGATTGTCAGCTCCCGAGGTTTTATGCCGGCGATCTAGATTGATCAAGGGCTTTCCTCGTACATCTCGTGTCATTTCCTTTATTTTTTGCTCATTGTTTGCTCATTGTTTGATCGCAGATACAGCTCAATATCCTGAGCCGTATCCTGAATACTGATTTCCTAAATAACTCAAGAAGCATATTTTCTATACACTTTCTAGCACACTACCTCACATTACTAATTTGATCACTAAATTGCTTCGGTAATTTTTGACCAAAACAATTTGGCGCCCACCGTGGGGCAAGTGGTGCTCTCTTTACTAAATTTTTTTGTCAAATCGCTAATCGGTTTTCTATTTTCAAAACTTTTTGCCACATTGTCCATAATGGCCTCAAGATCAAACATGAGTTCCTCTACTGTGTCTGCTATGACTTCTGCTACTACCGGTCTGGTGCTTCCACCACCTCCTCCAAGGATGCCAGCCTCTACACGACCTCAGGATATTATCCCTACTCGTAGTGTTCAGGAATCTGCACCCGTTTTAGCTTCTAACGATGAAATTTTAACCTTATTTGGAAGTGTGCAGGAACAAATGAGGCAGCAACAGGAAACAAACCAAATGATTTTAAGGGAAATACAACTCCTGAAGTCTGGCTCGAGCAGATCTGCTGAGGATATTGTCACTCCATTACACCCCAGAACGTTGAACTTCAGTTCAGCTGTGTATACTGAGGATAACATGGGGAATATTGTGCCCAGTCTTCCTCAGAATCATACTCCTGAAATACCCTCCTCGGTAAGGATGTCGACCATAAGGAGCTCAGGATATGCTTCAGGATATGGGCAAAATCCTCCAACGGGTAACGTGTCAAATAATAATAATACTCATACTACTAACAATAGTGGATCTTTGCAGGATACAGGTGTGACATCAGCGCTTACTAGGGAACTTCAGAAGTTGAAGGACATGATATCAAGTGTACCCGGGGTGGTCCAGCCGATCCCGGAAGTGTCTCAAGACAGCCACAAGATATCTCGTTTTGCATATCCTATCTGTGATGCTGAGATCCCAAAGAGATTCCAAACCCCCAACATGAAGCTTTACGACGGAACAACGGATCCTGAGGAGCATATTGCTCAGTATAGGGAAAGAATGGAGATTAACCCTATCCCTCCGGATCTCAAGGAAGCATGCTTGTGCAAGGGTTTTGGTTCAACCTTGACAGGATTAGCCTTGAAATGGCTCTTGAATGTTCCTCCACATTCGATTACATCTTTTGCTCACTTAGTAAATTTATTTAATAGTCAGTTTTCTTGTAGTAGAAGCTTTGAAAAATTAACAAGTGATCTCTACAGGATAACACAGGGGCCTCAGGAATCCCTTAGGGATTATGTGAACAAGTTCAGCCGGGAATCACTAGACATTCCTTATCTTGATGTTGCAACAGCTGTGCAAGCTTTCAAGATGGGGCTGCAAAAAGATTCTCAATTTTATCAAGACCTTGTAATGAACCCATGTAGGAACTTGGATGAAGCTCGGAACAGGGCCCTAAGATACATTCGGTTTGAGGATGACAGAAAGATGCAAGAAAGGATGAACTCATCCAACACTTATGAGTCAACTAACAGGAAGTCAGAATCCTCATTCAAGTCATATCGGCCTAAGCCATATGGCAGAAATGAAAACAAGAGAGTGAATGCTTTCGAAGATGAGGATCCTGAAGAGTATCCTGAATTATCTGAATATTGCTTTTCTGTTAACATTCCTGAATTGATGTATGCCATGCAGGGTCTAGGGGACAAGGCAAGATGGCCTCGAAAGAATCAACAAAAAGCAGATTGGAAAGACAAATCAAAATGGTGTGCTTTCCACGAAGATTTCGGACATATGACTGAGGATTGCATCGCTCTAAGGAAAGAAATAAGCTATCTTCTAAGCAAGGGATATTTGAAAGATCTCTTAGGGAGAAAGAAGAATAAGGGTCAGGATACTGAGAAGGATCCTGAGCGAGCAGCATCACCTCCCGCGGATGCCAAGATAATCAACTTCATTTCGGGAGGATCCGACATTTGTGGGACTTCGTATTCGACAGCAAAGAGACATGCAAAAGAAGCTAAGGCCGAAAGGGGAGACAAACCTGTCAGGATGACTACACTTACAACTAACAAAGTGATCACATTTGATGCTGATGACAGGGATACTGTCCAGGATCCTCACCATGATGCTCTGGTAATAACGTTATATGTGGCTAACCATTTTGTACGCAGGATATTGGTTGATAATGGCAGCTCCGTCAACATAATCCAACTAGAGACGCTTAAAAGAATGAATGTATCTCCAATGGATATCACTTCAAAGTCTACCGTGCTTGTTGGGTTCAGTGGAGAGGCTAGAAACACAGTGGGAGAGATAAAGTTGCCGGTGTACGTTGAAGGAGTCAACTCGATACAACGTTTCTGTGTGATGGACTCTCTATCCTGCTATAACATTATACTGGGAAGACCGTGGATTCACGATATGAAGGCCGTGCCATCAACATATCACCAATGCATCAAGATACCTACCCCTTGGGGAGTTGTTAAAGTTGATAGTGATCAGCAGGAGGCGAAAGAATGCTACTCATCCTCGATGAAATCCTCAACCAAACCTAGTGCAGCATAGCAATTAAAGACGCGGGCCCAGGATATCGTGGAGGATCCGGAGCAGGATGTGAAGAAAATTATCCTAGACCAGGATAATCCCGATATTTCGGTGCTTGTGGGAACCAATATCCCTCAGGATATTGAAGAGCAATTAATTAACTTTTTAAAATGCAGGATGTCAACGGTTGTATGGAAGCATGAGGATATGACAGGCATATCCAAAGATATTATCACTCACAAGCTTGGAATTGATAAATCATTCAAGCCTGTGCAACAGAAAAGAAGGAAGTTTGCTCCTGAGCGGAATACGATTATTCAAGAGGAAGTTGAGAGATTATTGAAGTCCAGGATGATCAGAGAGGTTAAGTTCCCAAGGTGGCTAGCAAACGTGGTTGTGGTACAGAAGAAAAACGGGAAATGGAGAGTCTGTGTAGATTACACAGACTTGAACAAAGCTTGTCCTAAAGACCCATTTCCTCTTCCCCACATTGATGCAATGGTAGATGCCACTGCCGGGCATGAAATGCTGACTTTCATGGACACATCCTCAGGATTTCAACATATCCAAATGGAGCCTTCTGACCAGGAGGATACTGCCTTCATGACACCAACAGGTATTTATTGTTATACAGCTATGCCTTTTGGTTTGAAAAACGCAGGTGCAACATACCAAAGATTGGTAAACATGATGTTCAAAGACAAACTGGGGGACACCATGGAGGTGTACATCGACGATATGGTGGTAAAGTCAAAGAAAGCTCAGGATCACCTCCAGGATATTAAAGGAGCGTTTGATATCCTGGATCAGTATAACATGAAGCTGAATCCTGCTAAGTGCCATTTTGGAGTAGGAGCAGGAAAATTCCTAGGATATATGGTGACCAAAAGAGGAATAGAAGCAAGCCCGGAGCAGATTAAAGCCATCTTGGATATTAAATCACCCTCAAATATGAAGGATGTTCAACGATTAACAGGGCGAGTGGCAGCATTGAATAGATTTATCTCAAGATCTTCAGAAAAATGTAAAGATTTTTATGATATCCTGAAGAAGAACAAAAAATTCGAGTGGGGTGAGAAGCATGAAGCAGCCCTACAGGATTTGAAACGATATCTCTCAACCGCACCTCTATTGATGAAACCTGAAAATGGTGAACCACTATCCCTGTACCTTGCTGTATCAGGGAATGCTGTAAGTGCCGTTCTCATAAAAGACCATGAAGGTCAGCAATATCCTGTTTATTATGTTAGTAAAAGTTTGTTAGATGCTGAAACTAGGTACTCTCATTTAGAAAAATTAATACTAGCATTAGTTATGGCATCAACAAAACTTAGACACTACTTTGAGACACATAGGATACACGTTAAAACAAATTATCCTGTCAAAAATGTACTTAGGAAATCGGAAATGTCGGGTAGAATGGCTAAGTGGTCAGTAAAGTTAAGTGCCTATGATTTAGTATATGAACCTAGGAGTGCCATAAAGTCTCAGGCTTTAGCTGACTTTGTGGCTGATTTTAGTAGTGACATTCAGGATGAGGTAGACCTAGAAGTTCAACAACTAGGAGAATCCTCAGGATCCTGGACATTATATACTGATGGTGCATCTAATATAAGAGGAGTAGGATTAGGAATACTACTAAAATCGCCACAGGGGGACATATTACCCCAGACTATTAGGTGTGAATTTCCTGCTACCAATAATGAAGCAGAATATGAGGCTTTAATCGCAGGATTAGAGTTGGCTAAGAGCATGAGTATCAAAAATTTACAAGTATATGTTGATTCTTTGTTAATTACTAACCATTTTAATGGATCCTATGCAGTTAAGGGTGAGAAATTAATAGAATATCTTGATATTCTCAAAAAATTAGCAGGATATTTCGATGTTTTTACACTTGAACAGGTACCAAGGGAGGATAATGCTGAAGCGGATGCCTTAGCAAATTTGGGATCATCAATCAGGATACCTGAAGGGACCCAAATACCAATATTACATGTCTTATATCCTGCAACGAATCCTCAGGATAAAGAAGTAGCGGGTATTCGGGATCCTGAAGTGGAATATCCTGAGCAGGATCCTAAATCCTGGACGGCTCCAATTGTGAGATATCTCAAAGAAGGACACATCCCCGGAAATGAAAATCCTAAGGCATTTAGGATGAAGGTATCACGATTCACTATTATAAATAACGTTTTATACAAGAAATCTCTTGCAGGACCGTATTTAAGATGCTTGGAGGATCCTGAAGCCAAGGAAGTACTTCAGGATATACATGAAGGGGATTGTGGTAATCACGCCGGGGGCAGATCATTGTTCTCGAAAGTATTAAGGACAGGATATTATTGGCCGACGATGAGGAAAGATGCTGCAGAATATGCTCGAAGATGTGATGCATGTCAAAGACATAGTAACATACTACATCAACCAGCTGAACCATTATATCCTGTAGTTTCCCCTTGGCCATTCTTGAAGTGGGGGATGGATATAGTAGGAAAGTTACCAAAAGCTCCGGGAGGAAAAGTCTTTATGTTAGCTATGACAGATTATTTCTCCAAGTGGGTTGAGACTGAAGCATTTGTCCAAGTTAGAGACCAAGAAGTAGTATCCTTCATAAAGAGGAATATCCTGACTAGGTTTGGAGTACCAGCTGAGATCATTTGTGATAATGGGTCCCAGTTTATAAGCAAAAGGACTACTGACTTTTGCAAAAGTTGGGGAATCAAAATGATCACATCTACTCCAGTACATCCTCAAGCGAATGGACAAGCTGAATCTTCAAACAAGATAATAGTCAATAACTTAAAGAAGAGACTTGGGGCCAAAAAAGGAAGATGGGCGGAAGAGTTACCCTTTGTTTTGTGGGCTGATAGGACAACGGTAAAGAATGCAACCAGACAAACCCCGTTTTCCTTGGTATTTGGAGCGGAGGCGATGATTCCAACAGAAATGACGATACCTACTGCAAGATCTATGCTGCAGGATCCTGAACAGAATCCTGAAGTCTTATGTCAGGATTTGGATACTATAGACGAAAAAAGAGATGCAGCAAGGCTAAGGATTGCAGCATATCAACAAAGAATATCCAGAGCATATAATAAGAACATAAGGACTAGAAGATTTCGAGTTGGTGATTGGGTGCTAAGAAAGGCTTTTCAAAATACCACTAATCCTGCCGATGGCAAGCTAGCTCCGAAATGGGAAGGACCTTATGAAGTCGAGTCAGAAGCAGGGAAAGGAGCATATCGACTCAGGAATGTGGAAGGGGATATGCTACCAAGATCCTGGAATGCAATACATTTGAAGCTCTATTTCAAGTAAGAGTAGAATTTATTTTCTATCTCGGAATGGTATGTATTCTATTTTTAAATATATTTTTGTTTATTGTCTTGAACCCAATACTGACTTAAGCATCGGAGGGGTGTTAGCCAAGCTAACACCCACCTTAGTTTACAATTGTTTTGCAGGATATGTTTCAGGATATAGCTCCAGGATATATGCTCAGGATAAGTCGAAAGATTAGAGGATTGGCCCCCTCTCTCACGTTTAAGGGATCCTGGTCCCTTCAAAGGTTTAAAGGTATTCACCTTTCTTTCGAATTGGGTTTAAACACCTCGCCTGGAGCGCAAGTTATCTAGGTATAGTTCAAGGTAGCGGGACCAGTTCATGTAAAAGTGGCTGACAATTTCGTTACTGTTGGCTATATCCTGGATCCTAAAGGTATATGAGGATTGATCACCCTCTCTCACGAAAGAGTATTTTCATACTCTCAAAGGTTTAAAGGTTTTCACCTTTCTAAGGATTGGAGTTTATACACTCTCGCCTGTAGCGCACGAAATTTAGGGTTTATCCCCAGATATCAGGGTTTATCCCCAGGGTATTAAGGGTTTATCCCAAGTATGCTAAAGATTCATTTCAGGATATCAGGGGTTTTGCCCCAGGGTACGCGGAATTTATTTAAGACAAGGTATAAATGCATTTGCGTTTCTGTGTCAAACACAGGGGACATACATTATACTGTTCAAAGAATGGATCCAAGTTCACAAGTATGCACTGGGGACAAAACTTATAATGGAGGATTAAAATTGGTTCTGTAAGAATCTTTGGTATGATCTCTCCTTTTTATTCGGATAATTTGTAGATTATATTTTAATATCCTTATCAAGATATCTTTCAGGATACCTTTCAGGATACATCTATAATACATATTCCTAAAAGTGTACAAACCAAACAATTTTTACAACTACGATTTTCATAGCAGTGACAACAGTAATAAGGTCAAAAGAGAAGTTATATTATTAACATACCAAAAGATGTGCTCTTAGTTTCACCTCAAAACAAGGCCCATCCACTAAGAGCACTAATAGTTCGTTACCATATTTACCCAACAGTTGAAGGCTTCATCTCAAACCGAGACCCTTCCACCTTCAACTGTTGTATTGTTCAAAAAGCATGCAGGAAATGTAAATTGTTCAGGTACGGGAAAGTAAAGTGCAGAAAAGTAAATTGTTTGTGGGACTACAAACCAACATTCAAATTCAAAAAGGTGGGCTCTGGCCTTGGCACGTATATCCATCATCGCCCACCTAAATGCCCTCACACAGCGGCATCTCCTCCAACCTTCTCAGACTTCTCCGCTCCAGCATCCTGACCAGCATCCTGCGCAGCATCCTGACCTATGTCCATCCCAGCATCAGCTCCAGCATCCTTTTTATCTCCAGCTTGGACCACCACCTCTGCTGACTTAGAAGACTCACCGGCTTCAGCAGGAAATGGCACAGCTTTGCCTCCGAGCTCCTTTAACTTGGCCACCCAGGATTCAACTGGCCAAGATGGACAAACAAGGCCCGTCTCCTTGGCCTCGTAGGCCATCTTGATGCGTGCTTGTAGCAAGGAGACGATAGCAGAAGCCTTGATTCCCTCTCGGAAGTTGATCAAGGCCTGATCATGATCCATTTGAACGGTGGCAAGTTTGACTTCAGCGTCTTGGGTGACCTTCTTCAGCAGGCTTTCATAGTGACGGCTCTTCGCTTCAACAATGGCACCCTGGTCAGCAATGGTGCTTTCGAGCTGTTTGATCCTGGCTTCATGAAGTGCCACAGTACCACAAGCGTCATTATACAAGTGGAGCAAATGCTGGAGGCCCTACACACCAATTACAGGTATAAAGTTAGAATGTATGTTGACCAAGATATCCTTCCAGGATATCCTGTTAGGATATACGTGCAGGATATATGTGCAGGATATACATGAAGGATATGCGTCAGGATATTACCTTGTTAAGGAAGGACGTCATTGGCTCTAAGGAGTCGGAGAAGCTGAGTTCGTCATAGGAGAACCCTTCTGAGCCCGGAGCACTGACTTCAAGACCCTTCCTCTTTTTCGCTGTGGAAGCACGGGTTCTTGGATTGGCCTTGGGAGCCGGGAGTGGTTCGGAGCTAGTAGCAGCAGGAGTCTCCTTCTTGACTGTGGCTGGAGTTGGATAGCTGTCAAGTTCATCAAGGTCTAGATAGACTGGGACTTTGCTGGAATCTGCACACAGGGAGTAAATTTCTAAATCTCTCCTAAGAATAGCAAATAAAAAACATATGTGTGCAGGATATCTTGCAGGATTCTTACGAGACATGTTTGCGCTTGAAAGAGGGCTTGGAGTTGGTGGAGACGGATTAAAACTTCTCTCTGTTTCTGAAAGTAGTCTGATGGTGTCTATCCTTTTTTGAGAATCAGCAAGGGGAGGTGCGATCTTTCTGAAATCAGCTGCATACAAAAACAGAAGAAATAAAATTCATTAGCTGAGGATATGAGACAGGATAAGAGACAGGATCATTCTTAAACCCTAAGTCTTACCCTTTCTTAACCATCTCATCGGATAATCCATTCCACCGGGGATTGAATCCCTTTTCACGAAGAAAAACTTGGATTGCCAACAATCCTCGTTCCTGGTGGCACGAAGTATCAATGGATCACCGGAAGTAGAGTAAAATAGGAATCTAGATGAGCCATGGCATCTAAGCTTGTAGGCTAAAGGGAGATCATGGACAGAAAGGTCAGGTATGTGGTTTCTTTTGATTTGGTCAAGAACAGACAAAACACGCCAGAGCATTGGCATGGTTTGGCTGAAAGAAATTTTTGTGATATTGAAAAACTCGGTGATGAAGTCCGGAAAGGGGAATCGTAGCCCTAAGGTAAAGGGGAAAGCATTGAAACAAATCCACTCGTTGGAAACCATATCTGACAGGATTTCTCTATCAAAGGGTCGGAATATGGTTCCTTCCGGAAAGATACCGGAGGATTTCAAAGCCGACAGATGAGCACTGTCAAAGGTGCATGTTTCATTCTCCGGTTCTTGGAGAAGATTCTGTTGGATGAATGTGGGAGCCGAGTCGCCTGAACTGGACCTCGTTTGCCTAGGCATTTGGTCGCCTGAATTCTCGCCGGAGAAAGATAAAAGATGAATATGAAGATGAGGGAGAGAATATTACCTTTTTCTTGTCGATTGTGGTTAAAAAAGAAGATGAGGATGAGAAGATATAGGGCATGATGAGTAAATATAGGCCGGGTGGTTGAAAGCTGTCACGTCAATGGTCTTATCTCTTAATTACCTCGGCCACCGTGAAAAATGTAACCGTTAGTGCAGGATATCAAACGGTAACATTTTTGGGGACAATTGTTATGGGTGAAATTCTGAACCCCTATATCCTGGAAAATATCTTGGTTTATGTCTTGGTTATGTAGTATCTGTTTACATCCGGGATGCTGGTTCAGGATATTGGTAATATCCTGAAAGGTATCCTCAGGATTACTAATGGATTATGTGCAGGTACGTGGGTTGGAAGCTGGCAACGTTCATAAGACTCATTCCGCGGAAGACTCGGTCCAAGTCGTTCAAATGAAGACGTTGAAGCCGTATTACTCGGTCAATAACGTTCATAATGGAATATTCGAAGTACCCCATATTTGTAGGGATTATTGTTTGTAATTCATTACTATAAATAGGTGGGTATACCAGATCAAGTAGGACATCACAATCACACTCGCTACACTCTAACACTTGCTCTCGAGCAATTCTTACTTTCATACAAAGGCATTGTAACACTTAGCGATCTGGTCTATATCCTGCACTGTATCCTGAAGTTTAAAGCAATAAGAAGAACAAGGCAGCTGCGATTGTCAGCTCCCGAGGTTTTATGCCGACGATCTAGATTGATCAAGGGCTTTCCTCGTACATCTCGTGTCATTTCCTTTATTTTTTGCTCATTGTTTGCTCATTGTTTGATCGCAGATACAGCTCAATATCCTGAGCCGTATCCTGAATACTGATTTCCTAAATAACTCAAGAAGCATATTTTCTATACACTTTCTAGCACACTACCTCACATTACTAATTTGATCACTAAATTGCTTCGGTAATTTTTGACCAAAACAGACATTATTTCGAAACACATAGGATTCACGTTAAAACCAACTATCCTGTTAAAAATGTGCTTAGGAAACCCGAGATGTCAGGTAGGATGGCTAAATGGTCAGTGAAATTAAGTGCCTTTGATCTAGTGTATGAGCCTAGAAATGCCATAAAGTCTCAGGCTTTAGCTGACTTTGTGGCTGATTTCAGTAGTGATATTCAAAATGAAGTAGACCTAGAAGTACAACAGCTAGGAGAAAACTTAGAATCCTGGACGTTATATACTGATGGTGCGTCTAATGTAAGAGGTGTAGGTTTGGGTATACTATTAAAATCGCCACAGGGGGACATATTACCCCAGGCTATTAGATGTGAGTTTCCTGCCACTAATAATGAACCAGAATATGAAGCTTTGATTGCAGGATTAGAATTGGCTAAAAGTATGAATATCAAGAGTTTGCAACTATATGTCGATTCTTTGTTAATTACTAATCATTTTAATGGATCATATGCAGTTAAAGGTGAAAAGTTAATCGAGTATCTCGAAATTCTCAAAAAATTAGCAGGATATTTTGATATTTTCACACTTGAACAGGTACCAAGAGAGGATAATGCTGAAGCTGATGCCTTGGCAAATCTAGGATCATCAGTCAGGATACCGGAAGGAACTCGAATACCGATATTACATATCCTATATCCTGCGACGGATCCTCAGGATAAGGAAGTAGTAAGTGTTCAGGATCCTGATGATGAATATCCTGAGGAGGATCCTAAGTCATGGATGGCTCCAATCATGAGATATCTCAAGGAAGGACACATCCCAAAGGATGAGAATCCTAAGGCCTTTAGAATGAAGGTATCACGATTCACTATTATAAATAATGTCTTGTATAAGAAATCCCTTACAGGACCATATCTGAGGTGCTTGGAGGATCCCGAAACCAAAGAGGTGCTTCAGGATATACACGAAGGGGATTGTGGTAACCATAATGGGGGCAGGTCGTTATTCTCAAAGGTATTAAGAACAGGGTATTATTGGCCGATGATGAGAAAAGATGCTGTGGAGTTTGCTCGAAGGTGTGATGCATGTCAAAGACACAGTAATATATTACATCAGCCTGCTGAACCACTTTATCCTATCGCTTCCCCTTGGCCATTCATGAAATGGGGAATGGATATAGTAGGAAAATTGCCAAAGGCTCCAGGAGGAAAAGTCTTCATGCTGGCAATGATTGATTATTTCTCTAAGTGGGTCGAAGCTGAAGCATTTGTTCAAGTTAGAGATCAAGAAGTTATATCATTCATAAAAAGGAATATCCTGACTAGGTTTGGAGTACCAGCTGAGATAATTTGTGACAATGGATCTCAATTTATAAGTAAGAGGACTACTGACTTTTGCAAGAGTTGGGGAATCAAAATTATCACATCCACACAAGTACATCCTCAAGCAAATGGAGAAGCAGAATCCTCAAACAAGATAATTGTCAACAATTTGAAGAAAAGGCTTGGAGCTAAGAAGGGAAGATGGGCAGAAGAATTACCCTTTGTTTTATGGGCTGATAGGACGACGATGAAAAGTGCATCTGGCCAAACCCCATTTTCCTTGGTATTTGGAGCAGAAGCGGTGATCCCGACAGAAATGGTAATATCTACAGCAAGATCCAACCTCTGGGATCCTGAGCAGAATCCAGAAGTCCTATGTGTGACACCTGTGTCACTTCAACCATCAAACAAATGCCAAACCAATGAAATATTGTATTTCATACTTGGGATTTGTAAAAATATGTGTATCGTTTGCACATATCAACTCTTGTTCGAATTCAAGCTTTAAATCGCTTTCTGGAGGGTTATACGCGCTCTGATGCGTAGATATAACCAGTTCAATGCAACGAACACTCCGGAATAGTGAAATAGTCTTAACATACCTTAAATAACCTTTACATAAATTAGATGTAAGTTTTGGAAGGTTTGGTGTGGTGAAATCAAGTTTATTCGCTTACAGGGACTAAATTTGACAAACTGCGAAAGTATGCCAATTTGAACTGTAACAGACATTCTGGAACATGACCATAAGTTAAACACACCTTAAATATCCTTTACATAGCTTAGAAATATGCTTTTAGGGGTTCGGTGTGCTAAAATAAACTTTTGGGTCATTCAGGGACTAAAAGCGTCAAAAAGTGCACAAGTTTGCACTTTTGCGCATAACATACGTTCTGAATACATCCGGACATCCAAAAATTTATATAAGCACTAAAATATTTTATTTTAGTGTTTGGCATAAGAAAAATCCATTCGTCGCGCAATTTGGATCGTTTTTCGCGCCTATGCGCATTCCGTCGTAATTAACCGAACATCGCGATCGTACGATCAAACGAACGTTGGTGACCGACCGGATAATATTTAAATCCCACAAATATTCTGTTATGATTAAAATCTTATTTTAATCAGGTCCGTGTTGAAAAATAAATTAAAACGCCTAAAAACGTTATTTTTCAAAGTTTAAGCGCGTACCGTGTGTTTCAGCGCAACACAGTGCTTCTACTGCAAAACGCAGACAACGCAGCCAGTCCTGGAAACTGAAATTTATTTCAGTAATATCTTGGCGATTTTATTTTTATAGAGTAATAAAAATAATTTAGAACGCCATAAACCGGGATTTAAACGCTAGATAAAATACCCGGTACCCAGTTAAATACCCGTTTTAGCCATATGCCAGGAATATGCTAAGGTATATGCTAAGGAATATGCCAGGAATATGCTTGGAATATGCTAAGGAATATGCCAGGAATATGCTTGGAATATGCTAGGAATATGCTAGGAATATGCTTGGAATATACTAGGAATATGCTTGGAATATGCTAGGAATATTCTATATGGAAGATCCTATAAATACCCAACCCCATTCAACCCAAAACCCAAAAAAATCTGATCTAAAAGCTCTAAGTTGAAGCCATTGCTTCATACCTGAGCTACTTGGATCAAGATTAGCTTTCGGGGACCCTTTGTAAGTGTTCCTTCGTTCTTTTATTCGTTTAGCGTTAAAAGACAAACTTTGTTTGACTCTCTGCGTTGACCAGTTTATGGTCAATGCGAAGTTCGTTTGAACTTCAGAACGTGAGCGTAATCACGATGGTTATAGTCCCTAGTGACTATACCTACTGATTACCACGTTATCTAGGCTCAGTGACGAGTCGTAGTTTCGGCCAAAATACGTGTTATTGCGTATTTTGTAACCAAACTACTTGTGGGTATCAAAACCGTTTGTTTTGATACCAAACCTATTTTCTAAACTTAGTTAAGCATGTTTTAACATGCTTAGCTCGTCACTTTTAGTTTAGTGCTTATATAGGGTCGTAAGGTAAGCGATCTAAACAATCGCTTATACTTTCGAACCCGATCCATTTGGTCGATCATTAGGATCCGACCAAACACATTAGGTGACCATAGTTGTATAGGGAATAACCTTCCGAGGTTATACCTTATGGTCACGTCGTTTAGTTAGTTGTATGATAGGTAGTTTATATGCCTTAGGTAAATTACCAAAATACCCCTTTGACACCAAAATTCATTTTAAGCATATGTAACGTAACTTTTGGTATCTAAACTGATTTGGCAACAATATTAGACATGATTAAGGCATATTTTACTTATCATAGGGCTAGTTAGGCGTTTCGAACGCGTTTTACGCGAACGACGCGTTAAAGTAGCATAAGCTACCTAAACGAGTCGTAATGGGTCGTAAGCACTTAGGTTAGGTTTCATTTTAGCATGTAGGCTTCGTAGACCACATTACATGAGTCTCCATACTCATTTGGTTTACGAGCCCTCATTCTATCCAATCTTCCGATTTAGGTCCGGTTTATTAACATAGTTACCTATATTAGGTGCCGTTTGATATCCGTGATCTCTAGCATTGTTTGGTTGTTACTCAAGGACTACTAAGCAATCTCAAGTGAGTACATAGAAACCTCTTTTACTGTTTTCCAAACTGTTTTGGGGTGAAACACATGTGCCTACTTGTTACTTTCATGCTTTCCTGTTTTCACATCATATACTTGCTATGTTCATTAGTACATTTATAGTACATGATTTCATTGTGTTTTATGCTATGTATGCCCATTGTGTGCGTACTTAGTACATTGTTTTACATTACATTTTATGCTATGTATGCCCATTGTGTGCGTACTTGGTACATTGTTTTACATTACATTTTATGCTATGTATGCCCATTGTGTGCGTACTTAGTACATTGTTTTACATTACATTTTATGCTATGTATGTCCATTGTGTGCATACTTAGTACATTTGTTATTCATCACATGCTTACATTTTGGTATAACAATACCGCATAGATGTTTGTATCAGTATAGCATGCATTTGTTCCACAAAACATAACTCTGATTTAAACCATGTTTTACTTCAATACCTTGTTTTTGTGCATTTTACATATGGTTTAGTTGATATATTCCACTTACCATACATGATATTTTGGATACACATTACGTGATTTGCATTAGATATAAACATTTTGACATTGATATACACAATTCATGATTTACATTAGACATAGACATTTGACATGGTTTTCACACAAACATTTTGACATTTGATTATACATAAACATTCTACTTTGAGGATTTGGTTTGAGTAAGTGATTTAAGTAACGAGGCGTGTGTAATATGATACAAGCATGGTGGATACGCCGCTGGTACTTCCTATATATAAACTTCCTATATATAAGTGCTTGTATGGTATTACATATCGTAGCGTTATTTGAATCATTTCAATTTAGACATATAACATTTTATACAAATAACATACTTTTCACAATACATTGTTTTACAAACAACTTATCTAATACAAACTAATTTTACTTGGTTATTTACTTAACCATGTATTATTCTTTTATACATATATATCATTTGGTTTATTTATCACTTTTCAAATGATTTACAAGACAAAGCAAATTACAAGGTTCATGACTAAACATTTTCTTAAACATAAGTCATGAACCTTATTTTCACAAAACCTATGTATCTCACAGGCATTTTTATGCTGACGTACCTATTTTCACATGTGTTTTCAAGAGTTGATGCATAGAACTTATCGAGACATACTTAGGCGGACCTGTGCCTTAGTGACTTAAAACGAGACAAGAACTAGTTAATTTATGTTATGTACTCTTTATTTCTTGTTTAAAGACAATGTAACTATCTTATTTGATTAATAAAACGAAACTTTAATTTCCATGGTTGTGAAACAATTAATTCCGTTACAACACCCACCGACGTTTCCGCCACGTTTCGTTGTCTCACGTGGTCGGGGTGTGACAGAAAAGATGGTATCAGAGCCAATGGTTATAGGGAATTAGGTTATTAGTAATACTTTGACCTAGTCTATAACCTTCCTAGGACCCTAACGCGAGTTTACTTGCGTTTAGTCATAAAACAATACCGTCACCTATCCTTAGGCGACGACCACAACAAGAACATAAATTTCAAAACCGCTTTGAAGACTAATCATATGTTCTAGGATGATTGATTACTAGGTTTTGAACCCTCTGTTATAAGGTTTTGAACCCCTTTGAATTTTCAAACTCTCGTCAAAGTTTTTGGTCCTAAATAGTGTGAACACGTGCAAACTGGAAGAGTGAATGCCTGTACCCTGAGTTTTCTGTCTAAGGTTAGAGTGTTCGTACAAATCCACATAATCGGACCAGTCACTCTTACCTGGGAACTCTTGGGGTGAGTGTCCACTTATAGGCGAGCATGTCTTCGCGATACATTATAAGGATCTATTTGCTTTGATTCAGCCTTTGTGTGTCGTTTGTTGCTTCGTGGTTCAAACAAATGACCATCACCCATGATTTTGGTCGGTAATTGTAACATCCTATTCTTACCCAATGCCATTTCATTTGTTTTCTCTCTTGTTTCCCCTTTTAGAATGCCTCCACGACGCGAAAATCAGGTATCTATTGAAGAGCTGGCAACTGTCATTACACAACAAATGACTGCTGCAATCCCGAACATCGTCACTCAATGTAACCAAGCTCTCAACAACAATAATGCCCCCTGCAACTTCAAGACGTTCAACTCAACTAAGCCATCAAGGTTTTCCGGGTCTCAAGGAGCGACTGCACTTCTGCAATGGTTCGAGAGTCTAGAGAGCACCTTCAGACATGTTCAATGTCCAAACGAGCGAAAGGTAGATTTCACATCTAGTGTCTTTGAGAAACGAGCTTTGACATAGTGGAATGGTGTGATGAGAGATAGAGGTGCCGATGTGGCACTGGCCCAAACGTGGGAAGAGCTTCGAGCACTGATGATGAAGGAATTCTGTCCTCGTCACGAGATCAGAGCCTTGGAAAGGGAATTCGACGATCTTAAGCAAGACAGCGGTGAACATCGAGCATACACTGATCGATATGAGGAGCTGAGCCTGTTGTGTCCTACCATGGTTACGCCTTTGGATAAGGCGATCGAAAAATACATTGATGGTCTCCCTGACTCAATACAAGACATTGTGACTAGTAGCAACCCTACTATAGTTAGACAGGCCATTGAGCTAGCTGCAACCTTGACTGAATCTCATATCAGAAAGGGAAAACTTTTTTAGAAAGGCGACAAGAAACAAGCAGCTAATGTTCAGGAGGAAACCAAGGAAAGCAAAACCAAACCTTCTAAGAAGCGTAAGGCTTCGCAGAATTGTACGATTGCTGCTCAACCCAACCAAAACACCCGCAACCAACCAACTCAACCTCCTGCAAGGAAACCTTATGCCGGTACTGCACCGATGTGCAATAAATGTAATGCACACCACTTGGCTCACCTACAGTGTCGTTTATGTGCATCATGTGGGCGACTCGGTCACCTGGCAAATGCTTGTCAATTTACCCCAAACCAAGGTGGTCCAAACCAACCTCAAGTAAATCCTGCTCAAGCTCGTTGTCCACCAGGTCCTTGCTTCAACTGTGGCGAGATGGGCCATTTCCGAAGAAATTGCCCAAAGATTGCTAATGCGAATCCAGCGCAGGGATGAGCATCGGACCAACTAGAAGACAATGTTGTTTAGAAATAATCAAGCCTTATGTATTATTTTCTTTTGCTGTCAAGGTCCATGAAACAGTTGTTGTTGTTTATAATAAATCTTTTTATTTTACATTGCAATGTACAAATGTGATGGCATGTATAAACAACGTATCCCCTACAATACCGACAATCAAGGAATCGTATTCCTTGAAAAGCAAACTACCCCCCAAAATTTTTCTATTTTATGATCTCTTGCGTTTTCCACGAAATTCCTAAGTACCCGTTTATTCCAAGGATACTAAGTACAAGGCGCAAGTTACAACAATGGACGAATACCCAAAGTACCACTATAAATCCTTAATAGGGTACCTAAGGGTATTTCCGTAAATCCTAAAAATGTTGTGTTCCTTAATTCGAATATTACGTTTCTTTGAAAACAAAATCGAATTTTTGGTAGATCATTCTATATTTATAGATAGATTCTTGAAAATGATTAAAGTGCCAAATGAAATCCACGGATTGGATTCCTGGCGTGCTTTAAGTATCCGCGTCCAAAGATAACAAATTAAAGGCTAAATTAAACAATTATGTGATTATGTGTTCCCTTTTTGTGTTTTTGTATGATCCAATTTTTTTTTATCAAAATCCTTGTAGAATCTTCCATATCTTTGTATAAGGGATTCGTAGTAGGATATCCAAAGGTACTATCTTAAATCCTTAATGGACTTCTACGTTGTAGTTAAGTCCCTTGGATTATAAAGTACTATTCCAAAGTTTAAAGACATCCTCCGTCGATGTAGTTAAATATTCCTCTTGGGTAGTTTAGTTAAAGAGATTGGTTCGACAATCTAGTTAAATATATCATGCATTGATATAGTTAAAGAGGCCCTCTGGTGGTCTAGTTAAAGAGATCCTTCATTGACCTAGTTAAATAGATTGGTTCGGCAATCTAGTTAAAGATATCATGTGTTTATGTAGTTAAATAGGCCCTCGGGTGGTCTAGTTCAAGAGATTGTTCGTTGATCTAATCCTTTGGTGACCTAGTTAAAGAGGCTCTATTGCAGTCAAGTTAAATCACCACATGATTATTTGTTTGATTTTTTTCCCCATACGCATTATGAAATGAACTGTGCGGACGGTGCAAGGAATTACGTAATTATGGAGGCCTACATAATTATGGAATTCAGTGCACAGAAACCACAGGAAGTTTTGTCATGTGTTAAGACCTATAGTGACAAGAGTAATGATACGGGAGAAGTCTTGGACTTTGACCGATGTCATTTTATCTTACACTTCCCAATCATGAATTCAAGTTTCCTATGATAAGTCTTCATGGGAAACGTTCTCCTATCCATAGTTTGAAACTCCATGTTTTGCTGCTACAAGGACTTTACTTTGAGGGATTGACAATTTCGCTAAGAACCCTATCATGGCCCAGAGTTCTACTTAGGGATCAAGGGGTTCATTCAAAGCGAAAACATCACCGTTGTCCTCACAAGTTTCTCCTAAAATTAAATTTCGGGATGAAATTTCCTAAAGTAGGGGAGACTGTGACACCTGTGTCACTTCAACCATCAAACAAATGCCAAACCAATGAAATATTGTATTTCATACTTGGGATTTGTAAAAATATGTCTATCGTTTGCACATATCAACTCTTGTTCGATTTCAAGCTTTAAATCGCTTTCTAGAGGGTTATACGCGCTCTGATGCGTAGATATAACCAGTTCAATGCAACGAACACTCCGGAATAGTGAAATAGGCTTAACATACCTTAAATAACCTTTACATAACTTAGATGTAACTTTTGGAAGGTTTGGTGTGGTGAAATCAAGTTTATTCGCTTACAGGGACTAAATTTGACAAACTGCGAAAGTATGCAAATTTGAGATGTAACAGACATTCTGGAACATGACCATAAGTTAAACACACCTTAAATATCCTTTACATAGCTTAGAAATAGGCTTTGAGGGGTTCGGTGTGCTAAAATAAACTTTTGGGTCATTCAGGGACTAAAAGCGTCAAAAAGTGCACAAGTTTGCACTTTCGCGCATAACATACGTTCTGAATACATCCGGACATCCAAAAATTTATGTAAGCACTAAAATATTTTATTTTAGTGTTTGGCATAAGAAAAATCCATTCGTCGCGCAATTTGGATCGTTTTTCGCGCCTATGCGCATTCCGTCGTAATTAACCGAACATCGCGATCGTACGATCAAACGAACGTTGGTGACCGACCGGATAATATTTAAATCCCACAAATATTCTGTTATGATTAAAATCTTATTTTAATCAGGTCCGTGTTGAAAAATAAATTAAAACGCCTAAAAACGTTATTTTTCAAAGTTTAAGCGCGTACCGTGTGTTTCTGCGCAACACAGTGCTTCTACTGCAAAACGCAGACAACGCAGCCAGTCCTGGAAACTGAAATTTATTTCAGTAATATCTTGGCGAGTTTATTTTTATAGAGTAATAAAAATAATTTAGAACGCCATAAACCGGGATTTAAACGCTAGATAAAATACCCGGTACCCAGTTAAATTCCCGTTTTAGCCATATGCCAGGAATATGCTAAGGTATATGCTAAGGAATATGCCAGGAATATGCTTGGAATATGCTAAGGTATATGCTAAGGAATATGCCAGGAATATGCTTGGAATATGCTAGGAATATGCTAGGAATATGCTTGGAATATGCTAGGAATATGCTTGGAATATGCTAGGAATATTCTATATGGAAGATCCTATAAATACCCAACCCCATTCAACCCAAAACCCAAAAAAATCTGATCTAAAAGCTCTAAGTTGAAGCCATTGCTTCATACCTGAGCTACTTGGATCAAGATTAGCTTTCGGGGACCCTTTGTAAGTGTTCATTAGTTCTTTTATTCGTTTAGCGTTAAAAGTCAAACTTTGTTTGACTTTCTGCGTTGACCGGTTTATGGTCAATGCGAAGTTCGTTTGAACTTCATAACGTGAGCGTAATCACGATGGTTATAGTCCCTAGTGACTATACCTACTGATTACCACGTTATCTAGGCTCAGTGACGAGTCGTAGTTTCGGCCAAAATACGTGTTATTGCGTATTTTATAACCAAACTACTTATGGGTATCAAAATCGTTTGTTTTGATACCAAACCTGTTTTCTAAACTTAGTTAAGCATGTTTTAACATGCTTAGCTTGTCACTTTTAGTTTAGTGCTTATATAGGGTCGTAAGGTAAGCGATCTAAACAATCGCTTATACTTTCGAACCCGACCAGTTTGGTCGATCATTTGGATCCGACCAAACACATTAGGTGACCATAGTTGTATAGGGAATAAACTTCCGAGGTTATACCTTATGGTCACGTCGTTTAGTTAGTTGTATGATAGGTAGTTTATATGCCTTAGGTAAATTACCAAAATACCCCTTTGACACCAAAATTCATTTTAAGCATATGTAACGTAACTTTTGGTATCTAAACTGATTTAGCAACAATATTAGACATGATTAAGGCATATTTTACTTATCATAGGGCTAGTTAGGCGTTCTGAATGCGTTTTACGCGAACGACACGTTAAAGTAGCATAAGCTACCTAAACGAGTCGTAATGGGTCGTAAGCACTTAGGTTAGGTTTCATTTTAGCATGTAGGCTTTGTAGACCACATTACATGAGTCTCCATACTCATTTGGTTTACGAGCCCTCATTCTATCTGATCTTCCGATTTAGGTCCGGTTTATTAACATCGTTACCTATATTAGGTGCCGTTTGATATCCGTGATCTCTAGCATTGTTTGGTTGTTACTCAAGGACTACTAAGCAATCTCAAGTGAGTACATAGAAACCTCTTTTACTGTTTTCCAAACTGTTTTGGGGTGAAACACATGTGCCTACTTGTTACTTTCATGCTTTCCTGTTTTCACATCATATACTTGCTATGTTCATTAGTACATTTATAGTACATGATTTCATTGTGTTTTATGCTATGTATGCCCATTGTGTGCGTACTTAGTACATTGTTTTACATTACATTTTATGCTATGTATGCCCATTGTGTGCGTACTTGGTACATTGTTTTACATTACATTTTATGCTATGTATGCCCATTGTGTGCGTACTTAGTACATTGTTTTACATTACATTTTATGCTATGTATGTCCATTGTGTGCATACTTAGTACATTTGTTATTCATCACATGCTTACATTTTGGTATAACAATACCGCATAGATGTTTGTATCAGTATAGCATGCATTTGTTCCACAAAACATAACTCTGATTTAAACCATGTTTTACTTCAATACCTTGTTTTTGTGCATTTTACATATGGTTTAGTTGATATATTCCACTTACCATACATGATATTTTGGATACACATTACATGATTTGCATTAGACATAAACATTTTGACATTGATATACACAATTCATGATTTACATTAGACATAGACATTTGACATGGTTTTCACACAAACATTTTGACATTTGATTATACATAAACATTCTACTTTGAGGGTTTGGTTTGAGTAAGTGATTTAAGTAACGAGGCGTGTGTAATATGATACAAGCATGGTGGATACGCCGCTGGTACTTCCTATATATAAGTGCTTGTATGGTATTACATATCATAGCGTTATTTGAATCATTTCAATTTAGACATATAACATTTTATACAAATAACATACTTTTCACAATACATTGTTTTACAAACAACTTATCTAATACAAACTAATTTTACTTGGTTATTTACTTAACCATGTATTATTCTTTTATACATATATATCATTTGGTTTATTTATCACTTTTCAAATGATTTACAAGACAAAGCAAATTACAAGGTTCATGACTAAACATTTTCTTAAACATAAGTCATGAACCTTATTTTCACAAAACCTATGTATCTCACAGGCATTTTTATGCTGACGTACCTATTTTCACATGTGTTTTCAAGAGTTGATGCATAGAACTTATCGAGACATACTTAGGCGGACCTGTGCCTTAGTGACTTAAAACGAGACAAGAACTAGTTAATTTATGTTATGTACTCTTTATTTCTTGTTTAAAGACAATGTAACTCTCTTATTTGATTAATAAAACGAAACTTTAATTTCCATGGTTGTGAAACAATTAATTCTGTTACAACACTCCCCGACGTTTCCGCCACGTTTCGTTGTCTCACGTGGTCGGGGTGTGACACTATGCCAGGAATTGGATACTATTGATGAGACAAGAGATGCAGCAAGGCTAAGGATGGCAGCATATCAACAGAGGATATTTAAAGCATATAACAAGAATATAAGGACTAGAAGGTTCCAGGTTGGAGATTGGGTATTGAGAAAGGCTTTTCAGAATACTACTAATCCTGCTGATGGAAAGTTGGCTCCGAAATGGGAAGGACCCTATGAGATTGAATCAGAATCAGGGAAAGGAGCATATCGACTCAAGAATATGGAGGGGGATATGCTACCAAGATCCTGGAATGCTATACATCTAAAGCTCTATTTCAAGTGAGTTTGGAATTTAAATTCTAACTTAGGATGGTATGGATTCTATCTCTTTTAGTATATTTTAATATTATTTATTGTTTTAAACCCATTACTGACTTAAGAATCGGAGGGGTGTTAGCCAGGCTAACACCCACCTTAGCTTACAGTTGTTTTGCAGTATATGCTTCGGGATATAGCTCCAAGATACACACTCAGGATGTTTCGAAAGACTAGAGGATTGGCCCCTCTCTCACGTTTAAGGGATCCTGATCCCTTCACAGGTTTAAAGGTATTCACCTTTCTCTCGAATTGGGTTTAAACACCCCGCCTGGAGCGCAAGTTATCCAGGGATAGTTCAAGGTGGCGGGACCAGTTCATGTAAAAGTGGCTGACAATTTCGTCACTATTGGCTATATCCTGGATCCTAAAGGTATATGAGGATTGATCACCCTCTCTAAGGTTTAAAGGTTATCACCTTTCTAAGTCTTGGAGTTTATACACTCCCGCCTGTAGCGCATGAAAATTTGGGATTTTCCCCAGGATACCTATGGGTTTATCCCCAGGATACTAAGGAAATATCTCCAGTATATTTTTGAGTTTTACCCCTGTAACACAAGAACTGTCCAAACGGTTGGAACTGAAATTCAAAAATTTCTAAGTGTTCGAAGACTTTATGCACAGGGGACATTCCTCCTAAGGCGATTGTGTAAGGCTCAAAGAATTAAATTCGAACCTAGTGTACTAAGTATCTCGAACTGGGGACATCTTAGTTGAAGAAGTTGCAAAAGGATTGAAGTTCGATACTAGGGCTACACTCTATTCCTGGTATGATCTTTCCTTTGTGAACCTTACATAAGTTGTTTGAACTTTTGAAACTATGTTTAAGGCTTAAATATCCTGATTAGGATATATCCTTAGGATATATTCTCAAAATGTGTTTTCGGGATATGTTTCAGGATATTTGATTGGAATATTTGGGAAATAATACTTGGGTTGAAAACTAGTACTCTGGTCAAACAAGTGTTATCAAAACGGATTTTGAAAAATAAACTATCTTTTATTCTTTAAAGACTTTATCTAAATTGTTTGAATTTTGAAAAACCCTATTTGACGAAAGTCTTCGTAGGATACCACCGAGTATGTTGATCGGGATATTTTCAAAAAATAATTTTGCAAGGTTGAAATCTAAACTGAGCAATGCATGACAAAAAATTAAAAGAGAACAACAAATAAGTTAAAAGAAGGTGGTACTATCTGAAATAAGCGATACTAGTTGATAACCAAAGGCTTCATCCTGAAATCTAGGACCCATCCACCTTTGGTTATCTAATTGTTTTAATTTAGGGAAAGAAAATTGTTCAAAAGACAAGGAATAAAACTGTTCGAACAAACATAACCATCAAATTTAAGGGAAATAAGTTTTAGGAGGTAGCGCCTTCTTCGTTCATCGCGTTTTCGACAGCATCCGTTTCAGGATCAGCTTGAACATCCCTCTCAGCTTCGCCACTAGCACCAATTGGTTTTTCAACCGCTTTTGAAGACCCTTCAGCTGCAGGTTTAACAGGATTGCCACCGAGACTCCTTAGCTTTGTCTCCCAGGCATTGACATCCCAAGAAGGGCATTCGAAGCCCAGTGTCTTGGCTTCGTGGGCCATCTTTAGCCTAGCCTGAAGAAGGGAAGTAACGACAAAACTTTTAAGGCCTTCCCGGTAGCTGATCATATCCCGTTCGTGTTGAACATGGGCAGCATCAAGATCGGCTTTGGCCTCAAGAGCGGCTTTGTTGAGGGCGGCCTGGTGTTCTTGGGTCATAGCCTTAAACTTGTCCTCGTAATGCCGAGATTTGGCAGCTGCAATCATGCCCTGGTCGGAGATGGTGACCTCGGCTTTCTTCAACTTGGACTCGAGCATCTTGTTGATCCCACAGGATTCCTGGTATAAATGAACCAGACGTTCGAGACCCTGCAAAACAAGAGAACATGTATTAGCCCTAATAAACATTTATAACCAACATATGGTGCAGGATATAGCTCAAGGATACTAACCTGGTTAAGAAAAGAAGCCATGAATCCGCTTGCCTCAATGAACCCATGATTCTCATAGGGGAACGTATCAGAGATGGCAGGTGAGTCAGTCTCTTTCCTTTTGCGAGAACTTGAACTCCGGGGCTTAGTAGCTGGCGAAGGCTTGGGAATGATGATGGATTTGGAGCTGCTGGGATTGGATGAGGCCGTAGCCTTGGGACTGGGCTCCTTCTTGACCTGGACGTGATCGGAATAACTGTCCAGCTCATCAAGGTCAAAAACCTCAGGGATCTTGGCTGGTGCTGCATAAAGGGAAAGTCCTACATCCTTATTACTCTTCATTATATTGCGCTAATCAGTTATTTATGAAGTAACTCTTACCAGACATTTCAGATGATGAATATTGACTGGAACTTGGGATGTGTGTAGTAAAACTCCTGTCACCTGCTGGTAACTGGTAAACTACTTCAATTCTTTTTTCGGATTCTGCAGTAGGGGGAGCTACTTCCTTAAAGTTCACTGCATAAAGATCAAATAAGAAGATATTAGCACAGGATAAAATTCTGGAAGTATCTGGGGATATTCTTGACCCTACCGGTGGTTAACCACTCCATCGAAAGACTAGCACCCTCATAGATGGAGTCTCGCTTGACGAAGAAGAATTTACGTTGCCATCCATCCTCGTTCTTGGTGGGTTTAAGTATAATGGGTTTGCTGGAAGTTGAAAAGAGCAAGAACCGACTGGAACCGTGTGATCGGAGGCGGTAAGCAATCGGCATATCCTCGATGCAGAGGTCAGGACAGTGAAGATTTTTGATTTGGTTGAGCACAATCAATACTCTCCAAACCATGGGCATGGTTTGGGCAAAGGAAATACCAGTAGTCTGGAAGAATTGCATCATGAATTCAGGAAATGGATACCGAAGACCTAGCGAGAAAGGGTATGCCGGAAAACAGACCCAATCGACAGAAGAAACATCTGATCGAATTGATCGATCAAATGGTCTAAAAACCGTGCCATCGGGGAAAGCACCGAAGGCTCTCAACGCTGCAATGTCTGCGTTATCAAAAGCACAGATCTCCTTCTCGAGATTTTTGAGAAGGTTTTGCTGAACGAAGGATTCCGACGATTCACCGGTTTGAGAGTGGACTCTAGTAGCCATTGGAAGAAGAATAAAATTAACAGAAAATGAGGAAGGGATGAGTGATTACCTGGAGATTCTGTTGATGATAACTGGTTCTCAAACAAAAAGAGAGAAGATATAGGGGCGTAATAGATATCCATCGAGTGAAAAGCGAGTTGGAAGTTACATAGTGCTATCTTGACCGTCGTTTCAATTTAATAACCTCGATTCACGAGATAAAGTTTTAAAATATATCCGTTGGATTGGTATACCAACAGATATATTTTGGGGACAATTGTTATGGGTGAATTTCTGCTTATATATCCTGACTAATATTCTGGCTTTGATTGTTTATTTGTGATCAGGATACCGGATCAGGATATTGGTAACATCCTGATACGATATCCTGGTACTAACCAATTAGCTCACGTGCAGATTATTGTAACAAGCCTCTAACGGTCAGAAGGACTTCTTCCCCTCGAGACTCGAGCAAATCAGTTAGCTTGTAGACGTTAAACCCGGAAGAAGTGGACTACAACGTTTACCTGAGGAATATTCGAAGCATCCCGGTTTAATAGGGTAGTTTGTCATTTTCTTTTACTATAAATAGGTTGATCGAATCAGGTTAAGACACACACTTTTACGTACACTTTTTCTCTCCTGTTGCAAATAATCACTACACACAAACACTTGTACTCGAATTACATTGTAACACCTAGTTGATCCGCATCATATCCTGCACTGTATCCTGATATTTGAAGTAATAGAAGAACAAGGCAGCTGCGATTGTTAGCTCCCGAGGTTTTGTGCCGGCGATCTAGATTGATCAAGGGCTTTCCTCGTACATCCTGTGTTGTCCTTTACATTTTTGCTCATTGTTTGATCATAGATACAGCTCTATATCCTGAGCCGTATCCTGAAACTGTTTTTTCAAATAACTTAACTAGCATATTTTCAACACACATTTCTAGAACACTACCTCACTTAACTAATTTGATCACTTAATTACTTCGGTAATTTTTGACCAAAACAAGTATCCTTCCAATTCTTACTAAAGTCGATCACACACATGCTCGCATCATGTCCTTGAGTGTCTGGATGGTTCGTTTACTCTGACCATCTGTCCTATGATGACAAGCAACGCTCATGCCTAGACATGAGCCAAGAGTGTCGTGTATTGCCTAACATAAATTAGGTATAGATCAAAATCAAAGGTATCAGGAGTTGGCACCTCGTGCCTAAAAACCGCCTCTCTCAGAGGAATATTCACAAATTGTGAAGACTCGTCAGTTTCCCTGATTTGCAAGAAAGTGTAGTGGTTACATGAGTTAATCAACGATCATCCAGATGATATTGTTTCCGTTCTGAGTTTTTTTTGGTAAACCAGTGACAAACCCTATGGCCGTCTGTTCCAATCTCCAAATAGGTGTTTCTGATTACTGACACGAACCAGAAGGTTTCTGATAGTCCAACTTGACTTTCGCACAAGTCAAACGTCGTTCACATGCTTTGCTGTGTAGGCCTTCAAGTCCAATTGCCAGTACAAGATCCTCCGATCCTAACATATTCCATCAAATCCAGATGACCAGCATATCGAGGCTGGTGTGCTTCGCTCAACACAAGTTCCCTCGGATTGCGGTACAATAGAATCCATATTTGTTCCATAAAGTATCGAGTACCGTCCACCTTGCCAAAAGTTGCTCCTCCATGCTCCTCCATGCCCCGCATGGACCCAACTCGAAGATCTTCTTCCTCTAGCGCTTCAGTTTAAACAGGGTGAATCCGGCTGGGTAGGCTAGAGTCGGTGATGAGCTGCACGCTCATATGCGTTTAAGTTCCATAGTCGTAATCGCTCAAGAGTTCCATCCAGCGATACCATCAAGTGTTTTAGCTCTTTCGAAACAAGGGTACACGGGAGGCCCTTGTGATTGGTCTAAGCAGCGCATCTGGTACCGTCCAAGTAATGCCTCCAACTTAAATCCAAAGACCATGGTTTCCATCGCCGGTTGTGTGTCGTGCAGTTCCTCTTTGTAACTCCATTACGTAAGTCATCACTTTCTCGTGTTGCATCGGTGTGTAACTGGGATTCTGATTCGAACCATCATGGTATACCACTAGATCTTCAATACTCTCGGATAGAAGCGATGCTCAGTGCATTGCAGAGTTGGGTTTCAAAGGCTGAAAAGATGCCCGTCTGTTCTGTCACTCACTAGTACACAGCACCCTGCTGTGCTAAAGAGGTTAAAGCTGCACAACCTTCGAAAATTCTACGTTGTATCTGCGGTAATATCTAACTAGACCAAAAAGTTATTGTATCCCCGATGGATTCTTTGGCGCCGATAAATATCTAATAGTATGGGTCTTTAGCGAGATCCACGAGTATTCCCACTTCGTTGATTAGATGACCAAGAATGTACCCCTCGAATCCAGAAGTTACACTTAACAAGACTTCGCGCGGAGTGACTTCTCCCCCAGGAGCCTTTAAAATAGATGCAAATACCACCCATGATGTTCCTTTCTCCTGGAATGATTTGAAACGTCATCAATAAACACAGTCGATTCATGTGATCCATATAGCTGCAAGTGCTGGTTAATCCCCCAAAGGCCATGGAATACAAAGTCGCAATGACCGCATTGCGTTTGATATGCCGTTTTAGGAACATCCTCCCCTTGGACTTCCCTCCGACGATAGCTCGTTCATTAGCCAATCCTCGAATGAAGCTTGTCCCCAGCACTAGTCAACGGGTTGTCAATACCTGGTCGAGGCAAACGGTTCTTGACTACCACCTTGTTAAGTTCTCGATAATCAGAACACATACGAAAAGGCTTATCTTCATGGATATAACCGGGGCTCCCCAAAGTGAAAAACTAGGTCCGCCAAAACTCATGTTCAAGAGTTCTTGTAGTTGATTAGACAGCTCTTGCAACCCTCCTGGTGCAAGCCGGTAAGAGTACGAGTATTCGGAGCTGCATCTGGCGTGAGATTAAACTGAGATTCTGCCTAACAGTTGTGGAAGTAATCCTGGAAGTTCTTCAAGTAGCTCATCGGAAGAAATCATAAACAACTGGTGGATCCTCGATCCTCTCTTCCTTAGCCTTAACATCAGTAACGGTTGCTAACAATGGCGGGGTAATCCCTCCAAAGACACTTCTGGGCTTTCATTGCAGAATTGATGCTAACCTTTACACAACTCTGATACTTTAGAACAGATGACGATTCTCCACTAGGGAGAGGGATACACAAAGCTTTCTTCTCACAGGGTATATCTGTGCGGCGTATGGATAACCAATCCATACTAACTACTGCATCAACCTATCGAGGATAGATGTCGAACACTTGTCCCACAAGGTCGAGTTTGCAACCCCACGAACATAGGAGGTTTCCATTGACTTGCCATCAGTCTGTCCCACAACAGGGTTGGTTTCCAAAAGCTTCAGGGTTAAGCAGAACATAGACGAAGCGATTAGCTACCCATACAAGCTACCACGTTGCTTTTATGCCTGGCGTCGCCTACGCCAGTCCTCAATGCTCTTCCACGAACACCACTTCTAGTGTTGTTGTTTTCGTTACGAGAATTTCCAGTGCTGTCGTCATCCTCCTGGTTATTGTCTTGAATTATCAACGGCCAATCCATGTCATGGGCACCTTCATTTCCATACCGTAGGCTACGATTACAAGAACCTTGATGTTGCCGCGACTGTTGCCTCTAATGTTGTTGCCTGTAACGGTGTCCCGCATCCTTTCACCAACATGGTCTATCTTTTCACATTCCGCGTCACGTCCTAAGGCGCTACCCATTGTGCTAGCAGTGACACATTCCACACCATGGTCAATTGTCATCGTTCATATCCCGATTAATTCGTAAGAGTTGACTCCCATAAGTCACTAACTAGGGTTAATGATTCGATTGAAGCCCATTCGCTGGCGTTTGTTGCCGGTAATCAGGGTCGTCCAAATACTGAGGCCGGTAAAGTACTACACTCATCCTCTTGTCCATCGGTCAAGCAAGTTGATTGAGTAATACACGATATGTTGCGAGAGTGTTGCAGAAGTGATCGCACTTCGGGAGCTACGACGTCAATACATTGAGTTCCAGCTAATGAAGTGGAGTGAGAAGGGTATCGACCAATCATTCGACGCTTTGACATCCTACTCAGGGACGTTCTCACAAGCACCTAACATTCTACACGGTTTTCCAGGCGTTCAGATGGGTGTTCAGGTAATACTCGATAGCATCGAGATTTGAAAGGATTCAGAGAGGAGTGAAAAGATCACGTTCGAGTAGGAGACAATCACTGCTATGACTCCTACAGACTTGTTATGTTTCACATTGATCAAATAACAGAGCAGAACCCCTTTTTCACTTGTTAAGACTCATTGGGACTCACATGCACCCCACATTATTATTATGTGTGCACCCACAATAATATTGTGATTTGCATGCTCATCTCAGTTCCTCCTAAGTCATGTTAAATGGTTCCTCAACCTCAGATGTCAAACAAAGAATATCACAAAACAGGGGTCAGGAATCTCTAGGGTAACACCACTCTATTAATCACTTATCACATGCAAGTAATACATGAATTCATATTGTTGTGTTAAACGTGCAATCACATGTAATATCATATGTAAGTGTTCACTAGTTATGCTGTGCAATGAGTAAACGAGAGATGAACCTTGCTATCTGGAGCTGAGTGTCATGGTCATATTCTTGTTTTCAGAACTGTTCAGTTATAGTCTGGTTTCATAAAAATGTTTTAAAACTAAGTTCACTATAACCAGTGGCTCTGATACCAAACTGTCACACCCCTAAAATACCACATGCGGAAACCCCCGCGAGGCGTGTGACGTACTAGGATCCAAGCCACCAATCACATTCAACTCATAAATATATTTAAATAAAACTTTCATTCATTAACATAAAGTAGTACAAACGTTACACATCATTCATTGTATACACCGGAAGCATAACTCATTTGTTAAGTGTCTCGTAAACCATGTGTACATAAACCGTTAAACTTGTATTGAGATTCCATGTATCTCGACCCATGACCACTCCAGCATCCCAGACAGCAAGTCCCAATGATATAAACCTAAAAACCTGCAAGCATGCAGACAAGTGTGTCAGACGACGCTGGTGAGTTCAAAGTTTTATTAACGTGTTTAGTTACCAGATATGAGTATAAAACATTTCAGTGATTTGATTTGATGTTGTTATTAACTCGAATACCGCAGATGGCAGCTAGCTTTATTTGCCCAACCCTAATGTCTCTATCAAAACATTGGTCAAGTGGTTAAGGTAATTAGTTCACGCCCGTCCTCCCCAGTACGGTGTGAGGGTGCCAAACCTAATAGCGCTATCAAATAATAACCTCGTTGCCTCCCTGACAACTAATCGGTAGATGTAAGGGGTCTTAATGATAGAAATGAGTGTAATAACCAATATCCCAATAACCCGACGTTCCTTCCCGGAACAATTACCAGATATCCCTCCCCGGGATGCATGCTTGGAAAAAGAGCAGTGAACTCACATTGGTTTGCTCGGAAAGATTAGTTACTTGTTCCCACATAATTAGTCAATCCTATGATGTTCATGTACACGAAATCAGTTTACATTCACGTTGTTCACGTATGTTCATAGTGTGTATTTCGTAGCAAGGATCATCGCAAAATAGGTAACGATCATTCATAACACCCGTAACAGATCAGTTCACTATTCGCATGCATGTTTCAAAATAGTACTTAGTAGTTAAGTGAACTATTTATCATGAGCAAGCATTCGATTCACATATACCTAGTCACATAATTAACACCTTGCATTGTATGCATATGATATAATGATACACTCTAGTTATTTGATATATATATATATATATATTGGTTCATGGAACAACTTCACATTTCCTAGTATCCTCAGTCATCACTAACCTCATTAACAGATGGTGACATTGTGATTTGTTATCATGCACAAACTAAACCACAGTCCACTGATAAAGTTCCTTCCTATCGACGAAACATGAAAGCTGTTTGTTGGTTTGTGTGTGACGAAACCTTAGGTGACGAAACACCACCTATCTTTCGTCAACATGGATCTTTCGTCGACATAGATGTTTCGCCGACCTGGATGTTTCGCCGACATGGATGTTTCGCCACGCACATAACAGTTACAGCTTTCCAATCCAGTAAACACATTTAGTAATCCAGCCACAACGGATCAAACCATTTATTTCAATTAGTTATCGTTCAAGATCATACAATTTCATATTAACAGTCGCAGATCAACAACATGGTTCAGTACATCCTTATACTCGTATAATCAATCTACAGTTACCCACGTTCATTAATACGAATCATTTCGTCAATCACAACAGTCCCTAATCATCATCAACTAATCATACAAATAGATTATTATTCTATCAAGAAACTATTTCATGAACCAGGATTATCAATTTCGTCCAGCATGTTAACGTATATCAATTTCATCAATCAATCATCAACATGTTAAAAAACATTGCCAAAGACTTATTATTCTACTAGTATGAAACCCTAAGCCACCATATAATCATAACAATCATCACATCCAGAATACAACAAGGTAACATAGATAAAAAACACTAACCAAGATATTGAGTAGATTGGTTCGATCAAAACGAGAGACTTCAAATAGTCAGAGGCAACCGTTAAGTTTTGCAAGGGAGTAGAGGAGTGTTTAGGGTTAGATAATGTAGGTTATGCACTTAAATAACAGCCGGGCTCGTTTCTGGGCCTTACCTGGGCCGAAGCCCTTTTATGGCGAAAGACCTATAATGACGAAACTCATATGTTTCGTCGAGTCATGATGTTTCGTCGGGTGAAGGTGCCGAAAGGTCCAGTATCTCGTCGAGTATGAATGATGACAAAAATCCAATGCAAAGTATGAAGTCATGGACTAAGTCTAAAGGCCTTAAACAGTTTACAAGTTCCTTTAACTAATAATCATACAAGTTACCAATTCATTAATCATTAATCATTATCAATTCATTAATCATCTATACCAATCATGTTCAAGTTTCAACACAAAGCCAAGTATGAAAACAGGATTGTAAGAAATTAACACGTAACGGAAGACCTTGAAATCTCGGGTTGTCACATCATCCCCAACTTGAAAGAAATTTCGTCCCAAAATTTGATAAGTAATCCAAGACAAGTAATCCCAAGCAGCAAGGTGTTAGATCAGGATTGTGACAACCCTCATAATTCCATGTATCCGTACGATTAATTAATTGTTAATTAAAGTGCTTGGTGAATGTGCTGAATCACTTAACTGCTTTCTGATTACTGTGTTATACTTACATGTGCTTGTTAACATACTAGTAGTGTACAGAAAAGTTACTAAATAGTCCGGTATGCTTTCCTGAGTGTTGAAAATTAAAAACGTTATAAAAATATATATGTAGGACACTTTACGGATTAATTAAGCACTTTAACGGACACAGTATCAAACCGAACAACCGGACATTACCCGGAACACTAAAATATTACCAGAGACATTGTTTTTATTCTTCTGAATTAGTTATGGTCCCCGAATAACATAACACACACTACATAAATATCTAGTAACTAATACCTAACTAGAATACTGGGATTGTAACCATAAGCTAACTAAATTAGTTGAAACCCAACTAGACCAAGCCCCCCCCCCCCCAACCGGTTATGAACATGTGGGGCCACACCATGATTTTATTTGCATATTATATTAGATCTTGCCTAACCATTTGAAACATATTATCCAATAGTCCTTCACATGTTGGGAGATTATAAGTGAAACCAAGAGATTATATCCTTCACATTTCTCTAACTTACCTTGAAACACTCTCACTCTCTCCCTGTCTTCCTTGTTCGGCCGACCCCAAGAGACACCACCACCATCATCATTCAACCATCTTCAACCAATCTAAGGGCATGCATAGGTGTTAAAGTGCATACAACGAAGCTCGGTGTGTTCGGAAGTTGAAGGACCTCTCTTATCTTCTTTTATCCACACAATTTCTTCACTTGAACTTCCCTAGCCTTGAGCTAGTGGTAAGAGCTTAGATCCTTTCATCTTGTTTAAGTGGTTAAAGATTGTTTTATGGTGAAATCTCTTGAACCCTAAAAGACATGAATCTTAAGTCTTGAAACATAAACTTAAAGATGAGGAAACAAGATGAAACATAATGTAATAATGTTAGTATGAAGTAGTTTTGATTTTAGTTGTTGATTACTTGATGATTTACTTGTTAATATTGATTACTAGAAATGTTTTTGATCACTAAGCATGTTAACGGAACCAATATAACTCGCATTAGAATGTTAAAAGCTGAAAATAGGAGGCTGTTTAGTGATTACAGCCAACTTCAGCTGGCTGTAACCAGACTTTAATAAAACGAAAAATGCATTTTCTGAAGTCTATATTTATGTATTTCGAAATACGGTTCTAATGGCACTGGAATCATAATTTTTGGACTTCGTTTACTATTTTTAAAGACCCGTTTTGTAACAGCAGGTAAAGCTGAGTTTTTACTGCAGTAAATGGGTGTTATATTTTTAGTCATAACTTGAAACCTGTGTAGAACTAGGTCGTGAAATTTGTACTGTAGATGACCACTGATGTATTTGTAATTCTCCCACTGGAATTTCATCAATCGGACTTACGAAGAATTTTATATGAATTATTCCGTGGACTGCAGTCAGAAAGTGATGAATCTGATTGCAGTCCGATAAAATGATTTTTTATAAAATATTGGTGATGAATTGGATCCCGAGATTTTTACACAATAGTATTTGGATCGTTTAAGACCTTTTGTAAAAAGTTGGGAATTTTTGGAACAAGTTAAATATTTTATTAAAATCCCCGAAAACAGCCCAGTTTTGAATATAAAAGCTGAAACGACATAAGTAGTAATTTGTGTGTCTAAATGTCGGGTAGGTTATCTGAGAATAATCTAACATGTTATATGTCAATAAAAGTGTTATGTGCAATGTCGTATGAACGGGAATAGATGGGAAGTTTATATGGGCATGAACCGTTAAAGTGATGCATGTTATGTGATAGATGCGTGTAGGAACTTCGTGCTTATTTGAAGTCACTAATAAACTAAGTGGTAAACATACTAGGACGTGATTGACCGACCTTGACTGTTAGCTATTTTTGAGAGTCTAACCGAGCAACCGAGGTGAGTTCACACACTTTCTAAGGCATGGGATTCCCGGTGGTTTGGGAATGGGTTAAAGAATTAAAACGGAACCTACATATCCTCCTTGGGTAGGATATGTACGGCCATCCTCCATAGGTAGGATGCCAATAGTAATCCTGCGTGTTCTCCTTTGGTAGAATGCATACGTTCATCCTCCTTGGGTAGGACAACAACCTTAAAACTTACTAGACAAAACTCTATCATGAAGTCCCTCATTTTATATCGAATTAATCGCCGAGGCCAATGGCGAGCGGGTCATTAGTTAATAGCGCTATTAGGTTTAACAAACCTCACACCGTGCCGTTCGGACGGGCGTGTACTAATGGACTATGGCAAACTGTCAGTGATGATAGACACTGATGTAGGGCACAACTATTGTTCGTCAGTTGTCGATATCTTAACGGTCTAGTAGTTCACATGGGGGAAGCCCCCACCGATTATGGATATGGTTTGGGTAATAAAAAGGAACTAGTTAAACATACTTTCAACTATGGGGTAACCCCCACGGAAAATAAGCCAACGAAAGTCAAACCACATTTTCAGAAACAACTTAATACTAATCAACCAATCGTGAACTCACTCAACTTTGTTGTTGACTCATTGTTACATGCCTTACAGGTCGTTAAATGCATATGGAGCTTGCACGAGGAAGAAGTCGTTGTGGGATGTGGACTGTTATGTTCCGTATTTAATAATCAAACTTTATAAACTTATGGAACTTATGTTTTGGTCTTTAAACTTATGAACTACGAACTTATGTTTTGGACTTACGTTTTATGCTTCCGCTGTTAACTTAGAGTTGGTTACTGTCTTATGGTCACCAATTGTATTGTGGTTGGTTTTACTTACTTAATTACGTTGTTCAATATGATTGGTGGCTCGATCCTGGTCATGTCACGCCTCCAAGCGGTGATACTCCACGTGGTGAATTTTGGGGGGTGTGACAGATTGGTATCAGAGCCATTGGTTATAGTGAACTTGGTTTTAAAAAGGGAAAAGCTTTTTGATAAAACCAGACTATAACCTGTACAGTGCTCAACGATCCACAACGACGCTTCACTCCACGTGCAAGACTCGACACAATAGGTGGTATGATTTATGTTTATATTGTCGGTTAGATAGTTCACACTGTGCACTAGTTAACGTGATAACTGCTATTTGAACCTTGTGTGCTTACTCTCTTCTGTCACTCCACACTTACGCACTTTCGCGACACTTTTCTTACTTGCGTTTCCTTCGATGTGAAGATCATGGGTGGACGCCTGAACTTGACTCAAGCCCAGCTGACGGCTCTAATCAACGAACGAGTTGCTGAGGCACTCGCAGTAGTTCCAGCAGGAGGTATAACCTGCCATTTCTACATATCCTAGGATGTTTAGATCCTACTCTCGCAAACCAACCCTTGTGCTTAACCTTGTCTTTTATTCTCGCGCAACAGGTCAACATGCTCAGCCTCCTGTGTACACGTTCAAAACCTTCATGGATTGCCGACCCAGTACCTTCAGCGACATAGAAGGAGCGGTAGGCCTTCTTCACTGGTTCGAGAAGCTTGAGTCTGTTTTCGAGATGTGTGAATGCCCTGAAGATCGTAGGGTGAAATATGCTACTAGAACACTCGAAGGTGCTGCGTTAACCTGGTGGAAAGCACAGGTTCAACTGCTAGGGCTGGCGGTTGCTAATGCCACCCCATGGAACGATTTCAAAGAACTGATCAAAGAATAGTACTGTAGCCGTGACGACATCCACAAGCTAGAAGTAGAATTTTTCAATCTGAAGATGACGGGGTCTGAAATCGAGGCATACACAAAGAGGTCGAACGAATTAGCTATCCTGTGTCCCACTATGGTGGATCCTCCTATCAAGCGTATCGAGCTGTACCTTAAGGGCTTGGTGCCAGAAATTCAAAGCCACGTAACCTCAGCCAATCTTGGCACCATTCAGCAGATCATCAAGTTGGCTCATCGTCTCACTGATCAGGCAGTTGAGAAGAACAGGCTGCCCAAGCGTATTAGCGCTACTATTACTGATGCTCCCAGTGATAACAAGCGCAAGTGGGATGGAAATTCGGGCAAGGGTTCTACTTCAGTTCAGTCTCAGCAGCGAAAGACTGATGACTACCAGAGTCCTGGTCAGCAATCTTCTGGTAGTCAAGGACAGGGTGGATACCGAGGGAACCACCCCAAGTGCAACCGGTGCAACAAGCATCATAGCGGGCAGTGCCACATGGGTCGTTGTCTGAGGTGTAACAAGTTTGGCCATGAAGCAAAGGATTGCAGGGGCGCATGACCAGCAAATCAGAATCGTCAACAACAACAACAAGCTCCACAGAACCACCAGCAGCAGCAACAGCAAGGCAATAAAGGATGCTTTCAGTGTGGCGCTAAAGGCCACTTTAAGAGGAACTGTCCTCAGCTGAACCAGAACCAGAACAACAACAACCAAGGAAACAGGAACAACAATGGAGGCAACAATGGAGGCAACAACGGGGGTAACAATAATGGCAATGGTGCCAGGGGACGTGTTTTCGTGCTAGGTCAGGGTGATGCAAGGAACGATCCCAACGTTGTGATGGGTAAGTTTCTTCTGGACGACTTCTTTGTTACTGTTTTATTTGATTCGGGTGCCGATACTAGTTATGTGTCCTTAAAAGCTAGCCAAATGCTTAAGCGCACTCCAACACTTTTGAACACCAAATACACGGTAGAACTAGCAAACGGTAAAAGGCTTGAAGCCACACACGTAGTTAAAGGTTGTAACCTCGTCTTAGCTGGTCAGACTTTCTCTATCGATCTTATTCCTATCACACTTGGTAGTTTCGACGTCGTTATTGGGATGGATTGGCTATCTCATCATCAAGCGGAGATTGTTTGCAAGGAGAAAGTCGTCCGCATTCCTCGTTCTGGTGAAGAACCTCTCATGATTCATGGCGACAAGAGTGGTGCTGTCGTAGGCATTATCTCTTTCCTTAAGGCCCAGAAGTGTTTGCGAAAGGGCCACACTGCCATTCTAGCACTCGTTACTGACACATCAATGGAAGAGAAGAGAATTGAAGACATTCCTATTGTACGTGACTTTCCAGAGGTATTTCCTGAGGAATTTCCTGGTCTTCCGCCCCATCGTCAAGTTGAGTTTCAAATCGAGCTAGCCCCTGGAGCAGCACCAATAGCTCGTGCACCTTATCGACTAGCTCCGTCAGAACTTGAAGAACTGTCCATGCAATTACAACAACTCTTGGAAAAGGGTTTCATACGTCCTAGATCTTCTGCTTGGGGAGCTCCAGTACTATTCGTGAAGAAGAAATATGGTACTTTCAGAATGTGTATTGACTATCGCGAACTTAACAAGGTGACCGTGAAGAATCGTTATCCTCTTCCACGTATTGATGACTTGTTCGACCAGTTGCAAGGATCGAGCTTTTACTCTAAGATTGATTTGAGATCGGGATACCATCAGCTGAGAGTCCGAGAGGAGGACGTCTCCAAAACAGCATTCATAACTCGCTACGGCCATTAGGAGTTTCTGGTCATGCCTTTCGGGTTGACGAATGCACCTGCGGTCTTCATGGATCTCATGAACCGAGTATGCAAACCTTACCTGGATAAGTTCGTTATTGTTTTCATCGACGACATCCTGATCTATTCTAAGAGTCAGGAGGAACACGAGCAACACCTGATACTTATTCTGGAACTTCTTTGAGCAGAGCAACTGTATGCCAAGTTTTCGAAATGCGACTTTTGGCTTCGTGAAGTACATTTTCTAGGCCATGTGGCAAACAAGGATGGGATTCATGTGGATCCATCCAAGGTTGACTCGATCAAGAACTGGCCAGCACCCCGTACACCAACAGAAATCCGCCAATTCTTGGGTTTGGCAGGTTACTACGGAAGGTTTATAAAGGATTTCTCAAAGATTGCGCAACCTCTCACTTCACTGACTCAGAAGGGTGTCACCTATCGTTCGGGTGATGCACTGGAATCTGCTTTTCAGCACCTAAAAGATAGACTTTGTAGCGCGCCTATCCTCTCATTGCCTGAAGGCACAGACGACTTTGTGGTTTATTGCGACGCTTCCATTCAAGGACTTGGTTGCGTGTTGATGCAACGTGACAAGGTCATTGCTTACGCATCACGTCAACTTAAAGTTCACGAAAGGAACTACACTATGCACGACTTGGAATTGGTAGCAGTTGTTTTCGCACCTAAGATATGGAGACATTACCTGTACGGTACCAAGTGCACCATTTACACCGATCACAGGAGTCTCGAGCATATATTCAAGCAAAAGGAGTTAAATATGCAACAACGTCGATGGCTCGAGCTCTTGAATGATTACGAATGCGCTATCAAATACCATCCCAACAAGGCCAGTGTTGTGGCCGACGCCCTCAGTCGAAAGGATACTATACCTAAGCGTGTACGTGCGTTACAGCTTACCATTCACTCTAACCTTCCCGCTCAAATTCGTAATGCTCAGGTTGAAGCATTAAAAGCAGAAAACATCAGGGCTGAGTCCCTGCGAGGGTCGAGGCAGCGGTTAGAACAAAAGGAAGACGACGCCTACTATGTTAACGGACACATCTGGGTTCCACTTTATGGAAACTTACGCGAGCTTGTGATGGATGAAGCACATAAGTCTCGTTATTCAGTACATCCTGGTTCGGATAAGATGTACCATGACCTAAAGACTACATACTAGTGGCCTAGCATGAAAGCCCACATAGCAACCTACGTCAGTAAATGCTTGACTTGTGCTAGGGTCAAGACCGAATATCAGAAACCCTCAAGCCTACTTCAACAACCAGAGATCCCGGAATGGAAATGGGAGCAGATTTCCATGGATTTTGTTACTGGTCTGCCTAGGTCCCAACGCGGAAATGATACCATTTGGGTGATCGTGGATTGACTGACCAAGTCTGCACACTTTCTGGCCATCAAGGAAACAGATAAGTTTTCTACCCTAGCAGACATCTGCCTAAAGGAAGTAGTATCAAGGCACGGAGTGCCAACCTCCATCATCTCTGATCGAGACTCATGTTTTACATCTGAATTGTGGCAAGCTATGCACAAGTCCTTTGGTTCTCGATTAGACATGAGCACGGCATATCACCCGCAAACGGATGGGCAGTCTGAACGCACCATCCAAACCCTTGAGGACATGCTTAGGGCATGTGTGATTGACTTTGTTAATGGCTGGGAAAAACACCTCCCGTTAGTGGAGTTTTCATATAACAACAGTTACCACACCAGTATCCAGGCCGCTCCGTTCGAGGCATTATACGGACGGAAGTGCCGATCACCTCTTTGTTGGGCAGAGGTTGGCGACAGTCAACTCACTGGCCCAGAACTTGTAGTAGATACAACCGAGAGGATTGCTCAGATACGACAACGAATGGCTGCAGCTCGTGACCGTCAGAAAAGCTATGCGGATAAGCGAAGGAAACCACTCGAGTTCCAGGTTGGGGATCGAGTGCTACTCAAACTCTCACCTTGGAAAGGTGTAGTTCGTTTTGGAAAACGAGGCAAACTCAATCCGCACTATGTCGGACCGTTCGAAATCATTGAGAAAATTGGCAAAGTCGCTTACAAGTTGAACCTACCTGAAGAACTCAGCGGAGTTCACAATGTTTTCCATGTGTCGAATCTGAAGAAGTGTCTGTCAGATGAGACCCTCATAGTTCCTCTCAAGGAGCTCACCATCGACGACCAGTTGCGATTCGTCGAGGAACCAGTTGAAATCACAGACCGAGACGTTAAGATTCTCAAGCGTACCAGAATACCTCTTGTTCGAGTTCGTTGGAATTCCCGTCATGGCCCAGAGTATACCTGGGAACGAGAAGACCAAATGAAACTCAAGTATCCCCAGCTGTTTAGAAAAAGTGCAACCATTACTGAGGCTGAAGCTACTGCAGAATTTCGGGACGAAATTCCAAATCAACGGGGGGATGATGTGACACCCTAGGAAAACCAGGAAACCAACGCAACTTAACTAGCTTCCTCAGTAACCATGTGCTAAATTTCGGGACGAAATTCTCTCAACAGGGGGAGAATGTGACAACCCTCATAATTCCATGTATCCGTACGATTAATTAATTGTTAATTAAAGTGCTTGGTGACTGTGCTGAATCACTTAACTGCTTTCTGATTACTGTGTTATACTTACATGTGCTTGTTAACATACTAGTAGTGTACAGAAAAGTTACTAAATAGTCCGATATGCTTTCCTGAATGTTGAAAATTAAAAACGTTACAAAAATATATATGTAGGACACTTTACGGATTAATTAAGCACTTTAACGGATACAGTATCAAACCGAACAACCGGACATTACCCGGAACACTAAAATATTACCAGAGGCATTGTTTTTATTCTTCTGAATTACTTATGGTCCCCGAATAACATAACACACACTACATAAATATCTAGTAACTAACACCATGATTTTATTTGCATATTATATTAGATCTTGCCTAACCATTTGAAACATATTATCCAATAGTCCTTCACATGTTGGGAGATTATAAGTGAAACCAAGAGATTATATCCTTCACATTTCTCTAACTTACCTTGAAACACTCTCACTCTCTCCCTCTCTTCCTTGTTCGGCCGACCCCAAGAGACACCACCACCATCATCATTCAACCATCTTCAACCAATCTAAGGGCATGCATAGGTGTTAAAGTGCATACAACGAAGCTAGGTGTGTTCGGAAGTTGAAGGACCTCTCTTATCTTCTTTTATCCACACAATTTCTTCACTTGAACTTCCCTAGCCTTGAGCTAGTGGTAAGAGCTTAGATCCTTTCATCTTTCATCTTGTTTAAGTGGTTAAAGATTGTTTTATGGTGAAACCTCATGAACCCTTAAAGACATGAATCTTAAGTCTTGAAACATAAACTTAAAGATGAGGAAACAAGATGAAACATAATGTAATAATGTTAGTATGAAGTAGTTTTGATTTTAGTTGTTGACTACTTGATGATTTACTTGTTAATATTGATTGCTAGAAATGTTGTTGATCACTAAGCATGTTAACGGAACCAATATAACTCGCATTAGAATGTTAAAAGCTGAAAACAGGAGGCTGTTTAGTGATTACAGCCAACTTCAGCTGGCTGTAACCGGACCTTAATAAAACAAAAAAAAGCATTTTCTAAAGTCTAGATTTATGTATTTCCAAATATGGTTCTAATGGGACTGGAATCATAATTTTTGGACTTTGTTTACTATTTTTAAAGACCCGTTTTGTAACAACGGCTAAAGCTGAGTTTTTACTGCAGTAAATGGGTGTTATATTTTTAGTCATCACTTGAAACCCGAGTAGAACTAGGTCATGAAATTTATTCTGTAAATGACCACTGAGATATTTGTAATTTTCCCACTGGAATTTCATCAATCGGACTTAAGAAGAATTTTAAATGAATTATTCTGTGGACTGCAGTCAGAAAGTGATGAATCTGATTGCAGTCCGGAAAATGATTTTTTATAAAATATTGGTGATGAATTGAATCCCGATATTTTTACACAATAATATTTGGATCATTTAAAACCTTCTGTAAAAATTTGAGAATTTTTGGAACAAGTTAACTATTTTATTAAAATCCCCGAAAACAGTCTAGTTTTGAATATAAAAGCTGAAACGACAAAAGTAGTAATTTGTGTGTCTAAATGTCGGGTAGGTTATCTGAGAATAATCTAACATGTTATATGTCAATAAAAGTGTTATGTGCAATGTCGTATGAACGGGAATAGATGGGAAGTTTATTTGGGCGTGAACCGTTAAAGTGTGCATGTTATGTGATAGATGCGTGTAGGAACTTCGTGCTTATTTGAAGTCACTAATAAACTAAGTGGTAATCATACTAGGATGTGATTGACCGACCTTGACTGTTAGCTATTTTTGAGAGTCTAACCGAGCAACCGAGGTGAGTTCACACACTTTCTAAGGCATGGGATTCCCAATGGTTTGGGAATGGGTTATAGAATTAAAACGGAACCTACATATCCTCCTTGGGTAGGATATGTACGGCCATCCTCCATAGGTAGGATGCCAATATTAATCCTGCGTGTTCTCCTTGGGTAGAATGCGTACGCTCGTCGTCCTTGGGTAGGACAACAACCTTAAAACTTACTAGACAAAACTCTATCATGAAGTCCCTCATTTTATATCGACTTAATCGCCGAGGCCAATGGCGAGCGGGTCATTAGTTAATAGCGCTATTAGGTTTAACAAACCTCACACCGTGCCGTTCAGACAGGCGTGTACTAATGGACTATGGCAAACTGTCAGTGATGATAGACACTGATGTAGGGCACAACTATTGTTCGTCAGTTGTCGATATCTTAATGGTCTAGTAGTTCACATGGGGAAGCCCCCACTGATTATGGATATGGTTTGGGTAATAAAAAGGAACTGGTTAAACATACTTTCAACTATGGGGTAACCCCCACGGCAAATAAGCCAACGAAAGTCAAACCACGTTTTCAAAAACAACTTAAAACTAATCAACCAATCGTGAACTCACTCAAATTTGTTGTTGACTCGTTGTTACATGCCTTACAGGTCGTTAAATGCATATGGAGCTTGCACGAGGAAGAAGTCATTGTGGGATGCGGACTGTTATGTTCCGTGATTAATAATCAAACTTTATAAACTTATGGAACTTATGTTTTGGTCTTTAAAATTATGAACTACGAACTTATGTTTTGGACTTATGTTTTATGCTTCCGCTGTTAACTTAGAGTTGGTTACTGTCTTATGGTCACCAATTGTATTGTGGTTGGTTTTACTTACTTAATTACGTTGTTCAATATGATTCGTGGCTCGATCCTGGTCATGTCACGCTTCCAAGCGGTGATACTCAGCGTGGTGGATTTTGGGGGGGCGTGACAAGGATGACTGTGGATTTTCCCGGGTACCACACCGTAGATAGGTAGATGCGGATGGACTTTCACAATAAATACTTTTGAGTCTTGTTCATTTGTAGAGAACTTTGGCTAGAGAGGGGAAACTCAGTCAAAGTGGTTTCGTGGTATTGTACTTACAAATCAATCAATAGAAGCCAGATTATAATTACTTGTTCTTGTTCAATCCACTCTCGTACTTGGATTCCGCACAAGATACGAGATCTACGCAATCAACGGAACAGCAGAATCGATCCAAACACGTTCTCTCAAGTGGTATCAGATTGGGAGATTGATTGCAAGGATTGAAGTTACAAGAAACAAGTAGATTACAAGCAGATTCATCCAAATCAAAGCAGAATTTCATCATCTTCTACATATTCTTCTTCTACACTTCTTTTACATACTTAAAACACAAATTCACGATGAATTGACGGTTAAAATTGGCTGATTTTCAAACATGTTGTGCGAAATCATGTTCTAAACAATCCTTGAAAGTTTCAGATTCAAATTCGAATTAAAACATTGAAAATTTTGTGAAAAATCATGAAAAATTTAACAAGGTTTCACGCTATGAAGGTCGCACGGATCTAGATCGTCGATCCGCGCGGATTCAGGGTTCTTGTATTTATTCATTCGCGTGAACCAAGATTGCACATCCACGCGAATCAAGGTGTTTGTGTTGTTTGATTTTCTAAGTTGTTTGATACTTTGTTGATTCTTGCAAATATTTCTTAAAATAGAAATCATGGTGTGGAATCGAGAACACCGTCATGCGCGTAGTATATTGAATGAAAGGATTACAATTTTTAGAGAAGCACAAGAGGCCAAGAGATAGGATGATGAGAGGAAATGTTTCTTAGATTCTCAAGGAAATCCTCTTATAGATCCTAAGACAATAGACTTTGACGTTCTAGTCGCAACGGTACCTACTGCTGGAAAGCTTTATTCAAAGGAGATATAGAATATGTTAAAAAATTGGAGGAGTGTATGGAAAAAGTGTTTAATGGTAGTATAAAAAGTCTAGAAGAAGTTATAGAAAGTTTGAAAAAAACACCTGATATAGAGGAGACAACAGCAAAACAGTCAATTGAGAAAGAAACTCTAACTGAATCCCCCAAATCATCAAATCAGGTTAAAGAAATGGATAAAAATGATGGAAGTGATGAAAAATCTGGTAATAAAGATGAAATGCAGTACAGGAAAAACATTATATCATGCAGTGCCTGTACTGAAAAGGACGAAAAATTAAATTCCAGAAACAGTGAATTTTCTAAAAATGAGAAGATTTTGAAAGAAAAAAAATAGAAGAGCTGACACTAAAATGCAATGTTCTTGAAAAAGAAAATGAATTTTTGAAACAAAAGTGGTCAGCAAATTGTGAAAAATGTTTTCAAAACAGCTCAAGAAATGAAAAACGAATATGTTGGGATGAAATTTTCATATTATAAAGTAAAAGAAGCATATGAAACTTTGAAAAGTCAAACTCAACGAATTCAAGATAGACTTACAAAATGTTCTGAAACGACAAAATTTCTTGAAGACTCAGAGTTGAAGAAGATGCTACGAGATTGATTGCATCAATATCCAAGGGGGAGTCTGTGAGTGCATATGTCTATCGTTTCCATCAATCATGTATCGTAGCTATCAGACAAGACTAGGTTTTGTATAGTATACGCACATTGGAAAGAACAATCCATCCGCACGAACCCATGCATGTTGATCCGCACGGATCAACAGGATCCATTCTATGTAGGTTCGCACGAATGTGTGCCAGATTAGGGTTTGTTTGTTATATATGTTCATCCACGCATAGCAGGTAGATCCGCATAAAGGTGCGTCCGTAGATAGGTTGATGCTGAGGGACTTTCACTATAAATAGTTTTGAGTCTTGTTCCTTTGTAGAGAACTTTTGCTAGAGAGGGGAAATTCTGTCAAAGTGGTTTCTTGGTATTGTACTTACAAATCAATCAATAGAAACCAGATTATAATTACTTGTTCTTGTTCAATCCACTCTCGTACTTGGATTCTGCACAAGATACGAGATCTACGCAATCAACAGAACATCGAAATCGATCCAAACACGTTCTCTCAAGTGGTATCAGAACGGGAAATTGATTGCAAGGACTGAAGTTACAAAAAACAAGTAGATTCATCCAAATCAGAGCAAAATTTCATCATCTTCTACATATTCTTCTTCTACACTTCTTTTACATACTTAAAACACAAATTCATGATGAATTCATGGTTAAAGTTGGCTGATTTTCAAACATGTTGTGCGAAATCATGTTTTAAACAATCCTTGAAAGTTTCAGATCCAAATTCAAATTAAAACATTGAAAATTTTGTGAAAAATCATGAAAAATTTAACAAGGTTTCACGCTGTGAAGGTCGCATGGATCTAGACCGTCGATCCACGTGAATCAACATATTATAATACACACGGATCAAGGTTTGGTAACCTCGCACTGATCAACAGACACTTCATATGCACGGATCTGGAATCATTACATACTCGCGGATCTAGGGTTCTTGTATTTGTTCATTCGCGCGAACCAAGATTGCACATCCGTGTCAATCAAGGTGTTTGTGTTTTTTGATTTTCTAAGTTGTTTAATACTTTGTTGATTCTTGCAGATATTTCTTAAAATAGAAATCATGGTGTGGAATCGAGAACACCGTCATGCGAGTAGTATATTGAATGAAAGGATTACAATTTTTAGAGAAGCACAAGAGGCCAAGAGATAGGATGATGAGAGGAAATGTTTCTTAGATTCTCAAGGAAATCCTCTTATAGATCCTAAGACAATAGACTTTGACGTTCTAGTCGCAATGGTACCTACTGCTGGAAAGCTTTATTCAAAGGAGAAAGGAGATATAGAATATGTTAAAAAATTTGAGGAGTGTATCGAAAAATGTTTAATGGTAGTATAAAAAGTCTAGAAGAAGTGATAGAAAGTTTGAAGAAGACACCTGATACAGAGGAGACAACAGCAAAACAGTCAATTGAGAAAGAAACTCTAACGGAATCCCCCAAATCATCAAATCAGGTTAAAGAAATGGATAAAAATGATGGAAGTGATGAAAAATCTGGTAAAAAATATGAAATGCAGTACAGGAAAAACATTATATCATGCAGTGCCTGTACTGAAAATGACGAAAAATTAAATTCCAGAAACAGTGAATTTTCTAAAAATGAGAAGATTTTGAAAGAAAAAAAATAGAAGAGCTGACACTAAAATGCAATGTTCTTGAAAAAGAAAATGAATTTTTGAAACAAAAGTGTTCAGCAGACTGTGAAAAATGTTTTCAAAACAGCTCAAGAAATGAAAAACGAATATGATGGGATGAAATTTTCATATTATAAAGTAAAAGAAGCATATGAAACTTTGAAAAGTCAAACTCAACGAATTCAAGATAGACTTACAAAATGTTCTGAAACGACAATATTTCTTGAAGACTCGGAGTTGAAGAAGATGCTACGAGATTGACTGCATCAATATCCAAGCGGGAGTCTGTGAGTGCATATGTCTATCGTTTCCGTCAATCACATATCGTAGCTATCAGACAAGACTAGGTTTTTTATAGTATATGCACATTGGAAAGAACAACCCATCCGCACAAACCTATGCATGTTGATCCGCACGGATCAACAAGATCCATTCTATGTAGGTACGCACGAATGTACGCCAGATTAGGGTTTGTCTGTTTTATATGTTCATCCACGCATAGCAGGTAGATCCGCATATATGGGTGCGTCCGTAGATAGGTTGATGCGGATGGACTTTCACTATAAATAGTTTTGAGTCTTCTTCATTTGTAGAGAACTTTGGCTAGAGAGGGGAAACTCTGTCAAAGTGGTTTCGTGGTATTGTACTTACAAATCAGTCAATAGAAACCAAATTATACTTACTTGTTCTTGTTCAATCCACTCTCGTACTTGGATTCTGCACAAGATACGAGATCTACGCAATCAACGGAACATCGAAATCGATCCAAACACGTTCTCTCAAGTGGTATCAGAGCGGGAAATTGATTGCAAGGACTGAAGTTACAAAAAAACAAGTAGATTACAAGCAGATTCATCCAAATCAGAGCATAATTTCATCATCTTCTACATATTCTTATTCTACACTTCTTTTACATACTTAAAACACAAATTCACGACAAATTCACAGTTAGAATTGGCTGATTTTCAAACATGTTGTGCGAAATCATGTTCTAAACAATCCTTGAAAGTTTCAGATCCAAATTCGAATTAAAACATTGAAAATTTTGTGAAAAATCATGAAAAATTAACAAGGTTTCACGCTGTGAAGGTCGCACGTGTAACACTTGTGCTCTGTAAACATTGTACGAGGTAGATCAATATCAATTATCAATGATACAATGTGTTTTGTTCTCAATGTTTGTTTATTTGTGTTTGATAATTTCACGTTTTGATTCTAGTTTGATTTCAAGCTTTTAATCGCTTTTAGGAAAGTTATACGCAAACTATTACGTAAACGTAACCAGTTTAACGCGTCAAACACTCCAGAATAGTGACATAAGCTTAAAATACCTTAAATAACCTTTACAAAACATAGAAATAAGTTTTGAAGGGTTTGGTGTGTCAAAAACAAGTTTATTCGATTCGTATAGCAACGTACACTCTGAAACAAGATCATAAGCTAAACATACCCTAAATACCCTTAACTGAGCTTAAGAATAAGCTTTGAGGGGTTCGGTATGTGAAAATGCGCTTATTTGATCATAGGGACTAAAAGCGTAAAAAATTGCGTAAGTTTGCATATACGCGCATATCTTACGTTCTGACCATATCCGGACATCCAAAAATTTTTGTAATCACTAAAATATTTTACTTTTAGTGATAGGAATGCAAAAATACCATTTGTCACGCAATTTGGATCGTTTTCGCGTTCGTTACGACTTCCGTCGTAATTAACCGAACAACGCGATCGTACGGCCAAACGAACCAACACCCGTGATATTTTCAAGCATATTTCAAGTCCCCTATGCTTTAACATCCTTGTAGAGCCTTAAAATTGGGTTAACGGGGGTTAAACACGTCAAAAATCAAGTTTTTAGCATGCAGGGACCTGTTCTGACAAAATTCGAAACTTCTAGCCAGAGTACTAGGCGCGGCGGGAAAACTGTTGTTGTTTCCTTCACGGCTTGCGAGGCCTAGAGTTGGCAGATTCATTTAATCCTTCAAAACAGCCTGTTCTCCTTGGTTTTGATCATAGTTTTTGCATACTATGGGTTGTTTAAGTGTTCCCCAGGCCCCCAAATTAGTGTGTAACATGTGTAGGGTCTAGATCATGCCTTGAACAATTCAAAAACACTTGTAAAGATCTTAAAGGTTCATGAAAATCTATAAATAGCAAGGGTTTCAACTTGCTCATTCCATTTTCTTCTCATATCTGCTCTAAGTGGAGGCAATCACTTGTTGAGGGCCACCTACCTGAGCATTCTTAGTCTCCTTTCTAAGCATTGGACTCTTGTAAGTATTCTTTCATGCTTGTTTAGTTAAATCAAGCAAGAAAGTCAAACAATGTTTGACTTTCAGCTTTGACCATGAATTGGTCAAGACAAAGTTCGTTTGAACTTTGCAACGTGAGCGTAATCACGATGGTTATTATCCCTAACGACTATACCTACTGATTACCATGTTGACTAGTCGAAGTGACGAGTCAAAGTTTCGGTCAAAATGCACGATTATGTGCATTTTGCGATGAAACTATTTTCGGGTATCAAAACACTTTGTTTTGATATCAAATCAGTTTTCTAACTTAGTTAAACATGTTTTAACATGTTTAACTCGTCACTTTTAGTTCAGTGCTTATTTAGGGTCGTAAGTCAAGCGGTCTCGACAACCGCTTAGACTTTCGAACCCGACCCGTTTGGTCGATCATTAGGATCCGACCAAACACATTAGGTGACCATAGTTGTATAGGGAATAACCCTCCGAGGTTATACCTTATGGTCACTTCGTTAGTTAGTTGTATGATAGGTAGTTTATATGCCTTAGGAAAATGGCCAAAATGCCCTTTTTGCGCATAATTTCATTTTAAGCATATGTAACCAACGTTTTGACATCTAAACTGATTATGCAACATAATTAAACATGTTAGGGCATATAATACTTATCATAGGGCTAGTTAGACTGTCCGAATGCGCTTTCGCGCAAATGACGCGTTAAAGTAGCATAAACTACCTTAACGGGTCATAACGGGTCAAAAGCACTTAGGATAGGTTTCAATTCAAAATGTAGGCTTTGTTAAAGCATAACATATGAGTTTCAACACTCATTTGGTTTACAGTACCTTATTCTATCTGATTCCCCGATTTATGTCCCGTTACGCTAACATTGTGTCCGATACACTAGGAACCACTTTAACACTTGAACTCTCGATCCTTTGTGTGACATCTGTGTCACTTCAGCCATCAAACAAATACCAAATCAGTGAAATATTGTGTTTCATACTTGGGATTTGTATAAATATGTGTATCATTTGCACATATCAATTCTTGTTCTATTTCGAGCTTTAAATCGCTTTCTGGAAGGTTATACGCGAACTGATGCGCAAACGTAATCAGTTTAATGCAACAAACACTCCAGAACAGTGAGATAGGCTTAAAATACCTTAAATAACCTTTACATAACTTAGAAATAAGTTTTGGAGGGTTTAGTGTGGCGAAATCAAGTTTATTCGATCACTGGGACTATTTGCGTCAAACTGCAAAAGTATACCGAATCGAATGATAACGAGCATTCCAGAACTTGATCATAAGTTAAATATGCCCAAAATATCCTTTACATAGCTTAGAAATAGGCGTTGAGGTGTTTGGTGCGCAAAAATAAACTTTTTGATCAATAGGGACTAAAACCGTCAAAAAGTGCATAAGTTTGCATTTTCGAGCATATCTTACGTTCTGAATATATCCGGACATCCAAAAATTTATGTAATCATTAAAATATTTTATTTTAGTGATTGGCATGATAAAATTCCATTTGTTGCGTAATTTGGATCGTTTTTGCGTCCGTTACGACTTCCGTCGTAATTAACCGAATAACGCAACCATACGACCAAATGAACCGACATCCGAGATGTTTTTGAGCATATTTTAAGTTCCCTATACTTTAACTTCATTTTAGAGCCTTGAAATGAGGTTAACGGGGCTTAAACGTGCCAAAAATGCATTGAAAACCAAGTTTCTAGGCTGTAGGGACCAAAACTGACATTTTCTGAAAGATGGCTCAGGCGGGGCGCGTTGTCACACCCCCAAAATCCACATGCGGGGTATCACCGCTTGGAGGCGTGACTGACCAGGATCAAACCACTAATCATATTGAACAAGCAAGTAATTAATTGTAAAAGTCCAACCAATCATAATTAGTGTCCAAAACAACCATAGTTTAGTTATGAGCGGAAGCATAATGTTTAAAACCAAATCATAAGTTTAAATATTCAAAGGTTTAACATGGCACACAGCTGTCCATGTCCCACAACGACCCTTCCTTGTGCAAGCTCCAGCTAAGTACCTATTGACCTGCAAAGCATGTAGTAACGAGTCAACAACAAGTTGAGTGAGTTCACGGTTGGGTGTTGGTTTTAGTTGTTCCAAAAATAGTTCCTTTAACTGGCATCCCTGCCGTGGGGGGGGGGGGTTACCCCATATTTGAAAACGTAAGTTGTTTAACCCATTAGTTCTGGCAATCCAGCCATGGGGGCTACCCCATGATAGTTATCTGGCATTTCGGCCGTGGGGGCTACCCCATGTATACACTAGACTCGTTACCATATCGACTACTGACGAAAGTCATGTTTAAGTGCCCTGAACTGTCAATGTCTATCATCATTGACGTGCCCAGATCCATTAGTTCACGCCCGTCCTCTGCGGCACGGTGTGAGGCTTGTCAGACCTAAATAGCGCTATCTAACTAATGACCCGCTCGCCATTGGCCCGGCGATTAAGTCGATATAAAATAGGAGGGACTTCGTGATAGAGATTTGGTCTAGTAAAGTTATCTGTCCGTGAGGACGAGGAATTACATTCCTGAACCAGTACTGTCCTACCCAAGAAAGGACGAGGAATCCATATTCCTTAACCCCATTCCCAACCCCTGGGAATCCCATGCTTTGTAGAGTGTGAACTCACCTTGGTTTGCTCGGCAGATTACACAGAAAGGTCAAGTCTAGCAGCTAAAGGTCAACCACGTCCTAACATGGTTATCATACAAGTCAGGTTTTGATGTCAAGTAGTGCACGCAAGTATCACATTGATAACATATAAGGATCACATAGGAAACATAGCAAACATGCAACATCACGTTAACCCATTCAATTTGTGCGACCCGAAAGGTTAAGCCCAATAACCAACGGCCCAACCTATTGTGCGATCAGCATACATGTGCGATCCACAATGGGTTGTGCGATCCAGTCATGCCCGGCCCAATTATCAAAACAGTCCAACAAGTAAGCGGCCCAATAATTAAATAATTAAACAGCTTGTGCGATTGAACTAATCCGGCCCAACACATACCCGGCCCAACAGTTAAGTGACACTACACCTTGTGCGACTGGACATGTCTTGTGCGACTGGACATCTTGTACGACCAAGAGGTCTTGTGCGAATAGTCTGCTTGTGCGATTAAGGTGTCTTGTGCGACCAGCTTTATTGATTCGAATAATATGGAAATTTGTTACACAACTTTTATCTTGCCACCAATTGCAAAGTTTCCTTTTATTTTATCAATTAACAACTTAACAGTTTCATACATAAATAATACTAGATCAAACAAGGGTTTTTAACATCCAAATTCATATGAACCCTAAATAATTAAAATCATAAATAACAACTTAACAATACATAAGCATATTAACATGGATCTCGATCACTAGCCTATATCCGATTATGACAACACAGTGATTCATTCAACTCTTAACACATCACAGCCGATTTCATACTTTCCATCCTAATCATGATGTAACCAATCCAAGAACATGACATGCTAGCCAATTAACAAACAATTAAATTCTTAGAACAATAATATGCAATCCGATTCATATGAGCAATGTCTAACACACATATGTAAGCCGATTTCATGAACGCTATAATCAACAATCATAACAATACATCATCAATCATGTCGAGCATATGTAACACACATCATAAAACCATCAAACAATAGTTAACATACTAACCGAATAGAATGGGAACAAGAATTGATCCGAACAAGAGAATGATCCGAACACTATGAACTTCGATGATGAGGGAATGCTTGGCTGCCTTCGGTTTCGTGAGGGAGAGAGAGAGGAGAGCTAGGGTTTGTGTGTAAAGTGTTTAGCAAACAAATGAGGGGTATACCCTAATTCCTAGTGTTATGCGACAAAGAGAAGAGTGGGCCGAACCCTCAATGGGCTGCCCATGATCCGAATACAAGTGGTGTCCCGAATGGGCTTGTGCGGTCGGGTGAGTGTTGTGTGTTTGGATCGTTCCTATACATTCATACATACAACACAACATATATTCACTTAACATTCACTAACGTAATATTCCAATAAATCATCCAATACACATAGTCACATAAAGTTTACGTTACATCAAGGTACAAAGATAGGTTCGAAATACGAGTTGTCACACGCGTAGCCCAGGGTGTCTCCTTACGCGGCCATTGTAAGCAGCCCAGTTTAGCAAACTTGTTTTTGCAATCAGCAGCTGGTTTCCTGGGTTTTGCACATGGTTTCTTCACTCTAGGGGCTTGTTTTGGGCACCCATAGATTACCAAAACAGTGGGTGATACTTGTACGGTCCAGATTGAAGCTCGTTTAACGAGGAACGATCTTAACGGTTGTGGATTTCCTATAAATACCCAACCCCAATTCACTTGTTCCTCACACTTGATCTGGTTATTTGCTCTAAGTTAGAGTTTCCCCACTTTATACCTGAGCAAATTAGATCAAATCTTCATAGCTTGGACCTCTTGTAAGTTTCTTTCATGCTTTTATGCGTTTTTAAGCATAAAATTCAAACAATGTTTGACTTTCTACTTTGACCGGTCAATGATCAACACAAAGTTCATTTGAACTTTGCAACGTGAGCGTAATCACGATGGTTATAGTCCCTTGTGACTATACCTACTGATTACCACGTTGATTAGGTATAGTGACGAGTAATAGTTTCGGTCAAAATGCGTATTTTGCAACCAAACTATTTTTGGGTATCAAAACCGTTTGTTTTGATACCAAATGTGACACCCCAGGAAAACCAGGAAAACCATGCAACTTAACTAGCTTCCTCAGTGAGTACGTGCTAAATTTCGGGACGAGATTTCTTTCAACTTGGGGATAATGTGACAACTCGTATTTCCAAACCAATCTTTGTACTTTGATGTAACGTATGTGTACGATATGTGACTTTTATGAAAGTGAATATTTATGTGAATGTTATGTTATTACGTGCTTGTGAATGTATGTATGATAAGCGCACAACACACACTCGACCGCACAAGCCATTCGGGCTACACAACTTGTACTCTGACTCGTAGGGCAGCCCAAGTGTGGGTTCGGCCCATCCCCCTTTAATCGATTAACACATGGGGCACTAGTACCCATCTCACACTTTACCAAAACAAACAAACCTACAAACCCTAGCTCTTCTCTCTCTCTCTCTCTCACGAACTTGAAGGCAGCCACACACATCATCGAAGATCATAGTGTTCGGATCACTCTCTTATTCAGATCAATCCTTGTTCCTTCTCTAACCGGTTAGTGATTCTATGATGTTGTTGTTAACTGATACTATGAATGTCATGATATAGTGGGTATGAATGATGATGATTTGAGAATCGGATATGTATGATATTGCTAATCGGTTATTATGTTTTGTTTTCGAATTAATTGTATGATAAGTTTGGTGTCCAAATAATCGAATGTGATTTCTTGTTATGCTGATTTGATTGCGATGTGAATTCTTGTTTATGTTTATCAAGATCTAATTGTTAATGATTGTTGCACATGCTATCATAATGACACATGATTTTAATAAAAGGCTTGCATGTGGTATTATAAAGTTATGGCAGATTTGTGGCATGTGAATTGTATTGAAGTTACAGCCAAATTTAATGATATGCATGGCATGACATAGGAATTGTCGGCTAGTACATGTGATCCATTTAAATAATTGAGTAAATGGTTTCTTGATGTTTGGGACGCCTAGATGTAGGGTTAGCCTATTTGTTGTGTAGTAATGGCATGGGTTATGTTAGGAATATAATCTGATAAATCGAATAGTAGTGGTTGATCGATGATGATGTACATGATGCAACAGTAAGCATGTTTTGTAGATCAAATTCCCATGTATTGATTTAATCAAATAGACTTTGGAATATTGTCAGTATGCATGTTGGGCATATTAATTAGATAAGGATGATGATGAGTTGTTATGCATTTGATTGATATATTGCAACTTTGGAAACGGTTATATTAGTCAAACGAAATTGATTGATTATAGTAACAGTATTGCGTAAAAATAGGAAATCATTTAAACCAATCGTACAAGGTGGTCGGTCGCACAAGACCAAACACACATGTTCAAATCGTACAAGACAACCACAGTCGCACAAGATGTTTGTATCGCACAAGCTATTGGGCTTATTCACATGTTGGGCCGGGGTATTTAGTGGGTTATGTTAATGAGTCGCACAAGATATATTGAAATCGTACATGATGGGTTGGATCGCACAAGTTGTTTAACTGTTTATTAATTTGGGCCGTGTGTATAGTTGTGTTGGGCATTTCGGATAATGGGCCGGGTACTATTGGGCTTCAATGGGTGATCGCACAAGGTTGCTGAACTTGTGCGACCGCAATCTTTTAGATCGTACAAGTTAGGCATGTTGTGTAATTGACTGTTATTATTAAGGTACTAACGTGTAATAATGTGTTGCCATGATCAATACGTGTTAGTGATCTGTTAACTTATGTGATATTTATGTGCTTAACTCGAATGTGAACCTGACTTGTATAATAACCATGATAGGACGTGGTTGACCACTAGCATTTAGACTTGACCTTTCGTTTACCTACCGAGCAATCCAAGGTGAGTTCACACTCTACAAAGCATGGGATTCCCAGGGGTTGGGAATGGGGTTAAGGAATATGGATTCCTCGTCCTTTCTTGGGTAGGACAGTAATGGTTCAGGAATATAATTCCTCGTCCTCACGGACAGATAACTCGTACTAGACCAAAACTCTATCACGAAGTCCCTCATTTTTATATCGACTTAATCGCCGAGCCAATGGCGAGCGGGTCATTAGTTAGATAGCGCTATTTAGGTCTGACAAGCCTCACACCGTGCCGCAGAGGACGGGCGTGAACTAATGGATCTGGGGCACGTCAATGCTGATAGACATTGACAGTTTCAGGGCACTTAAACATGACTTCAGTCAGTAGTCGATATGGTAACGAGTCTAGTGGATACATGGGGTAGCCCCCACGGCCGAAATGCCAGATAACTATCATGGGGTAGCCCCCACGGCAGGATTGCCAGAGTAAATGGGTTAAACAAAGGGTTAAACATATCACGTTTTCAACTATGGGGTAACCCCCACGGCAGGAACGCCAGCTAAAGGAAAACTGTTTTTGGAACAACTTAAAACAAACACCCAACCGTGAACTCACTCAACTAGTTGTTGACTCGTTACTACATGCTTTGCAGGTCTATAGGTACTTAGCTGGAGCTTGCACAAGGGAGAGTCGTTGTGGGACATGGACAGCTATGTGCCATGTTAAACATTTGGATAATTAAACTTTGGATTTGGTTTTGAACATTATGCTTCCGCTCATAACTTAACTATGCTTGTTTTGGATATTAATCGTGTTGGTTGAACTTTTACATTAAATATTCACTTGTTCAATATGATTAGTGGTTTGATCCTGGTCAGTCACGCCTCCAAGCGGTGATACTCCGCAGGTGGATTTTGGGGGTGTGACAGATTGGTATCAGAGCCATTGGTTATAGAGAACTTGGTTTTAATAAAGGAAAAATGTTTTTGTTAAAACCAGACTATAACCTGTACAGTGCTCTACGATTCACAACGACGCTTCACTCCACGTGCAAGGCTCGACATTCTAGGTGATATGGTTTGTGTTTTATTTCCTACTTGTTAGATTACGTAGAACCTTGCTCATGATATGCTTAGCTAGTATAGCTACTGTTACTTGAACACGTGTGTGCTTACTCTCCTCTGTCATCGCACTTTCGCGAACCCTTCTCACACATGCTTCTTTTGGTATGAAGATCATGTCTGGACGCATTAACATGACTCAAGCCCAGTTGACGGCTCTGATCAACGAACAGGTTGCTGCGGCACTTGCAGCCGCACAAGCAGGAGGTATACCCTGCAGTTTATAACTCATTCTAGGATCTTTAGATCCTACTCTCGTGAACCTATCCTTGTGTTAAACCTTGTCCTTTCTTATACCCACAACAGGTCAGCATGCTCAGCCACCTGTTTGCACCTTCAAGACTTTTATGGACTGCCGACCCACTACTTTTAGTGGCACTGAAGGAGCAGTAGGTCTCCTCCACTGGTTTGAGAAACTAGAGTCTGTATTCGAGATGTGCGAATGCCCTGAGGCACGCAGGGTGAAATATGCTACCGGCACTCTTGAGGGTTTAGCCCTCACATGGTGGAACGCCCAAGTGCAAATGCTGGGGTTGGTTGCTGCTAACGCCACCCCATGGAACAATTTTAAGGAAATGATCAGAGAGGAATACTGCACGCGTGACGACATTCATAAGCTGGAAGTCGAGTTTTTCAACCTCAAGATGACGGGGTCAGAAATTGAGGCGTTTACTAAGAGATCGAATGAGCTTGCACTACTGTGTCCTACTATGGTGGACCCTCCAATTAAGCGTATCGAACTGTATCTTAAGGGTCTGAAACCAGAGATCCAAAGTCATGTGACTTCAGCAAATCTCGCCACTTACCAGCAGGTTGTTCAGTTGGCTCACCGACTCACTGATCAGGCGGTGGAGCAAAACAGGTTACCAAAACGCATTAGTGCTACAGCTACCTCTGAACCTCCCAGTGATAACAAACGTAAATGGGATGGAGCTTCAAGCAGAGGTTCGACTTCTGTTCAATCCCAGTCGCAGCAGAGAAGAACTGAAGAGTATAAGAGTCCTAGCCAGCAATCGTCAGGTAGCCAAAGTCAGGGTGGATACAAGGGAAATCACCCCAAGTGTAATCGTTGCAACTTGCATCATCGCGGGCCATGCACCAGGGGTAACTGTCATCGGTGCAACAAGCCAGGCCATGCGGCAAAGGATTGTAGAAGCTTATACCCAGCAAACCAGAATCGCCAGCAACAGCAAGATCAGCAGAATCAACGCCAGCAACAGCAGCCGCAGGGTAACAACAAAGGGTGCTTTCAGTGTGGAGCTGAAGGCCACTTCAAGAGAGATTGTCCCCAGCTGAACAGGAACCAAAACAACAATAATAACAACAATCAAGGGAATGGGAACAATGGGGGCAACAATGGCAACGGGGCAAGGGGTCGTATGTTCGTTATTGGTAATGGGGAAGCAAGGAATGATCCCAATATTGTGACGGGTAAGTTCCTTCTCGACGACTTTTACGTTACTGTCTTATTTGATTCGGGTGCTGATACTAGTTATGTGTCCCAAAAAGTTAGTCAACTGCTTAAGCGTACCCCAACACCTTTAAATCCCAAACACGATGTAGAGTTAGCTAATGGTAAGAGTTTAGAGGTCACACACGTAGTCAAGGGTTGTAATCTCGTTCTTGCTGATCACACTTTCTCAATTGACCTCCTTCCTATCACTCTGGGTAGTTTCGACGTAGTCATTGGAATGGACTGGTTATCCCAACACCAAGCTGAGATCCTTTGCAACGAAAAGATTGTCCGCATTCCGTGTCCAGGTGAGGAACCTCTTATGATTCGTGGCGACAAGAGTGGTGCTGTTACGAGCATCATTTCTTCCCTTAAGGCTCAAAAGTGTTTGCGTAAGGGCCACACTGCCTTTCTGGCTCTTGTTACTGACACCTCGAAGAAAGAGAAAAAGATAGAAGACTTTCCAGTTGTACGCGAGTATCCTGAGGTCTTTCCTGAGGAACTACCTGGCCTCCCGCCTCATCGCCAGGTCGAGTTTCAAATCGAGCTAGCTCCTGGAGCAGCGCCTATAGCTCGTGCACCGTATCGCTTAGCTCCATCAGAGTTGAAAGAGCTATCTACGCAATTACAAGAACTCTTAGATAAGGGTTTTATTCGTCCTAGTTCTTCGCCCTGGGGAGCTCCAGTGCTATTTGTGAAGAAGAAAGACGGTACGTTCAGAATGTGCATCGACTACCGTGAATTGAACAAGGTGACTGTGAAGAATCGTTACCCTCTTCCACGCATTGACGATTTGTTCGACCAGCTACAAGGGTCGAGCTACTATTCGAAGATTGATTTGAGATCGGGATATCACCAGCTGAGAGTCCGAGAAGAGGACGTCTCCAAAACAGCCTTCAGAACCCGTTATGGCCACTATGAGTTTTTGGTCATGCCTTTTGGGATGACAAACGCACCAGCGGTCTTCATGGATTTGATGAATCGAGTGTGCAAGCCCTACTTAGACAAATTCGTTATTGTCTTCATTGATGACATCCTGATCTATTCGAAGAATCGGGAGGAACATGAGCAACACTTACGGCTTATTTTGGAACTACTTCGAAGGGAACAGTTGTACGCCAAGTTTTCAAAATGTGACTTCTGGCTTCGTGAAGTCCATTTCTTGGGCCACGTGGTGAACAAGGATGGGATTCACGTTGATCCATCCAAGGTAGAGTCGATCAAGAGCTGGCCTGCACCTCGCACGCCAACGGAAATTCGCCAATTCTTGGGATTGGCAGGTTATTACAGGAGATTTATCAAGGATTTTTCTAAGATTGCTCAGCCTCTTACTTCACTAACGCAGAAGGGCGTTGTTTATCGTTGGGGAAACGCACAAGAGTTAGCGTTTCAGCACTTAAAGGATAGACTTTGCAGTGCACCTATCCTTTCATTGCCAGAGGGCACAGACGACTTCGTGGTCTACTGCGACGCATCTATTCAGGGTCTCGGTTGTGTTTTGATGCAGCGGGATAAAGTTATAGCATACGCTTCACGCCAACTCAAGGTTCATGAAAAGAACTACACTACACACGATCTAGAGCTGGGAGCGGTTGTTTTTGCACTTAAGATATGGCGACACTACTTATATGGCACCAAGTGTGCTATCTACACTGACCACAGAAGCCTCGAGCACATTTTCAAACAGAAGGAACTCAACATGCGACAGCGACGATGGGTCGAACTGCTGAACGATTACGAATGCTCGATCAGGTATCACCCGGGCAAAGCTAATGTTGTGGCTGACGCCCTCAGTCGGAAGGACACTGCGCCTAAGCGCGTACGAGCTTTACAACTTACTATACAGTCTAGTCTTCCTTCCCAAATACGAAATGCTCAGGTAGAAGCATTGAAACCAGAAAACGTCAGGGCTGAAGCCCTACGCGGCTCGAGGCAACGTTTAGAACAAAAGGAAGACGGTGCCTACTACGTAACAGGACGCATTTGGGTCCCACTTTATGGCAACCTACGAGAGCTTGTGATGGATGAGGCACACAAGTCTCGCTACTCAGTGCACCCTGGTTCGGACAAAATGTACCACGACATCAAAACCACATATTGGTGGCCTAGCATGAAGGCCCATATAGCAACGTACGTTAGTAAGTGCTTGACTTGTGCGAGAGTCAAGGCGGAGTACCAGAAACCTTCAGGCCCCCTTCAACAACCAGAGATACCACAATGGAAATGGGAGCAAATTTCCATGGATTTTGTTACCGGCCTGCCTAGATCACAACGTGGTAACGATACTATTTGGGTGATCGTAGATCGACTCACAAAGTCTGCTCACTTCCTGGCTATCAAAGAAACGGATAAGTTCTCCACTCTAGCAGAAGTATAACTAAAGGAAGTTGTCTCGAGGCACGGGGTGCCCACCTCTATTATCTCGGATCGAGATGCACGTTTTACATCGGAATTGTGGCAAGCAATGCACAAGTCATTTGGCTCAAGGTTAGACATGAGCACAGCTTATCACCCGCAAACGGATGGGCAGTCGGAACGTACCATCCAGACTCTCGAAGACATGCTTAGGGCATGTGTGATCGATTTTGGCAACGGCTGGGAAAAGCATCTGCCACTGGTGGAATTTTCGTACAACAATAGCTACCACACCAGCATTAAAGCTGCTCCGTTTGAGGCATTGTACGGGCGTAAATGCCGGTCACCTCTTTGTTGGGCAGAGGTGGGGGATAGTCAGATTATTGGTCCAGAATATGTAGTTGACACAATAGAGAAAATTGCTCAGATACGACAACGAATGGCGGCAGCTCGTGAACGTCAGAAAGTCTACGCCGATAAAGATAGGAAACTACTCGAATTCCAGGTTGGGGATCGAGCGCTACTCAAAGTTTCACCCTGGAAGGGTGTGGTTCGTTTTGGGAAACGGGGCAAACTAAATCCACGATACGTTGGACCTTTCGAAGTCATTGAGAAAATAGGCAAGGTGGCCTACAGACTGAACTTACCAGCAGAACTCAGTGCAGTTCACAATGTTTTCCACGTGTCAAACCTGAAGAAGTGTTTATCAGATGAGCCCCACGTAGTTCCTTTGAAGGAGCTCACGATCGACGAGCAGTTACGATTCGTCGAGGAACCTGTGGAGATCACGGACCGGGATGTGAAGGTCCTCAAACATACCAGAATACCTCTCGTTCGAGTTCGTTGGAACTCACGTCGCGGCCCAGAGTTCACCTGGGAACGCGAAGATCAGATGAAACAAAAGTATCCCCAACTGTTCGCAACCGGTACAACCACCACTGAGGCTGAAGCTACGGAATTTCGGGACGAAATTCCAGATCAACGGGGGGAGGATGTGACACCCCAGGAAAACCTGGAAAACCATGCAACTTAACTAGCTTCCTCAGTGAGTACGTGCTAAATTTCGGGACGAGATTTCTTTCAACTTGGGGATAATGTGACAACTCGTATTTCCAAACCAATCTTTGTACTTTGATGTAACGTATGTGTACGATATGTGACTTTTATGAAAGTGAATATTTATGTGAATGTTATGTTATTACGTGCTTGTGAATGTATGTATGATAAGCGCACAACACACACTCGACCGCACAAGCCATTCGGGCTACACAACTTGTACTCTGACTCGTAGGGCAGCCCAAGTGTGGGTTCGGCCCATCCCCCTTTGATCGATTAACACATGGGGCACTAGTACCCATCTCACACTTTACCAAAACAAACAAACCTACAAACCCTAGCTCTTCTCTCTCTCTCTCTCTCACGAACTTGAAGGCAGCCACACACATCATCGAAGATCATAGTGTTCGGATCACTCTCTTATTCAGATCAATCCTTGTTCCTTCTCTAACCGGTTAGTGATTCTATGATGTTGTTGTTAACTGATACTATGAATGTCATGATATAGTGGGTATGAATGATGATGATTTGAGAATCGGATATGTATGATATTGCTAATCGGTTATTATGTTTTGTTTTCGAATTAATTGTATGATAAGTTTGGTGTCCAAATAATCGAATGTGATTTCTTGTTATGCTGATTTGATTGCGATGTGAATTCTTGTTTATGTTTATCAAGATCTAATTGTTAATGATTGTTAATGATTGTTGCACATGCTATCATAATGACACATGATTTTAATAAAAGGCTTGCATGTGGTATTATAAAGTTATGGCAGATTTGTGGCATGTGAATTGTATTGAAGTTACAGCCAAATTTAATGATATGCATGGCATGACATAGGAATTGTCGGCTAGTACATGTGATCCATTTAAATAATTGAGTAAATGGTTTCTTGATGTTTGGGACGCCTAGATGTAGGGTTAGCCTATTTGTTGTGTAGTAATGGCATGGGTTATGTTAGGAATATAATCTGATAAATCGAATAGTAGTGGTTGATCGATGATGATGTACATGATGCAACAGTAAGCATGTTTTGTAGATCAAATTCCCATGTATTGATTTAATCAAATAGACTTTGGAATATTGTCAGTATGCATGTTGGGCATATTAATTAGATAAGGATGATGATGAGTTGTTATGCATTTGATTGATATATTGCAACTTTGGAAACGGTTATATTAGTCAAACGAAATTGATTGATTATAGTAACAGTATTGCGTAAAAATAGGAAATCATTTAAACCAATCGTACAAGGTGGTCGGTCGCACAAGACCAAACACACATGTTCAAATCGTACAAGACAACCACAGTCGCACAAGATGTTTGTATCGCACAAGCTATTGGGCTTATTCACATGTTGGGCCGGGGTATTTAGTGGGTTATGTTAATGAGTCGCACAAGATATATTGAAATCGTACATGATGGGTTGGATCGCACAAGTTGTTTAACTGTTTATTAATTTGGGCCGTGTGTATAGTTGTGTTGGGCATTTCGGATAATGGGCCGGGTACTATTGGGCTTCAATGGGTGATCGCACAAGGTTGTTGAACTTGTGCGACCGCAATCTTTTAGATCGTACAAGTTAGGCATGTTGTGTAATTGACTGTTATTATTAAGGTACTAACGTGTAATAATGTGTTGCCATGATCAATATGTGTTAGTGATCTGTTAACTTATGTGATATTTATGTGCTTAACTCGAATGTGAACCTGACTTGTATAATAACCATGATAGGACGTGGTTGACCACTAGCATTTAGACTTGACCTTTCGTTTACCTACCGAGCAATCCAAGGTGAGTTCACACTCTACAAAGCATGGGATTCCCAGGGGTTGGGAATGGGGTTAAGGAATATGGATTCCTCGTCCTTTCTTGGGTAGGACAGTAATGGTTCAGGAATATAATTCCTCGTCCTCACGGACAGATAACTCGTACTAGACCAAAACTCTATCACGAAGTCCCTCATTTTTATATCGACTTAATCGCCGAGCCAATGGCGAGCGGGTCATTAGTTAGATAGCGCTATTTAGGTCTGACAAGCCTCACACCGTGCCGCAGAGGACGGGCGTGAACTAATGGATCTGGGGCACGTCAATGCTGATAGACATTGACAGTTTCAGGGCACTTAAACATGACTTCAGTCAGTAGTCGATATGGTAACGAGTCTAGTGGATACATGGGGTAGCCCCCACGGCCGAAATGCCAGATAACTATCATGGGGTAGCCCCCACGGCAGGATTGCCAGAGTAAATGGGTTAAACAAAGGGTTAAACATATCACGTTTTCAACTATGGGGTAACCCCCACGGCAGGAACGCCAGCTAAAGGAAAACTGTTTTTGGAACAACTTAAAACAAACACCCAACCGTGAACTCACTCAACTAGTTGTTGACTCGTTACTACATGCTTTGCAGGTCTATAGGTACTTAGCTGGAGCTTGCACAAGGGAGAGTCGTTGTGGGACATGGACAGCTATGTGCCATGTTAAACATTTGGATAATTAAACTTTGGATTTGGTTTTGAACATTATGCTTCCGCTCATAACTTAACTATGCTTGTTTTGGATATTAATCGTGTTGGTTGAACTTTTACATTAAATATTCACTTGTTCAATATGATTAGTGGTTTGATCCTGGTCAGTCACGCCTCCAAGCGGTGATACTCCGCAGGTGGATTTTGGGGGTGTGACACCAAACTTGTTTTCAAACTTCGTTAAACATGTTTTAACATGTTTAACTCGTCACTTTTGGTTTAGTGCTTATATAGGGTCGTTAGATAAGCGGTCTAAACAACCGCTTAGGCTTTCGAACCCGACCCATTTGGTCGATCATTAGGATCCGACCAAGCATGTTTAGTAACCATAGATGTATAGGGAATAACCTTCCGAGGTTATACCTTATGGTCACTTAGTTTAATTAGTTGTATGATAGGGTGTTTATATGCCTTAGGTAAATGACCAAAATGCCCTTTTCATGCATAATTGGTATTTAAGCATATGTAACTCAAACTTTTGTCACTTAACTGATTATGCAACATATTTAAACATGTTTAGGCATATAATACTTGTCATAGGACTAGTTAGGCGTTCTGAACGCGTTTTACGCGAACGACGCGTTAAAGTAGTGTAACCTACCTAAACGGATCGTAATGGGTCGTAAGCACTTAGGGTAGGTTTCATTTTAGAATGTAGGCTTTGTTAAACCATATTGCATGAGTTCCTATACTCATTTGGTTTACGAAACCTCATTCTATCCGATCTTTCGATTTAGGTCCGGTTTATTAACATAGTTACCTATATTAGGTGCCGTTTGATTTCCTTGATCCCTCTAGCTTTGCTTGGTTGTTATTCAAGACTTCTAAACATTCTCAAGTGAGTACATAGTCCCCTCTTTTACTGTTTTCAAACTGTTTTGGGGTGAAACATATGTGCCTAATTGTTACTTTCGTGCTTTTCGTGCTTTTATATCATATACTTGCTATGTTCATTAGTACGCATATAGTACATGATTTCATTATGTTTTGCTATGTATGTTCACTTAGCATACTAGCACATTGATTTTCATATATTACATTTTGTCGCATATGTTCATCCAGCATATGGACACATTGTTTTACATTTTGAACTAATTGAACCGTTTGGAACTATTTGATCCTTGTGAACCGTTTAGAACTGTTTGATTTATGTGAACCGTTTAGAACTGCTTGATTAATGTGAACCATTTGGAACTGTTTGAACCGTTGGATTAGGGAAGTGATTAGGTAACGGGACGGGTGTAATGTGTTAAAAGCATGGTGGATACGTGTAACAATCTAACCCATTCTAGTAATATTTTAATCAAATGCGGATAATTACGTCCCAATTTTTTTTATAATTAACATACGAGTGTGGGTTAACGAATAACCCAGACAAACCAACTTAATGGGTAATTACACAAATAAGTGACCGTAAAAAAAACAACAAGGTTTAATGCATAAAACTTTGTCATGCGTGATCACATTTAAACTTTCCCGAAGAATGCTCTGCAGAAATGGCGGTTTAAGAGTGTTCGGTTCTTGGCGTGCTTGGTCGTCTATCCGTACGCTTCCCGCATTAGTGAAAGCCTATTATAAACACTAAAAACGATTAGTGTTTAAGTTCTACGGTCAAACGATCAGTAATCGAAATATTTGAACGAAAATATTAAGCACAAAATATCCTTTTTTTTCAGCCCCCTTACTCGGCCGGGTCAGATTTCCACCCGGCCGTTTCAACTAAAACATGTCTTTTTCTCAGCACCCTTACCCGGCCGGGTCACGTTTCCACCCGACCGTGTCCCTAACAATTTTAACTCGTTACAAAATTATCAAACATTTTGATGTCAACCACTATTTTATAACAGAACGTCGGCATAAACCACATCGAACTATTTCATAAAAACATGTATAAAAATTACCCAAGATACTTTATATTTTCAAACAACTTCTGACCAAATATTGTGACAAAACTCAATAGTTAAGACCTCGAAACAGTTTCTGCAATTAGCGGACCTGTTGCTGTCAACAACTATCTTGTTGACAAAACAGCCGCGAAAACCACGTCAAACAACTATAGAAAAAGCTATAAAACTTTCCAAACACCCTTTATGTTTTCAAACAACTTCTGACCAAATATCATGTCAAAACTCAATGGTTAAGACCTCGAAACATTTTCTGCAAGTTGCGGACCTGTTGCTGTCAACAACTATTTTATTGACATAATAGCCGCGAAAAACATGTCAAACAACTTTGGAAAAATCTATAAAAATTACCAAACATCCTCTATGTTTTCAAACAACTTCTGACAAAATATCATGTCAAAACTCAATGGTTAAGACCTCGAAACATTTTCTGCAATTTGCGAACCTGTTGCTGTCAACAACTATTTTATTGACATAATAGCCGCGAAAAACATGTCAAACAACTTTGGAAAAATCTATAAAAATTACCAAACATCCTTTATGTTGTCAAACGACTTCTGACCAAATATTGTGTCAAAACTCAATAGTTAAGACCGCGAAACAGTTTATGCAATTAGCGGACCTGTTGCTGTCAACAACTATTTTGTTGACAAAACAGCCGCGAAAACCACGTTAAACAACTTTGGAAAAATCTCTAAAAATTACCAAACATCCTTTATGTTTTCAAACAACTTCTGACCAAATATCGTGTCAAAACTCAATGGTTAAAACCTCAAAACAATTTCTGCATTTAGCAGACCTGTTGCTGTCGACAACTATTTTATTGACAAAACACGATAAGTGGTTACCAACCATTTTACTCTTTGACCCGTTATAGTTGACACCATAGGGTCATATTACATTTCGTCATTAATCACCAAAATACTTTCCATCACGTACGTTGTAATTCTATTATAGGAATTGTAAGGTTTACTTACCTTAAGTCCGTTCATGCTTTCTCGCGCCTTTGACCCGTTTGACCCATTCTTCTTCAAGCTTCCACCTAGCTCGTCAAGAGTCAAACTATAATACAATATCCATAAGATAGTTAGATTAGTCATCAATACCATGACCATCACCCTTATGGACTTTTCTACCATATTTCCTATTCGATTTAATTATAGACCGGTTTGACTTTTAAAAGTCAAACTGCCGTATTACATATATATGCACTAACAAGTTCAATAAAACTCATTAGGCATTTTATCTAACACTTGGTGGGCATCATTTTTAGGCCACCAATTTGGCTAACTTCCTTAACCAAATTTACCTTATTTCTTTCAATTCGTCAAGGTTACACAATTATTAACATCAAGTTAGCAAGACTTTCAATCATCATAGCTAATCCCTCAAATTATCATATTAGAATTTGGGGATTTTATTACTATCTTAAAAACCCATTTCACCACATACATGGACTTTAATCCAAACATCAATTTAGCCAAGTATCTCATATTTTCTTGTAAATATGAAGACTATATGCATGCTTTGACATCACTATAACATCAATTTCATTCTACCATCAAAACCACTTTATGTCATGTATGAACACTTGACCTAGTCTCTAGATTGTGCAAGTATTTCATCTATACTAGCTAGTATAGTGATCATCAACACAAATACATCATCAATTTCATCAAACTAACAATAATTTTGAACTCAAGGTTATCACCTTCAAGTTCTTCTTCACACAAAGTTGATGAAATTAAGTTTTACAACATACCTTATGATCCCCTAGTCTAGGTGATCAATAATTTACATTCATGCAGGAATTTGAGGCTCGATTCCTCCTTCAATTTGATGATTTCAGCTCATTGAGGGTTTGCACCCTTTTTCTCCTGTTCTGGATCGACTGAACACACACACAAGTGTGTGTTTTTGGTGTTTATTTTATTTTAAAGATATTTGTTTCAGATTTGGAAATTTTAGTCCCTCCCCAATGTTAGTTCTTGCACATTATAGTTTACAACTAGGTTATAACTAGGTTATATTTCTAGTTGCCTATCTCTCGTAAATTATCGACGGACATGATAATTCTATTTACTAAGTTCGGGAATGCCACTACCCGACTTAAATTATGTCCCTGTAGCCCGTGCCTTTTTATAAACTTTATTTACTAAAAAGCATTTGTTCGCCTTTTATTTAACATTAGGTTTATTTATTTAAATCCTAATGTTTACCGGGTTAACTTTTACCACTAACGGTATTTTACCCGCTCATTCCCTGTTAATTTAGTTTAATTAACAAACCCGTTTTCGGGGTGTTACAAGTCTACCCCCTTAACGAGGTTTCGTCCCCGAAACCTTTCTTACGTAGTTCTTTGAGTTAAACTCAACGAACTTAATTTCGGTTTTCCTTTGAGCATTTCTAAAATTTTAATCATTCATTAATCTTACCAGGAAGGTATGGTAGTGTCTCTCGGTCTCCAATGTGATGCCCTACCCCTTCCGATGTTCCCTTCTTGCTCTTTTTCTTGATCGACACCTTTATCTTCAAGGCGTTCATCTCTTCGAACAAGAATTATCGAAGGTCTTGCCGCATACGCCTTTCATGTGCAAGGCCTCATGGGCCGTTACTTTTAGTGCGTTTATTCTCTTTATCATCTATCATGGCGAGTCGCCCTCTAGCCACTCGATCATATGAATCTGTCAACATGTTTGTTCCGCGCTAATCTTATTAAGACAAGCACACCGATTAAGTTATAAGCAAAATATTGATCTTGACCGGTCTTACTGGTTAGACTCATCAGTCATTGGTTACTTTATACCCCATTATTCGGGTATACCCACTTTGCCTTTCCAAGGCTTTACCAGGATTCGTGACCCTTCAGCCTCGTAGCTTATGCTATAAAATAATCATATCCCATGTTATTTTCTTGACCGTGATTGCCTCATGTCATGCTTGGATTTATATCAACATTTCATTTTTTTTACAAATTTACCTTTCTAAAACATCGTCTTGCACCTGTTAGTGCCAAAACTTGTTTCCTTTAATAAATAATCATTTTCCAATTATTCGTTAATTCTTTACGATTGTCAAATCGTCATTGTTAACTAAAACGATGTTTTAGTTCAACATTATTAACTATGTCAAATTGTCATTTATAACTAAAATCGTGTTTTAGTCCAACACTTTTTATTTATTTATTTTTTTTTATGTCAATTACCTACATCAAGGAAATGACAACCAAGTCTCTTTTCTTTTCAAATTTTCATTTTATGCGGGGAATCGTAATCAATTCCCATGCCTTAACCCAATTGACTAACATGCCTCTTTTCACTTCTTCCCATAGGCTTTCACCTTTTTAAGGTAAGGCCTCTAAGGTTCATCCCTTTTTGATTTGTGACCGAAGGCCACATTGATACCGTGGATCTTTACCAATATTTATGACCTGAAGGTCGTGGTGATCTCGTACATCATCTCTCCACCCGTGTCATTCTTTAAATGAACTAGGTGTCTCTTCGTCCCTTTTATGTTTGAGATAAATTAGGGTCTCACGGACCTCTAAATCATTTGTTTATATTTTATTCTTTTGTATGTATATATTTGACTTTGAATGTAGTTCATGACGACAATCGTTTTTTTTCCAGGCAATACTTCTGCCTCTATAATCCATTACCCAGGCTTAGTATTTTGTAATTCACGCTCCCGTTACTCGGTTTGCGTTTTCATTTCTTACAACCCATTACCCGGGTTCTTTATTTAACCCGTTTGATTTGTTCATGTGAAATCCATCACTTATGAACAATCAAACCTTATTCTTTATTCGACCATCCTTGATGGCCTTATAGACCATGAATGAAGATTATCATCATCATTTCTTTCTTTTCCCTTTTTATCTTTTCTACGACCATAGTCAACGAATTTGATTGTTTTCCATGTGGGCAATACCTCCGTTTCTATGACCCCGCGGGTCATTTATACTTTAGTTTTACATGCCTTTTTGTAAACCATGACTTTTTCGTCCATAATGACTTATTCCACGAATTTCCTTGGGTCATTTATTTCTATGTGCGCCATTTATCGTTTTTATGGTTCCCATGAAAACCATTTATACGAGTACGCCTGTAAGATTTCTTGACCCCAAGGATCTTTTAGCTCTTCACATTCACCTCGTCTTTACCACATCGGATCTATATGTGCTTATTATAAGAAGTTCATGGTATCGTGTGTTTACTACTTACTTGGCCAAGGCAAGCAATCGACACATGGTACGTATTACCTTATTATAACTAATACATTACCTCCCATGTAAGTAAATTCTCGATTCATGTCCGTATTTCTGATTTTTTTTTTGGTAAAACCTCCTTTTATTATTATTTAACAATTATTAGTTTTACCCATTTTCGTCTCAAAACACATAGAATGTTTTCATTTTATAAAAAAATTATGAAATCACATTCATGAATGTGATCATTACTTTTCGTTAATAGGATCTTATTGAGAATGTCTACATGGATGGTCACCCACATCCAAGTTTTTTTTAATCTGAAGTCTTTTGTACTTTTGTTATTCATGATTGTGAATAACGCGTAATTCCCACCCAATTTCTCTTGGAAACATCATCTTGGATAGGTATCCTATCCAGGTTTCCCAAGTCTTATATTCCCGTATGCAACCGTCATTTACGACTTGAATGTTGCATAATACAATTCCTACAGTCAGTTAAAGTATGCACCTGGGTGATACTCGCCCCGATTGGCTTTCATTGCCGTTCGACCCTTATTCAATATCATTACTTGATTTAGGTCCTTAGTGAGCATGCTTTACTTGTCATACTTCCGACCATTCAACCATCACCTCGGAAGATCATTAGACTCCTGTCATCTTCAGATGCGAGCATCATGTTACTGAAACGTTCACAAAGATTAGTAACTTTAAAATTGATAAGCGCCTGTATTGTAATACAAGGCATTCTATAATACTTGTTCACACAATTAATTTATTAACCATACCGGTCTTTTACCAATTCATTTGAGGTTAACGTGGTTTCACACGATCACCATATGTGTTGTTTATAGCAATCTTCATCCACACTAGACGTTATTAATTATAATAACTTACCGGACCACGCGACCAAGTCTTGAACCGAACACTTTTATCCTTTAAACCTTGAGCTCTGAATACCACTTGTAACAATCTAACCCATTTTAGTAATATTTTAATCAAATGCGGATAATTACGTCCCAATTTTTTTTATAATTAACGTACGAGTATGTGTTAACGAATAACCCAGACAAACCAACTTAATGGGTAATTACACAAATAAGTGACCGTAAAAAAACAACAAGGTTTTAATGCATAAAAATTTGTCATGCGTGATCACACTTAAACTTTCCCGAAGAATGCTCTGCAGAAATGGCGGTTTAACGCATAAAAATTGGTCGTCTATCCGTACGCTTCCCGCCTTAGTGAAAGCCTATTATAAACACTAAAAACGATTAGTGTTTAAGGTCTACGGTCAAACGATCAGTAATCGAAACATTTGAACGAAAATATTAAGCACAAAATATCCTTTTTTTAGCCCCCTTACCCGGCCGGGTGTCACACCCCGACCGCGTAAAACAACAAACCGTGGCGGAAACGTCAGGGAGTCGTGTGGCAGAATTATTGTTTCAAAACACATGATAATTAAAGTTAAGTTTTACAAGCTTAAATTATTACATTGCCTTAGTTCAAACAAAACACATAACATAAAAGATGATAACTTTCTTGATTTTAGATTTGCTAAGGCCCAAGTCGCCCTAAGTGTAGCTTGCTCACATCAAATATTCGCTCCTGAAACATATGTGAAAGTAAATACGTCAGCATAAAAATTCCTGTGAGTAACATAGGTTTAGTGTTGAAGATTCATGACTTTGAATGTTAAGAGAAATGTTTAATGAAAAATAGTCATGAACCTTTTAAAATATTTTCTTTTATAAAATCATATGAAAATCAAATGATATAAAAGAATGATGTATGGTTAAGTAAATAACCAAATGAAAATAATAAGTATAAAATATGTCATGTCCAATGTCAAATGTCATGTCCAATGTCAAGTATAAACAAATGTCTTTTGAAATCCAATGTCACGTACAAAACAAGGTCTTTGAATAACCAAAAGTTAAAATCCAAAAGTTATGTTTTGAAAACCATTGCTTTTATCGATATGAACGTTTATGTGGTTTGTCTATCGCATACACTCAAGCCTTGAGACTATCGGATAAACCCTTATCAGGATCAAGGTTTTAATTAGAGGAAACTTGTGTAAATTTCGTCCCGAAATTTAATTAGAGGAAACTTGTGGGAAAAGGTGTGGATATTTCTCCTTCATTTGATCCTCTCGTTCCCAAGTAAACTCTGGGCCACGTTTGGATTCCCAGCGAACTTTGACTATCCGTATGCGCTTGCGCTTGAGCTTCTTGACTTGATGGTCCAATATTTCCACAGGTTTCTCGACGAAGTGCATCGTGTTGTCGACACTAATTTCATCAAGGGGGATGTGGAGGTTTTCATCAGCCAAACACTTTTTCAGATTTGACACATGGAAAGTTGGATGAACATTTCCAAGTTCAGGAGGCAGCTCAAGTCTGTAGGCTACTTTTCCGATTCTTTCAACGATCTTGAATGGTCCAACATATTGTGGTGCAAGTTTTCCTTTCTTCCCAAATCTGATTACACATTTCCAAGGAGATACCTTGAGTAGGACGAGATCACCTACTTGGAATTCCAAAGGCTTGCGTCGTCTATCCGCGTAACTCTTTTGACGGCTTCTAGCTGTTAAGAGGTTGTCGCGAATTTTCTTGACTTTGTCTGTAGTCTCTAGAATGAGTTCAGGTCCAGTGAGCTGAGCTTCACCAATCTCATTCCAGCAGACCGGCGAACGACATTTTCGACCATATAAAGCTTCGAAAGCAGCCATGTTGATGCTGGAGTGATAACTATTATTGTAGGAGAATTCGATCAATGGAAGATGCGAATCCCAACTACCACCAAAATCGATCACACAAGCTCTAAGCATATCCTCCAATGTCTGGATTGTTCTTTCAGATTGTCCATCCGTTTCAGGATGATAAGCTGTGCTCAAATTGAGTTGGGTTCCCATAGCAGATTGCATGGTTCTCCAAAAGTGAGATGAGAATCGAGCATCTTGGTCTGATATGATGTTCAAAGGAACACCATGTCGGGATACAATCTCATCTACATAGATCTTGGCAAGCTTTTCAGCAAAGAGATCCTCACGGATTGGCAAGAAGTGAGCAGATTTTGTCAAACGATCAACTACTACCCAAATGGCATCATGACCTCTATTAGTGCGCTGTAGTTTGGTAATGAGATCCATGGCAATGTTTTCCCATTTCCAAACCGGTATCTCTGGTTGTTCCAATAATCCAGAGGGATGTTGATGTTCTGCCTTAACCTTCAGACAAGTAAGGCATTTTGATACGTATAAGGCAATGTCTTTCTTCATTCCCGGCCACCAAAACTAGGTTCGAATATCCTTATACATTTTGTCTTCACCAGGATGGATTGAATAACGAGACTTGTGAGCTTCGTCCATCAACAAGGTGCGGAGATTGTCTTGAATTGGAACCCACAAACGGTCCATGAAATAATATAACCCATCGTCCTTCAGTTCAAGATGAGGCGGAAGATGATATGGTAATTCCTTACCCATCAAGTTCTTTGAAACACAAGTACGTTGAGCTTAAGAAATGCGGGTTTGAATATCAGATCGAACTTGAACACAATGAAGCTTGACTCGTTCCTTACGACTTAGCGCATCGGCTACGACATTCGCCTTCCCAGGATGGTAGCGAATCTCGCAGTCGTAGTCGTTTAGAAGTTCTACCCAACGTCATTGCCTCATGTTTAGTTCTTTCTGATTGAAGATGTCTTGGAGACTTTTGTGGTCTGTGAAAACCACACATTTTCTTCCGTAAAGGTAGTGTCTCCAAATCTTGAGAGCAAAAACCACAGCGCCCAACTCAAGATCATGAGTTGTGTAGTTTTTCTCATGGATTTTCAATTGTCTTGACGCATAGGCTATGACTTTGCTCCTTTGCATGAGAACACAACCAAGGCCTAGATTCGATGTGTCACAATATACGACAAAGTCGTCGTTTCCCTCAGGTAAAGACAACACAGGAGCGTCGCAGAGTTTATGTTTCAAGGTTTGAAAAGATTCTTCTTGTTTGGGTCCCCACTCAAAAGGTTTATTCTTTTGAGTTAAGGCTGTGAGAGGAACCGCAATCTTGGAGAAGTTTGCAATAAAGCGGCCGTAATAACCCACGAGACCCAGAAATGAACGAACCTCAGTAGGAGTAGTTGGTGTATTCCAATCCATAATCGCACTGATTTTGGCGGGATCTACATGTATACCTTGTTCGTTAACAATATGTCCCAAAAATTGAACTTCCCTAAGCCAAAATTCACACTTGGAGAATTTAGTGAAAAGTTGTTCCTTCTTTAGGAGTTCCATTGTTAGACGGAGATGTTGTTTGTGGTCAGCTCGTGTCTTGGAATAAATCAAGATGTCATCAATGAAGACGATGATGAACTTATCTAAATAAGGCTTACAAACCCTATTCATTAAGTCCATGAAGACGGCAGGAGCATTCGTTAAACTGAAAGGCATAACAGTAAACTCATAGTGGTCGTATCGTGTGCGGAAAGCAGTCTTGGGAATATCTTCTTTGGATACGCGAAGCTGATGATACCCAAAACGTAGATCAATCTTCGAAAAGCAGGTAGCACCCTGAAGCTAATCAAAGAGATCATCAATGCGAGGTAGGGGATATCGATTTTTGATGGTGAGTTTGTTAAGCTCACGGTAATCGATACACATTCGGAATGATCCATCCTTCTTCTTTACAAATAGGACAGGTGCGCCCAAAGGGGAAAAGCTCGGACGAATAAATTCTTTGTTTGATAACTCCTGCAGCTGCTTCGACAACTCTTGCATCTTAGACGGTGTTAGACGGTATGGAGATTTAGCAATCGGGTTAGCACCAGGTACAAGGTCAATACGGAACTCGATTTGACACGCTGGGGGTAAACCAGGTAAGTATTAAGGAAAAACCTCAGGATAATCCCGAACGACAAGGATGTCTTGAACATTTTTACCCATGTCTTTCTCCTCTACGACACGTGCCAAGAAAGCCAGATAATTCTTTCTTAGGTATCTCTGGGCTTGGGTGCTTGTCATCAGTTTAAGGCTACTAGCGGGTTTCGCTCCATGAACCTCTAAGGTTTCACCAGACAAAAGAGGCACACGAACAATCTTGTTAAAACAAACCACCTCTGCACGAACAATCTGAAGCGGTTTAGCCGAATTGAAAGTCTTAAAGTTGCACGGAACAGGTGCGTTGTTATTGTTGTTTGCTTGGTTTAACTGAGTTTCTAGGTTTGGGAGTACAGCAGCAATTTGCTGAGTGATCAAGGATGCCATTGCGGCATCTTGAGTTTGATCACGTCGAGGAGGCATCTAAAAGAAAAGGAACACAAGGAAATGTGTGAGATTGACATAAGACAATCAAAAGGAGTATTGAAAATATCGACAAAACAAAGGAAGGTGGTCATTTGTTCGTTACTTAAAACAATCAAACGACACACAGTGACTAATCAAAGTAAATGGGTCTATATAATGCATAATGAAGACATGATTTAGCCTATAAGTGGACACTCACCCCAAGAGTTCCCAGGTAAGAATGACTGGTCCGATTATGTGGATTTGTACGAACACTCTAGCCTTAGACAGAAAACTCAGGGTACAGGCACCCACCCTTCCGGATTGCACGCGGTCACATTATTAAGACTCAAACTTTGACGAGATTTGAAAACTTTAAAGGCTTAAAGACTAAAAATAAATCATCTAAGGATAGATGATTGATTTTCAAATGGAATTGAGATTTGTGTACTTGTTTTGGTAATCACCTAAGGATAGGTGATGGTATTGTTTTAAGATCTAAACATAAGGTAACTTGTGTTAGGGTCCTAGAAAGGTTACAGTCTAGGTCAAAATTTTACTAATAACCTAATTCCCTATAACCATGAGCTCTGATACCAACTCTTCTGTCACACCCCGACCGCGTAAAACAACAAACCGCGGCGGAAACATCGGGGAGTCGTGTGGCAGAATTATTGTTTCAAAACACATGATAATTAAAGTTAAGTTTAACAAGCTTAAATTATTACATTGCCTTAGTTCAAACAAAACACATAACATAAAAGATGATAACTTTCTTGATTTTAGATTTGCTAAGGCCCAAGTCGCCCTAAGTGTAGCTTGCTCACATCAAATATTCGCTCCTGAAACATATGTGAAAGTAAATACGTCAGCATAAAAATGCCTGTGAGTAACATAGGTTTAGTGTTGATGATTCATGACTTTGAATGTTAAAAGAAATATTTAATGAAAAATAGTCATGAACCTTATAAAATATTTTCTTTTATAAAATCATATGAAAATCAAATGATATAATAGAATGATGTATGGTTAAGTAAATAATCAAATGAAAATAATATGTATAAAATATGTCATGTCCAATGTCAAATGTCATGTCCAATGTCAAGTATAAACAAATGTCTTTTGAAATCCAATGTCATGTACAAAACAAGGTCTTTGAATAACCAAAAGTTAAAATCCAAAAGTTATGTTTTGAAAACCATTGCTTTTATCGATATGAACATTTATGTGGTTTGTCTATCGCATACACTCAAGCCTTGAGACTGTCGGATAAACCCTTATCAGGATCAAGGTTTATCAAAAATGTATTCGGATTCTGTCATTCCCCTTCCGAATTTCCTATAAAGCGGGAACGGGATTTGTCAAGTCCTATAGCGCTATTACATACTACCAAGCGGCATGATCAATGTTAATGAATGTACTACTAACCCGTTAAACATACCAAATGTCCTTTTCAATGTAAGCATGTCATGAGAAATGTCTTTGTAAAACCATGCATTAGGCATACTAAGTCAATATGCCAATAAAATGTCTTTGAAACCAAATGTTAGGTATACTAAGTCAATATACCATAAAAATGTCTTTGAAATAATGTATTATATGTATTATGTAACAAAACATGTATAATGTCATGAAAACGAAAAGTAAAGTTATGCACATATGCTTCACCCTAAAACATTTGAAAACGTAAAATAGGGGAACTATGTACTCACCTTTGGGTGCGTTTTTATATGTTAACACAATCCCTCAAATTGTTTATTCGTCCTAAATTAAATAAGAACGATTTAATAATAAAAAACTCACAAAATACCTAAGTTTCTCCGATACATAGAATTTTCACATAACTTCGAGAGTTTCTCGAAAAGTTATTATTTTTTTGATTATGTTGGTTTGAATATATATATATATATATATATATATATATATATATATATATATATGCGTTCACATATATATTTTAAGAACTTTGCGACTTGAACGATTTTATTGGTGACCCTCATCATGTTATAAGCAATATATCTACGATTTGCGCGTCGTAATATATATACTTATTTTGACATAAAATAAATATCGTAATACACATAATCTTGTCAACTATAATGTCACACCCCGACGACGTAGAACATACAAAACATGGCGGAAATGTCGGGGAGTGTTGTAACAGAATTAATTGTTTCAAATCCATGGCAATTGAACTTTCGTTTTATTAATCAAACCTGAAAGTTTACATTGTTTTAAATAGAAACAAAGAGTAGATAACAAAAATTAACTAGTTCTTGTCTCGTTTTAAGTCACTAAGGCACAGGTCCGCCTAAGTATGTCATGATAAGTCCTTTGCATCATCTCCTGAAAACACATGTGAAAATAGGTACGTCAGCATAAAAATGCCTGTGAGATACATACGTTTTGAGAAAATAGGATTCATGACTTATGTTTGAGAAAATGTTTAGTCATGAACCTTGTAATTTGCTTTGTCTTGTAAATCATTTGAAAAACGATAAGATCAGATGATATGTATAAATAAGAGAATAATGTATGGTTAAATGAATAACCATGTAAGATGAGTTTGTATAAGATAAGTTGTTTGTAAATCAATGTCTTGTGAAAAGTATGTTATTTGTATAAAATGTTATATGTCTCAAACTGAAATGATTCAAATAACGCTACGATATGTAATACCATACAAACACTTATATATAGGAAGTACCAGCGGCGTATCCACCATGCTTGTATCATATTTGTTGGTCCTGTTGATACAGGATCTGATATTAAGGAACAAGATGAATCGACTTCGTCTAATGTGCGGAATCCATTATGACGAATCATAGATTTGTTCAACACAGAATTCAACGTTTAACTGCTTGTCTGTTCTTTCTATTGAGTGTTCTGAAAGTTGCAAAGATTCGGTAGAAGTACAGACTATCCGTGCGAGTCAAAAGTTCTAACAAAGTTGCACCGGACCTCCTATTTATAGACAACCTCAGGAGACTAGAAGTGTTGTTCGTATGAGCGGGTTATCCATGCGGATGACTTATCCGTGCGGATGACTTATCCGTGCGGATGAGTTCTCCGTGCGGATGAGTTATCCGTGCGGATTGCCATCCGTGCGGATTGCCATCCGAACGAGTGAACTTGTTCCAAACAACACTTTTACATACAAAACCTACTCCTGAGTTGTCATGCTATCTACATACATACATACAAACAGTATACATAAACACAGATTACAAAATATGACTTCATGCTGACGGAAGCTACAGACGTTATGTACTAACAGACTCCCCCTCGGATGTAGCTGTAGTACCTTCCAGCATAGTCTTCAATTCCTTCTGCTGCGTCTTCGTTCACGCGCTTTCTCCCTTCTTTTCTGTGCCTTTTCCTCCAACATTCTTTTTCGTTTTTGTCTTCCTTCAGTCATCCACCAATTTCTGTAGACAGGATCTCCATCACGCTTCCGTTCCCACTTAGGAATTTTATTTTCTTCAGATTCAATTGGTGTTTGATCTGTTCGAGGAACAGTCCCCAATTTACGTTTTCCCAACTCAGCAGCTCTTTCAGCAATCTTTTTGGAACGTTGTTCACGATTGTATACTTTCAAGAACTCGTCAATCTCTAGATCTCTCCATTTTGTCTTCCAGTATCTTCCAGAGTTGATGTCTTTTGCGAAACAAACATCCACAACTTTTTGATATTGCATAGCTTGCTCTCTGTCAGGCCTCTCATAAACTATCTTGTTGTAGAACAGACAATCTATATCTTTCTCTGAGCAATTTACAAGCCACATAGGATCTAACACACAGATCCTTCTTGCTTCTCCAGTGGACTTGTTATGTAATGAGATTATTGCTTCAGCTGTAGATTGATTGTACAACCACCCTTCAAACTCTTCGTGGAAATCTTGCTCCATTGCCCGTAAAGGCATATTCTTCAAGCAACTAGGAGGCTTGACATCCAGAGTAATATCTTTTTCACCACTTTCTAAGATTTTGACAATATGTTGTGGAAAGTGTGGTTTCCAATCAGGATACCTTTTCTCAGCTTGCAACTTCACATAATTCCATAACCTTTGATCATGTTGCTTCACATCTAACCCATGGTAGAATTCTTTGATGTTCTTTGTTTTTACCAACTCATCTATATCCCACCAGGGCAGTGTTTTGATATCAGCCAAGAACTCAAAATACTATACTCCCTGTTCTCTTCTGATTGCATAAACTTTTAAGTCTTCCAAATATCCCCAAGAGAGAATGTCACCCCAAGAGAGATCTTTGTCATGTGTGAAGAATTGAAGTGCCCGAAGTTTCTTTCTCTCTTTTGGCATGACTTTGTACCATTTCTTTCTTTATTCAGCAAGGTTTTCTCTCGGTATGGTATCTGGAATACCTTCTGTAGACACTTTCTCCACTATCTTTCTCCTGATTTCTTCTTCATTTCGATCTTTGAACATTTCCGACAACGAAGGAAATGTTTCATCAATCCCAGAATAATGAAAATCGACTTCATCATCAGATGAATCTGAAGCATCTTCAACAATTACATCATTGTAATGATCGGCTTCAAAGGCATATCTGGATTCAAATACTTCTTCAGAAGTCTCAGGAATTTCATCTTCAATATCGAATTTAAATTTCCCTTCTTGCAAACCCAATTCCTCTAACATCTCTTCCCTTGATCTTCTAACCTCAATCACTTCCTGTTTTTTATCATGTAAGAAAATGACGGTAGGATTTATGAGGAATACCTGATCCATGTGCTGCTTTCCAGAAGTAGAAGTTTCTTGCTGATCATCATCTTCTTGTTCGTTGATCTGATCATTCAGAAACTCCTCAATCTTTTGTTCATCAATAGGATTCTTCACAATCAATCCTGAAGAACCTTAATCATTGTCATCATTCTTCTTATCATCATCTTTCTCATCATCGTCGTCTTCTTCATCTTCATCTGCTTCATCATCATCAAGTAGTTCTTCATCAGAATCACTAACTTCTTCTCCACGAGCCTTCTTTGCTTCTTTTCTCCTTTTCATAATTTTCATTCTGTGAAGAGCTTCTTTTACGTTGAGAGGCACTGTATATGCATCACCAATAAGTACAAATTGCTTTGTCTTGAATTCTAGTAGCAACACTTCTTTGGCCTTTTTCTTCTTTTGTTCAGCAGCAACTCTACGAATGATTTGATCAGAATCAATGATTTGAGAAGGCTCTCCAACTAACATGAAATCTTGACCATGTACAACTTGTTCTTGAACACTTTCAGCATCAATCATTTCAGTATCAATTTGACTTGAAGAACCACCAGCTTCCTGAACATCTTCAACTATACTTTTGTTCTTTTGTATCGCATCTTCAGCTAGTCTTCTTTCTCTTTCAAGTCTTCTTTCTTCAACTTTTCTTACTTCAATTTCATTGAAGGCAGCATGAACATCCTTTTTCAAAAGATTTTCTACAACAGAATATAACATCTTAAGTTGTTCATCTTTCATCACTTTGTCTGCTTTCATGGCTTCCATCTCCAACTTCATTGCTTTCATTTCATTTGAAGTAGCTTCACTCATTTCATTGAGAAGCTGATTGAGTGTCTGATTTACATCCTGGAGATTCTTTGTCTTCTCATTCAATGAAGATATTTCTGCCGTAAGAACTTCAATCACTTTAGTATTATTATCACCATCTTCCTTTATTTTCTTCATGGTGTCTTCATCCAAGATTAACACCGATCTAAGTTGATCATGAGCTTTCATTATTTTATTAACTTGCTTTAACAAAAGATCACGTTCGTTTTCAGCCTTTTCTTTTTCTTTTTCAAGCTCTTTGACTTTCTTTGCCAGAACTCTCACTGCTTCATTGTTGAACAAATCATCATCAAAATTCAGATCTTCCAACGGATCTCCTGAAGCAGGTGGAATATTGCTAAAGAAATCATCTGAACTCCTTGGACGTGAAGATTCTGGAATCTCTATATTTTCTGGTATTGTTGGGAACTTTGAATAAAAGACTCCACCCTCAGTAACTTCAACGTAGTCATCTTGACTAGTCTGCTTTTTAGCTTCTGTTTCTTGAGGTTCAACATGTTGTGAATCTTTACTTCCTTGTTCAATTTGAGCTTGAGCTTCTCCTTTTCTAGCACGCACATTTCTCGGAATGAAACCAGATAAAACTGCTTTTCTTTTCTTGATTTGTTTCTTTGGATTCTCAGGATCATAAGTTGAATCTTCTTCATCTGACCCTTTCTTTTTCTTTGGAGACTTTTTCTTTAACTGAGCTTTTCCTTTGCCAAGAGTGATTGGATCAAGTTCAGATTCTGACAAAGTGGCTTCAGAATCATCATCACTTGATATTTCTTGAACAGCACCTTCTTGATCTTTGGCACCTTTAGTAGCATCCTCATTCTTCTTTAAGAAACTTTTCAGAGATTGTGACAACAAATCAGCTCCTTCTTTGATAACTTTTGATGGTTCCAAAACTTTTTCATCTATCAACTTTTGCTGCGGAACTCCAGAAGGCCCTGCAAAACAAATCTTGACAGACTTATAAAAGATTTTTCAATATAAAATACTAATTTCCTTAAGACTCCCCCTTTCACAATACCCTTTTCTGTATTCTTTGGAATAGAAACTACAGGGGACGTCTTTGGAGTTCTCTTTCTCTTCCCATCCTTGATACACCACCATCTAGTATCTTTCTTAGAGAACAAGCTCATCCTGTCATCTTCATTATCAGAATTACTATCTTCATGTCTCCATGCATCATTTCCTGGAGCTACATAGTCTGGATTTGAAATTTTGCAGATCATTCTTTTTGCTCCTGGATTTGGACCCTTGATCAACCTGCTGATTGTGTCTGGTGACATATGCCTCAATCCCAAAATGTCGTTACTTCTCTTTTCTAAACCTTCAAACTGATCATCTATCAATATCTGGATAAACCTAGGATACATAAGGAACCTCTTGCTTCCATCCTTTACATTCTCCGTCATGTAATAAAAAATTACTTGAGAGATATTGTACGGTCTGTTCAGGACAAGACAAGCAATGATATTCATGATATAATCTTGAGTTTCATCATATCCACCCTTTCTGTGTGACAATGCATGAATAACACAATGAGCCATGAATTTGTAAGCGTGACTGAAACTTGTTTTCAGCATCTTTCCATTTACACTTCCAGCAAAACCCATTCTACACCACATCCCTTTTACAAGACGTTCAGAAACAATGGTTGGGTCACTATCAGCGTCTCCTAAATTCAACACTCTCCTTACATCACCAACTGTCACTTTCATCTCCAAATCTATATCTTTTCCATTCTCATCCTTCTTTGATACAGCAGAATGAATAGTTTTATCACTCTCTTCATATCTTGCAGCACTCCAAAATCGTTTCACATGAGATTCATATGCTACAATCTTATCTGTTAGAGCCTTAGAGATTCTGCTTTCTCTTAAGAATTTCGCAATATCTTGAACTATTGTGTTTTCGGTAAACTCTTTATCCAACAGACAATAAATATTATGAGATTTATCCCAATCCTTTATCATTGTTAATGTTGTGCAAACCAACGAAAACAAAGATCCGTGCAAAGAATTCGAAATCAGAAAGTTGAAGTGCGAGTGAGAGAGAAAGAGTATTGTCCGTGCGGATAACATTGACTGACTCTTTGACCCTCTATATATACTATCAACAGACCCGGATTGTCACCCGTGCGGATTACCATCCGTGCGTATTGCTATCCGACCGGATGAACATTCGAATGAGGCACACTTTAACCTTTTTAATGGAAACTTTGATTTTTCTCAAATTTTGTCAGATTTTAGAAATCCACTTAAGTTGCTTGGTTCAAATTAATGACCCAAGGTACTTAATTTGTCGACCAAGTCCAACTTAATGACCTTGGTTGACCTGAAACAAAACATACTGACTTTTGGAATTTTTGTTCAATCATTTTTCTGAAAAATTACAAGTATCAACTTAATGAACTTGTTTTTGACATTTCAATTACAGATTAGTTATGATTAGCTCCAAACACATCTTCCATCCCAGAAACTTCCTGCATCTTCTATCAACTTTTGAATCCGAAGATCAACTCTCCACTTTGGTTTGTCGGAAAATAAAGTAGAAAAATAAAATCTTTTTGGGATTTTGAATGAAGCAACTAGACTAGAAATGGAACTTAGAATATAAGAACAATAAATGTAAACTATTTACAAACATATTTTTGGTGAGCGTGTTAGGGAATCATATCAGCTTCCGACAAGTTACAAGCACCATTAAGCTTGATTTTATGCCAAACATTAAACAATTCACTTAGATTGTCGATATGCTGATCCTCTTAAATTCTTACACACATTTCACTTTGTTCAAGATACTGATTTAGTATTTTAGAGACTTAAACTTATACGCATGTCCTACCTCTTGAATATACTCCCGCATCTAGATCTCGATATTCAGTCTTACAGGTAAATATAGCACAAATGATATCTGTAGGGGTTAATAATTTATGAAGAATCATGAGAGCTCAGGTCAGAACTACCGTTCAGCAGAGAGATCATGACTCAACCTTTTGGGTGTGTCCCCTTTAGAGGATCTTTTTTACAACAGCATTGCTAAGCAATTTTATTGTCTTATCATATATGCTGAGGGTGATGCTATGTTTCAAGCATTTGCAGAAAGTATTATTCGAGGACTAGGTCAGAACTACCGTTCAGCAGAAGTCCTGGAATAATACCCCAGATATCACTGAGAATAAAGACCTAGTATATCAGAAAAAGAGATCTTTCAAACGAGATTTCAGGGGTTACCTATATATCCAAGTAGTGTTCCCCACGAAATAAGCAAGTAAGATTTTAGGTTTATATCTCGAACAGACTTACTAAATGTGTAAAAACCTATCGGCACATCATCAGTGAGACTGTTTAACGCATTTGAACTTTCCATTTCTTTAGCGTACTGTAACCGTCTAGCTGATGTACTATCATTTTCCCTTTTTACACAAACTCTTTTTGAAATTTTATCATGTTTTTGGGTTTTTGAAATTTACTAATGTTTTTGGCTTTTTCGAATTTTTTATTGTTTTTGTATTTTCTGAAAATAAAACTACTATCTCCCCCTAAAAACCAAAACAAGTAAAAATTCAACAAACCATTGCAGATTGTTTTCCAACATCATCTACATTGGTACCTTCATCAACGCCAACGACTTCCTCCGCATCCGATAGTAACTTCATACCATTAAGTTTCAAAAGATATTTAAAACGTGTTTTGTCAAATGCTTTGGTATGTAAGTCAGCTTTTTGTTCATCGGTGTGGATTTTCTCTATTCGTATCAACTTCTTCTCGAAACAGTCTCGGATGAAGTGATGACGAATTTCAATGTGTTTCGTTTTAGCGTGATGAACAAGATTTTTTGTTATGTTAATTGCTGCCTCATTATCAACAAAGATATGGGAGTTAAGAAATTGCAAACCGTAGTCTCGCATCTGTTGCTGAATCCACAAGATCTGAGAGCAGCAGCTGCTAGCAGATACATATTCAGCTTCACAAGTGGATAAAGCGACAGAGGTCTGCTTCTTGCATTGCCAAGTGACCAGTCGTGGTCCGAAAAACTGGCACCCCGCTATTGTTGATTTAGCATTCACTTTGCAGCATCCGAAATCAGAATCAGAATATCCTTTGAGCGTGAAATAGCCAACTTTTGGATACCACAACCCCAGAGATGGAGTTCCTTTCAGGTAGTGTCGAATCCTTTTCACAATTATCATGTGCGAAGCTCTAGGATTTGACTGAAATCGAGCTGCGAGGCAGGTTGGATACATAATATCCGGTCTTGATGCCGTCAAGTACATTAACGAGCCGATCATGGAGCGATACAATGTTTCATCTACTTTCTCTCCGGTGAGATCAGGATTTATCCCATGGTTCATCGCTAATGGGGTGGACATTGGTGACATTCCTGACATCCTGAATTTCTCCAGAACATCATGAACGTATTTTGTTTGATGTATGAAAGTTCCCTCGGGAAGTTGATCAACTTGAAGTCCCAAGAAGAACTTCATCTCACCCATTGAAGACATTTCAAACTTCTGCTTCATAACTTGTTCAAAATCTTTGCAGAGTTGTTCATTTGTAGACCCGAAAATTATGTCATCCACGTAAATTTGGACAATCAGAAGATGCCCGTCGACTTCTTTTGTGAACAGAGTGGCGTCTATCTTTCCTCGAGTGAAGTGGTTGGCTAACAGATGTTGAGACAAGGTCTCATACCAGGCTCTAGGAGCCTGATGTAAGCCGTACAACGCCTTATCAAGGAGATAAACTTTGTCTTTGTGAATTGGGTCGGTGAAGCCCGGTGGCCGCCCGACATAAACCTCCTCTTTCACCTTGCCGTAGAAAAACGCCGACTTCACATCTAGCTGAAAAACTTTAAATCCTTTCCACGATGCAAATGCAAGGAAGATTCTGATTGCTTCAAGTCTTGCGACAGGGGTATATACTTCGGTGAAATCTATCCCCTCCTGCTGACTGAAGCCTTGGACAACGAGTCGAGCTTTGTTTCGAATGATAACTCCTCGATCATCCCTCTTGCATTTAAACACCCATTTGGTATTAATCTTCCGGTGACCATCGGGCAAATCTACTAGCTTCCATACACCTAACTTCTCGAATTGGCTTAACTCCTCCTGCATTGCATTTACCCACGAATCTTCAGTAAGCGCCTCTTTGTACGTCCTTGGTTCTATCTGCGAAATAAAGCAACTTAAAGAAAATTCAGTTTGTAAAGGAGCAACTTTTGTATAAAAACATGTAAGCCCTTGATCAAGCTGTCTTCGAGTGCAGACGCCCGATTGCAGTTCTCCGATTATCAGTTCCTCTGGATGATAAGAAAGCGTTCTTGGCATCACCTCGCCTGAGACATCTACTTCGCTCTCCAAATTTGTGACGTTTTGATTAGCAACTTGTTCACTGACTGGAATAGTTTGATTTGAAAACTAGATTAGCTCCCCCTCAGAATCTGAATCATCACGATCGAATATTGGACTGTTTTCAGATTCTTGATTATCATTCTTTGCCGTCTGATCTTCTTGAGCAACATCATTTTCAATATCGTCATGTTCTCCAGCATTGCTTGGACCCGCCTCATCATCATTTGAAGCTTGTCGTTTTCAATAAGTTTCTGCTGGAAATCTTTCATCTGAATCTTCATACTCTCTCAGAATATCCAACTCATCAAAGAACTCTGGTTCTTCCTCCATGTTGAAGGACTCCCACAAAGTATCATAATTGAAACGCCATGAGTCGCCAGGATTCTGTGGAGGCATTGTATGACCTTGACACTCAACATTTTGAGCTTCAATAATCCGCTTCAGACTTGGAACGAAGACTCGTCGCAACGGACTTGAATAACCTATGAATATTCCTTCGATACTCTTCGGACCAAACTTACCAAAAGGCTCTAGAATAGTACAGGGTGACCTGAACGGTTCAAGATACTTCAAATTCGGTTTTCGGTTATTGATAAACTCAAAGCATGTTTTGTTGAATTTCTTGACAGTGAGAACTCTGTTGAGCGTATAGCATGCGGTGGAAACTGCTTCTGCCCAGAAATTTATCGGTAACTTTGAATCAGCAAGCATTGTTCTAGCCGTTTCGATTAGTGTCCTGTTTTTACGTTCTGCGACTCCATTCTGTTGCGGAGTATACGGAGCACTAAACTCATGCAAAATACCTCTTTCATCACAATATTCTTCCATCTTGTTGTTCTTGAACTCAGTACCATTATCACTTCTAATTCTTCTGATACGCCTTTGGTACAAATTTTCAATCTTTCTGAACAACCCCCTCAAACTGTCAAACGTTTTCTCTTTTGACTTCAAGAATGATACCCATGAAAATCTGGAATAATCATCAGTAACCACAAGACAATAAAGTTCTCCTGTAATACTTTTGACATTCACAGGACCAAATAAATCCATGTGAAGTCTCTCCAAAGGTCTTGAGACTGAATTGACTTGCTTTTTGGGGTGTGACTTTTTCTTTTGCTTGCCTTTCATGCAACTAATGCACTCTTTTTCTAGATGGAAACCTTTAATGTGAACTCCCAGAACCAAATCATTATGCACCAGATGATTCATTTTACGAAGATGAATGTGGCCCATCTTACGATGCCACAACTTTGATTCTTTCTCCGTTGCTCTAGAAACAAAACAGTGTGCTTGACCCGTTGTTGTAGTTGCTACACTCATGTCTAAAACATACAGATCATCCACTCTAGGAGCTCTCATGATAATCCATTCTTCAGGAATAACAAAGCCTGGTTTCAAAATCAAACACTCTTTGTCTGTGAAGTGAGTAGTATACATCCGGTCACAAATTTGTGAGATACTTAGCAGATTATTTTCCAGCTCAGCAATGTAGTTAACTCTTTCAAACGTGACGATCCCGTTGGATAACGTTCCTTCACCAACAATTCTACCACCTTGGTTACCAGCGAACCCTACATAACCTCCATTGATATTTCTAACATCATACAGCAGCGCTGTCTTTCCTGTCATGTGCCGAGAAGCTCCACTATCCATAATCCAACGTGAAACGGATCTTGGAAGCTCCTGCACATATCAAAAACATTCAATGAGATTTTGATGCTACCCAAGCCTCTTTTGACTCGGGTAACTTGATATTAATGTGAGTTTTTGTAGTGTAAAGTGGCGGAAAGTTTTTATCATTCATTTTTAGGCTTTCAGCATTCCCAACTTCAACCTCTTTGAATAAGAAGAATTCATCTTTTTGAGGTTGACCAGTTGGTTGGTTTTTCTTCACCACATACTTCTTTTCAGAAGTCGATTTTTGTTTTTCATATAAATCCAAAGGTACATACATCTTCTTGGTTGAAGATGATGATTTTTCAGTTTCAGACACCTTTGGTGAATTTGCTTTCTTTTCAACAATTTTTGGCTTCCATGTTTGTTGAGGTGATGCAACCCGTTGGTAAAATTTATCATTTTTAGATGTCGAATTCTTAACAGGTTCAGTTTTGATCTTGGTGTTTTCATTTTTCAAAACATTTTTCTCAACAATCAATGGAGCCTTTCCTTTCACAACATCTTTCTTGATAGAATTCTTCACAGCTTCAGTCTTAGGCTTCAAGTTGGTACACTTTCATGCAATATGTCCAACTTGATTACATTTGAAGCATGTTCGGGTGTCAACTACCCGACTTGAGCCTTCAGACTGAGGCTGTGAGGCCTTCTTTTCAAAGAACTCTTTGTTTGTTTTTGAAAAAATTTCAGACTCCTCATCTGAAAGTGAACTTGAACTGTTCACAAACACCTTTTTCACTGCAAACTTCTTGTTCAGAACATTCTTTTTCTGATAAATCTTACCACCCTGATATCCTCCCGACCATTTATTTCGATTGTTGTTTGAAAAACATGGTGGAATAACAGGTTTTTTATAGTAAGCTTTATCTTTATCAAAATTCATTTGTCTCTTTGTCTGTTTCAAACCGTTTACTTCAGACAAATCAATTTCAACCAATTTGAAGACGTTTTTCAATTTGTTCACATTAACATTCTCCAGAGGAAACTCAAAGTCTGAATACAACTTATCAGAACCAGACATCTTGTACATCACAAGACCCGGTTCATCATCTAAGTTGTTTTTAGATTTTGGTTTCGGAATGTAATTGTTCAGAAAACATTCTTCATCTTCACCCGAATCACTATCCAAAACACTTTCAGCCATGCCTTTAACAATCTCGATTTGAACACTATCATCAGATGATGATGAAGAAAATGTCACATCAATTGACTCTGGCAGTTTTATCTCATTTGTTTCAACTTCATCATTAACCAATCCTGATTGTTTCTTTGAAAAATTATTTAGAACAGGTGGCGGAACTTGATGAAACCCCACCCCAGTTCCATCACAGTATACATCTTCCCCAGCTTTGTTTTTCCCAATGGGTTTTGGAACAATGTGTTGCAAAACAAAGCTTGCAGATTTGTAACTGTTCAGTTTCAAATTAATACGCTCATTCTCAATTTTAGCTTCTTCAAACTGAAGCTTCAATTTCGCAATTTCATCAAGTTGTTGGTTGATTAACTCTTCTTTTACTCTAAGAACCCCTGATAGTTGAAGATTTTCTTTCGTTGTTTTACCATTTCTGTCATCAGAATCTTTAACCGTTCGCTTCAGCTTCTCAAAGTTTTCAGAAATTTTACGATTTTCAAGAATCAACTTTTCGTTTTCTTTTCTTATTCTTTCTATGTCATTTTTATCATTTTCAATTTTCTCAGTTAATTCTTTTGATCTATTATTCGAAGCTTTCAGCATTTTGTCACGGTTTAAGATTTGATCTTCAACACTCTTGACTCTACTAGTCAATTCTTCAACCTTCTTACCATTGAGGTAAGTGATTGTACTACAAACTTTGCACTCTTTCATGCAATTTTTGCAGTCATTTTCAGATTTAAATTTCTTACCTGACTCAAGTGTATCATTTGAACTGACCTTGTTTTTGGACTCAGTTCTAGAACCAGAAACTACCTCAAGTTCTTTTGCTGCAAGAACTTTTTCAGCCATCTTCCTCAAGTTTTCCGCCGTTAACTCTTGTGATGTATCAATGATCCCATCATCAACATTCTTTGACTTTGGCTTCTGTTATGCTTCTTTGACTTTTTCTTCTTTCTCTACTAGTTTCTCATCACCACCTCCCCACCATTCTCTTTGTCTAGCTTCTTCTTCCTCGGAAAATTGCTGGGTGAGCGCATCAACACTAATGGAATCTGGGTCAACTGCAATGTTTCCTTGTGGATCAAGATAACATTCTCTGTCGGCATCCCATCTTTTTGCTCTTTTAGCTTCTTTGTATGTGTTATAAATTCTGCTCATCCTGGTTTGGGCTTTCATTCTTCTGTTGACGAACTTTTCTTCTTCATTTCTATTGTCTTTAAAAGGAACAATCTTCGTCACGAATGCATAACCCACCACATCTTCCTCTGGTAACAGTTCGCTCCAATCAAAACCTTCATCATCATGAATCACAGCAAGAGCTCTAGATTTTTCTTTGGGAGTGTCCTCAAGCTGCTTCATTCTGGGCGGTTCTGATTTATTCTGATGATAAATCGCTCTCTTGTAGTAATCTTCTTTGAACGGGTTATCAGAATCATCAGCATAAGAATTCCGACACTCTCTTTTGAAATGACCTTTCTGTTTACATTTGAAACAGGTCACCTTTGACTTATCAAAGCCTAATTTGGTAGATGGTCCACCAATAGACTTTCTTCCTGTAATCTCCATAAATCGCTGTGCCCGACGAACTGCACTGGCCATACACCATCTTATGTCGACCAGTTCCATCTCTTCAGGATCAATCTGATCGTAGTCTTCTTTTGTTAGATTGGTGTTGCCTATTTTTCCAGCTACAAGGCTTTCATACGACTCTAGCACAGAAGCTAAGAAAACCATCTGCTGCTTTGCAGATTCTTCACTGAAATTTTGACCATTCTTTAAATCCACAGCAATGTTGCATTGAAATACGTTCTTTGGAACAGATTGTTGTTGACTTGAAGAATTTAAAGAAGATCCCTGGCTTGGAGCATTGGATGAAAAACCTCCATGAAAACCATTGTTTGAACTTTGACTTTCTTTACTTGAAGGGTTTGAATTTTCAGCGGAGAAAGCAGTTCTTGGAGAAACATTCTTGGGAATCATACTCTTTGGATAGTACAACTCCATGTTTTGTTGGTATGATGAATGATTTACTTTGTGTGTTTTCTTTATCTCTAATTCATGACTCTCTAGTCTTTCAATCAGCAAGTCGACGGTCAGATCTTCAGCTTTGATTGTATTCTTTAACATCAATGCATAGTACTGCCAATCCATCTCTTCTGGTAGTGAATCGAACAGTTTGTCAACTAACTCCTCTTGAGAATAGATGATTCCGTGCCTCGCCAATTCCAACTTTAAGTGTCCAAATCTCTCAATCATTTTACAAACAGATTCATTTTTTAAACATCCGAACAAATCAAACTCTTTTCTTAACAGTTTCTTTTTCTTTTTGACTATTTCAGCACTTCCTACACATTTTATTTTTAACTTTTCCCATAGATCTTTTGCGTTTGTGTATTCAATTAGTGAAATAATGTCGTCTCTCACAGACTGATGAATCAAGGCCACGCACTTTTGTTCAGCAACAAAGTTTTCTATCTCTTCATTTTCTGACAGATTCTCACAATCTTGTCTACCTGCAGCAAAACCGTTCTTTAAACTTTTCCAACTTGGATACGCGAATGCTTTCAGCCACTCATCAAATATTTTTGCCCACCGATTATACTCTTCGATTGCCATTAGCTTTGGTGGTTTGTTATAAGTACCATATGCGCTTTCAACACTTAGGGCATCGGACAAAGTTATCTTCGGGTTCGGATTATCATTTGAATGGTTGGAAGTATCGTCTCCGGAGTTACCCGCGAAAGCATACATCTCACTGAAGGGATTCATGAATTCTTCCATTTTCAAATACCTGAAACAATTTTCAAACACTTAGACAATTTTTACAAATTCTAAAAATTTCAAACACTTGAACCGGATGATGATCCGTCCGAGTACTTATCCGGACGAATGACAGAGGTTATCCGCACGGATAATGATCCGCTCGGATGGTTGTTCGTATGAATATCTTTGACCTTTTGACTTTGCAGGTTATCCGCACGGGTTGTAATCCGTGCGAGTCACAATGATGATGTCCGCAAACAACTTGTAGTAACTAACTAATCCAATCCGTTCAGACAGCTGTCCGGACGAGTGGATGACGTCATCAGATACGAACAGCAAAACATGGTTTTTGATGAATTTGATCTAGTTTTAGGTTGAATCTGATTATGAAACTAAGTATGATTATACTTTGAATGATTGCGAATCAATTGATATCAATTTTATCAAATTTTAACCGTAGATTCTTGCTCAATTTTAAGTTTTTCTGATTTTACGGTGACGAATGAAGAACGAATGCAAAAACTAAGTAGAAGTAGAAGAAATCTGTCAAATTTCCGGTGAAATTTGAATCAAATCGGAAACAGATGTCAAATCTCCGGTGAAATTTGACTTTGATCGGCGAATAAAACTTGAATTCCGGTGAATTCGGTGTTGTTGATCTCGATTCAGCTCCCTGGAAGCTCTGATACCACTTGTTGGTCCCGTTGATACAGGATCTGATCGTAAGGAACAAGATGAATCGACTTCGTCTAATGTGCGGAATCCATTATGACGAATCATAGATTTGTTCAACACAGAATTCAACGTTTAACTGCTTGTCTGTTCTTTCTATTGAGTGTTCTGAAAGTTGCAAAGATCCGGTAGAAGTACAGACTATCCGTGCGAGTCAAAAGTTCTAACAAAGTTGCACCGGACCTCCTATTTATAGACAACCTCAGGAGACTAGAAGTGTTGTTCGTACGAGCGGGTTATCCGTGCGGATGACGTATCCGTGCGGATGACTTATCCGTGCGGATGACTTATCCGTGCGGATGAGTTCTCCGTGCGGATGAGTTATCCGTGCGGATTGCCATCCGTGCGGATTGCCATCCGTGCGGATTGCCATCCGAACGAGTGAACTTGTTCCAAACAACACTTTTACATACAAAACCTACTCCTGAGTTGTCATGCTATCTACATACATACAAACAATATACATAAACACATAATACAAAATATGACTTCATGCTGACGGAAGCTACAGACGTTATCTACTAACAATATTACACACGCCTCGTTACTTAATCACTTACTCAAACCAAACTAAAATGTTCATGTTTAATGTAAATCATGTAATGTGTATCCAAAATGTAAACATGTGATGAATAACAAATGTACTATGTATGCATACAATGGACATACATAGCATGAAATGAAATGTAGAACGATGTACTAAGTACGCACACAATGGGCATACATAGCATGAAATGTAATGTAGAACGATGTACTAAGTACGCACACAATGGGCATACATAGCATGTAATGTAAAACGATGTACTAAGTACGCACACAATGGGCATACATAGCATGTAATGTAAAACGATGTACTAAGTACGCACACAATGGGCATACATAGCATGTAATGAAATCATGTACTATAATGTACTAACGAACATAGCAGGTATATGATGTGAAAACATGGAAAGCATGAAAGTAACAAGTAGGCACACGTGTTTCACCCCAAAATGTTTGGAAAACAGTAAAAGAGGGGTCTATGTACTCACTTGAGATTGCTCAGAAGTCCTAAGATAACCACCAAGCAATGCTAGAGATCACGGAATATCAAACGGCACCTAATATAGGTAACTATGTTAATAAACCGGACCTAAATCGGAGGATCGGATAGAATGAGGGTTCGTAAACCAAACGAGTATAGAGACTCGTGTCATATGGTTTAACAAAGCCTTCATATTAAATGAAACCTAACCTAAGTGCTTTCGACCCATCGCGACCCATTAAGGAAGCTTATGCTACTTTAACGCGTCGTGCGCGCAAAAGCGCACCCGAGACGTCTAACTAGCCCTATGACAAGTGTTATATGCCTAAACATGTTACAAAATCAGTTATGTGACAAAAGTTTAGGTTACATATGCTTAATTACCAATTATACATGAAAAGGGTATTTTGGTAATTTACCTAAGGCATATAAACTACCTATCATATAACTACTTAAACGAAGCGACCATAAGGTATAACCTCGGAAGGTTATTCCCTATATACTATGGTCACCTAATGTATTTGGTCTAATCCTAAAGATCGACCAAACGGGTCGGGTTCGAAGGTATAAGCGATTTATCAGATCGCTTACCCTTACGACCCTAGACAACGTGGTAATCAGTAGGCATAGTCACAAAGGACTATAACCATGGTGATTACAATCACGTTGCGAAGTTCAAACGAACTTCGCATTGACCATAAACTGGTCAATGCAGAAAGTCAAACAAAGTTTGACTTTCAGACTCGAAAAGCAATAAAAGAACGAAGGAATACTTACGAAGGGTCCCCGAATGCTAATCTAGATCAAAATAGCTCAGGTATGAAACAAAGGTTTCAACTTAGAGCACATTAGATCAGATTCTTGTGAGAAAAAGTGAAGGGTGGAGGTGGGTATTTATAGTTTTCGGGTAACCGTTAAGATCGTTTAATGGAAACCGTGCTTGAATCCCACCCGTACATGTGTTGGAATGTTATGGTATGTCAAATGGCCACCCACCATAAGGAATTGACATGTGGAAATGGAATTGGGAGTGCACAACAGCTGGAAACAGGCTGTTAAACATCGAATCTGGTCTGGAACACTGACGCGGGCCGCGTAAGGATACACACAAACCTTACGCGGGCCGCCTGGCCATGTCTGATCAGAACCAAGTTTCAGAAATGACAGTTTTGGTCCCTGTTGTGTTTTAAGGCCATTTCCGACACGTTTAAGGCCCGTTAACCCCATTTCAAAGCTCTAAAATGAAGTTAAAGTATAGGGAACTTAAAATATGCTCAAAATATCTCAGATGTCGGTTCGTTTGGCCGTACGATCGCGATGTTCGCTTAATTACGACGGAATGCGCATAAGCGCGAAAAACGATCCAAATGACGCGACGAATGGATTTTTCTTATGACAAACACTAAAATAAAATGTTTTAGTGCTTACATAAATTTTTGGATGTCCGGATGTATTCAGAACGTAAGTTATGCGCGAAAATGCAAACTTATGCACTTTTTGACGCTTTTAGTCCCTGAATGACACAAAAGTTTATTTTAGCACACCGAACCCCTCAAAGCCTATTTCTAAGCTATGTAAAGGATATTTATGGTATGTTTAACTTATGGTCATGTTCCAGAATGTCTGTTATAGTTCAAATTGGCATACTTTTGCAGTTTGTCAATTTTAGTCCCTATAAGCGAATTAACTTGTTTTTGCCATACCAAAGCCTTTAAAACTTATTTCTAAGTTGTGTAAAGGTTATTTAAGGTATGTTAAGCCTATTTCACTATTCCAGAGTGTACGTTGGATTAAACTGGTTATATTTACGCATTAGAGCGCGTATAACCCTCCAGAAAGCAATTTAAAGCTTAAAATCGAACAAGAGTTGATATGTGCAAATGATACACATATTTTTACAAATCCCAAGTATGAAATACAATATCTCATTGGTTTGGCATTTGTTTGATGATTGAATTGACACAGGTGTCACATATAAACATGTCATCATACACATATTATAAATCACATAACATCTTGTAACATATAAAATTAACCCATGAACAACCCATTCTAGTGTACATTGAAAAACGCGTATTTTAGCGATTCAGTAACGTTTTTGGGCGTCAGAAGTCACGTATGACTATCCAAACACCAAGTAAACTTAATATAAGTTAAAATACTTATTTTTATATCAAAACAGTTTTATAAAAATCCTCCGAAAAGCCGATTTTTAACCGTTTTACCGCATAGTTTTGCATCAAACGTTACCCTAACCATCCCAAATCGTAACGACTTGATATTTTAACATAACCCATGTTATTTAGTGAATAAAATAGTGGTTATAATCATGATAGTGCAGGTCTCACATAAAGCACATAAATCATGCAAATTTCACATATTTTACCACTTTCTAAGCTATATGTACAACATGCAAAGCTATCAAACCTATGACAAAGTTTCATGCCATTATTGTTGGTGCATGCGTCTGTCGACTTCGTCTTGTATCGAGTCTTGTATGTTTGTAGATAGATCAGGGCACGTTATACGAGAAAACTGTCAAAATAGGTCAACAGGCAAGTTCAAACGAAATTAGAAAGTTTAATTTCACTTGAAATGAACATGTTATTTCAAACGAAATTACTTGGCTAATTCCGTTTGAATTCGTAATTCCGCATGATAGTAATTCCGCTTGAGGCATGTTCAAACGGAATTAGCTGGCCTATATATAGAGGAGTCCTGATTTTGTTTGAGTTGGTTGTGTATGTGTGTTTCCGGAGCCGAAGTGCTGCCGAGGTCTCGTCTCACTGTATTTCTTTGTCAAATCAATCAAAAGACAGTTTAAAGTGATATTCTTGCTGAATTGAACTCAATACGTCTGTTTCCGCCTTTCGTACTGAGAAAAACTCTTCTGAACGACTCGTTCGGGTCTGAAAATGATCCTACAAGTGGTATCAGAGCTCAGGAGGATGAGTTCATACCAATTCAGCTGCATTTTCTGATTTCTACACCTTCTTTTTCAAAATTTACAATTTTTCACGGTTAAAATCGGCTAATTTTCATACATTTTGCTCGCAATTGTGTTTTAACAAATCCTTGAGAACATTGGACCTAAATTCGATATAAAATTGATAAAATTTGTAATTCTGTTTGAAAAACAATTCGAGAATGATGACGTCAGCGGCATTTCATACGGAAATAGTCCTTAATTCCGCTTGAAACAGGTATCCCGTTTGAGCAATCCCGTTTGAAAACAACTATTCCGCTTCAAGTTGTAATTCCGTTTGAAATTTCATACGAAATTAGTGATTTCGTTTGAAAGGGTGTTTGTTCACATGGAATTAGATATTCCGTTTGAAAAGGTATTACGCTTGAAAAGAGATTCCATTTAAAACTGTTGATTCCGTTTGAACAGGGTTATTTCACACCAAAAGTAATTTCGTTTGAAGTGTTAATCCCGTTTGAAACTGACTGTTTGAGAATTTTTGAAAACCAAATCATGGAAGAGGAATTTTACAATGCATTTGTGTCAGACCCAGTTCAGGCTCAAAACAACTTCTTTTCACGTAATATGGCAAGTGATTTCAGTAGATGTGAAAAAGATGTGCGGAAATGGAAATCAAACTTTCAAGAAACAAGACCTACAGAATTATCAAGTTTATATCACTTTGAAACAAAAATGGTTTACAAGGTGATTGTAAGATTATTATCTAATACAAACGAATCTTGAATTATGTGGGGAAGAGAGCAATGGAGTTTAGATGTATGTGTGAATGCTAAGCTTCAAAGTCACTTTGCTTCTCCTGGTTGAGCCTTCTATTTATAGACGGCTTGTATGAATAAACAATAGTTTATTCATACAATAATTCCTGCAAAAAGTAGCCAATTGACATATTCATTGATTCCAACGTTCAAGTTACCTTTTTCATCATGATATCATTTAATGTCAACTTGCTTCGGTAAGTGTGGCAGGACAGAGCCAATTTCAGACAAGTGGGTTATTTCATCAGAAATTCTGATAAACCACTTCATCAGAAATTCTGATGAACAAATCATTAGAAAATTCTTGATGATCAGAATCGTCAGATACTGATGATATTTCATCAGAAATATCATCAGATCCATCAGAAATGACCTTTTCTGATAATCCAATTCAGCTCTTGATCAACTTGTGATTCTTTGAAGTAGATGCTATGTATTCTGGTTGTCCCATTTGATCTTCTTTTTCTAGTTCGTGATCTTCAGGACTGTGATCTCTTCATAGACACAGTTGATTGTGCTTTTCTTCAATACTTACAAATAAAGTTTCCTAACAGTTTCCCCCTAAGTATTGTAAGAAAATGAACTACCTCTATATCAAACATAAACAACTTTCTTTGAACGAAAAATTCAAAAACAACTAAGTTCAGAAACATTGAACATAGTCAAACCAACTTAAATCAGACATTGATAAAATATTGTTCATAAACAGGAAATTTAATCTTATTAAATCATTAGTTGATCTTCACTCCACTTCTGTATTTGTCTCCAGGTTTCAGCCTTTTCTTGTAGTCAATTGCCTTTTGGGTTTCTTTGTACATTTCTTTATACCATCCTCTTGCTTCCATCCAATTATCAATGCACTCTTCAATTGTTTTTCTCAGCTTTTCATTGTTCTTTCCCTTCTCTTTGAGCTGCTCTTGTTTTTCATTCATGCAGTTTTTTATATATTTCAGAGTTTGATTTGAATACCTGCATATATCACTAATTCTGAACAGAGCTTTCTCTTTATTAGCATCTTTGAAGACTACACTCATTTCTGGTTGATCAAAGATTGCTCCAGTTCTTAATGGTTTAGAAGCAATTTCCGCTGGAATTGAAGTGTTTGGAGGTGGTATTAGCACTTTGTTGCTGTACTCAAAATTCATACATAGATCAAAGTCTGCCAGTGCAGCCGTTTTATATAACTTTGCTCCTGCACTTTTGAGACTTTCAAGGGCTCTTCCGATTATAACTGAATTACCTTTCATTTCATCAATGATATTCTTTATTTTGACTATTCCCAATGGGTGAATATCATCAGCCAGATCTGCATCAGTAACCTTTTGTTGACTGTTGTCTTTTCTGATCAAGGTATACTTGTTTTGTGCTTCATTGCCTAGGATGCCTCCTCCAGTGGTCACTGTATCAATTCTTTCAATTGATACTATTGGATTGGTCAAGTGCTTGTGCAAAATTACCCAACCTCCATTGTTTCTGTTTTCAACAATACCTTTGCTTATTGGAGAGAGTGATCTCTTTGGGTTGTCTTCTGGACCTTTCCAATAGTAATTCTTTAGATGTTCTTCAGGGTACATAATAGTGTGTAAATCGCCTTTTAGTACTTCCATTTCTCTGATGTTCCCTTCTGAATCTTCTATCATTTCTTTTCTTGGCCTTTTTGAGGAAGTCACTTCATGTTCCATTCTTCTCTTTTCTTTTGTATCCATTAGTATGCTCAACTCTATTTCTCCTGTGATGGTTGTAGAAACTGGTTGTACTGGAACATGATCTTTTGGTTGTACCCTTGATGTGTCTGGCTTTGAGACATTTGGTGGAGGACCCATGAGTATCTTCTGTTTATCTTGAGGTGGACCCATGGGTTGCTTCTGTTTTTGAGCTGTTGAGGTTTCTGTTGGTTTGGTTTGATCTTGTTGAACAATTTCTGGTTGTTGTTGAGAAGTTTCTGATCTTCTTGCTTGTCTTTCTTGTGGAATTGGGACTTTAGTTCATGAAGATCAATATTTGTTAGTCTGGCAACATTGTACTGCAATCTCTTAACTAACAGATGAACATTAGTAAGAGCTTGAGTATTTGTTTCCTCTTGTTTCTTCAGTTTCTGTAACTCTTGATTTTCTTGATTTCTTTATGCAGCTAATTCCATCAACAGTTTCTCAAAAGCCTCAGTCATGCTGCTGTTGTTGGCTCTGAGGAACTGTATTTCTTCAAGAAGCTTCCCTGAACTCGAGCTTTCTCCTGCAGTTGCACCCTCAGCCATCTTTTTCTTGATATCATTCAGTTCCTTGATAGCTTTCTCAATTTCTGATGAGCTTTCTTTGTTTTCAGATGATTTTTGCAATTTGTTGAGAGTTGTAGTATTGTCTTCAGTTTGCTTCTGCACAGCTTTGACAGTTTCTGACAAAAACTTGATTTCTGACTTTTGATTTCTGATTTCTTCTAGTATTAGATCAAGTTTTTCTTCTATTGCTTTTTTCACAGTAGCAGCTTCACCTTCAGGTTCTTTTTGAAATTGTTTAGGTAACATAGATTGATGTTCTTGGGAAATTGGAAAAACAACAGATGTTTCTCTTCTATCACCAGCAGAAAACACATTCTCTGCTGTTTTAAGGTTAAAAGGATTGGATGAATCCAAATTCCCTATATCCTTACCAGAAAATTGAAACATATTCAAGTTCTGGGTTTCCTCATATCCTTGAACCTTTTCAGGTTCTCCATGAGTTGTTGAGAAACTTTTTGTTTTCTCATCCAGGTTTCCTTGATCAGCATGCTGATCTCCACCTGTTGTTACTACATTTTCCTCCTCAGAATCTGATTCAGAAAATGAGTCTTTTGTTTTACTCACATCTTGTTTTGAAGAAATAGTTTCTCTAAGTAAGATTTCATGTTTTCCTTGAATTGATTCATCAGAATCATTCTCAGAATCATAAAATATGTTTATTTTAGACTGTTGTGCACCTGTTTCTCCAATGTGTGAGGCTTCAGCATGATGTCCTTCAGCCACAGGATTCATATTTATATCTTTATCAGCTAGATGAGGATCAGATTCATCCTGCTGTTCCATTCTTGGTGTGCTAGACTCCTGTGCATCATGCTCCATAGGGAACACTTGTTCAAAAACTCCTTTTCTTTCTGACTTTTTGTTCAACGTTTTCAGGTATTCTGCTCTGTATGGTGATTCTTCTGGTATCATACTCATCATTTTTTCTGTCAGAGCAGGTACATCATAATCTGACTTCCAAGACCCTGCAGCATTCCAAGGTTTCATAATTTCTGTCTTCCACATATTTTCTGATGCTGGTATTGCTATGTTTCTTTTCAGAAAAGCATCAGAAATTATGATAGATAGAAATCTTGGAAAGGGTAGATGTGAATCTATTCTACCATCTTTGGTCAAATTGATCTCCTGATCAGAATAAATATTTCTGCTCCATAATCAATGTTCAATCCATTAATTAGACTGAACATGATTGTTAGAATGTTCATATTTATCTGATCTGTACCTCCAATCTTTGACGATAGACACTTGTTCAGAATTTCCATTAAGACTTGCCAGATGTCACACCCCGACCACGTATAACATACAAGACGTGGCGGAAAACGTCGGGGAGTGTTGTAACAGAATTAATTGTTTCATAACCATGGTGTTCAAAGTTGTATTTTATTTATTAACATAAGAGTTTCATCGTCTTAAACAGAAATTAAAGAGTTTATAACATAATAAAACTAAGTCTTTCATCATTTTAAGTCTCTAAGGCACAGGTCCGCCCTAGATTCACGATCTTCATCCTACGGAAAAGCTCCTGAAAACACATGTGAAAATAGGTACGTCAGCATAAAAATGCCTGTGAGATACATAGGTTTTGTGAAAAAAGGATTCATGACTTAAGTTTAAGAAATTGTTTAATAACAGTCAGTCATAAACCTTGTAAATTGTTTTGTCTTGTAAATCATTTGAAAAACAATAAGATCAGATGATATGTATAAATAAGATCATAAAGTATGGTTAAACAAATAACCAAGTAAAATGAGTTTGTATAAGATAAGTTGTTTTGTAAAACAATGTCTTGTGAAAAGTATGTTATTTGTATAAAATGTCATATGTCCAAATTGAAATGATTTAAATAACGCTACAATATGTAATACCATACAAACACTTATATATAGGAAGTACTAGCGGCGTATCCACCATGCTTGTATCACATTACACATGCCTCGTTACTTAAATCACTTAAACAAACCACCAATGTATAAAGTCTATGTTTAAACCAATAGTCAAAAGTCCTTGTATAAGCCATGTCAAATGTTTATAAGTCCAAAAGTAGTCAAGTAACGTGTAACAAAAGTTATGTATTGTAAGTAAAGCATTGTCACATAGTCCAAAATGTATAAATGTACAAAACAAAGTATTTTGAATATATCAAAAAGTTATGTTTTGCAAAGTAATGCATGTTACATTGATACAAACATTTATGTGGTAAGTTAACGCATACATTCAAGCCTTGAGACAGTCGGATAACCCTTTCAGTCAAGGTTATGAAAAGAAATGTTTTCGGATTCAGTCATTCCTTACATCCAAACAAACCCGGGATGTCAGGAATGGGATTTGTCAAGTCCTATGGTACCAGTACTTACTACCGAGCGGCGTAGCTAATGTTAATGAACGTATAATAGTCTCGTTTGTGCAAACCAAATGTCATAGCAAAAGTGAACATGTTATATGAAAACAATGTACTAAGTATGCTAAGTTAACATACATAGCAGAAAAGTCATGTAAATCAATGTGCTAGCATGCTATCAGTTAACATACATAGCAGAAATGTAATGTAAAACAATGTACTAAGTATGCACACAATGGACATACATAGCATGAAATGTAATGAAATCATGTACTATAATGTACTAACAAACATAGCAGGTATATGATGTGAAAACAGGAAAGCACGAAAGTAACAAGTAGGCACATGTGTTCCACCCCAAAACGTTTGGAAAACAGTAAAAGAGGGGTTCTATGTACTCACTTGAGATTGCTTAGAAGTCCTAAGATAACCACCAAGCAATGCTAGAGATCACGGAATCAAACGACACCTAATATAGGTAACTATGTTAATAAACCGGACCTATATCGGAAGACTTAGATAGAATGAGGGTTCGTAAACCAAACGAGTATAGAGACTCGTGTCATATGGTTTAACAAAGCCTACATACTAAATGAAACCTAACATAAGTGCTTACGACCCATTACGACCCGTTTAGGTAGCTTATGCTATTTTAACGCGTCGTTCGCGTGAAACGCGTTCGGAACGTCTAACTAGTCCTATGACAAGTGTTATATGCCTAAACATGATACAAAATCAGTTATGTGACAAAAGTTTAGGTTACATATGCTTAATTACCAATTATACATGAAAAGGGTATTCTGGTAATTTACCTAAGGCATATAAACTACCTATCATACAACTACTTAACGAAGCGACCATAAGGTATAACCTCGGAAGGTTATTCATACTATGGTCACCTAATGTGTTTGGTCGGATCCTAAAGATCGACCAAATGGGTCGGGTTCGAAAGTATAAGCGTTTGCTTAGATCGCTTACCTTACAACCCTATATAAGCACTAAACTAAAAGTGACGAGCTAAGCATGTTAAAACATGCTTAACTAAGTTTAGAAAATAGGTTTGGTATCAAAACAAATGGTCTTGATACCCACTAGTAGTTTGGTTACAATACACGCAAGAATACGTATTCTGACCGAAACTACGGCTCGTCACTGAGCCTAGATAACGTGGTAATCAGTAGGTATAGTCACTAGGGACTATAACCATCGTGATCACGCTCACGTTATGAAGTTCAAATGAACTTCGCATCGACCATAAACTGGTCAATGCAGAAAGTCAAGCAAAGTTTGACTTTCGGACTCGAAAAGCAATAAAAGAACGAAGGAACACTTACGAAGGGTCCCCGAATGCTAATCTAGATCAAAATAGCTCAGGTATGAAACAAAGGTTTCAACTTAGACAACAAATGATCAGATTCTTGTGTGAAATGAAGTGAAATGTGATGGGTATTTATAGATTTCGGTCCACCGTTAGGATCGTTTCTTGGAGAAGAGGGAATGATCTAGCACGTACACTTGTCACAATGTTGTGGTACTGATTTTTGGCCACCATAAGAGTTTAACAAGTGGCACTTGACCTTTGGGGGTGTTTAATGTCACACCCCCAAAATCCACCTACGGAGTACTACCGCTTGGAGGCGTGACTGACCAGGATCCAGCCACCAATCATATTGAACGAGCAAATAAGTAGTTATAAAAATCCAACCAATACAATTGGTGTCCAAACCATACATAGTTTAAGTTGCAAGCAGAAGCATAAAGTTTAGAATCAAAACATAAGTTTAATTGTTTCAAAGTTTAACATGGCACACAGCTGTCCATGTCCCACAACGACCCTCCTCCATGCAAGCTCCAGCTAAACACCTAAAGTCCTGCAAAGCATGTAGTAACGAGTCAACAACAAGTTGAGTGAGTTCATGGTCGGGTGTTCATTTTAAGTTGTTTCGAAAACAGTTTCCTTTATCTGGCATCCTGCCGTGGGGGTTACCCCATAGTTAAAAACGTGACTTGTTTATTCCCGGTTACTCTGGCAATCCAGTCGTGGGGGCTACCCCGTGATAGTTATCTGGCATTTCGGCCGTGGGGGCTACCCCATGTATACACTAGACTCGTTACCATATCGACTGCTGACTGTAGTCATGTTTATGTGCCCTGAAACTGTCAATGTCTATCATCATTGACGTGCCCCAGATCCATTAGTTCACGCCCGTCCTCTGCGGCACGGTGTGAGGTTTGTCAGACCTAAATAGTGCTATCTAACTAATGACCCGCTCGCCATTGGCCCGGCGATTAAGTCGATATAAAAAGGAGGGACTTCGTGATAGAGTTTTGGTCTAGTACGAGTTATCTGTCCATGAGGACGAGGAATTTCATTCCTGAACCAATGCTGTCCTACCCAAGGAGGACGAGGAAACCACGTTCCTTAACCCCATTCCCAACCCCTGGGAATCCCATGCTTTGTAGAGGGTGTGAACTCACCTTGGTTTGCTCGGCAGATACACAGAAAGGTCAATCGAGTTGTAAGTGGTCAACTACGTCCTAACATAGATACCATTCATGTCAGATTCAAACCAAGTAGTGCACGTATGTTCTACACGTATTGTACACAAGTAATGATCATGGCATACACGTCTATCATGGCAGTTCAACAACAGTGCACAACATACTCAATTCACAGTAGCACATACGGTCCATAAGTTTGGCCCAATCACTAAGGCCCGTAACAGTGTGAAGGTCCAAACAGCGTGTACATGCATATGGTCTTGAGTCGAGACTGTGCGGTCTCTAGTCGAGATTGTGCGGTCTCTAGTTGAAGCTTACAAATTCTCGAGTCGCAACTGGGGTGGTCTCGGGTCATGCATGTATTGGTCTCGAGTCGCAACCGGACTCGCAAGCATGGTCTCGGGTCATGATGTTTGTGTGCTGATAACGTGTGGTCTCGAGTCGAGACTATAGGTTCTCGACTCGCAACCATGTGTCGAAACCGTGATCTCGAGTTGACATGTGGTGATCTCGAGTCGAGACCGAAGGTCTCGGTTGGACATCTGCTGATTTCCTGACATATGTACTAAACCAATAGAATTACAATTTCATGAGATAATGTACTATCCAATGGTATTTCATAAACATGTTTCCTTGTCTACTACTAACCAAAAACGGATCAAACATAGAAATTTCAAATATCTACAACACATTCATATCATATTCAACAAGTTTTTCATATATTCAAGTCATTCATCATGATCATTCAAACTTGTTCATCACATTTTAGGGTTTTTAGCATCAATCACAATCATAATATGAACATCAATCAAAACACTTGAACATACTCATTTAAGGGTTTCAATCATCACATAACACCTCAAAATCGTCTCTATACTAATCTGATTTCCACACACTATCACATATGCAAGCCGGTTTCATGAACAACCACATTTAATGGTTTGAATCACATTTAGACACAAGATATCATGAGCTCATTATGCAATATATCCGAAATCAAAACATGTTAGCCGAATAACATCATCATATATAACATCATCATACGAAATAAACACCTAGCATGCATCACTAGAAACTTTTTGAGGGCAAGTTTATTCCGATAGGCAGAACGGTGGAGCAGATCAAAGAAGATTCCTTCTTATGGATCAATAACCGCACGAAGCTCAAACCGGTGAAGTGGGAGAACTGGATCATCTTTGACATCGTCGAGATAATGTAATTCCTTTGTGTTTTGTTTGTTTGTTTGTTCGTTTTTCTGTTTTGTTTCCAGCCGCTTGCTGGCTCTTTATATTTATATATAAAGTGAGTTGCCGTTCAAAAAAAAAAGCATGCATCACTAACCTATATCATTACACATCAACACCTTTCATCATGTATAAACATGTATTTGCAAGGAAATCACTAACCGGTTCAAGTGTGGGTTCAAAGGTGTGAAGTAGTAATGGATGAAGCTTCCAAATGTGTGTGTGCGAGCCGATCCGAGAGCTCCTTGTGGTCACCGGTTTGATCTGAGAATGAGGGAGTGAAGGTTTGTGCTTCTAGGGTTTTAGTGAGAGAGAGAAAGTAGGAGAGTGTGTGTGTAGGAGGGTGTGTGTTGTCCAAAGAATGGCAAGGTTGGCTATCCCTCATGGTTATATACTAACTTCAAGTGATGCGCCCTAATGGGTTTTCGGATGGATTAAAGGGGCGCATGGCCCAACCGGCCCATATGTTGCACTGTTCACTCGAGACCACATGGTCTCGAGTCGGGTTCTTGTGTCTCGGGTCGCATACATACAAGCATACACATAAACATAACACATAATCACATAGGATGTTCACTTATATCATTAAATTAACAAGTTAACTAGTCACGTAACGTTCAAGCATGTTACATCAAGATACAACGAAGGTTTCTAAATTTCGAGTTGTCACATCATCCCCAAGTTGAAAGAAATTCCGTCCCGAAATTTGGTAAGCACTCACTGAGGAAGCTAGTTAAGTTGTATGGTTTTCCCGGTTTTCCTGGGGTGTCACATCCATCCCCCGTTGATCTGGAATTTCGTCCCGAAATAACGTAGCTTCAGCCTCAGTAGTGGGTGTACTGTTTGCGAACAGTTGGGGATACTTTTGTTTCATCCGGTCTTCGCGCTCCCAGGTGAACTCTGGGCCGCGACGTGAGTTCCAACGAACTCGAACGAGAGGTATTCTAGTGCTCTTGAGGACCTTAACATCCCGGTCCGTGATTTCAACTGGTTCCTCGACGAATCGTAACTGCTCGTCGATAGTGAGTTCCTTCAGAGGAACTATGTGGGTCTCATCTGACAGACACTTCTTCAGATTCGACACGTGGAAAACGTTGTGAACTGCACCGAGTTCTGCTGGTAAGTTCAGTCTGTAGGCCACCCTGCCTATTTTCTCAATGATTTCGAAAGGTCCAACGTATCGTGGGTTAAGTTTTCCTCGTTTACCAAAACGAACCACACCCTTCCAGGGTGAAACTTTGAGTAGTACCCGCTCCCCAACCTGGAGCTCTAGTGGTTTCCCGCCCTTATCGGTGTAGACTTTCTGACGGTCACGAGCTGCCGCCATGCGTTTTCGTATTTGAGCAATTTGTTCGATCGTGTCTACCACATGTTCTGGACCAGTGATCTGACTATCCCCCACCTCTGCCCAACAAAGAGGTGACCGGCATTTACGTCCGTACAATGCCTCAAACGGAGCAGCTTTAATGCTGGTCTGGTAGCTGTTATTGTATGAGAATTCCACAAGTGGCAGATGCTTTTCCCAGCTGTTGCCAAAGTCGATTACACATGCACGAAGCATGTCTTCTAAGGTCTGAATAGTGCGCTCGGACTGCCCGTCCGTCTGAGGGTGATACGCTGTGCTCATATCTAATCGTGAGCCAAAGGATTTGTGCATAGCTTGCCACAGCTCTGAAGTAAAACGCGCATCTCGATCCGAGATAATAGAGGTGGGCACCCCGCGCCTCGAAACAACTTCCTTGAGGTATATGTCTGCTAGAGTGGAGAACTTATCCGTTTCCTTGATAGCCAAGAAGTGAGCAGACTTTGTGAGTCGATCCACGATCACCCAAATAGTATCGTTACCTCGTTGAGATCTAGGTAGGCCGGTAACAAAATCCATGGAAATTTGCTCCCATTTCCATTGTGGTATTTCTGGTTGTTGGAGTAGGCCTGAGGGTTTCTGGTATTCAGACTTGACTCTCGCACAAGTCAAACACTTGCTGACGTAAGTTGCTATGTGGGCCTTCATGCTAGGCCACCAATACGTAGTTTTGATATCGTGGTACATCTTATCCGAACCAGGGTGTACCGAGTAGCGAGACTTGTGTGCTTCATCCATCACAAGCTCTCGTAGGTTGCCATAGTGTGGGACCCAAACGCGTCCCGTTACGTAGTAAGCACCGTCTTCCTTTTGTTCCAATCGTTGTCTTGAGCCACGTAGGGCTTCAGCCCTGACGTTCTCTGGTTTCAATACTTCTAACTGAGCAGCTCGTATCTGGGAAGGTAGACTAGAATGGATCGTGAGTTGCAAAGCTCGTACGCGCTTAGGCGTAGTGTCCTTTCGACTGAGGGCGTCAGCCACAACATTGGCCTTGCCCAGGTGATACCTGATCGAGCACTCGTAGTTATTCAGTAGTTCGACCCATCGTCGTTGCCGCATATTCAGTTCCTTCTGCTTGAAGATATGCTCGAGACTCCTGTGGTCGGTGTAGATTGCGCACTTGGTACCGTACAAGTAATGTCGCCATAACTTAAGTGCAAAAACAACAGCTCCCAGCTCTAAGTCGTGCGTAGTGTAGTTCCTTTCATGAACTTTAAGTTGGCGTGAGGCGTAGGCTATAACCTTATCTCGTTCCATCAATACACAACCAAGACCTTGAATTGATGCGTCGCAGTAGACCACGAAGTCGTCTGTGCCCTCTGGCAAGGAAAGGATAGGTGCGCTACAAAGCCTATCCTTTAGGTGCTGAAATGCCAACTACTGTGCATTTCCCCATCGATAAACCACTCCTTTTTGCGTTAGTGAGGTGAGAGGCTGTGCTATCTTGGAAAAATCCTTAATGAACCTCCTGTAGTAACCTGCCAATCCCAAGAATTGGCGAATTTCCTTTGGCGTACGAGGTGCAGGCCAGTTCTTAATCGAATCTACCTTGGATGGATCAATGTGAATCCCATCCTTGTTTACCACGTGGCCTAGGAAATGGACTTCTCGAAGCCAGAAGTCGCATTTCGAGAACTTCGCATAAAGCTGTTCTGTTCGAAGGAGTTCCAGGATAAGCCATAGGTGTTGCTCGTGTTCCTCCTGACTCTTAGAATAGATCAGGATGTCGTCGATGAATACTATAACGAACTTGTCCAGGTAAGGCTTGCACACTCGGTTCATCAAGTCCATGAAAACCGCAGGTGCGTTTGTCAGCCCAAAAGGCATGACCAAAAACTCATAGTGCCCGTAGCGAGTTCTAAAGGCTGTTTTGGAGACGTCCTCTTCTCGGACTCTCAGCTGGTGATATCCCGATCTCAAATCAATCTTTGAATAGTAGCTCGACCCTTGCAGCTGGTCGAACAAGTCGTCAATACGCGGTAGAGGATAACGATTCTTCACCGTCACCTTGTTGAGTTCCCGGTAGTCGATGCACATCCTGAAGGTACCGTCCTTCTTCTTCACAAATAGTACTGGAGCTCCCCAGGGCGATGAGCTAGGACGAATGAAACCCTTATCCAAGAGTTCTTGTAGTTGCGTAGAGAGTTCTTCCAACTCTGATGGAGCTAAACGATAAGGTGCACGAGCTATAGGTGCAGCTCCAGGAGCTAGTTCAATCTGAAACTCGACTTGGCGATGGGGCGGAAGACCAGGTAATTCCTCAGGAAATACCTCCAGATAGTCGCGTACAACTGGAAAATCTTCTACCTTCTTCTCTTTTTCCGAGGTGTCAGTAACGAGAGCCAAAATGGCAGTGTGGCCCTTTCGTAAGCACTTCTGGGCCTTATGGAGAGAGATGACGTTCTCAACGGCACTCCTCTTGTCCCCACGAATCATGAGAGGTTCACTACCGGAACCTGGAATACGGACAACCTTCTCGTTGCAAAGAATCTCTGCTCGGTGTTGGGATAACCAATCCGTCCCAATTACAACGTCGAAACTACCCAAAACGATAGGAATAAGGTCGATAGAGAAGGTCCGGTCTACAAGAATAAGTTTACAACCCTTGACTATGTGTGTGGCCTCTAAGCTCTTACCGTTTGCTAGCTCTACAGTGTGCTTGTTGTTCAAGGGTGTTGGAATACGCTTAAGCATTCGACTAACTTCTAGTGACATGTAGCTAGTATCGGCACCCGAATCAAATAATACTGAAACATAAAAGTCGTCGAGAAGGAACTTACCCGCCACAACATTGGGGTCATTCCTTGCTTCACCTTGGCCAATCACGAACGCCCGCCCCCTGGCACCATTGTTGTTGTTGTTCCCATTGTTACCATTCCCTTGATTGTTGTTGTTGTTGTTGTTCTGGTTCCTGTTCAGTTGGGGGCAATCCCTCTTGAAATGGCCTTCAGCTCCACACTGAAAGCACCCTTTGTTATCACCCTGCTGCGGCTGCTGGCGTTGATTCTGTTGAGTTTGCTGACGATTCTGATTGGCGGGATACAAGCTCCTGCAATCCTTTGCAGCGTGACCTGGCTTGTTGCATCGATGACAGTTACCCCTGGTGCATGGCCCGCTGTGGTGCAGGCTGCAGTGATTGCATTTGGGGTGATTCCCCTTGTACCCACCGTGACTTTGACCCCCAGATGATTGCTGACTAGGGTTCTTGTAGTCATCAGTCCTCCTTTGCTGAGACTGAGACTGAACAGAAGTCGAACCCTTACTTGAAGCTACATCCCATTTCCGTTTGTTGTCACTAGGGACACCAGAAGTAGTTGCAGCACCTATGCGTTTTGGTAACCTGTTCTGCTCCACCGCCTGATCCGTGAGACGGTGAGCCAATTGCACAACTTGTTGGATGGTGGCGAGGTTTGGCGAAGTCACATGACTTTGGATTTCTGGCACTAAGCCCTTGAGAAATAGTTCGATGCGTTTGATGGGAGGATCTACCATGGTAGGGCACAGAATTGCCAGTTCATTCGACCTCTTCACATAAACTTCGATCTCTGACCCCGTCATCTTGAGGTTGAAAAACTCCACTTCCAGTTTGTGAATCTCATCACGACTGCAGTATTCTTCCTTGATCATTTCCTTAAAATTCTCCCATGGGGTGGCGTTAGCAGCAACCAACCCCAGCATTTGGACCTGAGCGTTCCACCATGTGAGGGCTAAACCCTCGAGAGTACCGGTAGCATACTTCACCCTGCGCGCCTCAGGGCATTCACACATTTCGAACACAGATTCTAGTTTCTCAAACCAGTGGAGGAGACCTACAGCTCCTTCAGTGCCGCTAAAAGTAGTTGGTCGGCAGTCCATGAAAGTTTTAAAAGTGCACACGGGTGGCTGAGCATGCTGACCTATTGTGGGCGAAAGAAAGACAGAGTTTAACACAATAGTTAGTTCACGAGAGTAGGATCTAAAGATCCTGGAATGAGTTCGGACTGCAGGATATACCTCCTGCGTGTGCAGCTGCAAGTGCTGCGGCAACTCGTTCGTTAATCAGAGCCGTCAACTGGGCTTGTGTCAGGTTAACGCGTCCAGACATAATCTTCACATCAAGGGAAACATGAGTGAGAGAGGTTCGCGAAAGTGCGATGACAGAAGGGAGTAAGCACACACGTGTTCAAGCAACAGTAGTTATACTAACCAAGCATACCAGGAGCAATGTACTATGTAACTAATAAGTAGGCAATATATGCACAGATCATATCACCTAGGATGTCGAGCCTTGCATGTGGAGTGAAGCGTCGTTGTGGACCGTTGAGCACTGTACAGGTTATAGTCTGATTTTAATAAAACTTTTCCCTTATTAAAACCAAGTTCACTATAACCAATGGCTCTGATACCAATCTGTCACACCCCCAAAATCCACCTGCGGAGTACTACCGCTTGGAGGCGTGACTGACCAGGATCCAGCCACCAATCATATTGAACGAGCAAATAAGTAGTTATAAAAATCCAACCAATACAATTGGTGTCCAAACCATACATAGTTTAAGTTGCAAGCGGAAGCATAAAGTTTAGAATCAAAACATAAGTTTAATTGTTTCAAAGTTTAACATGGCACACAGCTGTCCATGTCCCACAACGACCCTCCTCCATGCAAGCTCCAGCTAAGTACCTAAAGGCCTGCAAAGCATGTAGTAACGAGTCAACAACAAGTTGAGTGAGTTCACGGTCGGGTGTTCATTTTAAGTTGTTTCGAAAACAGTTTCCTTTATCTGGCATCCTGCCGTGGGGGTTACCCCATAGTTAAAAACGTGACTTGTTTATTCCCGGTTACTCTGGCAATCCAGCCGTGGGGGCTACCCCGTGATAGTTATCTGGCATTTCGGCCGTGGGGGCTACCCCATGTATACACTAGACTCGTTACCATATCGACTGCTGATTGTAGTCATGTTTATGTGCCCTGAAACTGTCAATGTCTATCATCATTGACGTGCCCCAGATCCATTAGTTCAAGCCCGTCCTCTGCGGCATGGTGTGAGGTTTGTCAGACCTAAATAGCGCTATCTAACTAATGACCCGCTCACCATTGGCCCGGCGATTAAGTCGATATAAAAAGGAGGGACTTCGTGATAGAGTTTTGGTCTAGTACGAGTTATCTGTCCATGAGGACGAGGAATTTCATTCCTGAACCAATGCTGTCCTACCCAAGGAGGACGAGGAAACCACGTTCCTTATCCCCATTCCCAACCCCTGGGAATCCCATACTTTGTAGAGGGTGTGAACTCACCTTGGTTTGCTCGGCAGATACACAGAAAGGTCAATCGAGTTGTAAGTGGTCAACTACGTCCTAACATAGATACCATTCATGTCAGATTCAAACCAAGTAGTGCACATATGTTCTACACGTATTGTACACAAGTAACGATCATGGTATACACGTCTGTCATGGCAGTTCAACAACAGTGCACAACATACTCAATTCACAGTAGCACATACGGTCCATAAGTTCGGCCCAATCACTAAGGCCCGTAACAGTGTGAAGGTCCAAACAGCGTGTACATGCATATGGTCTTGAGTCGAGACTGTGCGGTCTCTAGTCGAGATTGTGCGGTCTCTAGTTGAAGCTTACAAATTCTCGAGTCGCAACTGGGGTGGTCTCGGGTCATGCATGTATTGGTCTCGAGTCGCAACCGGACTCGCAAGCATGGTCTCGGGTCATGATGTTTGTGTGCTGATAACGTGTGGTCTCGAGTCGAGACTATAGGTTCTCGACTCGCAACCTTGTGTCGAAACCGTGATCTCGAGTTGACATGTGGTGATCTCGAGTCGAGACCGAAGGTCTCGGTTGGACATCTGCTGATTTCTTGACATATGTACTAAACCAATAGAATTACAATTTCATGAGATAATGTACTATCCAATGGTATTTCATAAACATGTTTCCTTGTCTACTACTAACCAAAAACGGATTAAACATAGAAATTTCAAATATCTACAACACATTCATATCATATTCAACAAGTTCTTCATATATTCAAGTCATTCATCATGATCATTCAAACTTATTCATCACATTTTAGGGTTTTTAGCATCAATCACAATCATAATATGAACATCAATCAAAACACTTGAACATACTCATTTAAGGGTTTCAATCATCACATAACACCTCAAAATCGTCTCTACACTAATCCGATTTCCACACACTATCACATATGCAAGCCGGTTTCATGAACATCCACATTTAATGGTTTGAATCACATTTAGACACAAGATATCATGAGCTCATTATGCAATATATCCGAAATCAAAACATGTTAGCCGAATAACATCATCATATATAACATCATCATACGAAATAAACACCTAGCATGCATCACTAACCTATATCATTACACATCAACACCTTTCATCATGTATAAACATGTATTTGCAAGGAAATCACTAACCGGTTCAAGTGTGGGTTCAAAGGTGTGAAGTAGTAATGGATGAAGCTTCCAAATGTGTGTGTGCGAGCCGATCCGAGAGCTCCTTGTGGTCACCGGTTTGATCTGAGAATGAGGGAGTGAAGGTTTGTGCTTCTAGGGTTTTAGTGAGAGAGAGAAAGTAGGAGAGTGTGTGTGTAGGAGGGTGTGTGTTGTCCAAAGAATGGCAAGGTTGGCTATCCCTCATGGTTATATACTAACTTCAAGTGATGCGCCCTAATGGGTTTTCGGATGGATTAAAGGGGCGCATGGCCCAACCGGCCCATATGTTGCACTGTTCACTCGAGACCACATGGTCTCGAGTCGGGTTCTTGTGTCTCGGGTCGCATACATACAAGCATACACATAAACATAACACATAATCACATAGGATGTTCACTTATATCATTAAATTAACAAGTTAACTAGTCACGTAACGTTCAAGCATGTTACATCAAGATACAACGAAGGTTTCTAAATTTCGAGTTGTCACATTTAAAAGCTTAAATCAGCAGCCAAAAACGATTTGCTGCATCTGACCAATGCTTGCGCATCGTAGGGGAAAAACCCCTGCGCATCGTAAGCATGTAAAATGGCAGATTTACCATTTCAGTCCCTGTTATGCAATAAGGTCATTTTTGACACGTTTAAGGCCCGTTAACCCCATTTCAAAGCTCTAAAATGAAGTTAAAGTATAGGGAACTTAAAACATGCTCAAAAATATCTCGGATGTTGGTTCGTTTAGCCGTACGATTGCGTTGTTCGGTTAATTACGACGGAATGCGCATAAGCGCGAAAAACGATCCAAATGGCGTGACGAATGGATTTTTCTTATGCCAAACACTAAAATAAAATATTTTAGTGCTTATATAAATTTTTGGATGTCCGGATGTATTCAGAACGTGAGTTATGCACGAAAGTGCAAACTTGTGCACTTTTTGACGCTTTTAGTCCCTGAATGTCCCAAAAGTATATTTTAGCACACCGAACCTCTCAAAGCCTATTTCTAAGCTATGTAAAGGATATTTATGGTATGTTTAACTTATGGTCATGTTACAAAATGTCTGTTACAGTTCAGATTGGCATACTTTCGCAGTTTGTCAAGTTTAGTCCCTGTAGTCGAATTAACTTGTTTTTACCATACCAAAGCAATTAAAACTTATTTCTAAGTTATGTAAAGGTTATTTAAGGTATGTTAAGTATATGTTGATGTTCCGGAGTATTTTTCGCATTAAACTAGGTACGTTTACGCACCAGTTTGCGTACAACTCTCCAGAAAGTAATATAGAGTTTGAAATTGGATAAAAGTCAAAACATGAAAAATGTAAAACACAACCAAACAAACATTGGGATCAAATAACATTGTTTTATTGATAATAGAACTGTTCACAATGATTACAAGCACGGATGTTACAGTCTCCCCTACTTGTGGAAATTTCGTCCCGAAATTTATTTAGAGGAAACTCGTGGGAAAAGATGCGGATATTTCGCCTTCATTTGATCTTCGCGTTTCCAAGTAAAATTGGGTCCTCGTTTAGCTTCCCAGCGAACTTTGACCAAAGGAATGCGCTTGCGTTTTAGCCACTTGACTTCACGTTCCATGATTTTCACAGGCTTTTCAACGAATTTCAGTGTTTTACCAACCCGAATTTCGTCAAGCGGTATGTGGAGGTTCTCATCAGCTAAACACTTCTTGAGATTGGACACGTGAAAAGTTGGATGAACATTTCCAAGTTCAGGAGGTAACTCAAGTCTGTAGGCTACCTTTCCGATTCTTTCGACGATCTTGAATGGTCCAACGTATCTAGGTGCAAGTTTTCCTTTCTTTCCAAATCTGATCACACCTTTCCAAGGTGAGACCTTAAGTAATACTCGATCACCGACTTGAAATTCCAAGGCCTTGCGTTTTGGGTCCGCGTAACTCTTCTGACGGCTTCTAGCTGTCTGAAGGTTATCACGAACTTTCTTGATCTTGTCAGTAGTTTCTAAAATGAGGGCATGTCCAGTAAGTTGAGCCTCGCCGATCTCATTCCAGCAGACTGGTGAACGACATTTTCGACCATAAAGAGCCTCGAAAGGAGCCATTTTGATGCTGGTGTGATAACTGTTGTTGTAGGAGAATTCAATCAACTTAAGATGTGAATCCCAACTACCACCAAAATCGATCACACAAGCTCTAAGCATATCCTCCAGAGTCTGGATTGTTCTTTCAGATTGACCATCCGTTTGCGGATGATAAGCTGTGCTCAGATTAAGTTGGGTCCCCATAGCAGATTGCATGGTTCTCCAAAAATGAGAAGTGAAACGAGCATCTCTGTCAGAAATGATGTTCAAAGGAACACCATGTCGGGCCACAATTTCATCCACATAGATTTGTGCAAGTCTGTCAGCAGGAAAATCCTCGCGGATTGGCAAGAAATGCGCTGATTTAGTTAGACGATCAACAACTACCCAGATGGCATCATGACCTTTCTTTGTGCGTGGAAGTTTGGTGATGAGATCCATAGTAATGTTTTCCCATTTCCAAACCGGGATCTCTGGTTGCTCCAATAAACCAGAAGGACGCTGATGTTCAGCCTAAACCTTAAGACAAGTAAGGCATTTTGATACGTATAAGGCAATGTCTTTCTTCATACCAGGCCACCAATAATGAATACGAAGATCCTTATACATCTTATCTGAGCCCGGATGAATAGAATAATGAGACTTATGGGCCTCATCCATAAGCAAGGTACGAAGATCATCCTGGCTTGGGACCCACAAACGGTCCATGAAGTAATACGATCCATTGTCCTTCAGTTCCAAAGCAGGCGTTATGTGATAGGGAAATTCCTTATCCATTAAGCCTTGCGAAACACAAGTTTGTTGAGCCTGAGAAATGCGTGCTTGGATATCGGATTGAGCTTGAATAACAGATTGAACACGTACGCAATGAAACTTAGTACGTTCCTTACGACTCAATGCGTCAGCTACGACATTCGCCTTACCAGGATGGTAGCGAATTTCGCAGTCATAGTCGTTTAAAAGCTCAACCCAACGTCGTTGCCTCATGTTGAGTTCTTTCTGGTTGAAGATATGCTGAAGACTTTTGTGGTCCATGAAAACCACACATTTTGTACCGTACAAAAAGTGTCTCCAGATTTTTAGAGCGAAAACAACTGCACCCAACTCAAGATCATGAGTGGTGTAGTTCTTCTCATGTATCTTCAACTGCCTCGATGCATATGCTATGACTTTGTTCCTTTGCATAAGAACACAGCCAAGACCCAGTTTAGATGCATCGCAATAAACGACGAAATCATCATAGCCCTCAGGCAAAGTTAGAACAGGCGCGTCGCAAAGCTTCTGCTTCAAGTTTTGAAAAGCTTCCTCTTGTTTGTATCCCCAATCAAAGGGCTTGTTCTTCTGAGTTAAAGCAGTTAGAGGAACTGCAATCTTTGAGAAGTTCTCAATGAAGCGGCGGTAATAACCCGCTAGACCAAGAAAAGAACGAACTTCAGTGGGAGTAGTAGGCATATCCCAATCCTTAATCGCACTGATCTTGGAGGGATCTACATGAATACCTTGTTCGTTGATGATATGTCCTAAGAATTGAACTTCTTTAAGCCAGAATTCACACTTGGGGAATTTGGCAAAAAGTTGCTCTTTCTTTAGGAGTTCCTGAGTAAGACGAAGATGTTGCTCGTGATCAGCTCGCGTCTTGGAGTAAATCAAGATGTCGTCTATAAAAACAATGACGAACTGATCCAAATAAGGTTTGCAGACCCTATTCATTAAGTCCATGAAAACAGCAGGAGCATTAGTCAAACCGAATGGCATGACTGTGAATTCATAATGCCCATAACGAGTGTGGAACGCTGTCTTGGGAATATCTTCTTCATGCACCCGAAGTTGATGATATCCAGAACGTAGATCAATCTTCGAAAAATAAGAAGCGCCCTGTAACTGATCAAAGAGGTCGTCTATGCGCGGTAGGGGATATCGATTCTTGATTGTAAGCTTGTTAAGCTCACGATAATCGATACACATCCTAAAAGATCCATCCTTCTTCTTGACAAAAAGAACGGGAGCACCCCAGGGTGAAAAGCTAGGACGGATAAAACCTTTGTCAGAGAGCTCCTGAAGCTGCTTAGACAACTCTTGCATCTCAGATGGTGCAAGACGATATGGAGCTCTGGCAATGGGAATTGCACCAGGTACGAGATCAATGCGGAACTCGACTTGGCGTGCTGGAGGTAGACCAGGTAACTCTTTAGGGAAAACTTCAGAATAATCCCGAACGACAGGAATATCTGAAATAGACTTACCCTTGCCTTTATCTGCTGTAACATGTGCTAAGAAGGCCACATAGTTCTTCCGTAGATACTTCCGAGCTTTAAAACAAGACATAAGCTTGAGACCACCAGACGGTTTCTCACCTTGAACCTGTAGGATCTCGCCTGTCGAAAGCGGCACACGAACTATCTTCTCAGAACAAACTATCTCTGCGCGATGCTTAGATAACCAATCCATACCCACTATGACGTCGAAGCTTCCAAGTTGCATAGGCGTGAGGTCGATCGGAAAAAGATGATCGTTAAGATTCAACTGGCAGTTGTGAAGAACAGAATCAAGAACAATGGGTTCACCACTAGCAATTCTACTGTCAAAGGTTTACCTAGTTTTGTTCTAGACACGCGAAGTAATGGCTCAAAAGACAATGACACAAAACTCTTGTCGGCACCCGAATCAAAAAGAACAGATGCAGGCTGATTATTAATAAAGAACGTACCGTTCACCACATTATCGTCCGCCTGCGCCTCTTGGGCATTCAAGTTAAAAGCTCGCCCTCGAGCCTGAGCCTGATTTTGGTTCTGATTCTGGTTTTGGTTGGCTAGTCTTGGGCACCGGTTCCTGTAGTGGGTCAGATCCCCACAATTGTAGCACGAACCAGGAGGAAAATGAGGTCGTGTAGCTTGACCTTGTTGCTGAGCAAGAAGCTGAGCAACTTGTTGGGCTTGGTTCTGAACTGCCTGGTTCTGGTTAACAGGAATGCGGCAGGTGGCAGCAAGATGACCAGGCCTTCCGCAGTTGGTGCACTGACGACACTGGAGGTGTGGTTGATGATGGCCATTACACCTGTTGCACAAAGGTGCGTTGCCAAGGTAAGGCTTCTTGGCTAGTGGTTGCGCAGGCTGATTTGGTGCAGCTTGAGCCTGTGCAGTAACAGCATAGTTTTGGGAAGCCTTCCGCTTCCTAGACCCTCCAGAATTCTTTCCCTTCTTGTTTTGACCTTTCTTGCTATCTTCCTTATCAGACACCTACTTCTTACCCTTGTCACCCTTTTTGTGCAGCTTCCCCTTTCGAATCTGCGACTCAGTCAATGTCGCTGATAACTTGATCGCCTGACGGAGTGTGGTAAGGTTGCTACCAGTAATGATGTCTTGTACCGAGTCAGGTAGGCCGTCGATGTATCTTTCGATAGCCTTGTCGAGCGGGGTAACCATAGTTGGGTAAAGCAGACTCAATTCTTCAAACCTATCAGTATAAGCCCTGTGCTCGCCACTGTCTTGTTTCAAGTCCTCAAACTCTTTCTCCAACGCTCGCTGTTCATGACCAGGACATAATTCCCTCATCATAAGGGCCCTAAGTTCAGCCCAAGTTTGCGCTAGAGCAACCTCTGCACCCCGATCTCTCATAACCCCATTCCACGATGTGAGAGCCCTCTTCTGAAACACGCTCGAAGAAAACCCGACCTTGCGATTATCCGGACACTACACGTGGCGGAAAGTATTCTCAATGCTCTCAAACCATTGAAGAAGCCCAGTCGCTCCCTCAGAACCACTAAACTTGAGTGGTTTAGCCGAGTTAAAATCCTTGTATTTGCATGGAGCATTGTTGTTGTTGTTGGCTTGTTGCCATTGAGCAAAGAGATTTGGGAATTGAGCAGCCATCTACTGCGCAATGATTTCTGCCAGTTCGGCAGTCGCTATTTGGTTTTCGCGTCGAGGAGGCATTCTAAAAGAGGAAAACATGAAAGGAAACGAGTGAGATGATTGGATGAAAAGAATGAGATGAAACAAAATTAACAAACGCAAAGAAGGTGGTCATTAGTCCGCATTACCAAGAAAACAAACGACGCACAGTGACTAATCAAAGTAAATGGATAAAAAATAATGTATCATGAAGACATGCTCGCCTATAAGTGAACACTCATCCCAAGAATTCCCAGGTAAGCACAACTGGTCTCGCGTCTGATGAGATGTATACGAAGTGCTTGCCTAGACAGAAAACCCAGAATACAGGCATTCACTCTTCCAGTTTGCACGTGTTCACATTATTTAAAACCCAAAACGTTGACGAGATTTTGAAAATTTGAAGGCACAAGGCCAAAATTTTAGTCAAACTGGAAGGGTTCAAAACCTTACAAAAGAGGGTTCAAAACCTTGTAATAAATCATTCAAAAACAGATGATTGTTTTTCAAAAATTGTTTTGGAAAATTTGGTTTTTGTTTTGATAATCACCTAAGGGTAGGTGATGTACATGTTTTAAGATCTAAACACAAGATAACTTGTGTTAGGGTCCTAGAAAGGTTATAGTCTAGGTCAAAGCATTACTAATAACCTAATTCCCTATAACCATTGGCTCTGATACCAACTCTTCTGTCACACCCCGACCACGTATAACATACAAGACGTGGCGGAAAACATCGGGGAGTGTTGTAACAGAATTAATTGTTTCATAACCATGGTGTTCAAAGTTGTATTTTATTTATTAACATAAGAGTTTCATCGTCTTAAACAGAAATTAAAGAGTTTATAACATAATTAAACTAAGTCTTTCATCATTTTAAGTCTCTAACGCACAGCTCCGCCCTAGTGTCACGATCTTCATCCTACGGAAAAGCTCCTAAAAACACATGTGAAAATAGGTACGTCAGCATAAAAATGCCTGTGAGATACATAGGTTTTGTGAAAATAGGATTCATGACTTAAGTTTAAGAAATTGTTTAATAACAGTCAGTCATGAACCTTGTAAATTGTTTTGTCTTGTAAATCATTTGAAAAACAATAAGATCAGATGATATGTATAAATAAGATCATAAAGTATGGTTAAACAAATAACCAAGTAAAATGAGTTTGTATAAGATAAGTTGTTTTGTAAAACAATGTCTTGTGAAAAGTATGTTATTTGTATAAAATGTCATATGTCCAAATTGAAATGATTTAAATAACGCTACAATATGTAATACCATACAAACACTTATATATAGGAAGTACTAGCGGCGTATCCACCATGCTTGTATCATATTACACATGCCTCGTTACTTAAATCACTTAAACAAACCACCAATGTATAAAGTCTATGTTTAAACCAATAGTCAAAAGTCCTTGTATAAGCCATGTCAAATGTTTATAAGTCCAAAAGTAGTCAAGTAATGTGTAACAAAAGTTATGTATTGTAAGTAAAGCATTGTCACATAGTCCAAAATGTATAAATGTACAAAACAAAGTATTTTGAATATATCAAAAAGTTATGTTTTGCAAAGTAATGCATGTTACATTGATACAAACATTTATGTGGTAAGTTAACGCATACATTCAAGCCTTGAGACAGTCGGATAACCCTTTCAGTCAAGGTTATCAAAAGAAATGTTTTCGGATTCAGTCATTCCTTACATCCAAACAAACCCGGGATGTCAGGAATGGGATTTGTCAAGTCCTATGGTACCAGTACTTACTACCGAGCGGCGTAGCTAATGTTAATGAACGTATAATAGTCTCGTTTGTGCAAACCAAATGTCATAGCAAAAGTGAAAATGTTATATGAAAACAATGTACTAAGTATGCTAAGTTAACATACATAGCAGAAAAGTCATGTAAATCAATGTGCTAGCATGCTATCAGTTAACATACATAGCAGAAATGTAATGTAAAACAATGTACTAAGTATGCACACAATGGACATACATAGCATGAAATGTAATGAAATCATGTACTATAATGTACTAACAAACATAGCAGGTATATGATGTGAAAACAGGAAAGCACGAAAGTAACAAGTAGGCACATGTGTTCCACCCCAAAACGTTTGGAAAACAGTAAAAGAGGGGTTCTATGTACTCACTTGAGATTGCTCAGAAGTCCTAAGATAACCACCAAGCAATGCTAGAGATCACGGAATCAAACGGCACCTAATATAGGTAACTATGTTAATAAACCGGACCTATATCGGAAGACTTAGATAGAATGAGGGTTCGTAAACCAAACGAGTATAGAGACTCGTGTCATATGGTTTAACAAAGCCTACCTACTAAATGAAACCTAACATAAGTGCTTACGACCCATTACGACCCGTTTAGGTAGCTTATGCTATTTTAACGCGTCGTTCTCGTGAAACGCGTTCGGAACGTCTAACTAGTCCTATGACAAGTGTTATATGCCTAAACATGTTACAAAATCAGTTATGTGACAAAAGTTTAGGTTACATATGCTTAATTACCAATTATACATGAAAAGGGTATTCTGGTAATTTACCTAAGGCATATAAACTACCTATCATACAACTACTTAACGAAGCGACCATAAGGTATAACCTCGGAAAGTTATTCCCTATATACTATGGTCACCTAATGTGTTTGGTCGGATCCTAAAGATCGACCAAATGGGTCGGGTTCGAAAGTATAAGCGATTGCTTAGATCGCTTACCTTACGACCCTATATAAGTACTAAACTAAAAGTGACGAGCTAAGCATGTTAAAACATGCTTAACTAAGTTTAGAAAACAGGTTTGGTATCAAAACAAATGGTCTTGATACCCACAAGTAGTTTGGTTACAAAACACGCAAGAATACGTATTATGACCGAAACTACGGCTCGTCACTGAGCCTAGATAACGTGGTAATCAGTAGGTATAGTCACTAGGGACTATAACCATCGTGATCACGCTCACGTTATGAAGTTCAAATGAACTTCGCATCGACCATAAACTGGTCAATGCAGAAAGTCAAGCAAAGTTTGACTTTCGTACTCGAAAAGCAATAAAAGAACGAAGGAACACTTACGAAGGGTCCCCGAATGCTAATCTAGATCAAAATAGCTCAGGTATGAAACAAAGGTTTCAACTTAGAGCACAAATAATCAGATTCTTGTGAGAAATGAAGTGAAATGTGATGGGTATTTATAGATTTCGGTCCACCGTTAGGATCGTTTCTTGGAGAAGAGGGAATGATCTAGCCCGTACACTTGTCACAATGTTGTGGTACTGATTTTTGGCCACCATAAGAGTTTAACAAGTGGCACTTGACCTTTGGGGGTGTTTAAAAGCTTAAATCAGCAGCCAAAAACGATTTGCTGCATCTGACCAATGCTTGCGCATCGTAGGGGAAAAACCCTTGCGCATCGTAAGCATGTAAAATGGCAGATTTACCATTTCAGTCCCTGTTATGCAATAAGGTCATTTTCGACACGTTTAAGGCCCGTTAACCCCATTTCAAAGCTCTAAAATGAAGTTAAAGTATAGGGAACTTAAAACATGCTCAAAAATATCTCAGATGTCGGTTCGTTTAGCCGTACGATTGCGTTGTTCGGTTAATTACGACGGAATGCGCATAAGCGCGAAAAACGATCCAAATGGCGTGACGAATGGATTTTTCTTATGCCAAAAACTAAAATAAAATATTTTAGTGCTTACATAAATTTTTGGATGTCCGGATGTATTCAGAACGTGAGTTATGCACGAAAGTGCAAACTTGTGCACTTTTTGACGCTTTTAGTCCCTGAATGTCCCAAAAGTATATTTTAGCACACCGAACCTCTCAAAGCCTATTTCTAAGCTATGTAAAGGGTATTTATGGTATGTTTAACTTATGGTCATGTTCCGGAATGTCTGTTACAGTTCAGATTGGCATACTTTCGCAGTTTGTCAAGTTTAGTCCCTGTAGTCGAATTAACTTGTTTTTACCATACCAAAGCCTTTAAAACTTATTTCTAAGTTATGTAAAGGTTATTTAAGGAATGTTAAGTATATGTTGATGTTCCGGAGTATTTTTCGCGTTAAACTAGGTACGTTTACGCACCAGTTTGCGTACAACTCTCTAGAAAGTAATATAGAGTTTGAAATTGGATAAAAGTCAAAACATGAAAAATGTAAAACACAACCAAACAAACATTGGGATCAAATAACATTGTTTTATTGATAATAGAACTGTTCACAATGATTACAAGCATGGATGTTACACCAGAAGGCAGGTAGCTTGTTTCTCTTGAATTTATTGATTGTTGAAATCTTTGTTTTGTATCCCATTACAGCATCAAGTTGTGAAAACATATCTTCTCTTTCTGGTGACTTTTCAAAGTTCTGATGTAAGGGTAGCTCCAAACATTCCCTTATCTTTTCTGGTGAAATTTTAATGAAGATATTTCCCCATACATGTGCTGTTAGCTCAGTTTGACTTGAGATTTTGAGAGTTTTTACAACTTGTTGTATAAGTTCTTGTGGTACCTCTCTGGTCATTGTAAGAGCTTGAGCTAACGGGCATCTTGTTAGAAATTCAATGAGAATTTGACACTTCATATCATATTCTTCGATGTTATCATTCATTGCTTCATTGTTGCTCTTTAATGGAAGAAATTCATCTTCAGTGATGAAAGGAACTGAGTGTTTTTGTTGAGGTATGTTGATGTTGACAGCAGCCATTGAGAATTTGGGTTTTTGTTTTTGGAAAAGGGTTTTAGGGTTTTGAATTTGAAGGTTGAAGATGAAAGACTCTGTTTTTGAATGAGGTATTTATAGGGTGTAGCGACAGAGATTTTGAGTATTTGTCATGGGTTGTTTGAGTTCAGGGTGATTAATGACACCTTTAAGATGTTTTAATCCTTTAAGGAGACAACCGTTTTTGAAAATCCTTTGATTTATCCCTAATTTAATGTATATCCTTTTAAAGATATTTAGAGACTTCAAAGATTTTGCAGATAAACACTAGTTTCCAACTTGCACATTTTCTCTATGTGGGACCTCTTTTTAAAAGGTCCAATCGAAACCCTTTGTGTGTCTCCCCAGATATTTCTCATAATGATATATATATATCATCAGATTTTTTTTTTTTTGAGATGAGAGGGAATAAGTAGAGTTCTGAGATTTTACTTACATTGTAGTCTTGCAGTTCTGAACTCCACACCTTTGTTCTGATATACCAGAGGTATAGCTTGTTCCAGTCCTCAGAAAAAAAAAATTTAGAAAGAAACTCTTTCTTAAAAATTTGGATTTTCATAAATTCAATTAAATCTGATTAAAAGAATTGTTTTTCTGATGATATGTTAAACTTTCTGGTTTTTCAAAACAAAATATGATTTTCTGATTTGTTATCAGAATTTTCACAGTTTTCTGGTGAATGATCAGTTTTTCTGATTGATCATCAGATTTTGAGTTCTACTAACTTCTGTCAGTATTCTTGTGTAATCCACCAGATTTTCTTTGATTTTATCAGTCAATTTGTGTTAGTTCCCCCTAGATCTATTTACCAAAAAAAATTTAAAACAAACCTGTAGATAGAAAACATAAAACAAACATGTTTAAACGAAAACAAAACATAAAAACAAAGAAAACTACTCCTCCTCCTCTAACACATTGAACATGCACTTCACATATATCCAAAGACTGGTTACACGTCCGATGTGATTCTTTGATGGTGTCAAGGTGGCTTCACTAATGTTTTCTTGAAGTACCAGCTCAGCTCTTGAGTAGCGGCTTCTCACTCCTCCAAAGTCCAGCTGACTAGTGATCACCTTGGTAACAAATCGAGGGTAAATCAGAAAGGGTTGTCGGTCGTGGATGTTTGCTTCTAGGTCTCTCATTAGAAACTTAGCATAGTTGAAGGGTTCTTCTTGTATCACAGCATGCACCACTTCCATCATCCTATTCGACAGCTCATTGAAGTGTCCAATTTTCTTGGAAAAGCAGACACTTAGCTGTGTTACCAAAAACTGGAAAGGTGGTATAAAACCAGACTTGCTAATGGCCCTTGACGAGTTGAGTGTGTGATAGCCCATTTCAGTCAAGGTTTGTTGCATATTTTCTTTTTCCGGAAGTTGGATTTCATGATCATCACCCAGTTTGAGGACTTTTCTGATTGTTTCTTCTTTTTGGAGTAATTTTTACTCCCATGACCTCACTTTCAATCCACATGGAAGTACCACCAAAAACGATTTAAGAGTTCCACCAGAACTCTTGGAGAAGTTCTGGATATATGATGTCACAGCAAAGCCTAGAGGACTTCGCATGATCATATTGTACACAAACCCGCAGTCCTCCCATGCAGGTCCTTCCAAGTTGAATCTTAATCTAAGATTGTGAAGTCTGTGAAACGGAAGAGGGAATTGAGTGGCTTTCATCAATTTTGGGCGACCCATTTTTTGATAAGGAAAAATACTGTTGAAAGGCTTTTGAAGAGCTGGTTTTTGTTACAAATGTTCTTTTCCGGTTGTTAATATTTATAGGTGAAAGTGATGTTAACAGCCAACCTTTTTCTCTTCAATTAAGAAGATATCTATCCTAGTGAATGTAACAGTGAGTGTAACAGTGATTTTAACAGTCTATCAAGCCCCATGTGTGAGTAAGCATTTAAAGACTAGGCATCTATTTTCATAGCTCCTAATTGTGACAACCCTCAAATTCCATGTATTCCGTACCATTTATTATTGATAATGAAAGTGCTTGACAACTGTGTGGAAATATTTAACTGCTCTCTGATTTCTATGTTATATTCACATGTGCGTGTTAACATACTAGTAGTATGCATAAAACCTGACTAAATGGTCCTGAATATTTTCCTATATGTTAGAAATTTATTTCATTACAAAAATATATAAATAAGACACTTTACGGTACAATTAAACACTTTAACGGAACAGTATCCGATCGAACAACCGGACATTACCCGAGACACCAAATATTTACCAAATACATTGTGTTATTATTTTTGGCTAGTCATGATCCCCGTTGGTCATAACACCCATTGAAAACCTAATAACTAGTAGATACCATCACATTACTTGGATTCTAGCTAGTAATTGCACTTTGGTTGAAATTTTGCAAACAAGACCCCCCCCCCCCAACCGAATTTTTGGTCCATGTGGACCCACCAAATATACTTGCCATACTTCCTATCTTCCCATAGATTATATTTCAATTCTTTATTAGATTGTTGCTTCCTAATCTAACCAAAATATGTGAAGATGATTATAAGGCATGGCCATGAGATCTTACAATCAATTCAAGTCTTACACACTCTCACATCACTACTCCCTCTCTCTCATTCGGTTTCCCCCAAAACCGAAATCCATCACCACCACTATCATCATCCATCTCTTCCATTTTTACAAGTTCCATTCAAGTTTGAAGGTGATCTATGGAGGTGGCAACTTGAAGGACTTTCTGAGGAGCTTGTTCTAGTCTTTTTCACCATCATATTCTCAATAGATTCTACCCTAGCTATAAGCTAGTAGTAAGCTCTTGTTTAACCCTTGATCATCTTACTCTTATGGCTAATATTTGTAGAATGATGTTTATTTCACAAGAACACTAAAAAGGGTTTAACCAAGAAGATGAAACATGATGTATTTGTGTTAGTATGAAATTATTTTGATATGTACTGAGTATTTGCTGATTTACTTGTTGATATTGATGTGTGATATTGTTACGATCACTAAATATGATTAACGGGATCAACCGAACACAAACTAGTAAGCTAAAGACTAAAAACAGAAACTGTCCAAGCTTTACAGCCAACTTCAGTTGGCTGTAACAGGACCATAACTTAACGAAAAATGTATTTTCTGAAGCCTAGATTTTTGTGTTATAAAATACGGTTCTAATGGCACCGGAATCGTAATTTTTGGACTTCGTTTACTATTTTTAAAGAACCAATTCGTAACAGCAGCTTAGGCTGAGTTTTTACAGCAATAAATGAGTGTTGTATTTTCTGTTGTAACTTGTATTCTGTGTAGAATCGGACCATGAGATTTGTACAGTAGATGACAACCGATGCATTTGTAATTACCCCACTGGAATTTCGTAAATCGGACACTCGATGAATTTTTAATAAATTGTTCCGTGGACTATGGTCAGAAAATACATAAATCTGAGTTCAGTTCGGAATATGAATTTTTATAAAATATTGGTAATGAACCGGACCCCGATATTTCTACACAATAAAATATGGAACGTTTAAGACATCCTGTAAAATTTGGGAATTTTTGGAATAAATTAACTATTTTATTTAAAGGTCCGAAAAACAGCCGGTTTTGAATATTAATGCTGAATTGACATAAGTTGTGACTTGCGTGTCTAAATGTCGAGCATGCTATCAGTGAATGATTTAACATGTATTATGTGTTACGTGCAATATCGTATGTTTGTTTATGAGTGGGGAATGGATGGGAAGTTTATATGGGCATAAATCGTTAAAGTGTGTGCCTGTTATGTGGACGAAGTAATGTGCAAATAAACCATACGTAGGATACGTGTTATGCATGAGAAACTGATTGTTATCCGTACCTTATTAGGACGTGATTGACCGAACTTGACTGTTAACTATATTTGAGAACCTAACCGAGCAAACCGAGGTGAGTTCACACTCTTTCTAAGGCATGGGATTCCCAGGGGTTGGGAATGGGATTGAATAACTACTTGTACTATCATTACTATTAAACTACTTTTTACTGTCCTCGGATTGAAGGGCACGTACGTAAAACCTACGTACACTCATACTTACTACTGTCCTCGGATTGAAGGGCACGTACATAAAACCTACGTACACGATCATAAGACCATCAACTCTATCACTTTAAGTCCCTCATTTATCGACTTAATCGCCGAGGCCTATGGCGAGCGGGTCATTAGTTAATAGCGCTATTAGGTTTAACAAACCTCACACCGTGCCAGTCGGACGGGAGTGTACTAATGGACTATGGGCAAAGGGTCAATGCTGATAGACATTGACTTAGGGCATCTCTTACATTTTCGTAGCAGTCGATACGCGTGGTCTAGTAACATGTGGGAAACCCCCACTAATCTTCGCAAACATGTCAGAAAGACCGCGATGCAAACTTATACGATACATGGTTTTCAAAACGAACAGATGATTTACGAAACGAATGCTATAACTAAATAACCAACTGTGAATTCACTCAACTTTGTTGTTGACTCATTGTTACATGCCTTACAGGTCGCTAAACATTTGGAGCTTGCACGAGGAAGGAGTCGTTGTGGTGTGCGGACGGTTATGTCTAGTGTTTAATGTTTAAAACATTATGAACTTATTAAACCTATGTGTTGGACTTTAAACTTATGAACTGCGAACTTATGTTTTGAACTTTACGTTTATGCTTCCGCTGTCTAAATTAAAAACTTGGTTAACTAGCTTTTGGTCACCAATCGTATTTTGGTTGTCTTTATTTACCTAAGTATGTTGTTCAGTATGATTGGTGGCTCGATCCTGGTCATGTCACGCCTCCAAGCGGTGATACCCCGCATGGTGGATTTTGGGGGTGTGACAGATTGGTATCAGAGCCATTGGTTATAGTGAACTCGGTTTTAAAATGGGAAAAGCTTTTTGATAAAACCAGACTATAACCTGTACAGTGCTCAACGATCCACAACGACGCTTCACTCCATGTGCAAGGCTTGACATTCTAGGTGATATGGTTTATGTTTTATTGCCTACTTGCTAGATTACATAGAACTTTGCTTATGGTATGCATAGATAAACGTAGCAACTATAGTTTTAAAACACATGTGTGCTTGCTTCCTTCTGTCACTCCACACTTACACACATTCGTGACACCTTTCCTATCTGTGTTTCCTTCGATGTGAAGATCATGAGGGAACGTGTGAACCTAACTCAAGCCAGCTGACGGCTCTTATCAACGAACAAGTTACGGCAGCACTCGCAGCCGCTCAGGCAGGAGGTATAACCTGCTGTTCCAAACCTAACCTAGGATGTTATATCCTACTCTCATGACCCAACTCTCGTGCTTAATCCTGTCTTTTCTTCCTCGCGCAACAAGGTCAGAACGCTCAGTCGCCTGTATGCACATTCAGGACGTTCATGGACTGTCGTCCTAGTACTTTCAGTGGCACTAAAGGAGCTGTTGGACTCCTCCATTGGTTTAGAAAGCTCGAGACTGTCTTAGAGATGCGTGAATGCCCTGAGGCTCGCAGGGTGAAGTACGCCACTGGTACTCTCGAAGGCACTGCGCTAACATGGTGGAACGCGCAAGTTTAAATGCTGGGACTAGCGGCTGCTAATGCCACCCCATGGAATGATTTTAAGGAACTAATCAAACGTGAATACTGTAGTCGTGATAACATCCACAAGCTGGAAGTGGAGTTCTTTAACTTGAAGATGACGGGGTCAGAGATAGAAGCGTACACGAAACGATCCAACGAACTGGCAGTGTTATGTCCAACTATGGTGGATCCTCCCATCAAGCGCATTGAGCTGTACCTCAAGGCTTAGTACCAGAGATTCAAAGTCATGTGACTTCTGTTAACCTTGCTACTACCCAGGATGTTACTCGTCTTGCTCGTCGTCTCACAGACCAAGCAGTGGAACAGAAGAAGCTGCCTAAACGTATCAGTGCTACTACTACTACTACTATTTCTGCTATTTCCTGTGACAACAAACGGAAGTGGGATGGAACCTTCAACAAGGGTTCGACTACGGTTCAGTCCCAGGCACAACAGCGAAAGATCGATGACTACCAGAGTCCTGGTCAGCAACCTTCTGGTAGTCAAGGGCAGGATGGAATCGATGTAATTTGCACCACAGCGGGCCGTGCAACAAAGATCGTTGTCAGAGATGCAACAAGCTTGGTCATGGAGCCAAAGATTGTAGAAGCTCACGACCTGTGAATCAGAACCGACAACAGCAGCCACAAGCTCCACAGAATCAGCAGCAACAGCAGGGTAACAAGGGATGTTATCAGTGTGGTGCTGAAGGTCACTTCAAGAGGCACTGCCCACAGTTGAACCAGAACCAGAATCAGAACCACAACCAAGGAAACGGGAACAATAATGGAGGCGACAACGGGGGGTAATAACGACGGCAATGGTGCCAGGGGTCGAGTGTTCGTGATTGGTCAGGGTGATGCTAGGAATAACCCCAACGTTGTAATGGTTTCGACATCGTTATTGGTATGGATTGGCTACCTCAACATCGAGCAAGGATTCTTTGCAAAGAAAAGATCGTCCGCATTCCTCGTGCTGGTTAAGAACCTTTGGTAATTCATGGTGACAAGCTCCTGGAACAGCACCTATAGCTCGAGCACCTTATCATTTAGCCCCATCGGAACTAGAAGAACTGTCTACGCAACTACAAGAACTCTCGGATAAGGGTTTTATTCGTCCTAGCTCTTCGCCCTGGGGAGCTCCAGTCTTGTTTGTGAAGAAGAAGGACGGAACTTTCAGAATGTGCATCGACTACCGTGAACTCAACAAGGTGACTGTGAAGAATCGCTATCCTCTTCCACGCATTGATGACTGGTTCGACCAGCTGCAAGGGTCGAGTTACTATTCAAAGATTGATCTGAGGTCAGGCTACCATCAACTGAGAGTCCGGGATGAGGACGTCTCCAAAACAGCATTCAGAACACGCTACGGCCATTACGAGTTTCTGGTCATGCCATTCGGGCTAACAAACGCGCCTGCAGTCTTCATGGATCTTATGAACAGAGTGTGCAAGCCTTACTTGGATAAGTTTGTGATTGTATTTATCGACGACATTCTGATCTACTCTAGGAGTCGGGAGGAACACGAGCAGCATCTACGACTTATTTTGGAACTACTTCGAGCAGAACAGCTGTATGCCAAGTTTTCAAAATGCGACTTCTGGCTTCGTGAAGTCCACTTTCTAGGCCACATGGTGAACAAGGATGGGATTCATGTGGATCCATCTAAGGTAGACTCGATTCAGAACTGGCCTGCACCTCGTACACCAACGGAAATTCGCCAATTCTTGGGTTTGGCAGGATATTACAGAAGATTTATCAAAGATTTCTCCAAGATTGCGTAACCTCTCACTTCACTGACTCAGAAGGGTGTCATCTATCGTTGGGGTGATGCACAAGAGTCCGCATTTCAACATCTAAAGGATAGACTTTGTAGTGCACCTATCCTCTCATTGCCCGAAGGCACCGATGATTTCGTGGTTTATTGCGACGCTTCCATCCAAGGACTTGGTTGCGTATTGATGCAACGTGACAAGGTCATTGCCTACGCATCGCGCCAACTTAAAGTTCACGAAAGAAACTACACTACTCACGATCTGGAGCTGGGAGCAGTTGTTTTCGCGCTTAAGATATGGAGACATTACCTGTACGGTACCAAGTGCACCATTTACACCGATCACAGGAGTCTCGAACATATCTTCAAGCAAAAGGAGTTGAACATGCGTCAACTCCGATGGGTTGAGCTCTTGAACGATTATGAATGCGCAATCAAGTATCATCCGGGCAAAGCCAATGTTGTGGCCGACGCCCTCAGTCGAAAGGATACCATACCTAGGCGTGTACGTGCTCTACAGCTTACCATCCAATCTAACCTTCCCGCTCAGATTCGCGATGCTCAGGTTGAAGCATTGAAAGTAGAAAACATCAGGGCTGAGTCCCTACGAGGATCGAGGCAGCGGCTAGAACAAAAGGAAGACGGAGCTTACTATGTAACAGGGCGCATCTGGGTCCCACTGTATGGAAACCTACGCGAGCTTGTGATGGATGAAGCACATAAGTCTCGTTATTCAGTACATCCTGGTTCGGATAAGATGTACCACGGCTTAAAGGCCACATACTGGTGGCCTGGCATGAAAGCCCACATAGCAACCTACGTCAGCAAGTGCTTGACTTGTGCGAGAGTCAAGTCTGAATATCAGAAACCATCAGGCCTACTTCAACAACCGGAGATCCCGAAATGGAAATGGGAGCAAATTTCCATGGATTTCGTGACCGGCCTGCCCAGGTCTCAACGCGGAAACGATACCATTTGGGTGATCGTAGATCGACTGACCAAGTCTGCACATTTTCTGGCTATCAAAGAAACGGATAAGTTTTCTACTCTTGCAGACATTTATCTAAAGGAAGTGGTATCAAGGCACGGAGTGCCAACCTCTATTATATCTGATCGTGACGCACGTTTTACTTCTGAACTGTGGCAAGCAATGCACAAGTCTTTTGGCTCACGTTTAGATATGAGCACCGCTTATCACCCACAGACGGATGGGCAATCTGAACGCACCATCCAAACCCTTGAAGACATGCTTAGGGCATGTGTAATCGATTTTGGTAATGGCTGGGAAAAGCACCTCCCGCTAGTGGAGTTTTCGTACAACAACAGTTACCACACCAGCATCCAAGCCGCTCCGTTTGAGGCATTATACGGACGCAAATGCCGATCACCTCTCTGTTGGGCAGAAGTTGGTGACAACCAAATCACTGGCCCAGAACTTGTGGTAGATACCACCGAGAGAATTGCTCAGATACGACAGCGAATGGCGGCATCCCGTGACCGTCAGAAAAGCTATGCTGATAAAGGAAGAAAACCACTCGAGCTCCAGGTTGGGGATCGAGTGCTACTCAAAGTCTCACCTTGGAAAGGTGTAGTCCGCTTTGGCAAACGAGGAAAACTCAATCCGCGTTATGTTGGACCATTCGAAGTCACCGAGAAAATTGGCAAAGTCGCCTACAGGTTGAACCTACCTGAAGAACTCAGCGGAGTTCACAACGTATTCCACGTGTCAAATCTGAAGAAGTGTCTGTCAGATGAGACCCTCATAGTTCCTCTTAAGGAACTCACTATCGACGACCAGCTGCGATTCGTCGAGGAACCAGTAGAGATTACGGATCAAGATGTTAAGATCCTCAAGCATACCAGGATACCTCTGGTCCGAGTTCGTTGGAATGCTCGTCGTGGCCCAGAGTATACCTGGGAACGAGAACACCAAATGAAACTCAAGTATCCCCAACTGTTTAAGAAAAACGCAACCACTACTGAGGCTGAAGCTACTGCAGAATTTCGGGACGAAATTCCAAATCAACGGGGGGATGATGTGACACCCCAGGAAAATCAGGAAAACAACGCAACTTAACTAGCTTCCTCAGTAATCATGCGCTAAATTTCGGGACGAAATTCTCTTAACAGGGGGAGAATGTGACAACCCTCAAATTCCATGTATTCCGTACCATTTATTATTGATAATGAAAGTGCTTGACGACTGTGTGGAAATGTTTAACTGCTCTCTGATTTCTGTGTTATATTCACATGTGCGTGTTAACATACTAGTAGTATGCAGAAAACCTGACTAAATGGTCCTGAATATTTTCCTATATGTTAGAAATTTATTTCATTACAAAAAATATATAAATAAGACACTTTACGGTACAATTAAACACTTTAACGGAACAGTATCCGATCGAACAACCGGACATTACCCGAGACACCAAATATTTACCAAATACATTGTGTTATTATTTTTGGCTAGTCATTATCCCCGTTTGTCATAACACCCATTGAAAACCTAATAACTAGTAGATACCATCACATTACTTGGATTCTAGCTAGTAATTGCACTTTGGTTGAAATTTTGCAAACAAGACCCCCCCCCCCCAACCGAATTTTTGGTCCATGTGGACCCACCAAATATACTTGCCATACTTCCTATCTTCCCATAGATTATATTTCAATTCTTTATTAGATTGTTGCTTCCTAATCTAACCAAAATATGTGAAGATGATTATAAGGCATGGCCATGAGATCTTACAATCAATTCAAGTCTTACACACTCTCACATCACTACTCCCTCTCTCTCATTCGGTTTCCCCCAAAACCGAAATCCATCACCACCACTATCATCATCCATCTCTTCCATTTTTACAAGTTCCATTCAAGTTTGAAGGTGATCTATGGAGGTGGCAACTTGAAGGACTTTCTAAGGAGCTTGTTCTAGTCTTTTTCACCATCATATTCTCAATAGATTCTACCCTAGCTATAAGCTAGTAGTAAGCTCTTGTTTAACCCTTGATCATCTTACTCTTATGGCTAATATTTGTAGAATGATGTTTATTTCACAAGAACACTAAAAAGGGTTTAACCAAGAAGATGAAACATGATGTATTTGTGTTAGTATGAAATTATTTTGATATGTACTGAGTATTTGCTGATTTACTTGTTGATATTGATGTGTGATATTGTTACGATCACTAAATATGATTAACGGGATCAACCGAACACAAACTAGTAAGCTAAAGACTAAAAACAGAAACTGTCCAAGCTTTACAGCCAACTTCAGTTGGCTGTAACAGGACCATAACTTAACGAAAAATGTATTTTCTGAAGCCTAGATTTTTGTGTTATAAAATACGGTTCTAATGGCACTGGAATCGTAATTTTTGGACTTCGTTTACTATTTTTAAAGAACCAATTCGTAACAGCAGCTTAGGCTGAGTTTTTACAGCAATAAATGAGTGTTGTATTTTCTGTTGTAACTTGTATTCTGTGTAGAATCGGACCATGAGATTTGTACAGTAGATGACAACCTATGCATTTGTAATTACCCCACTGGAATTTCGTAAATCGGACACTCGATGAATTTTTAATAAATTGTTCCGTGGACTGTGGTCAGAAAATACATAAATCTGAGTTCAGTTCGGAATATGAATTTTTATAAAATATTGGTAATGAACCGGACCCCGATATTTTTACACAATAAAATATGGAACGTTTAAGACATCCTGTAAAATTTGGGAATTTTTGGAATAATTTAACTATTTTATTTAAAGGTCCGAAAAACAGCCGGTTTTGAATATTAATGCTGAATTGACATAAGTTGTGACTTGCGTGTCTAAATGTCGAGCATGCTATCAGTGAATGATTTAACATGTATTATGTGTTACGTGCAATATCGTATGTTTGTTTATGAGTGGGGAATGGATGGGAAGTTTATATGGGCATAAATCGTTAAAGTGTGTGCCTGTTATGTGGACGAAGTAATGTGCAAATAAACCATACGTAGGATACGTGTTATGCATGAGAAACTGATTGTTATCCGTACCTTATTAGGACGTGATTGACCGAACTTGACTGTTAACTATATTTGAGAACCTAACCGAGCAAACCGAGGTGAGTTCACACTCTTTCTAAGGCATGGGATTCCCAGGGGTTGGGAATGGGATTGAATAACTACTTGTACTATCATTACTATTAAACTACTTTTTACTGTCCTCGGATTGAAGGGCACGTACGTAAAACCTACGTACACTCATACTTACTACTGTCCTCGGATTGAAGGGCATGTACATAAAACCTACGTACACTATCATAAGACCATCAACTCTATCACTTTAAGTCCCTCATTTATCGACTTAATCGCCGAGGCCTATGGCGAGCGGGTCATTAGTTAATAGCGCTATTAGGTTTAACAAACCTCACACCGTGCCAGTCGGACGGGAGTGTACTAATGGACTATGGGCAAAGGGTCAATGCTGATAGACATTGACTTAGGGCACCTCTTACATTTTCATAGCAGTCGATACGCGTGGTCTAGTAACATGTGGGAAACCCCCACTAATCTTCGCAAACATGTCAGAAAGACCGCGATGCAAACTTATACGATACATGGTTTTCAAAACGAACAGATGATTTACGAAACGAATGCTATAACTAAACAAACAACTGTGAATTCACTCAACTTTGTTGTTGACTCGTTGTTACATGCCTTACAGGTCGCTAAACATTTGGAGCTTGCACGAGGAAGGAGTCGTTGTGGTGTGCGGACGGTTATGTCCAGTGTTTAATGTTTAAAACATTATGAACTTATTAAACCTATGTGTTGGACTTTAAACTTATGAACTGCGAACTTATGTTTTGAACTTTACGTTTATGCTTCCGCTGTCTAAATTAAAAACTTGGTTAACTAGCTTTTGGTCACCAATCGTATTTTGGTTGTCTTTATTTACTTAAGTACGTTGTTCAGTATGATTGGTGGCTCGATCGTGGTCATGTCACGCCTCCAAGCGGTGATACCCCGCATGGTGGATTTTGGGGGTGTGACACTAATGATTCTAGTGCCTACGTGTCACATTTAAGTTCCTTATGAAGAAATGACGTTGCATGCAAAAAAAATGAAATTCAATAAACTGAAAAGATAATGAGACGGTTGATTATTACGGCTGTATGGAACTCCATCAGTATGCATGTTACTTTTCCCCCTTTTTGTTTTTTTTTTAAATTAAAAAACAAAACAAAAAAAATACACCAACAAATAAATAATTACAATATTTGGAATGTGCATGAGGATGTATTTTTACAAATTATTCTGATGTTTCAAACATAATTTCTGATTATATATCAGAACTTCTGGTGCTTTTACCAGATATTCTGATATTTCTTCAGAATATCTGATAAACTATCATTTATTGATAGTTCACCAGATTTTCTTGTGTTCCATCAGATTGATGGATTGTTTTATCAGAAACTAGTTGATTTGTTCTATGAATATCAGAATTTTGATTTTCAACAAGTTGGTTTTCAATTTGTGTTTTTGAGTTTTCTGAGAAATCTTCATCATTTAGATTAACCATGCCTAGTTTGCTGATTAAAAAATTGTGTCTCTTTTCATCAAGAGGTTTTGTAAAGATATCAGCAATTTGATTTTCAGTTGGAACAAAATACATTTCAATGTTACCTTTCTCCACATGATCTTTTATGAAGTGGTATCTGACATCTATGTGTTTGGTTCTTGAGTGATGAACAGGATTTTCAGTTATTGCAATGGCACTCTTTGAGTCACATAGAATTGGAATTTTTGTCAGAGTTACTCCATAATCTCTCAGTTGAGTTTGCATCCACAGCACTTGTGAACAGCTACTTGCTGCTGCTACATATTCTGATTCTGCTGTTGATGTGGCAACACAGTTTTGTTTCTTGCTTGCCCAACATACCAATTTTTCTCCCAAAAGTTGACAGGCACCGGATGTGCTTTTCCTGTCAATTTTGCACCTTGCATAATCTACATCTGTGTATGCAATTAATTCAAGGTTTGTATCCTTTGGATACCAGAGACCAATTTCTGATGTGCCTTTGAGATATTTAAAAACCCTTTTTACAGCTTTCAGATGGGATTCTTTAGGATCACATTGATATCTGGCCAAAAAACATGTTGCAAACATGATATCTGGTCTGCTTGCAGTTAAATAAAGCAGTGATCCTATCATCCCTCTATAGGTTTTAATATCAACACTTATACCATATTTATCAGAATCTAACTTGTTCCCTGTTGCCATGGGAGTTTTTGAAACAGAGCAGTTTTCAAGTGAGTATTTTTGTAGAATTGTTTTCACATATTTTGATTGACTCAAAAATATTCCATTAATTCTTTGTTTTACCTGTAACCCTAAGAAAAAGGTTAATTCACCCATCATACTCTTTTCAAAGTGGCTGGTCATCAATTTTTGAAATTTGTCACAAAATTTTTCATTTGTTGATCCAAATATAATGTCATCAACATATATCTGGATCAGCAAAGTGTGACCTTTGTGTGTTTTGAGAAAAAGAGTGGTGTCAATAGTTCCTTTGGTAAACCCAGAATTGAGTAAGAAGTTTGATAAAGTTTTATACCAGGCTCTAGGAGCTTGCTTCAACCCATACAAGGCTTTGTTTAATCTATAAACATGATTTTGAAATTTTGGATCAACAAAGCCTTCTGGTTGATGCACATAAACTTCTTCCTCAATTTTACCATTCAGAAAAGCTGATTTTACATCCATTTGATAAACTTTTAAATCCTTAGATGCAGCATAAGCAAGAAAAACTCTTACGGCTTCTAACCTAGCTACTGGTGCAAAGGTTTCATCATAATCAATACCTTCTTGTTGACAGTAACCCTTGACCACTAACCTTGCTTTGTTTCTGGTGATTATGCCGTTCTCATCAGATTTATTTCTGAACACCCATTTTGAGCCTATGACAGATTTGTCTTTTGGCTTGGGTACCAGATCCCATACCTTGCTCCTTTCAAATTGATCAAGCTCTTCTTGCATGGCTTGAATCCAGTCTGGGTCATTTAGAGCTTCCTTGACAGATTCGGGTTCTATCTTGCTTAAGAACCCAGAGAATGCACACTCATGTGCAGTGGCAGATCTTGTTCTGACACCATCTGTAGGATTGCCTATGACGTCAGAATGAACATGTCCTTTGATCCATCTTAACTTGTTGTGAAATGTTGTTGGTTCTGATGGATTTGAAGTTTCCCCCTGATCAGGTGCTACATTTGTCTGAAAAGTATCAGAAATCTGGATTTCTGATGTACTACATACTTGATTTGCAGGGTTAGAACATGAATAATCTTTTGATTTATTTTTGTAAGCATTATCATGTTCTAGGAAATCTTCATTTAATATTTCAAAGAGATGTTCATAATTTTCTTGTTTGTCAGAAAAGTTTATTTCTTTTATGTACTCATCAGAAACCTCTGTTTCTGATGAGTCATCGAATGAGACATACAAACTTTCTCTGATGGTCCTGGTGTTGAGAATAAAAACTCTGTATGCTTTTGAGGACAAAGAGTAACCAAGAAAAATGCCTTTTTCTGCTTTTCTATCAAAATTTTCAAGGCTTTCAAAATCATTAAAAACAAAACATCTACAACCAAATGTATGCAAAAATTTTATACTAGGTATCCTTCCATTTATAATGTTGTAAGGTGTTTTGTTGTGCCTTTTGTTGATTATGGATCTGTTTTGTGTAAAACATGCATTTGCTATAGCTTCTGCCCAAAAGTGGGTGGGCAATTTAACATAAGCTAGCATGGTTCTGGCAGCTTCTACCAAGGTCCTATTCCTTCTTTCAACCACACCATTCTGTTGTGGTGTTCTTGGAGCAGAAAAATCATGAGAAATTCCTTTACTTACTAAGAAATTCTCAATTTTTGCATTTTTAAATTCTGTTCCATTGTCTGATCTGTTCCTTCTCACTGTTAGTTTTAACAGATTTTCAATTTTCTTAATAAAATTAATGATCAGATCAGGAGTTTCACTTTTCTTTCTCAAAAATTCTACCCATGTGTACCTGGAGAAATCATCCACTATTACTAGTATGTATTTCTTTCCAGAAAAACTTTCTGTACTTATGGGTCCACACAAATCCATGTGTAACAGTTCCAAATTTTGTGAAATAGAAGACTCATAAATTGATTTGTGTGAGTTTCTTTTGGATTTTCCCATTTCACATGCTTCACAAATTTTATCCTTCTTTGAGGATATCAAAGGTAATCCTTTTACCAGACCTTTGCTTGCTAATATGCTTAGGTTTTTGAAATTTAAATGAGCAAACCTTTTGTGCCATAACCAACTACTACCCTTGTTATGTTTTGAAAATAAACACAGTTTTGGATGTTCACTTTCTTCTTTGAAGTCAAAATAGTAGATTAATTTTCTTATCCTTTTCCCACTTAAATAAATTTTGTTATCATCTATACCTATTAACAAGCATTTTTCTGGTAAAAAGGTTACCTGAAAACCTTTGTCACAGAATTGACCACAACTCAGCAAATTATACTTTAAGCCTTCAACATAGGCTACTTTCTCTATGGTCAAACATCCATATTTTATGCAACCATATCCCATGATCCTTCCTTTCACACCATTTCCAAAGTTTACCATTCTACCCAGCTTTGAAACAAAGTTGCTGAGTAAGCTCCTGTCCCCAGTCATGTGCTTGGAGCTTCCTGAGTCGCAGTACCAGATCTGCTGCACATGATGCTCCTGAAATGAAATGATTAGAGGGTTTTTGGTACCCAGGCATGCTTGGGTACTGTTTCTGATGAAATTTGAAACATTTTATTTTTATTTCTTCTTGGTTTTGCATCAGAAACTCTGTTATATGCTGAGCACTTAACAGATTTTACATTTTTCTTTTGAAGATGGTGTTGGACAAGCTTCAGTATGTCAACACACATACAAGAGTTATCAGAATTTTCTGATAGTTCCTCTTGTGATGGAATGATTGGATAATTTTGAAAAGATGAGTGAACTGCTTCTGGAGTTTTTACAGATTCTTGACTGCATTCACTCTTGTTTGTTTTGAAGTTTGGTCTGTTAAAAGAATATTCAGAACAGATTGATTTGCAAGATTCAGATTCAGATTCTGATACTAAATTATCAGAAATCTAATGAGTTGCTTTTACAAAGATAGTGGGTTTATTTCTATTTGATCTTGTGGTACTTGTATAGCCTAAACCCTCTCCTTTGTTCTTTGGTGTGGACTCAATAAAATTTATGAATTCTTTAGCCTGTTGAAAACCTCTTACATTGATTTCTTTGTCATTGATTTTCTTGTAAAGATCTTTTCTTTCATTTTCATAAAACTCAATTTTTGCTCTTTGATCTAAACTGTGTTGAACTCTGTATGCCCAAGACACATATTAAATTGATGTGGCTAGTACGTTATGATCCAAGTCGAGTCATACCCAATAACAAGCTAGACAAACACTTACAATATTTATTTATGATATGATCAAATAAATAAATATCAACACTTAGAATATTTAGAAATTGGTTTTCTAAATAATTGCACTTGACAAACTAATAAATTATATGGATAATTTATTTTGAGAGAGTATTTTATTTTGTTATTTAATGGGTTAAATAACATAATAAAAATAGCACAAGTCTTTTAACATATGATGTTATATTTTATAAAAGTTATAAAATACATATGTAAGACTTATATTATTTTATAAAAGAAAATTTTTTTTATATAAAGCTTGGCCGCCACCCCCCCCCCCCATGGGGTCTTCCCAAATATTCTTGTCCAATGAGGTTCCATGCATGTTGTCATAAGTTAGAAGCCTCTTCATTGGGTGGTCTTCCCAAACACATTTGGCCAATCACATAGCATGCAAATTGCATGGTTAGAGACTCTCTTATTGGGCAAGAATGGGTGGCAACTCTCTCACATGTTTACATAAACTTTTGAAGACAAAATTAGAAGAGGATGAACTTGAAAAATAGGAGAAAATGGCTGCACATTTTCGGCCATTACATGATCATCTAAGAGTTGATTTTTTGTTGGAAAAATCAAGTGTAAGACTCTAAATAAATCGGGTCATGTATGGTTGATCTATTGGTGAGTTTCAAGTTCATATAACAAGTGCAAGAACTCCAAAACTCCTCTCATATTTTCGGCCATGAGATGGTTAACAAGAGGGTTTTTCTAGTGAGTTCATAAGTGTAGAAATCCTAGCTAAACATGAGGTGTTTGTTGGAAGCTTTGGGTATACAAGCTTGAGGTCTTCTACTCTTGAAGACAACCATTTCAAGAAGCATCATCTTTTTCATATCCTCTACTCCTTGGAAGGTAGTATTCTAAACACCCTATGGTTGTATATGATAGTATGCATCTTCATATATGGATCCGGGTTTTGGGATTTTGCATATAAATGGTTTTATATCTTATAAAAGTAACATGTTTTAAACTTATTTTCCGCTGCGTTTTTATTTCATATGGATGAAATTACTTTGATGAACATGTTAAAATCCCATCAATGGCATCTAGAGCCGCTTATATGAGTGCATGCTTCAATAGACTTAAAATTTTCGGGTTTCGGGTTTGGTGAAAACCCTATGGCCGAAATTTTAAGTATGGTTATCCCTTTGTTTTTCAAGATTATATTCTTACATGCATAAATGAATCTTGAAAAATTATTTCATATGGATGATTTGTTTGTTTGGACAAAACTCACCTTTTCGGTTTTTTGGACATAGCCGAAAATGGTTATTAAAAGGGAACTTTTTTTTATGCTTCTTGAAACTAATAAATATATATTTGGATATATATTTTGGTGCATATGACCTAGCCATGACCTTGTGTTGAATGATTGTGTTGTGATTTATTTATTAAATTATTTCAAAGGTTGTAATAATTATTATTTTGTTCTTCCATTTGTAAAGTTATGTAATTTATTTATTTTCATTTGGTATGTAAAATAAATAGATTAGGTGCATTTTATTTTACTAGAAAAATGTATTAGGATATATTTTGTACAAGAAGATGCACACAAAAATGCGGTTTTGGTTTTTGCCAATTTCGGGCATAAAGAACTTCATAGTTCTAAACGGGATTTTAGCCCGATAACCAAAACACATTTTTGAAGTCCAAAGGAGTTTGGAGCTGAATATAAAAGACATTTGGAAGATCAAAGAAAGTGGAGAAATCACAACACAAAAGGAAGACTTGAAGCATTTGGATGCGGGATCAAGTGGGAGTTCAACGACACATCGCTTGTGTCATTTTTCACCCTTTAGGAAGGACCTTTTGGCACACTTGTTTCGGCTAACAAGTGTGGTCAAAATAGTTGGCTATGGTTATGCACCTATTGATATATATGTTGTGCTTGTGTGGTTGTTTATTTATGTTGTTTAGATGATATTTGGATATGCATGCTTAACAAACTAATAATCAACAACAAGCTTAAAATTGGTTCTTTAAAAGATCATTAAAATTGGTTAATAAAAGGTTATTAAAAATTAATGATTTTATAATAAAATGGGTTTTATTAAAAAGAACCTTGAAATTTGTTTCACAAAAGTACCAAGGATTTGAATGCATGCAAATGTATGGTACATAAAGTTTTCTAAACTAGAATTTTTGAAAACTCAAAAATCCCTTTTAATAAAACAAGTCAAACACCATCCTTTTATACAACACTCGAAACACTTGGGAACTCTTTCGTGGGATAAAGGTCACCTAACCACATTTGAGGGAACTTGTATATTCGAGGTGGGTTTACCATGTTTGTGGGATAAAGGTCACCTAACCACTTATGTGAATAAAACTCACACGTGTGTGTAAGTTGGACGACTTGATTTGGAAACCATGAACTTAGGGTCACCGAAGCATGGCGAACAAAAGGTGTTGATGGGATTAAACATGCCAACTAAACATAAAGATGTTTAACCGATCCCATATGACTAGAAGTTGCAAAGAGTTGCAATTGTCAAACGTTGACTACCTTGTTAATTTAAATAGAGGGATAAAGGTCACCTAACCAATATTTAAATGTAACGTTGGATTCTAGATTTTAATTATTAATTGTCTATGAGACATAAAGGGTATTAATGATTAAAATATAATAATATCGAAAATACTAAAAAATTGAACCTTGTTAAATTTTGTAGATGGCCGCTAACAATATTACCCAAACCGTCCGTAACCTATCATAGAAAACGATCCTAATCCCGATGAACATCTTATGGAAGATAAAGATGCCTATAACGATTGGATTAAGTATATCGAGGATACTACGCAAGCCTCTTGCCTCATGTTAGGAATTATGATTCCCGAGATTCAAAAGGTTTTGAACATCATGAGCATACGACATGATTAACCAATTGTAGGAAATGTTCCTATGGGTAGAACGCTTCGAAACGGTTCGAGCACTTCATGTATGTCGAATGGAGGAAACCCAATCGGACTCATCTTATGTCTTTAAGATGAAAAGCCACATTGATCACCTCGAAAGACTCAATATGGATAAAAGGGTTTTATCCATTCTAACGATCAATGAGGGTGGTAACAAAGAAAGGGCATCACCCCGACACCAAAGCAAATGTTGCCAAAGGAAAGGGGCACATCAAAGGGAAAGAATTAGAAAGACTAAAGCGAAACCACCGAAACCAAAAGAGAAGAAGGAAAAGGTTGCCATAAACGATCCATGCTTTGAGTGTGGTGAGATAGGGCATTTAAATAGGAATTGTCCAACCTATCTCAAAGAGTTAAAAAAAAAACAAGAGGGATGCTAGGCAAACCTCAGGTACAATCTTAATAATACATATTGACCTTAATGTTATCTCTTCTAACACATGGGTATTAGATATCGGATGTGGAACTCATGTTTGCAATTCGTTGCAAAACGTTCAAAAGAAATAAAACATTACAAGAAAGGAGACTATGTTTTGAAACTTCCAAATGGTTTGGAAATTGTTTTAAAATGTTTTGAATGCTCCTAGTTTGACTAGGAACATTATTTAAGTTTCCCTTTTGAGACAATATGTTTTGATTTAAAGTTTGTAAACAATGACATTTATATTTCGATGAATGACATGTTTTACTTTAAAACTATGCCTTCAAATGGTAGTTATGAATTGGTTCATAAATAATACATCATTTGATAGTTCAATGTACTAAGCAATCACCAACAAACTCAAAATGGGTTTGAGTGAGACTTATCTTTGGCATTATCGCCTTGGTCATATAAACAGATGTCGCATGTAAACACTTCGAAAGAATGATCTTTTGGAAACAAATGAAATTGGTTCATTTGATACATGTGAATCTTGTTTACAAGGTAAAATGGCTAAGAAACCCTTTAGTGGGAAAGGGCAATAGATTTCTTAGGTATCATACATTCGAATGTATGTGATCCTTTTAAGCCAATGACTAGGAATGGTGAAAGATACTTCATTACTTTAACCAACAACTATAGTAGTTATGGTTATGTGTACTTGACACCAAGAAGAAGTTTTGAAACGTTCAGAATCTTCAAAAGTGAAGTACAAAATCAACTCTTTTAAAGTTCTTTGTTTCGATAGAGGAGGAGTCGAACTCTATTAGATATGGTTCGATCTATGATGGCTAGGAGCGCCTTATCTCTATCACTTTGGGGTTACGCTTTGCTCTCAGTGGCTCGTATATTAAATATGGCCCAAACCAAGAAAGTGGATAAGACACCTTTTAAATATGGCATGGAAGGGCTCCATCATTATCATATTTAAAAGTATGGGTTGTGAAGCTTCTATGAAGCAATACACCCCAAATAAAAGTACGATCCACTAAGTGTATCTTTGTAGGATATCCTAAAGATGATATAGGATATTAATTCTACGATCCAACAGAGCAAAAGGTATTTATTGCTCAAAAAGGCTGAGTTCTTGAAAGCTAAGTTCCTTGTGGAAGGAGTTAGTAGAACAGTGGAACTTGATAAGGATCAAGAACCACAAGCCGATACACGTTTGGTTGATACTAGCATTCAACAAGAGGTTGTTGAAAATGATCAAGTGGTTGATCAACACACACAATACGTTCGCAAATCTGGTAGAATTAGTAATCCACCTAAAAGATATGGATCTTTCATGGATGGATGCTACGTGGTAGATTCGGGTGAACCAACCACATACCATGATGCAATGTCAAAATTCGATTGTAACAAATGGCTTGAAGCCATGAACGTAAAGATGCAGTCCATGTATAACAACCAAGTATGGGAATTGGTTGTAGCACCTCTTAACTCCAAAGTAGTTGGAAATAAGTTGGTTTTCAGGAAAGAAACAATATGCATGGTAACTTGGATACTTGTAAAGCAAGACTTGTAGCAAAAGGTTTCACTCAAACTCAAAGGGTTGATTATGATGAGACCTTCTCGCCCGTGGCGATGCTAAAGTCAACTAGGATATCATTTGCCATACTTGCACAATATGATTATGAGATTTGGCAAATGGATCTCAAAACGACTTTCCTTAATAGATATCTTGAGGAAGATGTCTATATAGTTAAGCCTGAAAGTTTTGTCGATCCAATACATCCTAACAAAGTATGCAAGTTAAAATCTATGGATTGAAACAAGCATCTAGAAGTTGGAATCACCGTTTTGATGAAGAGATTAGGGAATATGGATTCATCAAAAACGTTGATAAAGTTTGTGTAAATAAGAAGGCTAGTGGGAGCATTATTACTTTCATAAGTATTATATGTCGATGACATTCTACTATTTGGAAATAACATTCCAACCATGGAGGGTGTAAAAGCCTGGCTTGAAAGTTGTTTTTCCATTAAGGATTTTGGTGAAGTCGCCTATATTTAGGAATAAAGATCTATAAGGATAGGTCAAGGCGCTAGATAGGTTTAAACAAAAGTGCATACATTGACAAAGTCTTGAAAAGGTTCAAGATGAAGAACTCTATGAAAGGTTTGGTACCTATTCAAGAGAGGACAATATTGAGTGCATCTCAATGTCCAAGCTCAAAGGATGAGCAAGAAAAATTGAAAGGAATCCCATATGCGATAGCTACAGGATTCATTATGTATGTAATGATATGTACTGGAACGGACATGTCATGCGCTTTAGGCATGACGAAAAGATACCAGCAAGTAACAGTCATTGGGTGACTATTAGAAAGTATATTGAAATACCTTAGAAGGACTAAGGATATATTTCTAATATATGGATCTGGTGAAAAAGAACTCGTTGTAAAAGGGTTACAAGGATGCGAGTTTCGGAATTCGTTGTAAAGGGTTACATAGATACGAGTTTCCAAACTGATCGAAATGGTCCTCGATCACAATCAGGGTAGCATTGTCCACTACATAATCAGAATACATCGCCGCTTCATTGATTGTGATAATTCATATGGATCTGCCACTTGAATTATTGCCGATCTAGGGTAGCCCCTACCATTCAGGACCCTAGTGATCTTTGTGATAACGATGGTGTGATTGCTTAAATCACGGAACCTCGTGTACATCAAAAGACTAGGCACATTGAGCGGAGTTTCAACTACATAAGGGATGAAGTTGAAAAGAGAAAGATATGTATTCGCAAAGTTCACACTGATCAAAATATTGCGGATCCACTCACGAAGCTCCTTGAATGGGCAAAGCATGAAAGGGTCATACTTGTGCCTTAGGACTTCGATATTCTAGTGATTGGATTTGAACTATTTTGTATTTGGATATTGGAACAACTGTTATTATAACTCATTATGGTATTTTGAGTTATGTTCCATTTTAGCATGTTTAAATCCGTGAATAAGTTGCTTATTCTAAATGTCCGTAGTCGATCATAATTGTGGGAACAAATATGAATGTAAGAGTATTATGAATTTGGATTGGTGGATATTCATTAGATATGAATATAGAGCAAAGTGTTGCTACCAAGGTTCAAAGATATTTGTGGGATACAAATATTGGACTGACTCGCTCTCAAATATTACTGCATGGAATCATCTGTGATTGATCATAAGTAAATTTGAGTAAAGGAGAATATCATAGTATCCTCAGACCTGAGATACATATTGGGTCTTGATATTCACCAAATATTATGCCTTGACTTATTTCTTCGCTGTCTGTAATATGACAGTACATAAGGGTAAGCTCAGGTGTGGTACAAGGTGATTGTGAGAGACGTATGTAGTCAAGATGGGATTTGTTCCTCTTATTCGTTGAGAGTAAGATGTCTAAGGCCTGCTAAAGTTAAATCAACAGAGAGTGATCACTCTGTGTCTCTGGATTTGACATGACATCTGTAACGAAAGGATAAATGATAGATTCACCTAAATCATTTTCAAGTAAGGGACTTGAAGGGGATGATGTTATTGAATGGCACATATAGTCATACGTATTGGGGGTAGTAAACCGTAGTTAGGCGTCATTTACTACTTGCATCAATCTTCTATGTATCTTGTGCAAGTGGGTGATTGTTGAACTCTGTATGCCCAAGACACATATTAAATTGATGTGGCTAGTACGTTATGATCCAAGTCGAGTCATACCCAATAACAAGCTAGACAAACACTTACAATATTTATTTATGATATGATCAAATAAATAAATATCAACACTTAGAATATTTAGAAATTGGTTTTCTAAATAATTGCACTTGACAAACTAATAAATTATATGGATAATTTATTTTGAGAGAGTATTTTATTTTGTTATTTAATGGGTTAAATAACATAATAAAAATAGCATAAGTCTTATAACATATGATGTTATATTTTATAAAAGTTATAAAATACATATGTAAGACTTATATTATTTTATAAAAGAAAATTTTTTTTATATAAAACTTGGCCGCCACCCCCCCCCCCCATGGGGTCTTCCTAAATATTCTTGTCCAATGAGGTTCCATGCATGTTGTCATAAGTTAGAAGCCTCTTCATTGGGTGGTCTTCCCAAACACATTTGGCCAATCACATAGCATGCAAATTGCATGGTTAGAGACTCTCTTATTGGGCAAGAATGGGTGGCAACTCTCTCACATGTTTACATAAACTTTTGAAGACAAAATTAGAAGAGGATGAACTTGAAAAATAGGAGAAAATGGCTGCACATTTTCGGCCATTACATGATCATCCAAGAGTTGATTTTTAGTTGGAAAAATCAAGTGTAAGACTCTAAATAAATCGGGTCATGTATGGTTGATCTATTGGTGAGTTTCAAGTTCATATAACAAGTGCAAGAACTCCAAAACTCCTCTCATATTTTCGGCCATGAGATGGTTAACAAGAGGGTTTTTCTAGTGAGTTCATAAGTGTAGAAATCCTAGCTAAACATGAGGTGTTTGTTGGAAGCTTTGGGTATACAAGCTTGAGGTCTTCTACTCTTGAAGACAACCATTTCAAGAAGCATCATCTTTTTCATATCCTCTACTCCTTGGAAGGTAGTATTCTAAACACCCTATGGTTGTATATGATAGTATGCATCTTCATATATGGATCCGGGTTTTGGGATTTTGCATATAAATGGTTTTATATCTTATAAAAGTAACATGTTTTAAACTTATTTTCCGCTGCGTTTTTATTTCATATGGATGAAATTACTTTGATGAACATGTTAAAATCCCATCAAACTGTCCTCTATAAGATGGTGGTTTTCAAGAATGATTTTATTCAAAGTCCTTTGCAACTCATCAGATTTTCTAATATCTGATTGATGTTTTTCTTGCAGATTTAGAAAATCTGACATGAGCTTGTTTAGCTTGTGTTCAAGATCAAGATTGTCTAAATTTACCTTTTGTTCTGAAGTTTCTGGTAGTCCTTCAGAGAGTGCCATGAGGCAAAAATTTGCCAATTCTTCTTCTTCATCATCAGAAGAATCATCAGATAACCATGTATCTGTTCCAGCAATTAAGCTTACTTGTTGCTGCTTCTTTGCTTCTTCAAGCTTTTTCTCATAATAGGCAACATCCTTCAGCTTTTTGGTCTTGCATTCTGATGCATAATGACCTCTTTGCTTGCACTTGTAACACACAACTTCAGCCTTCCCTTTATCCTTAGATCTAAACTCTTCTTTAGATCTTCCATCCATCCTTCCTTTGTCACTCCTCTGGTATCTCTGGTTACCTCCCCTCAACCTCTGCTCAAATGTTTTGGTGAGCAGTGCTATTGCTTCAGCAAAAGCTGAAAAGTCTGATGATGTATCAGAAGTTTCAAGATTTTGACTGTTTGAAGGTTGTGGATCATTTGTTGTTGTTGATCTTTGTGAGTTGGAGATTAGAGCTAAAGATCCCCCTCTTTGAATGGTTTCTTCAAATATTTCTTCTTCTCTGGGGATCAAGATGCTGTATAAGTCATGAAGACTCATGTTTCCTTGTTCTAAGGTTGATGATAAAGTCATGGTTAGACTTCTCCATTCTCTAGGAAGGGCATTAAGAAATTTAATGTTTCTTTCATCGTTTGATTTTGTTATACCAAATTTCTTCAGCTCGTTTAAAAGTTTTGTAAATCTTTGATATGTATCATTTAACCTTTCATTTGGCAAACTTTTAAACCTTTCATAAGATGAGACATTATTTGTTCTCTTGTTTCTTCTCATCCTTTCTCCTCCTTCACAAAGGTTTTCCAACTGATCCCATATTTCCTTAGCTGATGCACAAGCATCAACTTGTGAAAATATGTCATTGGGGATGGCCATAATTAAAAGTGACTTAGCCCTTTCATCCCCAGCCACCAGTTCCTTGTCTTCCGCACTCCAGTTTATTTCACTTTTAGGAGCGCGGGAGGCAGGGATTGCTGGTGATTGGTCAGTTGCTGGAATAGCAGGTATATCAGTCATTGGTGTATGTGGACCCCTTTCAATGGATTGAAACAGAGCTCGGTCATGACCATTAAGGAAATTGACCATCCTGATTTTCCACTGGGGGTATTCTTCTCTGACCAGAGTCGGAGGTTTAGACATAGAACCAATGTTAAAAGCATTATTCTAGGATTGAAAGCTGGCCATATTTAGAGAAAAGAAGATGAGCGATTGATCATTTGAAAATAGTTTATTCAATCTGCTCGGATACCAATTGTCAGACCCAGTTCAGGCTCAAAACAACTTCTTTTCACGTAATATGGCAAGTGATTTCAGTAGATGTGAAAAAGATGTGCGGAAATGGAAATCAAACTTTCAAGAAACAAGACCTACAGAATTATCAAGTTTATATCACTTTGAAACAAAAATGGTTTACAAGGTGATTGTAAGATTATTATCTAATACAAACGAATCTTGAATTCTGTGGGGAAGAGAGCAATGGAGTTTAGATGTATGTGTGAATGCTAAGCTTCAAACTCACTTTGCTTCTCCTGGTTGAGCCTTCTATTTATAGACGGCTTATATGAATAAACAATAGTTTATTCGTACAATAATTCCTGCAAAAAGTAGCCAATTGACATATTCATTGATTCCAACGTTCAAGTTGCCTTTTTCATCATGATATCATTTAATGTCAACTTGCTTCGGTAAGTGTGGCAGGACAGAGCCAATTTCAGAAAAGTGGGTTATTTCATCAGAAAATTATTGATGATCAGAATCGTCAGATACTGATGATATTTCATCAGAAATATCATCAGATCCATCAGAAATGACCTTTTCTGATAATCCAATTCAGCACTTGATCAACTTGTGATTCTTTGAAGTAGATGTTATGTATTCCGGTTGTCCCATCTGATCTTCTTTTTCTAGTTCGTGATCTTCAGGACTGTGATCTCTTCATAGACACAGTTGATTGTGCTTTTCTTCAATACTTACAAATAAAGTTTCCTAACAATTTGCTACTCCGGTTACTGTGATTACTTTGGCACAGAACACAATGTTAGAAAATGAAACGGGCACTATGTAAAAACCGCCAAAACTTATGAACATTGAGGAGTATAAGGGATGGGAGGAACGATTTGAGAATTGGGTACAAGCAAACTACTTAGATGCTTGGGAATGTGTTGAGACGAAATATGTTAGACCGATGACTAATGATGAGGAGATTATTGCAATTAAAGATCTAAGTGCCAAAGAGAAAAAGAAATACAAAGATGAGAAAATGATGACGAGTTTATTACATCAAGCTGTTAAGGAAGATATCTTGGTTTTATTGCAACACAATGGAACTTCTTATTCAATATGGAAAGCATTAAGATCGAAGTTTGTTGGAAGCCAAGAAATGGTCAAGAACAAAAAATCGCTTTTGAAAAAGGAATTCGATTTATTTCGAGGTTTAAAAAATGAAAACACAAAGCAGATCATAGAAAGATATTGCAATCTTTTAGCAAACATGAAGAGGTTGAGTATCACAAAAGATAATGAAGAGTTGATTGAAAAATTGGTTGATGCATTGCCACATGAAACATGGGGCACATATCTTATGATGCTAAGAAATAAGAAAGGGTTTAGCAGTTTAACTCTCAGCAAGTTTATTGAAAAGATTGAAGCTCAGGAGATGGAACAAAGGAAGATTTAAAGAATGAAGGATTTTGATGGTGAACAAGATATTAGTTTGTATTACAAAGGAGGAAGCAGTGATAAAACCAACATGTCACCAAAGATCGAAACTGCATTCAATGCTAAAGGTTCATCTGAAGGATCTTCTAAAGGGTCAAATAGTAAAACAAGTTTTTCATTATATCCGTCATTTGATCCAAACTTGACAGCAACCAAGAATGGCAAGAAGCTACAATGCAATATTGTATTGAATCTTGAGAATGATCAGGATTATTCTGAAGAAGTTGCGAAAAGTCACATGTCTTTGTTGGGGACTGTGTTGGAGTCTTATGGAAGTTTAGTAGCAGGAATGATCGGGAATCCAATGTTGACCAAAGAGGATTACGATCAGATTGATGCGGAAAAAATGGAATTGATGGATATAAAATGGTGTTTGGCATGTGTGTTTCCGGAGCCGAAGTGTTGCCGAAGTGTCGTCTCGCTGTATTTCTTTGTCAAATCAATCTAAAGACAATTTAAAGTGATATTCTTGCTGAATTGAACTCAATACGTCTGTTTCCGCCTTTCGTATTTAGAAAAACTCTTCTGAACGACTCTTTCGGGTTTGAAAACGATCCTACAACGATCCTACAAGTGTGTTGAGGAGAGCTGAGAAGTTCAAACAGATCACAGGAAGAGATGATTTTCGTGATGCATGTGTTTCTAATTTAGGTTTTGATAAATCTAAAGTTACTTGTTTTCGTTGCAGAGAAAAAGGACACTTCAAGAGGGAGTGCACTAATCACGAAGCAAGTGGAGCTCAAAATCCGTTCAACAACAATGATTACTATCGGAAATCGATTTATCATCAAGTTGCTCAACAGCTACATCAACAACAAATGCAAACTGCTCATGTCAGGATGGAGATTGAAGAATCTTCAAATAGATCATGTTTGGTGAATCAAGAAGATCATAAATCATCGAAAGGTTTTAGTTGGGACAAATATGTTTCAGCTGATAGTAAAGCATGTTTAATTGTGACACCTGGGTCACTGCGACCATCAAACAAATACCAAACCAATGAAATATTGTATTTCATACTTGGGATTTGTACAAATATGTGTATCATTTGCACATATCAATTCTTGTTTGATTTCGGGCTCTAAATCGCTTTCTGGAAGTTTATACGCGCACTGATGCGTAAATATAACCAGTTTAATGCAACAAACACTTTGGAATAGTGATATAGGGTTCACATACCTTAAATAACCTTTACATAACTTAGAAATAAGTTTTGAAGGCTTTGGTATGGCAAAATCAAGTTAAATCGCTTACAGGGACTAAATTCGACAAACTGCGAAAGTATGCCAATTTGAACTGTAACGAACATTCCGGAACATGGCCATAAGTTAAACACACCTTAAATATCCTTTATATAGCTTAGAAATAGGCTTTGAGGCGTTCGGTGTGCTAAAATAAACTTTTGGGTCATTCAAGGACTAAAAGCGTCAAAAAGTGCACAAGTTTGCACTTTCGCGCATAACTTACGTTCTGAATACATCCGGACATCCAAAAATTTATGTAAGCACTAAAATATTTTATTTTAGTGTTTGGCATAAGAAAAATCCATTCGTCACGCAATTTGGATCGTTTTTCGCGTGTATGCGCATTCCGTCGTAATTAAGCGAACATCGAGATCGTACGACCAAACGAACCAACATCCAACATATTTTTGAGCATGTTTCATGTCCACAATGTTTAGGCATCATTTTAGGGCCTTAAAGTTGGCTTTACGGGCCTTAGAAGTGTCGGGAATGGCCTTAAACACCATCAGGGACTGAAACTGTCAATATGGCAAAGTTGGTTCTGATCAGACAAGGCCAGGCGGCCCGCGTAAGCCTTGTGTGTATCCTTACGTAGCCCGCTTCAGTCTCCCAGACCAGATTAACTGAATTTAACAGCTGTTAACAGCTGTTAAGCACTCCCACCTAAATTCCAAGTGTTGTTTCCTGCTTATGGGGGGCCAATTTGATGTACATGAGCTTGCCAACAAGTGTAGGGATGTGATCAAAGCACGTTATTCGATAAACGATCCTAACGGTCTTGCATATCCTATAAATACTCATCCATCCCAACCCCAAAAACCCACACCTTTGAAATCTGAACTTGCTCTCTAAGTTGTTGTGTTTAACACTTCATACCTGAGAGTGTTCGGATTCAAACCTTCCATTCTTGGACCCTTTGTAAGTGTTCCTTCGTTCATTTATTCTTTTAGCGTTAAAGTCAAACTTTGTTTGACTTTCTGCATTGACCAGTTTATGGTCAATGCGAAGTTCGTTTGAACTTCAAAACGTGAGCGTAATCACGATGGTTATAGTCCCTAGCGACTATACCTACTGATTACCACGTTATCTAGGCTCAGTGACGAGTCGTAGTTTCGGCCAAAATGCGCATTCTTGCGTATTTTGTAACCAAACTACTCATAGGTATCAAAACCGTTTGTTTTGATACCAAACCTGTTTTCTAAACTTAGTTAAGCATGTTTTAACATGCTTAGCTCGTCACTTTTAGTTTAGTGCTTATATAGGGTCGTAAGGTAAGCGATCTAAACAATCGTTTATACTTTCGAACCCGACCTGTTTTGTCGATCATTAGGATCCGACCAAACACATTAGGTGACCATAGTATATAGGGAATAACCTTCCGAGGTTATACCTTATGGTCACGGCGTTTAGTTAGTTGTATGATAGGTAGTTTATATGCTTTAGGTAAATGACCAAAATGCCCTTTTTGCACAAAAATTCATATTAAGCATATGTAACATAACTTTTGATATCTAAACTGATTTGGCAACAATATTAGACATGTTAAGGCATATTTTACTTATCATAGGGCTAGTTAGGCGGTCCGAACGCGTTTCACGCGAACGACGCGTTAAAGTATCATAAGCTACCTAAACGGGTCATAATGGGTCGTAAGCACTTAGGTTAGGTTTCATTTTAGTATGTGGGCTTTGTTAAACCATATTACATGAGTTTCCATACTCATTTGGTTTACGAACCCACATTCTATCCAAATCCTCCGATTTAGGTCCGGTATATTAACATAGTTACCTATATTAGGTGCCATTTGATATCCGTGATCTCTAGCATTGTTTGGTTGTTACTCACGGACTACTAAGCAATCTCAAGTGAGTACATAGACCCCTCTTTTACTGTTTTCCAAACATTTTGGGGTGAAACACATGTGCCTACTTGTTACTTTCATGCTTTCCTGTTTTCACATCATATACTTGCTATGTTCATTAGTACATTTATAGTACATGATTTCATTGTGTTTTATGCTATGTATGCCCATTGTGTAAGTACTTAGTACATTATTTTACATTACATTTTATGCTATGTATGCCCATTGTGTATGTACTTAGTACATTATTTTACATTACATTTTATGCTATGTATGCCCATTGTGTGCGTACTTAGTACATTATTTTACATTACATTTTATGCTATGTATGCCCATTGTGTGCGTACTTAGTACATTATTTTACATTACATTTTATGCTATGTATGCCCATTGTGTGCGTACTTAGTACATTATTTTACATTACATTTTATGCTATGTATGCCCATTGTGTGCGTACTTAGTACATTATTTTACATTACATTCTATGCTATGTATGCCCATTGTGTGCATACTTAGTACATTATTTTATCCATCACATGCTTACATTTTGGTATGACATTTGGTTTGTTTAAATGGGACAATGTACATTCATTAACACCGATCATGCCGCTCGGTAGTAGGTAGTGGTACCATAGGACTTGACAAATCCCATTCCTGAAATCTCGGGTTTGTTTGGACGTAAGGAATGACCGAATCCGAATACATTTCTTTTGATAACCTTTACTAAAAGGGTTATCCGACTATCGCAAGGCTTGGATGTATGAATTTTCACAATACCGCGTAGATGTTTATATCAGTATAGCATGCATTTTTTTTCACAAAACATAACTTTGATTTAAACCATGTTTTACTTCAATACCTTGTTTTGTGCATTTTACATATGGTTTAGTTGATATATTTCACTTACCATACATAAACATTTTGACATTTACATACACAATTCATGATTTACATTAGACATAAACATTAGACATAGACATTAGACATGGTTTTCACATAAACATTTTGACATTTGATTATACATAAACATTTTACTTTGGTGGTTTGGTTTGAATAAGTGATTTAAGTAACGAGGCGTGTGTGATATGATACAAGCATGGTGGATACGCCGCTGGTATGTCACACCCCGACCATGTAAAACAACAAAACGTGGCGGAAACATCGGGGAGTGTTGTAACAGAATCATTGTTTCATAACACATGGAATTTGAAATATTGTTTTATTGATTAAAAGAGTTACAATGTCTTGACAATCAAAGAAATATAACATAAATAACTAGTCGTGCATCTTTTATTGTCACTAAGGCCCAAGTCCGCCTAAGTGTATCTTGATAAATCCTATGCATCATATCCTGAAACACATGTGAAAATAGGTACGTCAGCATAAAAATGCCTGTGAGATACATAGGTTTTGTGAAAATAGGATTCATGACTTGTAAGTTTAGAAAAAAGTTGTTTAGCAAAAGTGTCACACCCCGACCACGTAGAACATACAAAACGTGGCGGAAACATCGGGGAGTGTTGTAACAGAATTAATGTTTCATAACCGTGGAAATTAAAGTTTCGTTTTATTGATTAAAAGTGTTACAATGTCTTAACAAACAAAGAAATACAACATAATTAACTAGTCTTGCATCTTTTATTGTCACTAAAGCCCATGTTCGCCTAAGTGTATCTTGATCATCTCATGCAACAGCTCCTGAAAAACACATGTGAAAATATGGTACGTCAGCATAAAAATGCCGGTGAGATACATAGGTTTTGTGAAAATAGGTTTCATGACTTATATTTGAGAAAATGTTTAGTCATGAACCTTGTTATTTGCTTTGTTTTGTAAATCATTTGAAAATCGATAAGATCAGATGATATGTATAAATAATGAAAAATGTATGGTTAACTGAATAACCATGTAACTGAGTTTGTATAAGATAAGTTGTTGTAAAACAATGTCTTGTGAAAAATATGTTATTTGTATAAAATGTCATATGTATCAAACTGAAATGATTCAAATAACGTTACGCTATGTAATATTATACAAACACTTATATATAGGAAGTACCAGCGGCGTATCCACCATGCTTGTATCATATTACACACGCATCGTTACTTAATCACTTAATCAAACCAAACCAATCAATGTAAGATGTCTATGTCAAATATCCATGTCAAAGGTCTATGTCAAATATCATGTCAAATGTCTATGTCAAATATGTCATGTATGGCAAGCGAAATGTCTCAACTAAACCATATGCACAAAAACAAAGTATTGAAGTAAAACTTGGTTTAAATCAAAGTTATGTTTTGTGTAGTAAATGTATGATCAATGTAAATCATGTAATATGCGCCCAAACTGTAAGAATGTGATGAATAACAAATGTACTAAGTATGAAGAACAATGCAACGATTGAACATACATAGCATGTGAACTGTACTAAGTATGCAACAACATACATACGTAGCATGCGACCTGTACTAAGTATGCAACAATAGACATACGTAGCATGTGATGTAATGTAAAACAATGTACTAATAGTGTACTAATGAACATAACATGTATATGATGTGAAAACAGGAAAGCATGAAAGTAACAAGTAGGCACATGTGTTCCACCCCAAAACAGTTTGGAAAACAGTAAAAGAGGGGTCTATGTACTCACTTGAGATTGCTCAGTAGTCCTTGAGTAACAACCAAACAATGCTAGAGATCACGGAAATCAAACGGCACCTAATATAGGTAACTATGTTAATTAACCGGACCTAAATCGGAAGACTGGGTAGCATTAGGGTTTGTAAACCAAATGAGTGTAGGAATTCATATGATATGGTTTAACAAAGCCTACATGCTAAATGAAACTTAACCTAAGTGTCTACGACCCATTACGACCCGTTTAGGAAGCTTATGCTACTTTAACGTGTCGTTCGCGTGAAACGCGTTCGGACCGCCTAACTAGCCCTATGACAAGTGTTATATGCCTAAACATGTTACATAATCAGTTATGTGACAAAGGTTTAGGTTACATATGCTTAATTACCAATTATACATGAAAAGGGTATTCTGGTAATTTACCTAAGGCATATAAACTACCTATCATACAACTACTTAAACGATGTGACCATAGGGTATAACCTCGGAAGGTTATTCCCTACCTACTATGGTCACCTAATGTATTTGGTCCGATCCTAATGATCGACCAAATGGGTCGAGTTCGAAGGTATAGGCGATTTATCAGATCGCCTACCCTACGACTCTAGACAACGTGGTAATCAGTGGGCATAGTCCCAAGGGACTATGACCAACGTGATTACACTCACGTTGCGAAGTTCAAACGAACTTCGCATTGACCATTACTGGTCAACGCTGAAAGTCAAACAAAGTTTGACTTTCTGACTCGAAAAGCAGTAAAATAAGGAAAAGAACGAAAGAATACTAACCCAGGGTCCCCGAATGCTAATCCCGATTCGAGAATCTCAGGTATGAAACAATGGTTTCAACTTAGAGTTTCTAAAATCAGAATTCTAGTGCATTTGAAGTAATAGGGGGTGGGGTATTTATAGTATTCGGTCCACCGTTAGGATCGTTTCATGGAAAACGTGCCATGATCCAAGCCGTACATGTATTGGAAGCTTATGGTGCCTAAAAGTGATCCTTATCTTCATGACTAAGCAATTAGGAACTTGTGGTTGTGGGTAAAACTGCTGCAAACAGGCTGTTTGGTACTCTGCATCTGGTCTGCAGACCCCTAGCGCACCGCTACGCTTAAAGTGTAGCGCACCGCTAGGCACTATTTCGGCAGAATTACACTTTTGGTCCCTGAACTGTATTTAGGCCATTTTCGACACGTTTAAGGCCCGTTAACCCCATTTCAAAGCTCTAAAATGAAGTTAAAGTATAGGGAACTTAAAACATGCTCAAAAATATCTCGGATGTCGGTTCGTTTGGCCGTACGAACGCGATGTTCGCTTAATTACGACGGAATGCGCATAAGCGCGAAAAACGATCCAAATGACGCGACGAATGGATTTTTCTTAAAGCGAACACTCAAATATAATATAGTCATGCTTATATAAATTTTTTGATGTCCGGATGTATTCAGAACGTAAGTTATGCGCGAAAATGCAAACTTGTGCACTTTTTGACACTTTTAGTCCCTGAATGACCCAAAAGTTTATTTTAGCACACTGAACCCCTCAAAGCCTATTTCTAAGCTATGTAAAGGATATTTAAGGTGTGTTTAACTCATGGTTATGTTCCGGAATGTCTGTTACAGTTCAAATTGGCATACTTTCGCAGTTTGTCAACTTTAGTCCCTGTAAACGAATAACTTTGATTTCACCACACCAAACCTTCCAAAACTTATATCTAAGTTATGTAAAGGTTATTTAAGGTATGTTAAGCCTATTTCACTATTCCGGAGTGTTCGTTGGATTAAACTGGTTATATCTACACATCAGAGCGCGTATAACCCTCCAGAAAGCGATTTAAAGCTTGAAATCGAACAATAATTGATATGTGTAAACGATACACATATTTTTACAAATCCCAAGTATGAAATACTATATTTCATTGGTTTGGCATTTGTCTGATGGTTGGAGTGACACGGGTGTTATAGTCTCCCCTACTTTAGGAAATTTCGTCCCGAAATTAATTCGTAGGAGTCTAACTGTGGCTTTGTGTCAAATAACCACCAGAGATATGAAAGGCATAATCCTGTTATTTCTCTTTAACGGACATTCTTCAGAATTGAAAAATGAACGGAGTTATTTTCAACAGGCATTCTTTAGAAACAAAAATGAACAGAATAGTCATTTTACATCTTCAGAAACAAAAATGAACCGAATGAGTCATTTTACATCTTCAGAACAAAAATGAACGGAATAGTCATTTTACATCTTCAGAAACAAAAATGAACCGAATGAGTCATTTTACATCTTCAGAAACAAAAATGAACGGAATAGTCATTTTACATCTTCAGAAACAAAAATGAACCGAATGAGTCATTTTACATCTTCAGAACAAAAATGAACGGAATAGTCATTTTACATCTTCAGAAACAAAAATGAACCGAATGAGTCATTTTACATCTTCAGAACAAAAATGAACGGAATAGTCATTTTACATCTTCAGAAACAAAAATGAACCGAATGAGTCATTTTACATCTTCAGAAACAAAAATGAACGGAATAGTCATTTTACATCTTCAGAAACAAAAATGAACCGAATGAGTCATTTTACATCTTCAGAACAAAAATGAACGGAATAGTCATTTTACATCTTCAGAAACAAAAATGAACGGAATAGTCATTTTACATCTTCAGAAACAAAAATGAACCGAATGAGTCATTTTACATCTTCAGAACAAAAATGAACGGAATAGTCATTTTACATCTTCAGAAACAAAAATGAACCGAATGAGTCATTTTACATCTTCAGAAACAAAAATGAACGGAATAGTCATTTTACATCTTCAGAAACAAAAATGAACCGAATGAGTCATTTTACATCTTCAGAAACAAAAATGAACGGAATACATGACAAAATTCGCTGTGGTCTCTGTGCACTGAATATCCATAATTATGTACGCGTCCATAATTACGTAATTCCTTGCACAGTCCGCACAGTGCATTTCATGATGTGTAGGGGAAGAAAATATCAAACCTGTGATGAGTGTGACTAGACTACCATAGGGTCCTTTTTAATCAGATCAACACATGATCTTTTTAATTAAACCTCCAAGGAGTCCTTTCAGCTATATCATCATTTGATATACTTAACCAGATTTTTGGATCAATCTGTTTAACTAGACCACTCAAGGGGTCTAATTATAGAATAGTACAATAAAATCCAAGGGACTTAACTACAACGTAGAAGCCCATTGAGGATTTAATATAGTACCTTTGGATATCCTACTATGAATCCCTTATACGAAGATATGGAAGATTCTATGAGGATTTGGATGACAAAACTTGGATCACACAAAAACATAAAAGGAAAACACATAAGCACATAATCACATAGTTGTTTGACTTGTTTATTAATTTGTTATCTTTGGACGCGGATACTTAAAGCACACCAGGAATCCAATTCGTGGATCTCATTTGGCAATTTAATCATTTCAAGAATCCATTCATGAAGATAGGATGATCTACCAAAAATTCGATTTTCGTTTTCAGGAAAACGCAATATTCGAATTAAGGTACACAATAATTTAGGACATACGGAAATACCCTTGAGTACCCTATTAAGAATTTATAGTGGTACTTGGGGTATTCGTACAGAATTATAACTTGCACCTTGTACCTCATTTCTTTGCAAGAGACGGGTACTTAGGATCTTTGTGTAAAACGCAAGAGATTGTAAAATGGAAGAATTTTGGGGTTTGTCTGTTCTTCAAGGAATGCGGTTCCCCGATTGTCGGTATTGTAAGGGATATGTTGTTTATACATACAATCACATAAATACATTATGATGTAAATAAAAGATTTATTTATAAACAATGATAACAACTGTTTCACGGACATTGACAACAAAAGAAAATAATACATAAGACATGATTATTTCTAAACGGTGTTGTCTTCTAGTCGGTCAGATGTTCATCTCTGTATTGGATTAGCATTAGCAAGCCTTGGGCAATTTCTTCGGAAATGTCCCATCTCACCACACTTGTTGCACGAACCCGGTGGAAAGCGAGCTCGGGCAGGTTTGTTGTTAGCTTGATTCGGTGCAACTGCTGCAACGCAAACTTTTGCCACATGACCTTTAAGTCCACAAATTTGGCATTCGTGGCACTTCACATTAGCATGATGATGTATACCACATCGGTTGCACAAGGGTGAAGTTCCGTTGTATGGCTTCCTAGCACGGGGTTTAGCTGGTTGGTTGGGGGCGGCTTGATCATTGTGAGCGACCATGGCGAAGTTCTGAGAAGCCTTTTGCTTCTTTGACCACTCAAGGGATCCAGTCTGTTCATCCATGGTCTTTGATTCCTCGAGCGGTTTCTTGTCACCCTTTCGGAAAAGCTTGCGTTTCCTGATCTGAGATTCAGTCAGGGTTGCAGATAGCTCAATGGCCTGCCTAACCGTAGTGGGGTTACTACCGGTAACAATGTCTTGAACCAAGTCAGGGAGACCATCAATGTATTTTTCGATCGCCTTATCCAAAGGTGTAACCATGGTAGGACACAACAGGCTCAGCTCCTCATATCGATCAGTGTATGCTCGATGTTCGCCACTGTCTTGCTTAAGATCGTCGAATTCTCTTTCCAATGCCCTGATCTCGTGACGAGGACAGAATTCCTTCATCATCAGTGCTCTAAGTTCTTCCCATGTCTGAGCCAGTGCCACATCGGCACCCCTATCTCTCACCACACCGTTCCACCACGTCAAAGCTCGTTTCTCAAAGACACTAGATGCAAAATCTACCTTTCGCTCGTTTGGACATTGAACATGCCTGAAGGTGCTTTCTAGACTCTCGAACCATTGCAGAAGTGCAGTCGCTCCTTGAGACCCAGAAAACTTGGATGGCTTAGCTGAGTTGAACGTCTTGAAACTGCAGAGAGCCTTATTATTGTTGATAGCTTGGTAACATTGAGCAATGACGTTCGGGATTGCAGCAGTCATTTGCTGTGTAATGACAGCTGCCAGCTCGTCAACATATACAGGATTTTCGCGTCGTGGAGGCATTCTAAAAGAGAAGAACATGAAAGGAAACGAGTGAGAGAATTAGACGAAAAGAATGAGATGAACAAATCTGATGAAAGCAAGGGTAGTGGTCATTTGTTTGTTACTACAAAGCAACAAACGACACACAGTGATTTATCAAAGTAAATAGGTCAAAAATAATGTATCGCGAAGACATGCTCGCCTATAAGTGAACACTCATCCCAAGAATTCCCAGGTAAGCACAACTGGTCTCGCGTCTGATGAGATGTATACGAAGTGCTTGCCTAGACAGAAAACCCAGAATACAGGCATTCACCCTTCCAGTTTGCACGTGTTCACATTATTTAAAACCCAAAACCTTGATGAGATTTTGAAAACTCATAGGGGTTCAAAACCATATAACAGAGAGTTCAAAACCTTACAATAGAGGGTTCAAAACCTAGTAATCAATCATCCTAGAACAGATGATTAGTTTTCAAAGCGGTTTTGAAATTTATGTTCTTGTTGTGATAGTCGCCTAAGGATAGGTGACGGTATTGTTTTATGACTAAACGCAAGTAAACTCGCGCTAGGGTCCTAAGAAAGTTATAGACTAGGTCAAAGCATTACTAATAACCTAATTCCCTATAACCATTGGCTCTGATACCATCTTTTCTGTCACACCCCGACCACGTAGAACATACAAAACGTGGCGGAAACATCGGGGAGTGTTGTAACAGAATTAATGTTTCATAACCGTGGAAATTAAAGTTTCGTTTTATTGATTAAAAGTGTTACAATGTCTTAACAAACAAAGAAATACAACATAATTAACTAGTCTTGCATCTTTTATTGTCACTAAAGCCCATGTTCGCCTAAGTGTATCTTGATCATCTCATGCAACAGCTCCTGAAAAACACATGTGAAAATATGGTACGTCAGCATAAAAATGCCGGTGAGATACATAGGTTTTGTGAAAATAGGTTTCATGACTTATATTTGAGAAAATGTTTAGTCATGAACCTTGTTATTTGCTTTGTTTTGTAAATCATTTGAAAATCGATAAGATCAGATGATATGTATAAATAATGAAAAATGTATGGTTAACTGAATAACCATGTAACTGAGTTTGTATAAGATAAGTTGTTGTAAAACAATGTCTTGTGAAAAATATGTTATTTGTATAAAATGTCATATGTATCAAACTGAAATGATTCAAATAACGTTACGCTATGTAATATTATACAAACACTTATATATAGGAAGTACCAGCGGCGTATCCACCATGCTTGTATCATATTACACACGCATCGTTACTTAATCACTTAATCAAACCAAACCAATCAATGTAAGATGTCTATGTCAAATATCCATGTCAAAGGTCTATGTCAAATATCATGTCAAATGTCTATGTCAAATATGTCATGTATGGCAAGCGAAATGTCTCAACTAAACCATATGCACAAAAACAAAGTATTGAAGTAAAACTTGGTTTAAATCAAAGTTATGTTTTGTGTAGTAAATGTATGATCAATGTAAATCATGTAATATGCGCCCAAACTGTAAGAATGTGATGAATAACAAATGTACTAAGTATGAAGAACAATGCAACGATTGAACATACATAGCATGTGAACTGTACTAAGTATGCAACAACATACATACGTAGCATGCGACCTGTACTAAGTATGCAACAATAGACATACGTAGCATGTGATGTAATGTAAAACAATGTACTAATAGTGTACTAATGAACATAACATGTATATGATGTGAAAACAGGAAAGCATGAAAGTAACAAGTAGGCACATGTGTTCCACCCCAAAACAGTTTGGAAAACAGTAAAAGAGGGGTCTATGTACTCACTTGAGATTGCTCAGTAGTCCTTGAGTAACAACCAAACAATGCTAGAGATCACGGAAATCAAACGGCACCTAATATAGGTAACTATGTTAATTAACCGGACCTAAATCGGAAGACTGGGTAGCATTAGGGTTTGTAAACCAAATGAGTGTAGGAATTCATATGATATGGTTTAACAAAGCCTACATGCTAAATGAAACTTAACCTAAGTGTCTACGACCCATTACGACCCGTTTAGGAAGCTTATGCTACTTTAACGTGTCGTTCGCGTGAAACGCGTTCGGACCGCCTAACTAGCCCTATGACAAGTGTTATATGCCTAAACATGTTACATAATCAGTTATGTGACAAAGGTTTAGGTTACATATGCTTAATTACCAATTATACATGAAAAGGGTATTCTGGTAATTTACCTAAGGCATATAAACTACCTATCATACAACTACTTAAACGATGTGACCATAGGGTATAACCTCGGAAGGTTATTCCCTACCTACTATGGTCACCTAATGTATTTGGTCCGATCCTAATGATCGACCAAATGGGTCGAGTTCGAAGGTATAGGCGATTTATCAGATCGCCTACCCTACGACTCTAGACAACGTGGTAATCAGTGGGCATAGTCCCAAGGGACTATGACCAACGTGATTACACTCACGTTGCGAAGTTCAAACGAACTTCGCATTGACCATTACTGGTCAACGCTGAAAGTCAAACAAAGTTTGACTTTCTGACTCGAAAAGCAGTAAAATAAGGAAAAGAACGAAAGAATACTAACCCAGGGTCCCCGAATGCTAATCCCGATTCGAGAATCTCAGGTATGAAACAATGGTTTCAACTTAGAGTTTCTAAAATCAGAATTCTAGTGCATTTGAAGTAATAGGGGGTGGGGTATTTATAGTATTCGGTCCACCGTTAGGATCGTTTCATGGAAAACGTGCCATGATCCAAGCCGTACATGTGTTGGAAGCTTATGGTGCCTAAAAGTGATCCTTATCTTCATGACTAAGCAATTAGGAACTTGTGGTTGTGGGTAAAACTGCTGCAAACAGGCTGTTTGGTACTCTGCATCTGGTCTGCAGACCCCTAGCGCACCGCTACGCTTAAAGTGTAGCGCACCGCTAGGCACTATTTCGGCAGAATTACACTTTTGGTCCCTGAACTGTATTTAGGCCATTTTCGACACGTTTAAGGCCCGTTAACCCCATTTCAAAGCTCTAAAATGAAGTTAAAGTATAGGGAACTTAAAACATGCTCAAAAATATCTCGGATGTCGGTTCGTTTGGCCGTACGAATGCGATGTTCGCTTAATTACGACGGAATGCGCATAAGCGCGAAAAACGATCCAAATGACGCGACGAATGGATTTTTCTTAAAGCGAACACTCAAATATAATATAGTCATGCTTATATAAATTTTTGGATGTCCGGATGTATTCAGAACGTAAGTTATGCGCGAAAATGCAAACTTGTGCACTTTTTGACACTTTTAGTCCCTGAATGACCCAAAAGTTTATTTTAGCACACTGAACCCCTCAAAGCCTATTTCTAAGCTATGTAAAGGATATTTAAGGTGTGTTTAACTCATGGTTATGTTCCGGAATGTCTGTTACAGTTCAAATTGGCATACTTTCGCAGTTTGTCAACTTTAGTCCCTGTAAACGAATAACTTTGATTTCACCACACCAAACCTTCCAAAACTTATATCTAAGTTATGTAAAGGTTATTTAAGGTATGTTAAGCCTATTTCACTATTCCGGAGTGTTCGTTGGATTAAACTGGTTATATCTACACATCAGAGCGCGTATAACCCTCCAGAAAGCGATTTAAAGCTTGAAATCGAACAATAATTGATATGTGTAAACGATACACATATTTTTACAAATCCCAAGTATGAAATACTATATTTCATTGGTTTGGCATTTGTCTGATGGTTGGAGTGACACGGGTGTTACAAAAAGTCAGTCATGAACCTTGTAAATTGATTTGTTTTGTAAATCGTTTGAAAAACAATAAGTTCAGATGATATGTATAAATATGAGAATAATGTATGGTTAAATGAATAACCAAGTAAAATGAGTTTGTATAAGATAAGTTGTTTGTAAAACAATGTCTTGTGAAAAGTATGTTATTTGTATAAAATGTTATATGTCTCAAACTGAAATGATGCAAATAACGCTACGATATGTAATACCATAAAAGCACTTATATATAGGAAGTACCAGCGGCGTATCCACCATACTTGTATAGTATTACACACGCCTCGTTACTTAAATCACTTACCCAAACCAAACCACCAAAGTAAAATGTTTATGTATAATCAAATGTAAAAAATGTTTTGTGTATATCAATGTCAAAATGTTTATGTATAATGTAAATCATGAATTGTGTATGTAAATGTCAAAATGTTTATGTGTGGTAAGTGAAATATATCAACTAAACCATATGTAAAATGCACAAAAACAAGGTATTGAAGTAAAACATGGTTTAAATCAAAGTTATGTTTTGTGTAATAAATGGATGCTATACTGATTCAAACATCTATGCGGTATTGTGAAAATTCATACATCCAAGCCTTGCGACAGTCGGATAACCCTTTTAGTAAAGGTTATCAAAAGATGTATTCGGATTCGGTCATTCCTTACGTACAAACAAACCCCAGATTTCAGGAATGGGATTTGTCAAGTCCTATGGTACCACTACCTACTACCGAGCGGCATGATCGGTGTTAATGAATGTACATTGTCCCATTTAAACAAACCAAATGTCATACCAAAATGTAAGCATGTGATGAATAATAAATGTACTAAGTATGTACACAATGGGCATACATAGCATAACATAAAATGTAATGTAAAATAATGTACTAAGCACGCACACAATGGGCATACATAGCATAAAATGTAATGTAAAATATTGTACTAAGTACGCACACAATGGGCAAACATAGCATAAAATGTAATGTAAAATAATGTACTGAGTACGCACACAATGGGCATACATAGCATAAAATGTAATGTAAAATAATGTACTAAGTACGCACACAATGGGCATACATAGCATAAAACACAATGAAATCATGTACTATAAATGTACTAATGAACATAGCAAGTATATGATGTGAAAACAGGAAAGCATGAAAGTAACAAGTAGGCACATGTGTTCCACCCCAAAATGTTTGGAAAACAGTAAAAGAGGGGTCTATGTACTCACTTGAGATTGCTTAGTAGTCCTTGAGTAACAACCAAACAATGCTAGAGATCACGGGTATCAAACGGCACCTAATATAGGTAACTACATTAATAAACTGGACCTATAATCGGAGGATTGGATAGTATGAGGTTTCGTAAACCAAATGAGTATTGGAACTCATATGATATGGTTTAACAAAGTCCACATACTAAAATGAAACCTAAGTGCTTAAGACCCATTACGACCCGTTTAGGTAGCTTATGCTACTTTAACGCGTCGTTCGCGTAAAACGCGTTTGGAACGCCTAACTAGCCCTATGATAAGTAAAATATGCCTTAACATGTCTAATATTGTTGCCAAATTAGTTTAGATATCAAAAGTTATGTTACATATGCTTAATATGAATTTTGGCGTAAAAAGGGCATTTTGGTAATTTACCTAAGGCATATATACTACCTATCATACAACTAACTAAACGTCGTGACCATAAGGTATAACCTCGGAAGGTTATTCCCTATACAACTATGGTCACCTAATGTGTTTGGTTGGATCCTAATGATCGACCAAACGGGTCGGGTTCGAAAGTATAAGCGATTGTGTCACACCCCGATTTCCACGTGTCACCGGTGGGCCCGATAGGGGAGTATCATGACGTGGTTGGCAACATAATAGTCAAACAACACAACATAAAAATATGCACAGCGGAAGCAAATGAAAAGATGTAATTCAACCGAATTTAATATTGTAATATCATGTATCACAACAGTCGATTGTTTATCCACAGACGGATCGAAAATAAATAATAGTTCAACAGACTTTAGGCATCTTAAGCTTGCGAGACTTCTAGTGATGCTAAGGAGAAATCCCAGCCAATTACGCTTAGTACCTGCATTTAATCTTTTTGGGAAAATACGTCAGTTTACATTGGTAAATACTATCAACTGACTCATTTTAGAAAATGATTGAAAATTGATTTGGATGCACGTGGCATAAACATTTTATTTAACTTGGGAGAATTATTTAAATATATAATCTTGTGAACGAATTACATGTTCCTTATCCGTTCAGTAGCCCGGATCGTGTCCAGGTTAAAGATCAATAGACACACCACATTATTCTTTTGTGCACTGACGGGTGTACGCCTACACCCCGCGCTTAAGTCGTGGCCATTTCGTAAAATGATGCCAAGGATATCCGGGACATGGTCATTAACCCCCCAAAGGCTTTAAGTAACAAGACTGTTTAAACGAGCCGATCAAATTATTCAATTAACCACCCAACGATGGAAGATTTGATGCCCGATCAAGCGGTATTCTATATACCGTAACCCAAGCCCGTATAGGGAAAATAAGTTAAAAGTATTTACCTGAGCAATGTAATAGTCACAATAAGCAAAATGCACGTAGCTTTTACTGGTACTCCTAATCTGGAACGAAGGTTTATAATAACCTATTAGAATCCTAACGGGTCTTTAATTAAGCTTAAGCTTAGACCGGTTAGTTTCAAAGATACGGTTCGTACGCACGATTAAGCGATGACCGGATAGAATGTGATTTGGACCCAACAAGTATGAAGACTTTTTTAATATGGGTATATTATACACATTCTGGATTTTGAGATAAAACCAATAAGGTTCGACCCGTTTAGGCTAATTTATGTAAACTAGTTACATAAACCGAACCGAACGCGTAATAAGCGTAACGGGTAATAATGAGAGCCATTTACAGGTTTCCTAAGTTAATATGCTCCAAATATGTTGTGACATCAGTAAGATATCATTTATTATGCCCGAAATGAATTTAAACACAAACTATGCCTTGTAGGGGTAGTTTGGTCATTTATAAGGTGATAAAAGAGTTTAAGTAATATCCTGAGTTACAGGTCTGATGTAATCAGCAAAGATAATCAATTTGCTAAGTTATATCAGTAGGGTATTGTATATATGTAAAATTTATTAGTTATAACCAACTATGCACCGTAGGGGCATTTTGGTAATTTCACATAAGCCGAAAAGCTCAAAACTGAAGTCTGAGTTTAAGGACTTTTGCTTACTGTCAAAGTATTATAATTTGCCTCATTTATCAGTAGGTATCACCCTTTGTATGTTTAAAATAGTTTTAGTACATACTATGCGTTAAAAACGCTTAAAAAGGCGATTAGAAGCCGTTTCCGGGTTCTATATAGAAATCTGATATTTTTATTATTCCAGAGGGTTTAAAATGATTTATTTATCATTTAGACTCAGTAGCAAAAGGTTTGGAGGCATTTAGATATGTAAAACTCATTTTATGGCCCGTAAGGGCAAAACCGACAATTACCGGATTAAGCCTACGACTATGAGTTATGCTCAGCCTAAAATTAATTAAAAATCTTCAAAAATCCCAAAATAATATATTACATCAGTGGGTAATAATTTTGATACCAAAAAGTAGGCTTAACTAGGTTATACGCTAATTACGCCGTTTTATTAACATAAAGCTTTCATTTTACGCTAACGAGCATAACTCTTAACCTACACCTCAAACTGATGTCAAATTTTGTATGCAAGATTAAATACCAGTAAGTAAGGTTTCTACTCTTTTACATTTCCAAAAATCACATTTTAAAGTGAAAAGGGCATAATGGTCAACATATGAGCAATTAACGGAATCATGCATATCAATTGGATAACTAATGATCCTAGGTGTATAATCACAGAGGGTTATACTAGCATGTAACCTGGTCCAAACAAAGCTCTAAGGCATTTCTAAAACATACCATAACGGGTCAGAACTGAAAGTCAAAGCGAAAGTCAAACTATGCGACTTTCGGTCCCGAACCGGGTTTCTACTGAAAATTATCGGGTTGAACATGTTTAGACATGTTCTTATACATATTACCAAGTTATATTAATGATCAAACAGGTTGTATATGTTCTACATGGCTAATTATGCATAAATTAGAAACTAAGTATCCTGTTGACTTTTTATTAGTAAGTTTGACCCGACATTTGACCTAGTTAGAGTGGGAATCAGGGGGAACCCTTTTGAGGGTTTATTACCCATATAATTACCAACTTATAACTACTTTTGATTCGAGATTTGACTGAGCCATTATTAATTAATCTCGAAGTCAAACCGTAATTACGACGGTTTGACTTTTAGCTAAATAACTAAGCTAAACTCAATAAAAGAAGGTTAAGCAAACTTACAAGAGTCCTATGAACGATTTGTGATCACTTGAGAGAAGACTTGAGCTCCAGAAGTGATCAGGAATGCAAGAGAAGGTGTGAAGAATAATGGTTGCAACTCATGGCCCTTTTATAGTGAATTTTTCACCACAAATTGTTGACAAGCAAGTCTATCACTGACCACAACTCATCAACATGTGTCCCTAAGTGCCTAGGACTGTTTAGGGGTCGCCCACAATGCAAAAATATCGATTAAAGGTCGGTTCTGCGCGTTTATAGGCTGTTGTTCATACTTTCTGTATCTGGGCGGTTAACGCGGCCCGCGTAAAAGACCTTAAGATCTTACGCGGCCCGCCTGGACCCTATGATCAGACAAAACGTTTTCAAGATGTTGCATCTCACCTCTTGGCCCTTCCGAAAGGTCAACTGACCTATTTCTTGCAATTTGAACCCTCTAATCTGACATATAAGGGCTTCAAGATTTGTACCCACTTTACTAAGTCCCTGGACACTTCTAGTTAACCCGAAAAGTCATAACTTTCAACGTTAACACTTTAACCCCTCGCATACGAATTTGATCATAACTTTCTCATACGATAACGAAACTTTATGAAATTTATATCATGCATTCTAGTGAGCATACTTAACAGTTACAAAGCTTCGGGTTTGTCAAAAGGTCACTCAGAGGTATAACTTAAGCATGTTGACACATTTAACCCCTGTAGTTTGTAATCTCTCACTTTTAGCTTCGCATGTTCCATGATTTATTCGTTTGATGCTATAAACATCATGTAGGGTTAATGTACAATATATTTATTCACTGTTGACATTTAGAACTCGTATTTTCATATACTTTTCATGTTTGTCAACTTTAGTCCTTTCATCACATTCTTTCACACGTTCAAACTTATGACACGTGTCAACACTTTATAGGACGTGAATTTTCGAGGTGTTACATCCTCACCCCCTTAAAATAAATCTCGACCCGAGATTTACTGAAATAAATAAGGGTACTTTTCTTTCATGGTGGATTCAACCTCCCACGTATATTCAGGACCTCTACGGGCATCCCATTTGACCTTTACAATAGGTACATGCTTCCTTCGAAGCTTCTTAACCTGTCGATCTTCAATCGACAATGGCTTTTCCACAAATTTCAAGCTCTCATCTATATGCACATCTGTATGTGGTATAACCAGTGATTCATCAGCGAAGCACTTCTTCAGATTGCAGATGTGGAACACATTGTGAATTCCACTGAGCTCTTCCGGTAAGTTTAACTTATAGGCAACTGACCCGACACGTTCGATAACCTCGAAAGGTCCTATATATCTCGGGCTTAGCTTGCCTTTCTTACCAAACCGCATCACCCCCTTCCAGGGTGATACTTTAAGCAACACTTTGTCGCCTACTTCGAAGTTAAAAGCTTTACGCTTTGGATCAGCGTAGCTCTTCTGCCTATCTCGGGCAGCTTTGAGACGGTCACGAATCTAGACAATCTTGTCCGTCGTTTCAAAGACTATCTCTGGTCCTGATAATTGGACATCTCCAACTTCCGCCCAACAAACTGGCGTTCTACACTTTCTACCGTATAAGGCCTTAAAAGGCGCAGCCTTTATGCTGGTGTGGTTGCTATTGTTGTAGGAGAATTCAATCAGAGGTAGGTGGTTATCCCAACTACCACCTAAATCAATTACACATGCACGTAGCATGTCTTCCAAAGTTTGAATAGTACGCTCACTCTGACCGTCTGTCTGAGGATGGTAAGCCGTACTAAAATTCAAACACGTGCCCAAAGATTGCTGGAAACTCTTCCAAAAATGTGACGTGTACCTAGTATCTCTGCCAGAGATAATAGACACAGGTATGCCATGTAAGGCTACAATCTTATCCACGTATAACTGGGCTAACATGTCGGAGCTATAAGTCTCCTTGATGGGTAAGAAATGTGCTGACTTAGTCAGTCTATCAACTATAACCCATATTGTATCATTTCCTTTCCTTGTCTTAGGTAACTTGGTGATAAAATCCATAGTTACCATTTCCCACTTCCACGTAGGAAGTTCAGGCTGTTGTAGCAAGCCTGATGGTTTCTGATGCTCGGCTTTGACTTACGCACATGTCAAGCATTTAGCTACATAGGTGGTACAGACTTTTTCAAGCCTATCCACCAATAATTTGCCCTTACATCCTGGTACATCTTATCAGCTCCAGGATGAACGGAATATTTAGAACTATGGGCTTCCTGGAGGATGACATCTCGAAGCCCTCCATAAATTGGAACCCATATTCGTCCATTTAATCTTAGAATTCTGTCCTTGCTAAGAGTTAACTGCTCCTCAGTTACCCCTAGCTTTTAGTTAGGATAGTTAGCTTCCAACATAGCTTCCTTCTATGCAGCTAACAACCTTTCAGTCAAACTGTTCTTTACCTCCATGCGCTTGGCATTGATTCGGATGGGTTTCACCCTCTCCTTTCGACTCAAGGCATCGGCGACTACATTCGCCTTGTCGGGATGGTATATGATTTCACAATCATAATCGTTTAAAGTCTCCATCCAACGGCGCTGCCTCATGTTTAATTCCTTCTGATTAAATAGATGTTGGAGGCTCTTGTGATCAGAATAGATCACACACTTGATTCCATATAGATAATGCCTCCACAGTTTTAGTGCGAATACAACGGCACCCAACTCCAAGTCGTGGGTGGTGTAATTCTTTTCATGCACTTTCAATTGACGTGATGCATAGGCAATAACCTTGCCTTTTTGCATAAGTACACACCCCATGCCAGTGTGGGATGCATCGCAGTAAACTACGAATTCTTCGATTCCATCAAGTAACGTCAGTACAGGAGCGTTGCTCAACTTCTGTTTAAGGATATCAAAGGACTCTTGCTGCTTAGGGCCCCAAATGAACTTTACTTTCTTCTTAGTCAAGGAAGTTAGGGGTGTAGCAATCCTTGAAAAATTTTCAATAAAACGCCTGTAATATCCTGCCAATCCCAGGAAGCTACGAATCTTTGTAGGCGTCTTTGGTTCTTGCCAGTTCATAACTGCTTCAACTTTAGCGGGATCCACTTGGATACCACGCTTACTCACCATATGTCCAAGGAATTGGACTTCTCGAAGCCAAAATTCACACTTGGAAAATTTGGCGTAGAGTTTCTCATGATGCAGGAGTTTGAGAATACATCGAAGGTGTTTCTCATGGTCAGCTTGGCTCTTCGAGTAGATAAGAATATCGTCGATGAAAACGATAACGAATTTATCTAAGTAAGGCTTGCATACGCAATTCATGAGATCCATGAACGCGGCAGGTGCATTAGTGAGCCCAAAAGGAATCACTAGGAACTCGTAATGACCATAACGAGTCCTAAATGCTGTTTTGTGCACGTCTTCATCTCTAACCTTCAGTTGATGGTAGTCTGACCTCAAGTCAATCTTCGAGAAATAACTTGCTCCTTGCAATTGATCGAACAAATCATCGATCCTGGGCAAAGGATACCTATTCTTTATCGTGACCTTATTAAGCTCACGATAATCGATGCACAGACGCATCGATCCATCCTTCTTCTTGACAAACAAGACTGGTGCTCCCCAAGGAGACGAACTAGGTTTTATGAAACCTTTAGCTAGCAATTCATCCAGTTGTGTTCTTAATTCCTTCATCTCCGTTGGTGCCAACCTATAGGGTGCTCTAGCAACTGGTGCTGCTCCGGGGATGATATCAATCCTGAATTCCACTTGCCTATCTGGTGGCAAACCAGGTAGTTCTTCCGGAAAAGCTTCTGGGTATTCAGAAATTACAGGGATGTCTTCTATCTTTGGTTTAGGCTCATCTATAATCACTTGTGCCTTGTAGATGACACAACCCTTCTTTAAACATTTTGAAGCCTTGAGCATAGTCACTTGCTCAGGCAGTCCATACTGGGTATCTCCCCGAATGGTAAGTGATTCACCAGACGGAGTCTTTATCACCACTTGTTTCTTGTTGCAGACAATTTGGGCCTGGTTATGAGATAACCAGTCCATACCCAGAACTATGTCAAAACCGGCCAACTTAAAGGGAAGTAGAGACAGAGGAAAAGAATGGTTCTTAATGGATATAACACATCCATCTAACACAGTTGAGACGGTTTCTAATGTTCCATCTGCTAACTCCACCTCATAATCCACACTTAAGGTTTTGACAGGTAATTTCAACCATTCACAAAACTTATTATCTATGAAAGATTTATCAGCGCCTGAATCAAAAAGTACTCTTGCATAGACATCATTTACAAGGAAAGTACCTGTAATAACGTTGTCGTCTAGAACCGCTTCCTTTGCGTCCATTCTGAAGACCCTAGCATTGGTCTTCTTGGCCTCTTCAGGCTTTTTGGCGTATTTAGGGCAGTTGGTTTTAATGTGCCCCTTTTCATTGCAACTGTAGCAAGTTGCATCCTTCAGCTTGTTGCAATCCAAGGTCTTGTGGTCCTTGGACTTGCATATACCACAAGCATAGGTTTTTGACTGAGTCTGTGAGTTCGACTCAAGTCTGCACTTTCCAAAGTGTTGTTTCTTGCAAATCTTGCATTTGGGCTTCTCACCAGAATGGTGCCCATCTTTCCTTGACTCAGATCCTTTCTTGTTGTCACCGTTCCCACGGTGCTTCTTGTTCGATCTCCGTGAACTATCATCTTCACGTTTTCTCTTCTCAGCCTCCTTATTCCTCAGCGATCTTTGCCTGACCGCATCTAAAGTGAGGGACAAGGATATGTCAGCTACAGATCTAAAAGTAGCTGGCCGAGAAGCCTTCACGCTTGCCTTGATTTCCGGGGCTAAACCACCGATAAAACGAGCTATTCTTTTTGGTTCCGGGGTTACTAGATACGGAACTAACCGGGACATCGTGTTGAAGCTCGTGAGGTAAGCTTGACAGTCAAGGTTTGTCATAACCAATGATAGAAAATCAGCCTCTATCTTCTCAACCTCATGCTGGGGGCAGTAATTCTCCCTGATGAGGGCAACAAATTGATCCCATGACATGTTGTATAATGGGATTTTCTCGGTGGCTTGAATCAGTGATCTCCACCATGCTAAAGCTTCACCCTTAAATGATTGCGACACAAACTTGACCACATCTCTCTCAGCGCATCCGCTGATATCCACAACCGTATCCATCTCATCCAGCCACGTCATACAGTCAATGGCTCCCTTCTCCCCAGTGAAATCCCGGGGTTTGCAGGAAACAAAATATTTATAAGAGCAACCCTTGTCACGGGGTCCTTGGTTTAGTACAACCTGTTGAGATGGAGCACTGTGGTGGTTCGAGGAGTGTCGATCATCATCTTTCTTCAGTTCTTCCTTCTTCGAAGGAGGCTTTGCATGCGGCGTAGATAGGGTCCTACTTCGAGTCCCACTATACTCTTCGTACTGCCGTTCCAATGCCTCTGTAACTGCGTCATCTATCAACGCTTTCAATTCAGCACCCGTTAAATTTACTCGGGCATTATCGATATTCTCCACTGGATGGCTATTAATTTCATCTGAGTTAGCCATTTTAATTGAACTGTTACAGAAAACAAGGACAATAGTTTATTTGGGAGTTTATTATGGAATTGCCCCTTAGGGTAATTCATTAACCATGGTAAACAGAGACCATATTTGGTTAATTTATTAATCATATTTATTTAGGATTTCTAGTATAATTTATCCTAATTATAAAACAACAACAGTTTTATTTGTGGCACAAAAGGCCTAGTCACATGGACACTTTTAATTTATACGTTATGATTTCAGAGAATCAAAATATGAAGGTTTGAACCTAGTTCATTACCTTTATCTGACAGGGAGTCATTGCTACCACTGTCTTTTTGGCTCATATGGAAATGAGCAGGGCCCGTAGGCATTATATTACCACGTATGGTCAAAATATGATCATCACAATTGATGATCTAATCCCATGATTCAGAGATCATTAAATTGGGTTAGGGATCTTTTAAAGAATCCAATAATAAGAATGACGTGTGTGATTTTAATGGATCACATATGCCAGGAGCGTTAACATGTTTACAGATGTTAACAGGGATTTGAATCTTTTAAACAGGTCTTACCATCTTGGCCCGGTCTTATAATGACCCGAAGGCTAGGTTTCACTCTTTAAGATTCTTATTCAATATTTAATAGGCAGATTATAAAAATGATTTTGATTCATTTCTTATAATATATTTATGCAGATAATAGCAAAAATGAAATTTATAACTTACATTCCATTAATTTATCAAAAGGTTACACGTCGCCCTAAACGGGACTTTTTAAATAACAAACTTACCCACGCAGGGGTTTAAACAAGGATTTACCCACGCAGGGGCTTAACAACAAACATCATAATAGTCCACGCAGGGACTTACACAAATAACATAATAGTCCACGCAGGGACTTAAACAATAACATACCCTCGTAGGGGTTAACAGAAAGATAGACCCACGTAGGGGTCAAAACAAACAAACATACCCACGCAGGGGTTTATACAGCAAGATTGGCCCACGCAGGGGCTCAACAACAATTGGAAGGATTTAGTGGTCCTTCTTGCTCTTCCCTTTGATCAGGCTTGTCAATCCTTGGAAGAAGCTTTGTCTCTCCCTGCGGTCGCGATGAAAGTCTCGCTCAACCTGATCCAGTCTCTGTAGGATTTCCTCCCGTTCTGGGGGAGAAAACTGTGGCGGCTGCGATTGCGTCCGTATAATCGGTCTGGCAGGTATCTGGTACCCATGAGTTGGGTACCCTACTCCCCATGGGTCTCCATATGGTCCTTGGGTGTTATAGTTAGTCGCTACCAAGTATGGGTCGGCTTCGGCGTAGTTGTAGTTGGTGTGCACTGGCTGTTCAAACGGGTTGTACGCCATGGAACCCGTGTATGCAGGAATTGGGTTATCAAAACCCATAGGCGGTGGTTGCGGTGCAACTGGGTGCGAAGGTCCACCCATTTGTGGGTCCTCCTGAAGTGGTGGGTAATGGCTGCCACTTGATTGGCGTGGAGAACTAAAATGAAAGTCTCCCGCTCGCGCAGACATACGTGCGCCTGTCCTCCTACGTCTCGGCGGTTGAGGAGGTGCCGGTTGAACTGGTGGCGGTGGAGGTGGTGGCGTGACTGCCACAAACCGTGAATCCACAGAGGGATCCTGCTGCTGCTGCTGTTGCTGCTGAGGCGGTGAATGGTGAGGAGGTGTATAATACCATTCGTGCCTGGTAAACATAGCTTGAAAGCTGTCTGGACCACCATAGGGTGATCCGTGGAAAGAAGATCCGTCAGAGATCTCTATCGGGTGGTTTGGTGTACCACTGGCAAGTTCGACGGGGTCCGTATCCTCGTCCATATCATCCGCGTGATCTCTAGAGAAATGATCGTCTGGCCCCAGTGGGTTAAAACCCGCTGGTTCTGGTATGTAATTGGCCGGGTTAAACCGGCCCCTGAAGACAGGAGTAGGGTCTCCCAAAGAGTGGTGCGATAAGGATCGCTGTAACGGTATGTATGAAGGTTGAGGGTTGTTGGGCTCATACTCCGACTGTGGCCCATAAGGGTTATGAACAGGAGGTGTTGAACTGTGTGAGACCGACCGTCTATCCGGCTCGAAGAGGTTCCTCCAGTTCTGCCGGGGATCGTCACTCTCGGTGGTGGAAAGAGCTCGCACATTCGAAGGTCCTGCCTCGTTGTCATTGGGGGCGGTGATTGGCCCCTTTCCACGTCCTCTTCTTCTAAAGAATCTTGGTGGCATTTTGTTAATCCTGTCAATATAGCATGAGATAACAACAACAATATATAAAAATTTAAAGGACAAAACAAAAAAACCAAACAAGGTAGAATTTGTCCTATGTTATTTGTCTAGACTCGAAAGTTTAGATATGTGCAATTGTGAAACTGAAATTAAACACAAAAGGCTAGTGTTTAATTCACTCAGTGTTGGCTCTGATACCAACCTGTCACACCCCGATTTCCACGTGTCACCGGTGCGCCCGGTAGGGGAGTATCGTGACGTGGTTGGCAACATAATAGTCAAACAACACAACATAAAAATATGCACAGCGGAAGTAAATGAAAAGATGTAATTCAACGGAATTTAATATTGTAATATCATGTATCACAACAGTCGATTGTTTATCCACAGACGGATCGAAATTAAATAATAGTTCAACAGACTTTAGGCATCTTAAGCTTGCGAGACTTCTAGTGATGCGAAGGAGAAATCCCAGCCAATTACGCTTAGTACCTGCATTTAATCTTTTTGGGAAAATACGTCAGTTTACACTGGTAAATACTATCAACTGACTCATTTTAGAAAATGATTGAAAATTGATTTGGATGCACGTGGCATAAACATTTTATTTAACTTGGGAGAATTATTTAAATATATAATCTTGTGAACGAATTACATGTTCCTTGTGCGTTCAGTAGCCCGGATCATGTCCGGGTTAAAGATCAATAGACACACCACATTATTCTTTTGTGCACTGACGGGTGTACGCCTACACCCCGCGCTTAAGTCGTGGCCATTTCGTAAAATGATGCCAAGGATATCCGGGACATGGTCATTAACCCCCCAAAGGCTTTAAGTAACAAGACTATTTAAACGAGCCGATCAAATTATTCAATTAACCACCCAACGATGGAAGATTTGATGCCCGATCAAGCGGTATTCTATATACCGTAACCCAAGCCCGTATAGGGAAAATAAGCTAAAAGTATTTACCTGAGCAATGTAATAGTCACAATAAGCAAAATGCACGTAGCTTTTACTGGTACTCCTAATCTGGAACGAAGGTTTATAATAACCTATTAGAATCCTAACGGGTCTTTAATTAAGCTTAAGCTTAGACCGGTTAGTTTCAAAGATACGGTTCGTACGCACGATTAAGCGATGACCTGATAGAATGTGATTTGGACCCAACAAGTATGAAGACTTGTTTAATATGGGTATATTATACACATTCTGGATTTTGAGATAAAACCGATAAGGTTCGACCCGTTTAGGCTAGTTTATGTAAACTAGTTACATAAACCGAACCGAACGCGTAATAAGCGTAACGGGTAATAATGAGAGCCATTTACAGGTTTCCTAAGTTAATATGCTCCAAATATGTTGTGACATCAGTAAGATATTATTTATTATGCCCGAAATGAATTTAAACACAAACTATGCCTCGTAGGGGTAGTTTGGTCATTTATAAGGTGATAAAAGAGTTTAAGTAATATCCTGAGTTACAGGTCTGATGTAATCAGCAAAGATAATCAATTTGCTAAGTTATATCAGTAGGGTATTGTATATATGTGAAATTTATTAGTTATAACCAACTATGCACCGTAGGGGCATTTTGGTAATTTCACATAAGCCGAAAAGCTCAAAACTGAAGTCTGAGTTTAAGGACTTTTGCTTACTGTCAAAATATTATAATTTGCCTCAAATATCAGTAGGTATCACCCTTTGTATGTTTAAAATAGTTTTAGTACATACTATGCGTTAAAAACGCTTAAAAAGGCGATTAGAAGCCGTTTCCGGGTTCTATATAGAAATCTGATATTTTTATTTTTCCAGAGGGTTTAAAATAATTTATTTATCATTTAGACTCAGTAGCAAAAGGTTTGGAGGCGTTTAGATACGTAAAACTCATTTTATGGCCCGTAAGGGCAAAACCGACAATTACCGGATTAAGCCTACGACTATGAGTTATGCTTAGCCTAAAATTAATTAAAAATCTTCAAAAATCCCAAAATAATATATTACATCAGTGGGTAATAAGTTTGATATCAAAAAGTAGGCTTAACTAGGCTATACGCTAATTACGCCGTTTTATTAACATAAAGCTTTCATTTTACGCTAACGAGCATAACTCTTAACCTACACCTCAAACTGATGTCAAATTTTGCATGCAAGTTTAAATATCAGTAAGTAAGGTTTCTACTCTTTTACATTTCCAAAAATCACGTTTTAAAGTGAAAAGGGCATAATGGTCAACATATGAGCAATTAACGGAATCATGCATATTAATTGGATAACTAATGATCCGAGGTGTATAATCACAGAGGGTTATACTAGCATGTAACCTGGTCCAAACAAAGCTCTAAGGCATTTCTAAAACATACCATAACGGGTCAGAACTGAAAGTCAAAGCGAAAGTCAAACTATGCGACTTTCGGTCCCGAACCGGGTTTCTACTGAAAATTGTCGGTTTGAACATGTTTAGACATGTTCTTATACTTATTACCAAGTTATATTAATGATCAAATAGGTTGTATATGTTCTACATGGCTAATTATGTATAAATTAGAAACTAAGTATCCTGTTGACTTTTTATTAGTAAGTTTGACCCGACATTTGACCTAGTTAGAATGGGAATCAGGGGGAACCATTTTGACGGTTTATTACCCATATAATTACCAACTTATAACTACTTTTGATTCGAGATTTGACTGAGCCATTATTAATTAATCTCGAAGTCAAACCGTAATTACGACAGTTTGACTTTTAGCTAAATAACTAAGCTAAACTCAATAAAAGAAGGTTAAGCAAACTTACAAGAGTCCTATGAACGATTTATGATCACTTGAGAGAAGACTTGAGCTCCAGAAGTGATCAGGAATGCAAGAGAAGGTATGAAGAACAATGGTTGCAACTCATGGCCCTTTTATAGTGAATTTTTCACCACAAATTGTTGACAAGCAAGTCTATCACTGACCACAACTCATCAACATGTGTCCCTAAGTGCCTAGGACTGTTTAGGGGTTGCCCATAATGCAAAAATATCGATTAAAGGTCGGTTCTGCGCGTTTACAGGCTGTTGTTCGTACTTTCTGTATCTGGGCGGTTAACGCGGACCGCCTGGACCCTATGATCAGACAAAACGTTTTCAAGATGTTGCATCTCACCTCTTGGCCCTTCCGAAAGGTCAACTGACCTATTTCTTGCAATTTGAACCCTCTAATCTGACATATAAGGGCTTCAAGATTTGTACCCACTTTACTAAGTCCCTGGACACTTCTGGTTAACCCAAAAAGTCATAACTTTCAACGTTAACACTTTAACCCCTCGCATATGAATTTGATCATAACTTTCTCATACGATAACGAAACTTTATGAAATTTATATCGTGCATTCTAGTGAGCATACTTAACAGTTACAAAGCTTCGGGTTTGTCAAAAGGTCACTCAGAGGTATAACTTAAACATGTTGACACATTTAACCCTGTAGTTTGTAATCTCTCACTTTTAGCTTCGCATGATCCATGATTTATTTGTTTGATGCTATAAACATCATGTAGGGTTAATGTACAATATATTTATTCACTGTTGACATTTAGAACTCGTATTTTCATATACTTTTCATGTTTGTCAACTTTAGTCCTTTCATCACATTCTTTCACACGTTCAAACTTATGACACGTGTCAACACTTTATAGGACGTGAATTTTCGAGGTGTTACAGATTGTTTAGATCGCTTACCTTACGACCCTATATAAGCACTAAACTAAAAGTGACGAGCTAAGCATGTTAAAACATGCTTAACTAAGTTTAGAAAACAGGTTTGGTATCAAAACAAACGGTTTTGATACCTAAGAGTAGTTTGGTTACAAAATACGCAATAACACGCATTTTGGCCGAAACTACGACTCGTCACTGAGCCTAGATAACGTGCTAATAAGTAGGTATAGTCACTAGGGACTATGACTATCGTGATTACACTCACGTTATGAAGTTCAAACGAACTTCGCATTGACCATACACTGGTCAACGCAGAAAGTCAAACATAGTTCGACTTTCGGGCTAGAAAAGCGATAAAAGAACGAAGGAACACTTACAAAGGGTCCCCGCTAGTAAATCTTGATCGAATAGCTCAGGTATGAAGTGATTGGCTTCAACTTAGAGCACTTTTGATCAGATTTGTGAGGAATGAGTGAAGTTGAGGTGGGTATTTATAGTAAATGGACAACCGTTAGGATCGTTTATTGAATAACGTGCCTTGATCTCACCCGTACACTTGTCGGAATGTTATGGTAACTCATTTGCCCCCACCATCAGAGATTAACATGTGGCATTGGCCTTAGGAGTGTTTAAAAGCCATTAATCAGCAGCCAAAACAATTTTCTACATCTGACCCCTGCTTGCGCACCGTAAGGTCCTGAGTGTTGAGGTGCGCAAGGACCTTGCAGATCAGAAAGTTTGAAAAATGGCAGAACAGACCCCTGAAGCTCCAAACTTGCTATTTGATGCACTTTTGACACGTTTAAGCCCCGTTAACCCCATTTCAAAGATCTAAAATGAAGTTAAAGTATAGGGAACTTAAAATGTGCTAAAAATATCTCGGATGTCGGTTCGTTTGGCCGTACGATTGCGTTGTTCGCTTAATTACGACGGAATGCGCATAAGCGCGAAAAACGATCCAAATTGCGCGACGAATGGATCTTTCTCATGCCAAACACTAAAATAAAATATTTTAGTGCTTACATAAATTTTTGGATGTTCGGATGTATTCAGAATGCAAGATATGCGCGAAAGTGCAAACTTGTGCACTTTTTGACGCTTTTAGTCCCTGAATGACCCAAAAGTTTATTTTAGCACACCGAACCCCTCAAAGCCTATTTCTAAGCTATGTAAAGGATATTTATGGTATGTTTAACTTATGTTCATGTTACGGAATGTCTGTTACAGTTCAAATTGGCATACTTTCACAGTTTGTCAAATTTAGTCCCTGTAAGCGAATTAACTTGATTTTGCCATACCAAAGCCTTCAAAACTTATTTCTAAGTTATGTAAAGGTTATTTAAGGTATGTTAAGCCTATTTCACTATTTCGTAGTGTTCGTTGCATTAAACTAGTTATATTTACGCATCAATGCGCGTATAACCCTCCAGAAAGCGATTTAAAGCTTGAAATCGAACAAGGATTGATATGTGCAAATGATACACATATTTGTACAAATCCCAAGTAGGCAATATTTCATTGGTTTGATATTTGTTTGATGGTCGCAGTGACCCAGGTGTCACAGTCTCCCCTACTTTAGGAAATTTCGTCCCAAAATTTTATTTAGAGGAAACTTGTGAGAGTTTAAAACATGGAGTTGAGAAGATCGAACAACATTGGTTAGGGTTCTGAACTTCTAGTAACTTTAATAACATCATGCTTGCAATGTAAGAGGGATACTTATATACAAGTATATGAAGCGTCATTGGTGCGTCCACCGTACCTCCATTACATCGTTCTCATTTTGTTGTTGTTGTCACTATCGGTTCTTACACATAATAAATCTTACTGGGTTTCTGTGTACTAAATTTCATAATTATGTACGCGTCCATAATTAGGCACTTCCTTGCATAGTTCACACAGTCTACTTTATAATGTGTAGGAGAAAACCAAATGAACAAACCTGTGATGAGTGTGACTAGACCACCATAGGGTCCCTTTTATTAAATCAATAAATGATTTTTATAGACAACCAAGGAGTCTTTTCAGCTTATATCATCACATGTCATTCTTAACCAGATTTTTGAATCAATCTTTTTTACTAGACCACTAAACGGGTCTCTTATGAATCATGGAGTGGTACTATATAATCCAAGGGTCTTAACTATTACATAGAAGCCCATTAAGGATTTAAGGTAGTACCTTTTTGAATATCCTACTACGAATCCCTCATATGAAGATATGAAAGATTCTACGAGGATTTGGATAACGAATACCCAGAGTATAAAACACAAAATGCATAAAAGAAAACACAAGATGCATAAACACATAGTCATATAACCACAAAGATTGTTTATCTAGATCTTTAATTTGTTAATTAGTTTTGCTAACAGAGCACATGTATTTAAAGCACACTAGGAATCCATCTCGTGGATTTCATTTGGTACTTTAAACATTATCAAGAATCTAACTATAAAGATAGAAAGATTTTTTAAAGAAAAATTCGATTTCGATTATAAGGAACCGAATTGTTCGAATTTAGGTACATAAGGAATCCAATTAAGGACTCTGATTTGAATGATAATCATCCACAAGGGTCTAATTGTGAAGATAAAAAGATCCCATATTGATTTTAGAAGTTGAAGATGTTTTGAAAGCTTGCACTGGATGTGCTTAAGTCAAAACATGAAGTAAAAATGCTTATGAAGTTGAGATGCTAGATATGCCAAGGTGACATATGAAGCGAAATTTGAAGGTGAAGTCAATGTATGAAGAAAATATTTTTGAAAACTATGCATGGGGTTCTTAAAAAAAAATGTGTTCAATGTTTTTGAAACCTTATATATAATACCTTTGAAATCATAAAGTAGGTGTATTAGGTAGGTATATATTTATAAAAAAAAATTGTTTTAAAATCATGCGAGATGAATTTTGAAATTATGTATATGGTTTTTGAAAACATGAATGATGCTTTTCGAAATCAAGCACTTGATAAGAAAATGTACTGTGTTAATATTGTTTTCAAACTATATGAAACATTTTGAAATTATGAAGGTTGTTTTTGAAAGCATAGCCAATGTTTTTGAAATAACCTAGACAATGCATTTAAAAAAAATTGTTTTCAAACTATATGAAATGTTTTGAGATCATGAAGATTGTTTTTGAAATACTTGTACCGTGTATGTTGCCAAAATCAAAACGTAATGGGTATGAGATTTGAAAATACCCTTAGTTATCTAACCAAGGATTCAAAGGCACAGATGTGCAGAAGCATGATTACTCATAATGTCACTTTATTTTCTGTACTTTGTTTCTTAGAGTGAAACGAGTACTTAAAATTTTCGAGGGAATCATGAGCGATCATTTGAAAGAGAGAATCACAAGAGTAGTTTGTAAGGAACATAGTTACTTAATACAGGTATCATAGAGAATTTCCATTTACTCATGTAACTACACTTGTATATCAGAATTGTGAACAACAATTTATTTATAATCAAAACAGAGTGTTTCACATTACAAGAAATAGAAGAAACAAAAGCATAAGACAACAACATCTTCTAATCAGCCAACTGCTCATCCGTGGGTTGGATTTGCCTTAGCAAGCTTTGGGCATTTATTCACGAAATGACCCATCTTGCCACAGTTGTAGCACGATCCAGGCTGAAAGCGAGCTTGAGCAGGATTGGCTTGTGGTTGATTTGGACCACCTTGGTTCGGGTTACATCGACAAGCACTTGCCAGGTGACCAATTCGCCCACATGATACACACAGACGACATTGTAAGTGAGCTTGGTGATGCCCATTACATTTGTCGCATTTTGGTGCAGTACCGGCATAAGGTTTCCTAGCAGGAGGTTGAGCAGTAGCAAGGTTTATAACAACTTTGTTTTGGATAGCAAAGTGGCGTATGTTAACCAAATGTCCCTGCCGTCCACAGTAGGTACATTTGGAGCAGGGTATGAGGTTTGAATGATGACGGTTGCATCGTTTGCACAGAGGAACACCTCCTTTGTATGGCTTCCTAGCAGGGGGTTGAGCTGGTTGGTTGGGGACGACTTTACTATTGTGAGCGACCATGGCGAAGTTCTGAGAAGCCTTTCGCTTCTTTGACTTCTTAGGGGATCGTTCATCCATGGTCTTTGATTCCTCAGTTGGTTTCTTGGCTGGTGGTGCTGGCTTGACTTCTGCTTCCTTTGGTGACTCTTGAGTGGCTTCATTGTTGAGACGAGACATGGCAATTCCTAATTCCACAGTCTTCAGGATCACTTTGCCTATTTGCTGGGCAAATTTGGCAGTCTGCTTGGATATCTACGCATCGTTGCGATGAAGAGACATTCTGGAGGAAATGAAGGATATAGGAGGAAACAAATGAAATGTTATCGGAAAATAAAACAAAACAGAATAGCAATGCATAAGAATTTGCGATCATTTGTTTGTTACTTAAGGCAAACAAATGAGACGGTGACAAATCAAAGTAAGCGGATCATATTAATGTATCACTGAAGACATGCTCGCCTATAAGTGAACACTCACCCCAAGAGTTCCCAGGTAAGAGTGACTGGTCCGATACTGCAGATTTGTACGAACACTCTAGCCTTCGACAGAAAACTCAGGGTACAGGCATTCACTCTTCCAGTTTGCACGTGTTCACTTTATACGACCCAAACTTTGACGAGATTTGAAAACTTAGAGGGTTCAAAACCTTATAACAAAGGGTTCAAAACCTTACAATAGAGGGTTCAAAATCTAGTAATCAATCATCCTAGAACAGATGATTAGTTTTCAAAGCGGTTTTGAAATTTATGTTCTTGTTGTGGTTGTCGCCTAAGGATAGGTGACGGTATTGTTTTATGACTAAACGCAAGTAAACTCGTGTTAGGGTCCTAGGAAGGTTATAGACTAGGTCAAAGCATTACTAATAACCTAATTCCCTATAACCATGAGCTCTGATACCAACTTTTCTGTCACACCCCGACCACGTAAAACAACAAAACGTGGCGGAAACGTCGGGGAGTGTTGTAACAGAAACATTGTTTCATAACACATGGAATTTGAAATATTGTTTTATTGATTAAAAGAGTTACAATGTCTTGACAATCAAAGAAATATAACATAAATAACTAGTCTTGCATCTTTTATTGTCACTAAGGCCCAAGTCCGCCTAAGTGTATCTTGATAAATCCTATGCATCATATCCTGAAACACATGTGAAAATAGGTACGTCAGCATAAAAATGCCTGTGAGATACATAGGTTTTGTGAAAATAGGATTCATGACTTGTAAGTTTAGAAAAAAGTTGTTTAGCAAAAGTCAGTCATGAACCTTGTAAATTGATTTGTTTTGTAAATCGTTTGAAAAACAATAAGTTCAGATGATATGTATAAATATGAGAATAATGTATGGTTAAATGAATAACCAAGTAAAATGAGTTTGTATAAGATAAGTTGTTTGTAAAACAATGTCTTGTGAAAAGTATGTTATTTGTATAAAATGTTATATGTCTCAAATTGAAATGATGCAAATAACACTACGATACCATACAAGCACTTATATATAGGAAGTACCAGCGGCGTATCCACCATACTTGTATCGTATTACACACGCCTCGTTACTTAAATCACTTACCCAAACCAAACCACCAAAGTAAAATGTTTATGTATAATCAAATGTCAAAAATGTTTTGTGTATATCAATGTCAAAATGTTTATGTATAATGTAAATCATGAATTGTGTATGTAAATGTCAAAATGTTTATGTATGGTAAGTGAAATATATCAACTAAACCATATGTAAAATGCACAAAAACAAGGTATTGAAGTAAAACATGGTTTAAATCAAAGTTATGTTTTGTGTAATAAATGCATGCTATAGCCCTTTTAGTAAAGGTTATCAAAAGATGTATTCGGATTCGGTCATTCCTTACGTCCAAACAAACCCCAGATTTCAGGAATGGGATTTGTCAAGTCCTATGGTACCACTACCTACTACCGAGCGGCATGATCGGTGTTAATGAATGTACATTGTCCCATTTAAACAAACCAAATGTCATACTAAAATGTAAGCATGTGATGAATAATAAAAGTACTAAGTATACACACAATGGGCATACATAGCATAGCATAAAATGTAATGTAAAATAATGTACTAAGTACGCACACAATGGGCATACATAGCATAAAATGTAATGTAAAATAATGTACTAAGTACGCACACAATGGGCATACATAGCATAAAATGTAATGTAAAATAATGTACTAAGTACGCACACAATGGGCATACATAGCATAAAACACAATGAAATCATGTACTATAAATGTACTAATGAACATAGCAAGTATATGATGTGAAAACAGGAAAGCATGAAAGTAACAAGTAGGCACATGTGTTCCACCCCAAAATGTTTGGAAAATAGTAAAAGAGGGGTCTATGTACTCACTTGAGATTGCTTAGTAGTCCTTGAGTAATAACCAAACAATGCTAGAGATCACGGGTATTAAACGACACCTAATATAGGTAACTACATTAATAAACCGGACCTATAATCGGAGGATTGGATAGTATGAGGTTTCGTAAACCAAATGAGTATTGGAACTCATATGATATGGTTTAACAAAGTCCACATACTAAAATGAAACCTAACCTAAGTGCTTACGACCCATTACGACCCGTTTAGGTAGCTTATGCTACTTTAACGCGTCGTTCGCGTAAAACGCGTTTGGAACGCCTAACTAGCCCTATGATAAGTAAAATATGCCTTAACATGTCTAATATTGTTGCCAAATCAGTTTAGATATCAAAAGTTATGTTACATATGCTTAATATGAATTTTGGCGTAAAAAGGGCATTTTGGTAATTTACCTAAGGCATATATACTACCTATCATACAACTATCTAAACATCATTACCATAAGGTATAACCTCGGAAGGTTATTCCCTATACAACTATGGTCACCTAATGTGTTTGGTCGGATCCTAATGATCGACCAAACGGGTCGGGTTCGAAAGTATAAGCGATTGTTTAGATCGCTTACCTTACGACCCTATATAAGCACTAAACTAAAAGTGACGAGCTAAGCATGTTAAAACATGCTTAACTAAGTTTAGAAAACAGGTTTGGTATCAAAACAAACGGTTTTGATACCTAAGAGTAGTTTGGTTACAAAATACGCAATAACACGCATTTTGGCCGAAACTACGAGTCGTCACTGAGCCTAGATAACGTGGTAATCAGTAGGTATAGTCACTAGGGACTATGACCATCGTGATTACGCTCACGTTATGAAGTTCAAACGAACTTCGCATTGACCATAAACTGGTCAACGCAGAAAGTCAAACATAGTTCGACTTTCGGGCTAGAAAAGCGATAAAAGAACGAAGGAACACTTACAAAGGGTCCCCGCTAGTAAATCTTGATCGAATAGCTCAGGTATGAAGTGATTGGCTTCAACTTAGAGCACTTTTGATCAGATTTGTGAGGAATGAGTGAAGTTGAGGTGGGTATTTATAGTAAATGGACAACCGTTAGGATCGTTTATCGAATAACGTGCCTTGATCTTGTAACACCTGTGCCTTCACGGCTATCAAACAAATACCGAACCAATGAAATATTATATTTCATACTTGGGATTTGTAAAAATATGTGTATCATTTGCACATATCAATTTTTTTGTTCAATTTCAAACTCTAAATCGCTTTCTGGAAGGTTATACGCGCACCAATGCGTAAATATAACCAGTTTAATGCAACAAACACTCCGGAATAGTGACATTGGCTTAACATACCTTAAATAACCCTTACATAACTTAGAAATAAGTTTTGAAGGCTTTGGTATGGCAAAAACAAGTTAATTCGTCTACAGGGACTAAATTTGACAAACTGCGAAAGTATGCCAATCTGAACTGTAACAGACATTCCGAAACATGACCATAAGTTAAACATACCATAAATATCCTTTACATAGCTTAGAAATAGGCTTTGAGGGGTTCGGTATGCTAAAACAAACTTTTGGGTCATTCAGGGACTAAAAGTGTCAAAAAGTGCACAAGTTTGCATTTTCATGCATAACTTACGTTCTGAATACATCCGGACATCCAAAAATTTATGTAAGCATGACTATATTATGCTTTAGTGTTTGGCTTGCCAAAAATCCATTCGTTGCGTCATTTGGATCGTTTTTCGCGCTTGTGCGCATTCCGTCGTAATTAAGCGAACATCGCGTTCGTACGACCAAACGAACCAACACCCGGCATATTTTTAGGCATTGTTTAGGCAACATTTTAGGGCCTTAAAGTTGGCTTTAAGGGCCTTAGAAGTGCCAGAAATGGGCTTAAACACGTGCAGGGACTGAAACTGTCATTTCTGAAACATGTTGGCTGATCAGGCAGGCCAGGCGGCCCGCAATATATTTGTCTGATCCTGAAGCGGGCCGCGTCCGACTATCAGACCAGATTAACTGCATTTAACAGCAGATTGCAGCTGTTTGATTCACACCCACACATTCTCAATTGCTTAGTCAGCTGATAAGGATCATTTTTTTAGTCACCGTAAGGTTCCAACACTTGTACGGATGCGATTAAAGCACGGTTTCCATGAAACGATCTTAACGGTGGACCGAAAACTATAAATACCCCATGCCCCCCATTGCTCAAATCACTAGAATTTTGATTTGAGAAACTCTAAGTTGAAACCATTGTTTCATACCTGAGATTCTTGAATCGAGATTAGCATTCGGGGACCCTTCGTAAGTATTCTTTCGTTCTTTTCTTTCTTTTACTGCTTTTCGAGTCAGAAAGTCAAACTTTGTTTGACTTTCAGCGTTGACCAGCTTATGGTCAATGCGAAGTTCGTTTGAACTTCGCATCGTGATTGTAATCACGTTGGTTATAGTCCTTTGGGACTATGCCTACTGATTACCACGTTGTCTAGGGTCGTAGGGTAAGCGATCTAATAAATCGCTTATACCTCGAAGATGCATGCTCACATAGGACTGGACAAGGCCTTAGTGACTTAATAACAATGATAGACTATGTTTAAATTGTGTAATTAGATTTCCAGACGATGTAATTATTCAATGTTTAATAAAACGAAACACTTTTTGGTATCCATGGTTATGAAACATTAATTCTGTTACAACACTCCCCGACGTTTCCGCCAAGTTTTGTATGTTACACGTGGTCGGGGTGTGACAGAAAAGATGGTATCAGAGCCAATGGTTATAGGGAATTAGGTTATTAGTAATGCTTTGACCTAGTCTATAACCTTCTTAGGACCCTAACGCGAGTTTACTTGCGTTTAGTCATAAAACAATACCGTCACCTATCCTTAGGCGACGACCACAACAAGAACATAAATTTCAAAACCACTTTGAAAACTAATCATCTATTCTAGGATGATTGATTACTAGGTTTTGAACCCTCTGTTATAAGGTTTTGAACCCCTTTGAGTTTTCAAAAAAATCTCGTCAAGCTTTTGGGTTTTAAATAATGTGAACACGTGCAAACTGGAAGGGTGAATGCCTGTATTCTGGGTTTTCTGTCTAGGCAAGCACTTCGTATACATCTCATCAGACGCGAGACCAGTTGTGCTTACCTGGGAATTCTTGGGATGAGTGTTCACTTATAGGCGAGCATGTCTTCGCGATACATTATTTTTGACCCATTTACTTTGATTAGTCACTGTGTGTCGTTTGTTGCTTTGTAGTAACAAACAAATGATCACTATCCTTGCTTTCATCAGATTAGTTTCATCTCATTCTTTTCGTCTAATTCTCTCACTCGTTTCCTTTCATGTTTTCTCTTTTAGAATGCCTCCTCGACGCGAAAACCAGATAGCGACTGCCGAATTGGCAGAAATCATTGCGCAGCAAATGGCTGCTCAATTCCCAAACCTCTTTGCTCAATGGAACCAAGCCAACAACAACAACAATGTTCCATGCAAATACAAGGATTTTAACCAGGCTAAACCACTCAAGTTTAGTGGTTCTGAAGGAGCGACTGGGCTTCTTCAATGGTTCGAGAGCATTGAGAATACTTTCCGCCACGTACAGTGTCCTGACAATCGCAAGGTCGAGTTTTCTTCGAGTGTGTTTCAGAAGAGGGCTCTCACATGGTGGAACGGGGTTATGAGGGATCGTGGTGCAGAAGTTGCTCTAGCACAGACATGGGCTGAACTTAGGGCCCTTATGATGAGGGAATTTTGTCCTCGTCATGAGCAGCGAGCTTTGGAGAAGGAATTTGATGAGTTGAAGCAAGATAGTGGTGAGCACAGGGCGTATACTGATAGGTTTGAGGAGTTGAGTCTGCTTTGCCCGACAATGGTTACCCCACTCGACAAGGCTATCGAAAGGTACATCGACGGCCTACCTGACTCGGTACAAGACATCCTTACTGGTAGTAGCCCTACCACACTCCGTTAGGCGATCGAGTTAGCTGCGACATTGACTGAGTCGCAGATTCGGAAGAATAAGTTACACAGAAAGGGTGACAAGGGTAAGAAGCAGGGGTCTGACAAGGAGGATAGCAAGAAATGTCAAAACAAGAAGGGTAAGGAAGGTGAGACGTCAAAGAAATAAAGAAAGCGAAAGGGTGTTCAGAACTTTGCTGTTACAGCACAGACTGCTCAGAACCCGCGGAACCCACCAGCTCAGCCACCTGCAAAGAAAGCATATGCCGGTACCACACCTCATTGTGCACGCTGCAACGGTCATCACGCGGTACAACAAGCTTGCTGGTAATGCACGACGTGTGGTAAACTTGGGCATTTGGCCAATGTTTGTCGTTTGGGACAAAATCAGGCTGCTCAGGTTCAAGCTCCGGTTCAAGAGAATGCTGCGAGATTCCCACTGGGGTCATGTTTCAACTGCGGAGAGATTGGTCACTTCCGCCACAACTGTCCGAGACTGGTGAATGCAAATGCTAACGCAAACCCAAATGCGAACGTCAACTTCAATGTGAATCCAGCACGTGGTCGAGTGTTTAACATCAATGAGGCAATCAACGATGCAGCGATGAACGATTAATATTTTGTATTTCCTCTGGTTGTTATCTTGAAACATTTAAAGACAATGCGGTTGTTATATAAATAAAAATTTGTGGTTTTTATTTTCTTTAACTAATGCAATTGTATGAATGTTTGATCCAACCTGATGATGTCCACACAAAGACAAAACTACTCGTGTGGTTCTGTCATTTTTATGATCACTTGTGATCTCCCTAAGAACCTCAAACACTTGTTTCTTTTAAATCTAAAGTATCTTATCGTCTTGCACCGTTCGAGATGCAAGAATTATCAAAACAGCTTCAAGAGTTGTCTGATAAAGGATTCATCCGTCCGAACTTTTTACCTTGGAGAAACTCCTGTCCTCTTTGTGAAAAGAAAAATGGATCTTTTCAAATGTATATCGATTAACGTAAGCCTAGTAAGCTTATCATCAAGAATCGATATCCCCTACCTTAAATCAACGATTTCTCCAATCAACTGCATAGCGTTTCATGCTTTTCCAAGATCGATTTGCGTTTTTGGTATCATCAACTTTGTATTCTCGAAGAAGATATTCCCAAAACGGTTTTCTGCACGAAGTATGGCCATTACGAGTTTATAGTCATGCCTTTTGGGTTGACAAATGCTCCAGCCATCTACATGGACTTAATAAATAGAGTCTGCAAGCCTTATTTGGATCAGTTCATCATTGTTATTAATGACATCTTGATCTATTCATATCCCGAGCCGATCACGATCAACAGCTTCGTTGACATTGGAACCCCTAAAGAAGGAACAAACTTTTCGCTAAATCCTCCAAGAGGAAATTTTGGCTTAAAGAAGTTCAGTTTTTGGGTCATGTAGTCAACAAGCAGGGTATTCACGTGGATCCATCCAAATTGCTGCAATTAAGGATTTGATTCCTTGTATGCTTTAAATACCCGTGTCCAAAGATAACAAATTTAAAGGTCAAATTAAACAATTATGCGAGTATGCGATTATGTGATATGTGTTTATGTGTTCTCCTCTATGTTTTTGTGTGATACGATTTTCAAATCCTCATAGAATCTTTCATATCTTTATATGAGGGACTCATAGTAGGATACTCAAAAGGTACTACCTTAAATCCTAATGGGCTTCTACGTAGTAGTTAAGACCCTTGGGTTATATAGTACCATTCCATGATTCGATGAGAGACCCTTGAGTGGTCTAGTCTAAAAGATTGATTCACAATTTGGTTAAAGAACGACATCTAGTGATGTAGCTGAACAGACTCCTTGATAGTCTATTTAGATCATTTATTGATTTAATTAAAAGGACTCTATGGCGGTCTAGTCACACTCATCACAGGATTGTTCATTTGGTTTTCCCCTACACGTTATAAAATAGACTATGTGAACTATGCAAGGAATTGTCTAATTATGGACGCGTACATAATTATGAAATTTAGTGCACAGAAACCCAGTAATATTTATTATGTGTAAGAACCGATAGTGACAACAATAACAAAATGAGAACGATGTAATGGAGGTACGGTGGACGCACCAATGACGCTTCATATACTGGTATATAAGTATCCCTCTTACATTGCAAGCATGATGTTATTAAAGTTACTAGAAGTTCAGAACCCTAACCAATGTTGTTCGATCTTTTCAACTTCATGTTTTCAAACTCTCACAAGTTTCCTCTAAATAAATTTCGGGACGAAATTTCCTAAAGTAGGGGAGACTGTAACACCTGTGCCTTCACGGCTATCAAACAAATACCGAACCAATGAAATATTATATTTCATACTTGGGATTTGTAAAAATATGTGTATCATTTGCACATATCAATTTTTTTGTTCAATTTCAAACTCTAAATCGCTTTCTGGAAGGTTATACGCGCACCAATGCGTAAATATAACCAGTTTAATGCAACAAACACTCCGGAATAGTGACATTGGCTTAACATACCTTAAATAACCCTTACATAACTTAGAAATAAGTTTTGAAGGCTTTGGTATGGCAAAAACAAGTTAATTCGTCTACAGGGACTAAATTTGACAAACTGCGAAAGTATGCCAATCTGAACTGTAACAGACATTCCGGAACATGACCATAAGTTAAACATACCATAAATATCCTTTACATAGCTTAGAAATAGGCTTTGAGGGGTTCGGTATGCTAAAACAAACTTTTGGGTCATTCAGGGACTAAAAGTGTCAAAAAGTGCACAAGTTTGCATTTTCATGCATAACTTACGTTCTGAATACATCCGGACATCCAAAAATTTATGAAAGCATGACTATATTATGCTTTAGTGTTTGGCTTGCAAAAAATCCATTCGTTGCGTCATTTGGATCGTTTTTCGCGCTTGTGCGCATTCCGTCGTAATTAAGCGAACATCGCGTTCGTACGACCAAACGAACCAACACCCGGCATATTTTTGAGCATGTTTCATGTCCAAAATGTTTAGGCAACATTTTAGGGCCTTAAAGTTGGCTTTAAGGGCCTTAGAAGTGCCGGAAATGGTCTTAAACACGTGCAGGGACTGAAACTGTCATTTCTGAAACATGTTGGCTGATCAGGCAGGCCAGGCGGCCCGCAATATATTTGTCTGATCCTGAAGCGGGCCGCGTCCGACTATCAGACCAGATTAACTGCATTTAACAGCAGATTGCAGCTGTTTGATTCACACCCACACATTCTCAATTGCTTAGTCAGCTGATAAGGATCATTTTTTTAGTCACCGTAAGGTTCCAACACTTGTACGGATGCGATTAAAGCACGGTTTCCATGAAACGATCTTAACGGTGGACCGAAAACTATAAATACCCCATGCCCCCCATTGCTCAAATCACTAGAATTTTGATTTGAGAAACTCTAAGTTGAAACCATTGTTTCATACCTGAGATTCTTGAATCGAGATTAGCATTCGGGGACCCTTCGTAAGTATTCTTTCGTTCTTTTCTTTCTTTTACTGCTTTTCGAGTCAGAAAGTCAAACTTTGTTTGACTTTCAGCGTTGACCAGCTTATGGTCAACGCGAAGTTCGTTTGAACTTCGCAACGTGATTGTAATCACGTTGGTTATAGTCCTTTGGGACTATGCCTACTGATTACCACGTTGTCTAGGGTCGTAGGGTAAGCGATCTAATAAATCGCTTATACCTCGAACCCGACCCATTTGGTCGATCATTAGGATCCGACCAATTACATTAGGTGACCATAGTAGGTAGGGAATAACTTTCCGAGGTTATACCCTATGGTCGCTTCGTTTGAATAGTTGTATGATAGGTAGTTTATATGCCTTAGGTAAATTACCAGAATACCCTTTTCATGTATAATTGGTAATTAAGCTTATGTAACCTAAAATTTTGTACATAACTGATTATTCAACATGATTAAACACGTTTAGGCATATAATACTTGTCATAGGACTAGTTAGACGTCTCGAACGCGCTTTGCGCGCACGACGCGTTAAAGTAGCGTATGTTACCTTAATGGGTCGCGATGGATCGAAAGCACTTAGGTTAGTCTCAATGTAGTATGTAGGCCTTGTTAAACCATATCATATGAGTTCCAATACTCATTTGGTTTACCAAGCCTCATCCTATCCAATTCTCCCGATTTAAGTCCGGTTTATTTATATAGTTTTAGATTGTCGACTGATTCCGTGCTCCCTCAAGCTTTGTTTGGTTGTTGTTCAAGACCTCTAAGCATTCTCAGGCGAGTACATTATTCCCCTCTTTTACTGTTTTCAACTGTTTTGGGGTGACTCATATGTGCTAAATGTTTTAACAATGATTTCAAGAACGATTACAATGGTTTCAAAAACAATTACAATGTGGTTTCAAGAACAATAACAATGGTTTCAAGAACGATTACAATGGTTTCAAAAACAATTACAATGTGGTTTCAAGAACGATAACAATGGTTTCAAGAACGATTACAATGGTTTCAAAAATAATTACAATGGTTTCAAGAACGATTTCAATAATGTGAACGAACTTGTTGGTTGTAGTTACATAACCAATGACATTCATTAGCAATGATCAAGCCGACCAGTATTAGGTTATGGTACCATAGGATCTGACAAATCCCGTTATTCTCTATACCCATGGTTATGTGTGGGTATTTTGGGTAACGACTGAATCTGTAATTATTAATTTATCCTTTGGTAAGGGTTTGTTAAGAACGAGAACGAGAACGAGAACGAGTTGGAACGATGAACGAGTCAAGAAGGTTTGAATGTTATTAGAAAATCGACCATAAAGTAGTTTCACAATTAAAACAAGAACGATTTGAACGATTAAAACAACAAGAACGATTTGAACGATTGGGTAAACATTTGGACATGATTTACATTTGATCATGCATTTCCACGAAACATAGTATTGATTTAAACCAAGTTTTACGTCAATACTTTGTTTTGTGCGTTTCACTTATGGTTTAGTTGATGCATTTCACTAGCCATACATATCATTTTGGTTACACATTACATGGTTTACATTTGACACAAACACTTTTGACATTGGTTATACATAACATGATTTACATCTTGACATGAACATTTTGGCATATTATTCCAATACATTTGGCAGTTGGTTTACACATAGACATCTTACATTGTTGGTTTGGTTTGAGTAAGTGATTTAAGTAACGAGGCGTGTGTAATATGATATAAGCATGGTGGATACGCCGCTGGTATTTCCTATATATAAGTGCTTATATGGTATTACATATCGTAGCATTGTTTAAATCATTTCAATTTAAACATATAACATTTTATACAAATAACATACTTTTCACAATACATTGTTGTACAAACAACTTAACTTACACAAACTCATTTTACATGGTTATTCATTTAATCATGCGTTATTCTCTTATTTATACATATCATCTGAACTTATTATTTTTCAAATGATTTACAAAGACAAAGCAAATTACAAGGTTCATGACCAAACATTTTCTTAAACAGAAGTCATGAATCTTATTTTTACAAAACCAATGTATTCGCCAGCATTTCTTTGCTGACCTCGTTTTCACATGTGTTTCAGGTATTGTTGAAAGATATCGATTGATAAGATGCATGCTCACATAGGACTGGACAAGGCCTTAGTGACTTAATAACAATGATAGACTATGTTTAAATTGTGTAATTAGATTTCCAGACGATGTAATTATTCAATGTTTAATAAAACGAAACACTTTTTGGTATCCATGGTTATGAAACATTAATTCTGTTACAACACTCCCCGACGTTTCCACCACGTTTTGTATGTTACACGTGGTCGGGGTGTGACAGATCTCACCCGTACACTTATCGGAATGTTATGGTAACTCTTTTGCCCCCACCATCAGAGATTAACATGTGGCATTGGCCTTAGGAGTGTTTAAAAGCCATTAATCAGCAGCCAAAATGATTTTCTGCATCTGACCCCTGCTTGCGCACCGTAAGGTCCTGAGTGTTGAGGTGCGCAAGGACCTTGCAGACGAGAAAGTTTGAAAAATGGCAGAACAGACCCCTGAAGCTCCAAACTTGCTATTTGATGCACTTTTGACATGTTTAAGCCCCGTTAACGCCATTTCAAAGCTCTAAAATGAAGTTAAAGTATAGGGAACTTAAAATGTGCTCAAAAATATCTCGGATGTCAGTTCGTTTGGCCGTACGATTGCGTTGTTCGCTTAATTACGACGGAATGCGCATAAGCGCGAAAAAGGATCCAAATTGCGCGACGAATGGATCTTTCTCATGCCAAACACTAAAATAAAATATTTTAGTACTTACATAAATTTTTGGATGTCCGGATGTATTCAGAACGCAAGATATGCGCGAAAGTGAAAACTTGTGCACTTTTTGACGCTTTTAGTCCCTGAATGACCCAAAAGTTTATTTTAGCACACCGAACCCCTCAAAGCCTATTTCTAAGATATGTAAAGGATATTTATGGTATGTTTAACTTATGGTCATGTTCCGGAATGTCTGTTACAGTTCAAATTGGCATACTTTCACAGTTTGTCAAATTTAGTCCCTGTAAGCGAATTAACTTGATTTTGCCATACCAAAGCCTTCAAAACTTATTTCTAAGTTATGTAAAAGTTATTTAAGGTATGTTAAGCCTATTTCACTATTCTGGAGTGTTCGTTGCATTAAACTGGTTATATTTACGCATCAGTGCGCGTATAACCCTCCAGAAAGCGATTTATAGCTTGAAATCGAACAAGAATTGATATGTGCAAATGATACACATATTTGTACAAATCCCAAGTAGGAAATACAATATTTCATTGGTTTGGTATTTGTTTGATGGTCGCAGTGACCCAGGTGTCACATGGTACTTCCTATATATAAGTGTTTGTATGGTATTACATATCGTATCGTTATTTGAATCATGTCAATTTAAGACATATAACATTTTATACAAATAACATACTTTTCACAAGACATTGTTTTACAAACAACTTATCCTATACAAACTCATTTTTCATGGTTATTCATTTAAGCATACATAATTCTCTTATTTATACATATCATCTGAACTTATTGTTTTTCAAACGATTTACAAAACAAATCAATTTACAAGGTTCATGACTGACTTTTGCTAAACAACTTTTTTCTAAACTTACAAGTCATGAATCCTATTTTCACAAAACCTATGTATCTCACAGGCATTTTTATGCTGACGTACCTATTTTCACATGTGTTTCAGGATATGATGCATAGGATTTATCAAGATACACTTAGGCGGACTTGGGCCTTAGTGTCAATAAAAGATGCAAGACTACTTATTTATGTTATATTTCTTTGATTGTCAAGACATTGTAGCTCTTTTAATCAATAAAACAATATTTCAATTTCCATGTGTTATGAAACAATGATTCTGTTACAACACTCCCCGACGTTTCCGCCACGTTTTGTTGTTTTACGTGGTCGGGGTGTGACAGAAAAGTTGGTATCAGAGCTCATGGTTATAGGGAATTAGGTTATTAGTAATGCTTTGACCTAGTCTATAACCTTCCTAGGACCCTAACGCGAGTTTACTTGCGTTTAGTCATAAAACAATACTGTCACCTATCCTTAGGCAACAACCACAACAAGAACATAAATTTCAAAACCGCTTTGAAAACTAATCATCTGTTCTAGGATGATTGATTACTAGGTTTTGAACCCTCTATTGTAAGGCTTTGAACCCTCTGTTATAAGGTTTTGAACCCTCTAAGTTTTCAAATCTCGTCAAAGTTTGGGTCGTATAATGTGAACACGTCCAAACTGGAAGAGTGAATGCCTGTACCCTGAGTTTTCTGTCGAAGGCTAGAGTGTTCGTACAAATCCGCAGTATCGGACCAGTCACTCTTACCTGGGAACTCTTGGGGTGAGTGTTCACTTATAGGCGAGCATGTCTTCAGTGATACATTAATATGATCCGTTTACTTTGATTTGTCACCGTCTCATTTGTTTGCCTTAGGTAACAAACAAATGATCGCAAATTCTTATGCATTGCCATTCTGTATTGTTTATCCGATGACGTTTCACTTGTTTCTTCCTATGTCTTTCATTTTCTTCTAGAATGTCTCTTCCTCTCAGCAACGGTCAAATGTACGAGCAAACAGCCAAATTTGCCCAGCAAATAGGCGAAGTGATTCTGAAGACTGTGGAATTAGGAATTGCCATGTCTCGTGTCACACCCCGACCACGTATAACATACAAGACGTGGCGGAAAATGTCGGGGAGTGTTGTAACAGAATTAATTGTTTCAAATCCATGGCAAACAAAGTTGTATTTTTATTTATTAAACAAGAATTACATTGTCTTAACACCGGAAATACAGAGTTTATAACATAATTAAACAAAGTCTATCATCGTTTTTAGTCTCTAAGGAACAGGTCCGCCCTAGTGTCATGATCGTCATCCTATGGAAAAGCACCTGAAAACACATGTGAAAGTAGGCACGTCAGCATAAAAATGCCTGTGAGATACATAGATTTTGTGAAAATAGGATTCATGACTTAAGTTTAAGAAATTGTTTAATAAAGTTTAGTCATGAACCTTGTAATTTGATTTGTTTTGTAAATTGTTTGAAAAACAATAAGTTCAGATGATATGTATAAATAAGAGAATAATGTATGGTTAAATGAATAACCATGTAAAATGAATTTGTATAAGATAAGTTGTTTTGTAAAACAATGTCTTGTGAAAAGTATGTTATTTGTATAAAATGTCATATGTCTAAATTGAAATGATTTAAATAACGCTACAATATGTAATACCATACAAACACTTATATATAGGAAGTACTAGCGGCGTATCCACCATGCTTGTATCATATTACACCCGCCTCGTTACTTAAATCACTTAAACAAACCACCAATGTATAAAGTCTATGTTTAAACCAATAGTCAAAAGTCCTTGTATAAACCATGTCAAATGTTGATTGTCCAAAAGTAGTCAAGTAATGTGTAACAAATGTTATGTATGGTAAGTAAAATAAGACTACTTAAACCATAAGTAAAAATGTACAAAACAAAGTATTTTGAATATATCAAAAAGTTATGTTTTGCAAAGTGATGCATGATACATTGATACAAACATTTATGTGGTAAGTTAACGCATACATTCAAGCCTTGAGACAGTCGGATTACCCTTTCAGTCAAGGTTATCAAAAGAATTGTATTCGGATTCAGTCATTCCTTACATCCAAACAAACCCGGGATGTCAGGAATGGGATTTGTCAAGTCCTATGGTACCACTACTTACTCCCGAGCGGCGTAGCAAATGTTAATGAACGTAATAAAGACCCGTTTGTGCAAACCAAATGTTATAGTAGTTGTATACATGTCATATGAAATCAATGTACTAAGTATGCTAAGTTAACATACAAAGCAGAAAAGTCTTGTAAATCAATGTGCTAGCATGCTATCAGTCAACATACATAGCAGAAATGTAATGTAAAACAATGTACTAAGTATGCACACAATGGACATACATAGCATGAAATGTAATGAAATCATGTACTATAATGTACTAACAAACATAGCCGGTATATGATGTGTAAACAGGAAAGCATGAAAGTAACAAGTAGGCACATGTGTATCACCCCAAAACAGTTTGGAAAACAGTAAAAGAGGGGTTCTATGTACTCACTTGTGATTACTCAGTAGTCCTGGAGTGATAATCAAACAATGATAGTGATCACGGAATCAAACGGCACCTAATATAGGTAACTATGTTAATAAACCGGACCTAAATCGGAGGATCGGATAGAATGAGGGTTTGTAAACCAAACGAGTATTGAGACTCGTGTAGTATGGTTCAACAAAGCCTACATACTAATTGAAACCTAACATAATTGTTTACGACCCATTACGACCCGTTTAGGTAGCTTATGCTACTTTAACGCGTCGTTCGCGTGAAACGCGTTCGGACCGCCTAACTAGCCCTATGACAAGTGTTATATGCCTAAACATGTTACATAATCAGTTATGTGACAAAGGTTTAGGTTACATATGCTTAATTACCAATTATACATGAAAAGGGTATTCTAGTAATTTACCTAAGGCATATAAACTACCTATCATACAACTACTCAAACGATGTGACCATCGGGTATAACCTCGGAAGGTTATTCCCTACCTACTATGGTCACCTAATGTGTTTGGTCGGATCCTAATGATCGACCAAATGGGTCGGGTTCGAGGTATAAGCGATTTATTAGATCGCTTACCCTACGACCCTAGACAACGTGGTAATCAGTAGGCATAGTCCCAAGGGACTATAACCAACGTGATTACACTCACGTTGCGAAGTTCAAACGAACTTCGCATTGACCATAAACTGGTCAATGTAGAAATTCAAACAAAGTTTGACTTTCAGACTCGAAATACTCGAAAAGCAATAAAAGAACGAAAGAATACTTACGAAGGGTCCCCGAATGCTAATTTCGATTAAAAAATCTCAGGTATGAAACAATAGTTTCAACTTAGAGTTTCTCAAATCAAAATTCTAGTGATTTGAGCAATGGGGACATGGGGTATATATAGTTTTCGGGCCACCGTTGAGATCGTTTCATGGAAACCGTGCTTTAATCGCAACCGTACAAGTGTTGGAACCTTATGGTGACTAAAATTTGGTTCTTATCAGCTGACTAGACAATTGGGAATGTGTGGGTGTGGTTAAAACAGCTGCAATCTGCTGTTAAATGCAGTGAATCTGTTCTGATAGTGGGATGCGGCCCACTTCAGGATCAGTCAAATGTAATGCGGGCCGCCTGGCCCTTCTGATCTGCATACAACTTTAAAAAATGGCAGTTTCAGTCCCTGCACGTGTTTAAGGCCATTTCCGACACTTCTAAGGCCCGTAAAGCCAACTTTAAGGCCCTAAAATGTTGCCTAAACATTGTGGACATGAAACATGCTCAAAAATATGCCGGGTGATGGTTCGTTTGGTCGTACGAACGCGATGTTCGCTTAATTACGACGGAATGCGCATAAGCGCGAAAAACGATCCAAATGACGCAACGAATGGATTTTTGGCAAGACAAACACTAAAGCATAATATAGTCATGCTTACATAAATTTTTGGATGTCCGGATGTATTCAGAACGTGAGTTATGCGCGAAAATGCAAACTTGTGCACTTTTTGACACTTTTAGTCCCTGAATGACCCAAAAGTTTATTTTAGCATACCGAACTCCTCAAAGCCTATTTCTAATCTATGTAAAGGATATTTATGGTATGTTTAACTTATGGTCATGTTCCAGAATGTTCGTTACAGTTCAAATTGGCATACTTTCGCAGTTTGTCAAGTTTAGTCCCTGTAAACGAATTAACTTGTTTTTGCCATACCAAAGCCTTTAAAACTTATTTCTAAGTTATGTAAAGGTTATTTAAGGTATGTTGAGTATATGTTGATGTTCCGGAGTATTTTTCGCGTTAAACTGAGTACGTTTACGCATCAGTTTGCGTATAATTCTCCAGAAAGCGATGTAGAGTTTGAAATTACATAAAAGTCAAAACATGAAAAATGTAAAACACAACCAAACAAACATTGGGATCAAATAGCATTATTTTATTGATAATAGAACTGTTCATAGTGATTACAAACACAGTTGTTACATCTCGTCTCAACAATGAAGCCACTCAAGAGTCACCAAAGGAAGCAGAAGTCAAGCCAACACCACCAGCCAAGAAACCAACCGAGGAATCAAAGACCATGGATGAACGATCCCCTAAGAAGTCAAAGAAGCGAAAGGCTTCTCAGAACTTCGCCATGGTCGCTCACAATGGTAAAACCGTCCCCAACCAACCAGCTCAACCCCCTGCTAGGAAGCCATACAAAGGAGTTGTTCCTCTGTGCAAACGATGCAACCGTCATCATTCAAACCTCATACCCTGCTCCAAATGTACCTACTGTGGACGGCGGGGACATTTGGTTAACATATGCCACTTTGCTATCCAAAATAAAGCTGTTATAAACCTTGCTACTGCTCAACCTCCTGCTAGGAAACCTTATGCCGGTACTGCACCAAAATGCGACAAATGTAATGGGCATCACCAAGCTCACTTACAATGTTGTCTGTGTGTATCATGTGGGCGAATTGGTCACCTGGAAAGTTCTTTTCGATGTAACCCGAACCAAGGTGGTCCAAATCAACCACAACCCAATCTTGCTCAAGCTCGCTTTCAGCCTGGATCGTGCTACAACTGTGGCAAGATGAGTCATTTCGTGAATAAATGCCCAAAGCTTGCTAAGGCAAATCCAACCCACGGATGAGCAGTTGGCTGATTAGAAGATGTTGTTGTCTTATGCTGTTGTTTCTTCTATTTCTTGTAATGTGAAACAATCTGTTTTGATTATAAATTAATTGTTGTTCACAATTCTGATGTACAAGTGTAGTTACATGAGTAAATGGAAATTCTCTATGATACCTGTATTAAGGAACTGTGTTCCTTACAAACTACTCTTGTGATTCCCTCTTTCAAATGATCGCTCATGATTCCCTCGAAAATTTTAAGTACTCGTTTCACTCTAAGAAACAAAGTACAGAAAATAAAGTGACATTATGAGTAATCATGCTTCTGCACATCTGTGCCTTTGAATCTTTGGTTAGATAACTAAGGGTATTTTCAAATCTCATACCCATTACGTTTTGATTTTTCAACATACACAGTACAAGTATTTCAAAAACAATCTTCATGATCTCAAAACATTTCATATAGTTTGAAAACAATTTTTTTTAAATGCATTGTCTATGTTATTTCAAAAACATTGGCTATGTTTTCAAAAACAACCTTCATAATTTCAAAATGTTTCATATAGTCTGAAAACAATATTAACACAGTACATTTTCTTATCAAGTGCATGATTTCGAAAAGCATCATTCATGTTTTTCAAAAAAAAAAAAACCTTATACATAATTTCAAAATTTATCTCGCATGATTTTAAAACAATTTTTTTAAATATATACCTACCTAATACACCTACTTTATGATTTCAAAGGTATTATATATAAGGTTTCAAAAAAAACATTGAACACATTTTTAGAACCCCATGCATAGTTTTCCAAAAATATTTTTCTCATACATTGACTTAACCTTCAAATTTTGCTTCATATGTTGCCTTGGCATATCGAGCATCTCAACTTCATAAGCATTTTACTTCATGTTTTGACCTAAGCACATCAAGTGCAAGGTTTCAAAACATCTTCAACTTCTAAAATCAATATGGGATCTTTTTATCTTCACAATTAGACCCTTGTGGATGATTATCATTCAATTCAGAGTCCTTAATTGGATTCCTTGTGTACCTTAATTTGAACATTTCGGTTCCTTATAATCGAAATCGAATTTTCCCTTTAAAAGATCTTTCTATCTTCATAGTTAGATTTTTTGAAATATTTAAAGCACCAATCAAAATCCACTAATTGGATACCTGGTGTGCTTTGAATACATGTGCACAGTTAACAGAACAAATTAACAAATTAAAGATCTAGATAAACAATCTTTGTGGTTATAGGACTATGTGTTTATGCATCTTGTGTTTTCTTTTATGCATTTTGTGTTTTTGTATACTCTGGGTATTCGTTATCCAAATCCTCGTAGAATCTTTCATATCTTCAAATGAGGGATTCGTAGTAGGATATTCAAAAAGGTACTACCTTAAATCCTTAATGGGCTTCTATGTAATAGTTAAGACCATTGGATTATATAGTACCACTCCATGATTCATAAGAGACCATTTTAGGGGTCTAGTAAAAAAGATTGATTAAAAAATCTGGTTAAGAATGACATGTGATGATATAAGCTGAAAAGACTCCTTGGTTATCTATTAAAATCATTTATTGATTTAAAAAAAGGGACCCTATGGTGGTCTAGTCACACTCATCACAGGTTTGTTCATTTGGTTTTCTCCTACACATTATAAAATAGACTGTGTGAACTATGCAAGGAATTGCCTAATTATGGACGCGTACATAATTATGAAATTTAGTGCATAGAGACCCAGTAAGATTTATTATGTGTAAGAACCGATAGTGACAACAATAACAAAATGAGAACGATGTAATGGAGGTACGGTGGACGCACCAATGACGCTTCATATACTTGTATATAAGTATCCCTCTTACATTGCAAGCATGATGTTATTAAAGTTACTAGAAGTTCAGAAACCTAACCAATGTTGTTCGATCTTTACAACTTCATGTTTCAAGCTCCCACAAGTTTCCTCTAAATAAATTTCGGGATGAAATTTCCTAAAGTAGGGGAGACTGTGACACCTGGGTCACTGCGACCATCAAACAAATGCCAAACCAATGAAATATTGTATTTCATACTTGGGATTTGTACAAATATGTGTATCATTTGCACATATCAATTCTTGTTCGCTTTCGGGCTCTAAATCGCTTTCTGGAAGTTTATACGCGCACTGATGTCACACCCCGACCACGTAAAACATCAAATTGTGGTGGAAACGTCGGGGAGTGTTGTAACAGAATTATTGTTCCACAACCATGGTAATTAAAATATATTTTATTCATCAACCAAAGAGTGGAATGCATTGTTTCAAAACAAGAACCAAAGAGTACATTATATAATTAAACTAAGTCTATCTTTATTTTTAAGTCTCTAAGGCACAGGTCCGCCCTAGTGTCACGATCATCCTAAGCGTCAGCTCCTGAAACACATGTGAAAATAGGTACGTCAGCATAAAAATGCCTGTGAGTAACATAGGTTTTATGAAAAATAGGGCTCATGACTTATAAGTTTGGAAAAAGGTTGTTTAACAAAAGTCAGTCATGATCCTTGTAAAATGTTTTGTTTTATATTTTGAAAAGCTATGTTAAAGAAGATGATATGTAAAAGAGTGATGTGAGGTTAAATGAATAACCAAGTAAAATGAGTTTTGTATAAAATGAGTTGTTTGTAAAACGATGTCTTGTGAAAAATATGTTATTTGTATAAAATGTTATATGTCTAAATTGAAATGATTCAAATAACGCTACAATATGTAATACCATACAAACACTTATATATAGGAAGTACCAGCGGCGTATCCACCATGCTTGTATCATATTACATATGCCTTGTTACTTAAATCACTTACCCAAACAAACCACTAATGTAAATTTGCCCATATCAAATCATTTGTCAAATGTCTTTGTGTAAACCATGTCAAGGTGTTTATGTCAAAATGTGGTCCATGAAATATGTATATCAATATCAAAAATGTCTATGTCAAATGTCAATTATGTGATGAGTAAACAAAATATCATGTATGGCAACTGAAGTATATATATATATATATATATCCTCGGAACCATAGGTAAAAATGCACAAAACAATGTATTGAAGTAAAACGTGGTTTAAATCAACGTTATGTTTTGTGGAAATGCATGCTATACTGAACACAAACATTTATGCGGTATTGTAAAAATGCATACATCCAAGCCTTGTGACTGTGGTGATGAGCCTTTAAACAAATTAAAGGTCTATTTGTATTATGTTTTATCGAATTCGGTCATTCCTTTCATCCAAACATACCTAGGATGTTGGGAATGGGAGTTGTCAATTCCTATGGTACCATTACCTACTAACGAGCGGCGTGATCAAAGTTAATGAATGTATATGGTCCCATTTAAACAAGCCAAATGTCATATCAAAATGTAAGCATGTGATGAAATGAAAATGTACTAAGCATGATGAACATACATAGCATGAAAAGGTAATGTAAAACAATGCACTAAGTATGCTCACAATGGGCATACATAGCATAAAATGTCATGTAAAACGATGTACTAATAATGTACTAATGAACATAGCATGTATATGATGAGAAAACATGAAAAGCACGAAAGTAACAAGTAGGCACATGTGTTTCACCCCAAAATGTTTGGAAAACAGTAAAAGAGGGGTCTATGTACTCACTTGAGATTGCACAATAGACTTTAGAAATCCACCAAGCAAGGTTAGAAGATCACGGATTCAAACGTCACCTAATATAGGAAACTATATTAATAAACGAACCTAATCGGAGGATCGGGTAGCATGAGGGTTCGTAAACCATGTAGGAACTCATGTAATATGGTTTAACAAAGCCTACATACTAAAATGAAACATAGCCTAAGTGCTTTTGACCCGTTATGACCCGTTTAGGTAGCTTATGCTACTTTAACGCGTCGTTCGCGTAAAACGCGTTCGGACCGCCTAACTAGCCCTATGACAAGTAAGATGTGCCTTAACATGTTTAATATTGTTGTTAAATCAGTTTAGATGGCAAAAGTTATGTTACATAGGCTTAAAATGAATTTTGGCACAAAAAGGGCATTTTGGTAATTTACCTAAGGCATAGGAATTACTTATCATACAACTACTTAAACGACGTGACCATAAGGTATAACCTCGGAAGGTTATTCCCTATACTACTATGGTCACCTAAAGTATTTGGTCGGATCCTAAATATCGACCAAATGGGTCGGGTTCGAAAGTATAAGCGATTGATTAGATCGCTTACCTTTACGACCCTAGACAAGCACGAATCTAAAAGTGACGAGCTAAACATGTTAGAACATGTTTAACAAGGTTTAAAAATAGGTTTGGTATCAAAACAAATGGTTTTGATACCCACAAGTAGTTTGGTTACAAAATACGCGAGAACACGCATTTTGCCCGAAACTACGACTCGTCACTGAGCCTAGATAACGTGGTAATCAGTAGGTATAGTCACTAGGGACTATAACCATCGTGATTACGCTCACGTTATGAAGTTCAAATGAACATCACGTTGACCATAAACTGGTCAATGCAGAAAGTCAAACACAGTTTGACTTTAACGCTAAAACGAACGATAAACGCGAAAGGATACTTACAGAAGGTCCCCGCAAGATTCGAACCCGATTCACTCTCAGGTAGGAAGCATATAAACTTCTACTTAGAGAGTTTTGAATCAGATTCAAATGTGAGGAAAATGAGCAAGACATGGGGGGGTTATTTATAGGAAATGTAGAGCCATTAAGATCATTTCTTGTTTCCCAAGCGTTAAATCTCAGCCGTACAACACATACCCACTGATTTAAAAACCCATGGGAGCCCATAGGATTGCTAGAAACCAGTTGCAAGTGAGAAAGGAGTGTATGAAAGCTGAAAACAGGCTGTTTGCAACATTCTTCTATTCTGGGGAGTGCTTGCGCACCGTAACACTCATAGTGTTGAGGTGCGTAAGGACCTAGTTTTACAGAATGGCAGATTTGGTCCCTGCTGTGTAACAAGCTCATTTCTGACACGTTTAAGGCCCGTTAACCCCATTTCAAAGCTCTAAAATGAAGTTAAAGTATAGGGAACTTATAATGTGCTCAAAAATATGCCGGATGTCGGTTCGTTTGGCCGTACGGTTGCGTTTTTCGGTTAATTACGACGGAAGTCGTAACGGACGCGTGTACGATCCAAATAGTGCGACGAATAGATTTTTGACAAGCCAATTACAAAAACATAATATTTTAATGATTACATAAATTTTTTGATGTCCGAAAGTATTCAGAACGTAAGTTATGCGCGAAAATGCAAACTTATGCACTTTTTGACGCTTTTAGTCCCTGAATGAGCATAAAGTTTATTTTAGCACACCGAACCCCTCAAAGCCTATTTCTAAGCTATGTAAAGGATATTTAGGGTGTGTTTAACTTATGGCCATGTTCCGGAATGTTTGTTACAGTTCAAATTGGCATACTTTCGCAGTTTGTCAATTTTAGTCCTTGTAAGCGAATTAACTTGATTTTGCCATACCAATGCCATCAAAACTTATTTCTAAGTTATGTAAAGGTTATTTAAGGTATGTTAAGCATAAATTGATGTTCCGGAGTATTTGTCGTGTTAAACTGATTACGTTTACGCACCAGTTTGCGTATAATTCTCCAGGAAGCGATACAGAGTTTGAAATTGAATAAAAGTCAAAACATGAAAAAATGTAAAACATAAACAAACAAACATTGGGATCAAATAACTTTATTTCATTGATAACTGAACTGTTTACAATGATTACCAGCACAGATGTCACAGTCTCCCCTACTTGTGGAAATTTCGTCCCGAAATTTGTTTAGAGGAAACTCGTGGGAAAAGATGTGACAACCCTCACTAAACCAGGTATCCTTACGACTTAATTAATAATTAATTACTGCTTGATTGCTGTGCTTACTTGAACTTGTGGATAAACTGCTACTTGAATATTGATACATGTACTTACTTGCATCATACTTTGCTTGCTGTCACTCCATGTTTTGCTTACAGCACCTTTGTGACAACCTTGATGCACCAAAAGCACAGTAGCACAATGAACGGATAACCTATTAAACGTGCTGTCATAACTAGCACCAGGCAGGTACTGCCTCTAAGGCCTGTAAGAGCCTGAGATAGTTTGCTACACTAGTGTTGAGTGTAGGGATATAAGGGTTGTAGAACTGCGTCACTAGGAATGAGATTACAGTGACCGGATGTGCCTAAAACGTACTTTAAGTACAAAATTCAGCACTTTAACATAAAAATTGAGCATTAAGCTACCTAATAGAGTGCCAAAACATGAGAAAAACATTACTAGACACTTTCCAAAGTGTCAGGAATAAGTTGTGTCACTAAAAATAATAATAACGACACTTTAAAGCTTTGTTAAGCACTTTAACGGATCTCTATCCAACCGAACAACCGGACTTTACCCGGAACATAAAAATATTGCCAACAACATTGTTTTTCTTTTTCTGAGCCAGTTAGGGTCCCTGAATACCCTAACACCCGTCATAATGCACGACACGCTAGTAACCGAGTTAACCTTCACTTAACTTAACTTAACTAATACTTAACATTTGGTTGAAATCTAACTAGGAGACCCCCCCCCCCAACGAACCGTCCCCTTGGGGGACACCCCTTGTCCTTTGTTGATTATTTAAATCCCTTGTGCTTAATATCTATTAGACATAAAACCCTTTGGTTATTTGTGAAAGGTTTGTCTATAAGTTCAAGACTTAACACATCTTTCATATTCACCACTCAAACTCAACAAAAAACTCTCCCTCTCCTCTCTAATAACTCACGGCCGAACACCCCTATATCAATCCATCCATTTTTCGACTTTGTCCAAGCTATTTCAAGATCATACAAGTGTTAAGGATCTCACATAAGGAAGCTTGGTGCATTCGGAACGCGAAGGACCTCACCCCATTGCTTTTATCCACGCATTTTGCGACTAGAATCTTCCCTAGCCTCGAGCTAGTAGTAAGTTACTATAATCACACTCTTGATCTATTTTAAAGTGGTTAAAAAGAACTTTGTCGGTTAAAATCTATGAACATACAAGATGATATGTTAAAAGTCTACTAAAAATGCTAAAAATGATGGATAAAAGCTTGATTGTTGTGTAAATCTTGTAAGATTTGTTTTGTGTGATTATTTAGTGCCGATCTATGTTGTGGTAGCTCGGATCATCGTTTAACCCGGATTGGTCATGATCATGGATCATGACATAGAGCTTGTTTAAGTATAACAAGGGTTAAGTGATGAAACTCTACCACACGAGAAACTTGAACTTGTGTAAAATCAACTTTACTCACGAAATAGTGTTTAAAACTAGTAGATCTACGGATCTACAAGCGGTATTTTCAAAGGACCACGTGTCAAGAGAAAACATACTTTTAAAGATGAATCTTTCATAAACAAGAATAATTTTAGCAAACACACAAGTGTGTAAATACTTGTGTAACACTAAGTTTCGACAAAGAACTAGTTTTGTCAAATTTTACAAGAAGTTGTAAAGATGGAATTTCTTTAAAAACGAGACTTTTACGAAACCGGATGGATTTATATAAAGATACACTAAAAGTAAGGAGCTTTACTACATACTTTTGGAAAAACTACAAGTTCATGTAATTCTTGCGATTTACATATATATTGACTAGTTGATGCTTTGAGCATTGTTTTGATTGAATGAGAAAATTTTTGGTTTGACTTATAAAAGAAAATGATACGCTTGAAAGCGTGGCCACCTCCAGTTACAGGGGAAACTCTGGCGAAATTTTTTCTAAAAACCTAACACTTGGGGATATTTTCACTACAAGTGTTGTAAATCTATTTTTGACTTGTTTTCAAAATGTAAGTTTCGCCACGACTTTATTTACGAAACATCGGAGGTGGGATTTTCACAAAATAAAACTTGATAAATATATATTCGATATATATACTTTTCATAAGCGTCACTTGTAAAATGTTTATGATTATTTTGTGAAATATACAAATATTATTTTTAGGGTAAAAATAATATTACCGAATGTTAATGATTATATTTTGGGGTTAGAAATAAAATATATTAAGTGAGACTTAATAATATATTTCGAAGTTTACGAACGCACATGTATTAAATCCCCCATCCTTGGGAAGGAAAATAATTACCAAGTATTTACAAAAATATAAACACGAAATAGTTGTCTAACTATTTCCCAAAAACTTAAACCTTAAGCTAAGGCACGGCCATCCGTCTAATAGAGTTAGTACGTGTAGGTCGTCGCACAGCTGCTTGATCAGGAGATATACTTGGTAGAGACGCACCACTGTGAGTTCATGTCCCCCTTTTCTCTTAACTGTTTTCAGTTTTCTAACTGCGGGGGTGAAATACATGTTACTATGATTACGAGTACTTTTACATGGTATGGTTAGCGTAAGGAGGGTTATTACTATTCAGATCATGTGAGTGGGTAGGCAGAAACTTGAGGCCATTAATCCTCAGGGTAGGACCGAGGGGCAGGAGCGGTAGATCTATCTGGGTGTAGCGAGCCCAACCCCAGGCCCAAACAGAACGGACCTCGGGGTGACTTTGTACCCAACGCACAAATCTGCTAGGTTTGAGTCTTCCTACTTGCACTTCACACATATCAATGGCCTTGCAAACCATTGGTGATCTCTTTTTCCTTATTTGCTACATACCAGGGTTTTTATACTTACAAAGGTTTATTTACTCACTTACACATGAACTCGCTCAACATTATTGTTGATTTTTCAACTTACATGTATTTCAGGGAATTAAAGATCTGGCGCGGTATGTTATGTTTTCCCGCTGCATGTGGGTTCCGAGGTCATCCAGGTTTAGGGGATGTGACTTTTACCTGGACGAGTCACAATCCTTAAACTGCGTTTTATTCATGTTGATGTTTATGTCTTTCAAAACAATGCTTTATGTTATGATGGTGTAGTTCCAAGACAATGTTATGTTACTTTGGTTTTTAAAACTTATTTTAATGGATGATCTTGCATGGTTTTATTATCATATAGCTTTGTTATGATTAAGCTATGGTATTAAGAAGTCACACCAAATTAACCACGCTTCCGCAAAGCCAGGGTGTGACAGCTTGGTATCAGAGCTCTGATCATAGCGAACTAGGATTCCTTCCCGAGTCTAGACTATGATCACTAGGGCTCTCACGAAAACATTTTTACTACATACCACTCAAGTCCAGATCCAAAACTTTTTACAAACAAATGTTGAGCACATTTATTTATTATTTATAGGCTCAGTCTGGGAGGTTGAGGCTCGGTCTGGAGGACCGAGGCTCGGTCTAGGAGACCGAGGTAGTTGCCTAGTAGGACTAGGGAGAGCAGTCTGAGAGGCTGGGAGAATTTGCCTAGTAGGACTAGGGAGAGCAGTCTGAGAGGCTGGGAGAATTTGGCTAGTTGGACTAGGAAGAGCAGTCTGAGAGGCTGGGAGGCTAGTGGGACTAGGAGAATTATTTGATTGCTTACTTGGTGACTAATGTGCTTATCTGATTATATGATTGATTATTTGTACATATTTGTGTTTGTGTTACAGACACCATGGACTCGCCCGACACAGGTGATTCGGACACCACAGGCCCTAGACCCATAGTATCAGACGACTTAGAGTCTTCAGAGCACGAGGTCCACACATCAGATGTTACCAGCACAGACGAGGATGACTTTCAGCCCTTTGCGCTGCCCGACGCTGTCGATGAGCCCGCTGATGGTCCTTTTGCTGGGTACCTACCACTCGTAGAGATCCCTGCTCCCATACCTTTGGCCGTTTATCCTGCTTACGATATGCTCCTCGACGCCGACGATGACGACGACGTCGATCTATTTGATGATGAGCCCCTGGAGGACGATGTTGAGGGCGAGGCCCTTCTAGCTGACGGTGGTCTTTTGTTACTCGCAGATGCTCCAGCAGAGGAGTCACCTGCAGACTCACCCGCTCCAGACTCCTTCGAGTCTGTGGCCTCCGCACCGTCACACACTCGGAGCGCACAACACTATTCACACGGTTCAGATCCTGACAGGGCATCATCTGCTGCCTCTGCTCCTAGATTTGCTTTCGATCACGACCTCGATGAGGATTCAGACCCTGTTTTCCCCCTGGATTTGACCCGGACCAGGAGATAGAGTTCATCCACTTGGATCAGCCTATGGTTGACCCAGTAGACCTAGTTGACCCTGCATTCGCTGACCATGCAGATTTTGATATGGAGTTCGTTGATCCCGAGCCTGCCATGGCCCTCGAGCCAGTAGCTGCTCCTGACCCAGTGCTTGAGCATGACCCTGCTCATGCTGGCATACCTATTGATCCTGTGATTGCTGACCCACCCATTGGTGATCACCCTGCTGATGCACCACTACTGGAGGGTGACCATGTTATTGCTGCTGATCATGTTGATCCCCCGCTTATCGCTGATATACCTGTTGACCCTCTTGTTGCACCCCATCTTGACCCTATGCCTGTACAGTTTGATCGAGCACTTTTTGAGGCACAGATTGACCCACGAGATGAGCTCGCCCAACATGGGTGGATTCCTGCGGATGATGAGCTTCCACCTATTCCTCCTCATACCACCGATGCACTTCACGTTGATTTCTCTTTTTCATTTGCACAGTACACACCTCCAGCTCGACCTGGAGGGGGTTCCTCGGCTCGTCCCTTTGGACATGTACCGACATATATTCCAGTTATGCCACAGTCTTCATCTGCTATTCCCCCTGTACCACCATTCTTTGTGCCACCTTTTGATCCAGCCAGCGAGCCGTTTCTCTGGACGTCACCTTCTGTTATGCCATCGACCGATCCCTACCATCCTTTCCATATGGGGTATACTATTGAGGACCTTCTGATGTCGTTTGTTGTCCAGCAGGAGGCACTCACACGGCGTATTCAGGAGCTTGAGAGAGCTCAGCCACCGCCGTGCCAGTGTCAGGGTCAGACCCACCCTGCTTCTTCGCAGAACCCTCGACCATTGTTACCTGACTATGCTGCACGCCTTTTGGCACTTAAGCAGCAGGTTGCTTCTTGGTTGCATACCCAGAGAGCCATGGAGGAGGACTGGCTCCATTTGCGACGTTTGTTCTACACCCATTTTCCCCCTCTTCCACCACCATCAGTTTAGGCATCCTTAGTACAGCATGGACAGACGCTGGTGAGAAGACGGCGATTGTTTTGACTGCACAGCATTTTTGGAGACTGCATTCTGATTCTGACTTTTGTTGATCATGTATATGGGATGTATTGACACTGATTTGATATTCTTTTGGACTAGGGTGATGTAGCCCTTAGTCGATGATGATGTATGACACTATTATGTACCTGTACACTTACTATGTGGTCTCGATATATGGCAATCGCAGTATTCTCATCGTATGTGATGTTTTGATTGATTATTTATGTTTTATGACATGGGATGTTGTGTGATTGATATGATTATAACATGAGATGTTATGTACTATTACTATCATAATAAAGCGTACGTATTATAACATGGGATCTTTAATATGGTCTGACCGACGTGAACCCATCTTTTAGAAGATGCCGCCTAGACGTCAAACGCCGATGCCTACCAATGAGGCAGAACTCCAACAAGTTATCGCTGCTGCCATCGCGCAATACGCCGCCTCGCAAGGAGGACCCAGCGGAAGCAGCTCAAACAACAATGGCAACAACAATCCACCTCATGGTAATACTAAGTCATTAAGACATACCATGATCTAATTGGATATCTCTAGCAAAGATGCTAATGCCATTCATATGTTGTAACGTATGTGCAGGGTGCACCTACAAGCAGTTTTTAGACTGCAAGCCTGTCAACTTTGATGGCACCGGAGGTGCTGTAGCTTTTGTTCGTTGGGCCGAGAAGACTGAATCTGTTCTCCGCATGAGCAAATGTGCACCAAACCAGCAAGTCACTTACATTTCTGGGCTATTTCTGGATGGAGCCCTATCTTGGTGGAATTTGCAAGTGTAGACACTTGGTGAAGCTGCTGCCTACGCACTAACATGGACCGAACTGAAGGAACTAATGCGCAAAAAGTATTGTTCTCACGCTGAAATCCAAAGATTGGAAACTGAGTTCTGGCATTTGAAGATGGAAGGTCCGAAGATCGCGGAATATGTTCAGAGGTTTCACGACCTGTCGCATGTGGAACCCTATATGGTCACTCCAGAATTCAAGCGGATTGAACGCTTCATTTGGGGATTAGCTCCTCAAATCATAAGCATGGTGACCTCCTCCAAGCCTGCAACAATTACTGAGGCAATCGATTTGAGCGTAGCTCTCACTGAAGAGGCCATCCGCCTGAACAAGTTTGGTGAGATCGAGACAAAGAAGAAAGAGACTCACGTCGAGTCATCCGGAGGTAACAAACGAAAGTTCTCGAACTTTAAGCAAGGCATTAGTGGTGTTGTGAAGAAAGGAGAGCCAAACGCGCCAGCTCAGGTTACAGCTGGTAGTGGAAAGAAAGGAAAGGGATATATGGGCACCCAGCCCAAGTGCAACACCTGCCAGCGTCACCATTCTGGCCGATGTGGTTTGAAAGTATGTGAAGCGTGTGGGAAACCTGGCCACTTGAAGGATTCTTGTTGGGCCACTATTGGTCAGGGAGGCCAAGGAGGATTTGGAAACAGAAACAATAACCGGGGTGGAATTGGAAATCGCCCACAAGGAAACAATGGAGGTAATGGGAATCGAGGCAACAATGCGAATCAAGCAGGCGCTGTGAATCATAACCAAAGGAATAACCAAGCTGGAAATGGAGGTGGAAACGGGCAAAGACCTGGATGCTTTAACTGTGGTGATATCGGGCACTTTAAGAGGAACTGCCCAGAGTTGAACCAAGCCCGTGGAAGAGTGTTCCATATCGAAGCGAGGGAAGCGCGCCAGGATCCCAATGTCGTTACTGGTACGTTCCCTATAAACCAACGCTATGCATCCGTTTTATTTGATACTGGTGCCGACTATAGCTTCGTATCATTAGAATTTAAGAATATGCTTGGTTTAGCTGCTAGTAAGTTAGATATTCCCTACTCAATCGAATTGGCTAATGGGAAGTTAGTAGAAGCCAATGAAGTGATCAGAGGTTGTGCAATCGAGTTGGGAGAACGTGAGTTTACTTTGGATCTACTACCGGTCCAGCTGGGGAGCTTTGACGTAGTAGTAGGAATGGATTGGTTATCAAGCAACAAGGCAGAAATTGTTTGTCACGAAAAGGTCGTTCGTATCCCGACCGAAGATGGCGAAACAATTGTGGTACATGGCGAAAAACGCGATACGCCGTTAAGAATTATCAGCTGCCTCAAAGCGCGAAAGTGTTTGCAAAAAGGGTGTGTTGCCTTCCTGGCACACATTGTAGACAGGAAAGCTGCAGAACCGAAGATCGAAGACATCCCTGTCGTGAGGGAGTATCCGGAAGTCTTACCGGAGGAATTGCCTGGACTGCCGCCTTAGAGGCAAGTGGAGTTTCACATCGATTTAGTCCCGGGCGCCGCACCTGTGGCTAAGGCACCTTATAGACTTGCCCCGTCTGAGATGCAAGAATTGTCAACACAACTTCAAGAGTTGTTAGACAAGGGATTTATCCGACCAAGCTTCTCGCCTTGGGGAGCTCCGGTCCTGTTTGTCAAAAAGAAGGACGGTAGTTTTCGAATGTGCATAGACTACCGGGAGCTGAACAAACTGACGATCAAGAATAGATATCCTCTGCCAAGAATTGATGATCTGTTTGATCAACTTCAAGGTTCAAGCTTTTACTCAAAGATCGATTTGCGATCTGGATACCATCAGTTAAGGATACAAGAGGAGAGTATCCCGAAGACAGCCTTCAGAACTCGTTATGGACACTACGAGTTCCTTGTCATGCCGTTTGGGTTGACAAACGCACCTGTAGTCTTTATGGATTTGATGAATAGAGTTTGCAAGCCGTACTTGGACAAGTTCGTGATTGTGTTTATCGACGACATCTTGATTTATTCAAGGACAAAGGCTGAGCACGAACAACATCTAAGAGCTATTTTGGAGCTGCTGAAGAAAGAACAACTGTATGCCAAATTCTCTAAGTGCGAATTTTGGCTACGTGAAGTCCAATTTCTTGGACATGTGGTGAATGGAGATGGAATCCATGTGGATCCAACCAAGATCGAAGCGATCAAGAATTGGGAAACGCCAAAGACGCCAACCGAGATTCGACAATTCTTGGGTTTGGCTGGCTACTATCGAAGGTTCATTGAGGATTTTTCGAAGATCGCTCAACCATTGACGCTCCTCACCCAGAAAGATAAGAAGTTTGATTGGGGAATCAAACAGGAAGAAGCGTTTCAGCTGTTGAAGGATAAGCTCTGCAATGCGCCAATCCTAGCACTACCGGAAGGTACTGACGATTTCGTGGTATACTGTGACGCCTCGCATCAAGGATTGGGTTGCGTGTTGATGCAACTCCAGAAGGTTATTGCTTACGCATCACGCCAGTTGAAGGTACATGAGAAGAACTATACCACGCACGATTTGGAGCTAGGCGCAGTGATATTTGCTTTAAAGATCTGGAGACACTACCTATATGGTACGAAATGTACAATTTTTACAGATCATAAGAGCTTACAACACATATTCAACCAGAAGGAGTTGAATATGAGACAAAGACGATGGGTTGAGTTGTTAAATGATTACGATTGCGAGATAAAGTATCATCCAGGGAAGGCGAATGTGGTTGCCGACGCCCTGAGTCGAAAAGAGAGGATCAAGCCCATAAGGGTTAGGGCTTTAGAAATGATAATCCAAACCGATCTTTCCTTGCGCATTCGTGCCGCGCAGAAAGAAGCTCTTAAGGAAAGAAATCTTGAAGAAGAATATCTTCGTGGGATGGAGAAGCTATTGGTGCCAAACGAGGAAGGAACGTTATATTTTGAGAAAAGGATTTGGGTTCCTCTGTTTGGTGGTTTAAGGAAAGTTGTTTTTGATGAAGCTCACAAATCGCGGTACTCTATCCATCCAGGAGCGGATAAGATGTACCAAGATCTCAAGGCTTACTATTGGTGGCCTAGGATGAAGGGCGATGTTGCTGTTTATGTGAGCAAGTGTCTAACGTGTGCTAAGGTGAAAGCGGAATACCAGAAGCCTTCAGGACTTCTGCAACAACCTGAGATTCCCAAATGGAAATGGGAACAAATCTCCATGGATTTTATTACAAAGTTGCCAAGAACGCCAAGAGGTCATGACACTATTTGGGTGATAGTTGACCGCCTAACAAAGTCCGCACACTTTCTGCCAATCAAAGAGAAGGATAACACCAGCAAACTGGCAGAAATATACATGAGAGAGATCGTCGCACGTCATGGAGTGCCTCTCTTGATCATCTCTAATAGAGATGGACGTTTCATCTCAAGGATTTGGCAATCCTTCCAAGAAGCTTTTGGCTCACAATTAAATCTGAGCACGGCATTTCACCCTCAGACCGACGGTCAAAGTGAGCAGACTATTCAGACCTTGGAAGATATGCTGAGAGCATGTGTTATGGATTTGGGCGGTAGTTGGGATAAGCATTTGCCACTGGTCGAATTTTCATACAACAACAGCTACCACACCAGTATTGGAGCCGCGCCATTCGAAGCTCTTTACGGACGCAAGTGCCGATCACCCCTATGCTGGGCTGATGCAGGTCATAGGCAGCTTGTTGGTCCCGAAATCGTCCAAGAGACGACAAACAAGATTGCGCAGATTCGAAAACGCATCGAAGCAGCTCGCGAAAGACAGAAAGCCTATGCAGATCCAAACCGGAAACATTTGGAGTTCCAAGTTGGAGATATGGTTTTATTAAAAGTTTCACCCTGGAAGGGTGTGGCACGCTTCGGAAAGCGTGGGAAGTTAAATCCGCGCTACATTGGCCCTTTCAGAATTTTGGAAAGAATAGGGCTAGTAGCATACAAGCTGGACTTACCTGCCGAGCTGAATGGAGTTCACGATACATTTCATGTATCCAACCTGAAGAAAAGTCCAACTCAAGATACCATTGCCATTCCCACCGACGAGATTCATGTTGACGACACGCTCCATTTCGTTGAAGAACCTGTTGAGGTTACGGATTGGAAAGTAAACAAGACCCGCCGGAGCAGTGTCAAGCTCGTCAAGGTTCGTTGGAATGCCAGACATGGTCCTGAATACACCTGGGAGCGTGAGGACCGGATGAAAGAGAAATACCCCCACTTATTTCCTAAGAACCCTGCATCTACAAGCAGAACTTAAAATTTCGGGACGAAATTTTTCTAACGGGGGGAGAATGTGACAACCCTCACTAAACCAGGTATCCGTACGACTTAATTAATAATTAATTACTGCTTAATTGCTGTGCTTACTTGAACTTGTGGATAAACTGCTACTTGAATACTGATACATGTACTTACTTGCATCATACTTTGCTTGCTGTCACTCCATGTTTTGCTTACAGCACCTTTGTGACAACCTTGATGCACCAAAAGCACAGTAGCACAATGAACGGATAACCTATTAAACGTGCTGTCATAACTAGCACCAGGCAGGTACTGCCTCTAAGGCCTGTAAGAGCCTGAGATAGTTTGCTACACTAGTGGTGAGTGTAGGGATATAAGGGTTGTAGAACTGCGTCACTAGGAATGAGATTACAGTGACCGGATGTGCCTAAAACGTACTTTAAGTACAAAATTCAGCACTTTAACATAAAAATTGAGCATTAAGCTACCTAATAGAGTGCCAAAACATGAGAAAAACATTACTAGACACTTTCCAAAGTGTCGGGAATAAGTTGTGTCACTAAAACTAATAATGACACTTTAAAGCTTTGTTAAGCACTTTAACGGATCTCTATCCAACCGAACAACCGGACTTTACCCGTAACATAAAAATATTGCCAACAACATTGTTTTTCTTTTTCTGAGCCAGTTAGGGTCCCTGAATACCCTAACACCCGTCATAATGCACGACACGCTAGTAACCGAGTTAACCTTCACTTAACTTAACTAATACTTAACATTTGGTTGAAATCTAACTAGGAGACCCCCCCCCCCTAACCGAACCGTCCCCTTGGGGGACACCCCTTGTCCTTTGTTGATTATTTAAATCCCTTGTGCTTAATATCTATTAGACATAAAACCCTTTGGTTATTTGTGAAAGGTTTGTCTATAAGTTCAAGACTTAACACATCTTTCATATTCACCACTCAAACTCAACAAAAACTCTCCCTCTCCTCTCTAAATAACTCACGGCCGAACACCCCTATATCAATCCATCCATTTTTCGACTTTGTCCAAGCTATTTCAAGATCATACAAGTGTTAAGGATCTCACATAAGGAAGCTTGGTGCATTCGGAACGCGAAGGACCTCACCCCATTGCTTTTATCCACGCATTTTGCGACTAGAATCTTCCCTAGCCTCGAGCTAGTAGTAAGTTACTATAATCACACTCTTGATCTATTTTAAAGTGGTTAAAAAGAACTTTGTCGGTTAAAATCTATGAACATACAAGATGATATGTTAAAAGTCTACTAAAAATGCTAAAAATGATGGATAAAAGCTTGATTGTTGTGTAAATCTTGTAAGATTTGTTTTGTGTGATTATTTAGTGCCGATCTATGTTGTGGTAGCTCGGATCATCGTTTAACCCAGATTGGTCATGATCATGGATCATGATATAGAGCTTGTTTAAGTATAACAAGGGTTAAGTGATGAAACTCTACCACACGAGAAACTTGAACTTGTGTAAAATCAACTTTACTCACGAAATAGTGTTTAAAACTAGTAGATCTACGGATCTACAAGCGGTATTTTCAAAGGACCACGTGTCAAGAGAAAACATACTTTTAAAGATGAATCTTTCATAAACAAGAATAATTTTAGCAAACACACAAGTGTGTAAATACTTGTGTAACACTAAGTTTCGACAAAGAACTAGTTTTGTCAAATTTTACAAGAAGTTGTAAAGATGGAATTTCTTTAAAAACGAGACTTTTACGAAACCGGATGGATTTATATAAAGATACACTAAAAGTAAGGAGCTTTACTACATACTTTTGGAAAAACTACAAGTTCATGTAATTCTTGCGATTTACATATATATTGACTAGTTGATGCTTTGAGCATTGTTTTGATTGAATGAGAAAATTTTTGGTTTGACTTATAAAAGAAAATGATACGCTTGAAAGCGTGGCCACCTCCAGTTACAGGGGAAACTCTGGCGAAATTTTTTCTAAAAACCTAACACTTGGGGATATTTTCACTACAAGTGTTGTAAATCTATTTTTGACTTGTTTTCAAAACGTAAGTTTCGCCACGACTTTATTTACGAAACATCGGAGGTGGGATTTTCACAAAATAAAACTTGATAAATATATATTCGATATATATACTTTTCATAAGCGTCACTTGTAAAATGTTTATGATTATTTTGTGAAATATACAAATATTATTTTTAGGGTAAAAATAATATTACCGAATGTTAATGATTATATTTTGGGGTTAGAAATAAAATATATTAAGTGAGACTTAATAATATATTTCGAAGTTTACGAACGCACATGTATTAAATCCCCCATCCTTGGGAAGGAAAATAATTACCAAGTATTTACAAAAATATAAACACGAAATAGTTGTCTAACTATTTCCCAAAAACTTAAACCTTAAGCTAAGGCACGACCATCCGTCTAATAGAGTTAGTACGTGTAGGTCGTCGCACAGCTGCTTGATCAGGAGATATACTTGGTAGAGACGCACCACTGTGAGTTCATGTCCCCCTTTTCTCTTAACTGTTTTCAGTTTTCTAACTGCGGGGGTGAAATACATGTTACTATGACTACGAGTACTTTTACATGGTATGGTTAGCGTAAGGAGGGTTATTACTATTCAGATCATGTGAGTGGGTAGGCAGAAACTTGAGGCCATTAATCCTCAGGGTAGGACCGAGGGGCAGGAGCGGTAGATCTATCTGGGTGTAGCGAGCCCAACCCCAGGCCCAAACAGAACGGACCTCGGGGTGACTTTGTACCCAACGCACAAATCTGCTAGGTTTGAGTCTTCCTACTTGCACTTCACACATATCAATGGCCTTGCAAACCATTGGTGATCTCTTTTTCCTTATTTGCTACATACCAGGGTTTTTATACGTACAAAGGTTTATTTACTCACTTACACATGAACTCGCTCAACATTATTGTTGATTTTTCAACTTACATGTATTTCAGGGAATTAAAGATCTGGCGCGGTATGTTATGTTTTCCCGCTGCATGTGGGTTCCGAGGTCATCCAGGTTTAGGGGATGTGACTTTTACCTGGACGAGTCACAATCCTTAAACTGCGTTTTATTCATGTTGATGTTTATGTCTTTCAAAACAATGCTTTATGTTATGATGGTGTAGTTCCAAGACAATGTTATGTTACTTTGGTTTTTAAAACTTATTTTAATGGATGATCTTGCATGGTTTTATTATCATATAGCTTTGTTATGATTAAGCTATGGTATTAAGAAGTCACACCAAATTAACCACGCTTCCGCAAAGCCAGGGTGTGACAAAAGATACTTCTGAGCTTTAAAACAAGACATGAGTTTGAGTCCACCAGTAGGTTTCTCACCATGAACCTGTAGGATCTCACCTGTCGGAAGTGGCACACGAACGATCTTCTCAAAACAAACAACCTCTGCGTGATGCTTGGCTAACCAATCCATACCCACTCTAATGTCGAAGCTTCCAAGTTGCATTGGCGTGAGGTCGATGGGAAAAAGATGGTTATTAAGGTTCAACTGGCAGTTGCAAAGGACAGAATTAAGAACAATGGGTTCACCACTGGCAACCTCTACTGTCAAGGGTTTACCTAGTTTCGTTCTAGACACGCGAAGCAATGGTTCAAAAGATAATGACACAAAACTCTTATCAGCACCAGAATCAAAAAGAACAGATGCAGGTTGATTATTAACAGAGAACGTACCGTTCACCACTTCATTGTCTGCTTGCGCTTCTTGTGCATTCATGTTAAAAACTCAACCTCGAGCTGGAGCCTGATTCGGATTCGCATTAACTAGCCTTGGACACTGGTTTCGATAATGGGTCAGGTCTCCACAATTATCACACGAGCCAGGAGGATAGTGAGGTCGTGCAGCTTGACCCTGTTGCTGAGCAGGAGGTTGAGCAACTTGTTGAGCCGGGTTCTGAGCTGCTTGATTACGAGCAGAACGAAAAACTTCTGCAAGGTGTCCAGACTTCCCGCAGTTGGTACAGAAACGGCACGAAAGTTGCTGTTGATGATGACTATTGCACCTATTGCACAAAGGTGCATTCCCTTCATACCGCTTCTTTGCTGGAGGTTGCGCTGGCTGATTTGGTGCAGCCTGGTTTACCTGTGCAGTAACGGAGAAATTTTGGGAAGCCTTACGCTTCCTCGAATTCCTTGAGGATCCAGAATCCTTACCCTTTCCGTTCTTACCCTTCTTGCTATCTTCTTTGTCAGACGACTGCTTCTTACCCTTGTCACCTTTTCTATGCAGCTTACCCCTTCGAATCTGCGACTCGGTCAATGTTGCAGATTGCTCGATTGCCTGACAGAGTGTGGTAGGGTTACTACCGGTAACGGTGTCTTGTATGGAGTCAGGTAGACCATCGATGTACCTTTCGATAGCCTTGTCGAGTGGGGTAACCATTGTTGGGCATAACAAACTCAGCTCCTCAAATCTATCAGTATACGCCCGGTGCTCGCCACTATCCTGTTTTAGATCATTAAACTCCCTTTCTAGAGCTCGCAGCTCATGACGAGGACAAAACTCCCTCATCATAAGAGTCCTAAGTTCAGCCCATGTTTGTGCCAAGGCAACCTCAACACCACGATCTCTCATAACCCCATTCCACCATGTCAAAGCCCTCTTCTGAAATACGCTTGAAGCAAACTCGACTTTGCGATTATCAGGACACTGAACGTAACGGAAAGTATTCTCAATGCTCTCGAACCATTGAAGAAGCCCAGTTGCTCCCTCAGTACCACTAAACTTGAGTGGTTTAGCCGAGTTAAAACTCTTGAAATTGCATGGAGCATTGTTGTTGTTGTTGGCTTGGTTCCATTGAGCAAAGAGGTTTGGGAATTGAGCAGCCATTTGCTGCGCAATAATTTCTGCCAGTTCGGCAACTGGTAGCGGATTTTTGTGTCGAGGATGCATTCTAAAAGAGGAAACATGAAAGGAAACGAGTGAGATGATTTGATGAAAAGAGCGAGATGAAACAGAATCAACAAAAGCAAGGATGGTGGTCATTTGTCCGTATCACAAAACAAGCAAACGACACACAGTGACTAATCAAAGTAAACCCAAAAATAATGCTTAGCGAAGACATGCTCGCCTATAAGTGAACACTCACCCCAAGAGTTCCCAGGTAAGAGTGACTGGTCCGATTATGTGGATTTGTACGAACACTCTAGCCATAGACAGAAAACCCAGGGTACAGGCATTCACCCTTCTAGTTTGCACGTGTTCACACTATTTAGAACCCTAAACTTTGACGAGATTTTGAAAACTTGGAAGGCACAAGGCCAAAAGAATCATTCAAAAACAAATGATAAATTTTCAAAATCAATTTAAAGAATCAAAAGGGTTCAAAACCATATAACAATTTATTTAAAAACAGATGATTGAATTTTCAAAAATCGTTTTAGGAAATTGGGTTCTCGTTTTGATGATCACCTAAGGATAGGTGAAATGCATGTTTTAAGATCTAAACACAAGACAACTTGTGTTGGGGTCCTAGAAAGTTATAGTCTAGGTCAAAGCATTACTAATAACCTAATTCCCTATAACCATTGGCTCTGATACCAACTCTTCTGTCACACCCCGACCACGTAAAACAACAAATCGTGGCGGAAATGTCGGGGAGTGTTGTAACAGAATTATTGTTCCACAACCATGGTAATTAAAATTTATTTTATTCATCAACCAAAGAGTGGAATGCATTGTTTCAAAACAAGAACCAAAGAGTACATTATATAATTAAACTAAGTCTATCTTTATTTTTAAGTCTCTAAGGCACAGGTCCGCCCTAGTGTCACGATCATCCTAAGCGTCAGCTCCTGAAACACATGTGAAAATAGGTACGTCAGCATAAAAATGCCTGTGAGTAACATAGGTTTTATGAAAAATAGGGCTCATGACTTATAAGTTTGGAAAAAGGTTGTTTAACAAAAGTCAGTCATGATCCTTGTAAAATGTTTTGTTTTATATTTTGAAAAGCGATGTTAAAGAAGATGATATGTAAAAGAGTGATGTGAGGTTAAATGAATAACCAAGTAAAATGAGTTTTGTATAAAATGAGTTGTTTGTAAAACGATGTCTTGTGAAAAATATGTTATTTGTATAAAATGTTATATGTCTAAATTGAAATGATTCAAATAACGCTACAATATGTAATACCATACAAACACTTATATATAGGAAGTACCAGCGGCGTATCCACCATGCTTGTATCATATTACATATGCCTCGTTACTTAAATCACTTACCCAAACAAACCACTAATGTAAATTTGCCCATATCAAATCATTTGTCAAATGTCTTTGTGTAAACCATGTCAAGGTGTTTATGTCAAAATGTGGTCCATGAAATATGTATATCAATATCAAAAATGTCTATGTCAAATGTCAATTATGTGATGAGTAAACAAAATGTCATGTATGGCAAATGAAGTATATATATATATATATATATATCCTCGGAACCATAGGTAAAAATGCACAAAACAATGTATTGAAGTAAAACGTGGTTTAAATCAACGTTATGTTTTGTGGAAATGCATGCTATACTGAATACAAACATTTATGCGGTATTGTAAAAATGCATACATCCAAGCCTTGTGACTGTGGTGATGAGCCTTTAAACAAATTAAAGGTCTATCTGTATTATGTTTTATCGAATTCGGTCATTCCTTTCATCCAAACATACCTAGGATGTTGGGAATGGGAGTTGTCAATTCCTATGGTACCATTACCTACTAACGAGCGGCGTGATCAAAGTTAATGAATGTATATGGTCCCATTTAAACAAGCCAAATGTCATATCAAAATGTAAGCATGTGATGAAATGAAAATGTACTAAGCATGATGAACATACATAGCATGAAAAGGTAATGTAAAACAATGCACTAAGTATGCTCACAATGGGCATACATAGCATAAAATGTCATGTAAAACGATGTACTAATAATGTACTAATGAACATAGCATGTATATGATGAGAAAACATGAAAAGCACGAAAGTAACAAGTAGGCACATGTGTTTCACCCCAAAATGTTTGGAAAACAGTAAAACAGGGGTCTATGTACTCACTTGAGATTGCTCAATAGACTTTAGAAATCCACCAAGCAAGGTTAGAAGATCACGGATTCAAACGTCACCTAATATAGGAAACTATATTAATAAACGAACCTAATCGGAGGATCGGGTAGCATGAGGGTTCGTAAACCAAATGAGTGTAGGAACTCATGTAATATGGTTTAACAAAGCCTACATACTAAAATGAAACCTAGCCTAAGTGCTTTTGACCCGTGATGACCCGTTTAGGTAGCTTATGCTACTTTAACGCGTCGTTCGCGTAAAACGCGTTCGGACCGCCTAACTTGCCCTATGACAAGTAAGATATGCCTTAACATGTTTAATATTGTTGTTAAATCAGTTTAGATGGCAAAAGTTATGTTACATAGGCTTAAAATGAATTTTGGCGCAAAAAGGGCATTTTGGTAATTTACCTAAGGCATAGGAATTACTTATCATACAACTACTTAAACGACGTGACCATAAGGTATAACCTCGGAAGGTTATTCCCTATACTACTATGGTCACCTAAAGTATTTGGTCAGATCCTAAAGATCGACCAAATGGGTCGGGTTCGAAAGTATAAGCGATTGATTAGATCGCTTACCTTTACGACCCTAGACAAGCACGAATCTAAAAGTGACGAGCTAAACATGTTAAAACATGTTTAACAAGGTTTAAAAACAGGTTTGGTATCAAAACAAACGGTTTTGATACCCACAAGTAGTTTGGTTACAAAATACGCGAGAACACGCATTTTGCCCGAAACTACGACTCGTCATTGAGCCTAGATAACGTGGTAATCAGTAGGTATAGTCACTAGGGACTATAACCATCGTGATTACGCTCACGTTATGAAGTTCAAACGAACTTCGCGTTGACCATAAACTGGTCAATGCAGAAAGTCAAACACAGTTTGACTTTAACGCTAAAACGAACGATAAACGCGAAAGGATACTTACAGAAGGTCCCCGCAAGATTCGAACCCGATTCTCTATCAGGTAGGAAGCATATAAACTTCCACTTAGAGAGTTTTGAATCAGATTCAAATGTGAGGGAAATGAGCAAGACATGGGGGGTATTAATAGGAAATGTAGAGCCGTTAAGATCATTTCTTGTTTCCCAAGCGTTAAATCTCAGCCGTACAACACATACCCACTGATTTAAAAACCCATGGGAGCCCATAGGATTGCTAGAAACCAGTTGCAAGTGAGAAAGGAGTGTATGACAGCTGAAAACAGGCTGGTTGCAACATTCTGCTGTTCTGGGGACTGCTTGCGCACCGTAACACTCATAGTGTTGAGGTGCGCAAGGACCTAGTTTTACAGAATGGCAGATTTGGTCCCTGCTGTGTAACAAGCTCATTTCTGACACGTTTAAGGCAAGTTAACCCCATTTAAAAGCTCTAAAATGAAGTTAAAGTATAGGAAACTTATAATGTGCTAAAAAATATGCCGGATGTCGGTTCGTTTGGCCGTACGGTTGCGTTGTTCGGTTAATTACGACGGAAGTCGTAACGGACGCGTGTACGATCCAAATTGCGCGACGAATAGATTTTTGACAAGCCAATCACAAAAAACATAATATTTTAATGATTACATAAATTTTTGGATGTCCGAAAGTATTCAGAACGTAAGTTATGCGCGAAAATGCAAACTTATGCACTTTTTGATGCTTTTAGTCCCTGAATGAGCATAAAGTTTATTTTAGCACACCGAACCCCTCAAAGCCTATTTCTAAGCTATGTAAAGGATATTTAGGGTGTGTTTAACTTATGGCCATGTTCCGGAATGTTCGTTACAGTTCAAATTGGCATACTTTCGCAGTTTGTCAATTTTAGTCCTTGTAAGCGAATTAACTTGATTTTGCCATACCAATGCCTTCAAAACTTATTTCTAAGTTATGTAAAGTTTATTTAAGGTATGTTAAGCATAAATTGATGTTCCGGAGTATTTGTCGCGTTAAACTTATTACGTTTACGCACCAGTTTGCGTATAATTCTCCAGGAAGCGATACAGAGTTTGAAATTGAATAAAAGTCAAAACATGAAAAAATGTAAAACATAAACAAACAAACATTGGGATCAAATAACTTTATTTCATTGATAACTGAACTGTTTACAATGATTACAAGCACAGATGTCACAACTAATGCGTAAATATAACCACTTTAATGCAACGAACACTCCGGAATAGTGAAATAGGCTTCACATACCTTAAATAACCTTTACATAACTTAGAAATAAGTTTTGAAGGCTTTGGTATGGCAAAATCAAGTTAAATCGCTTACAGGGACTAAATTCGACAAACTGAGAAAGTATGCCAATTTGAACTGTAATGAACATTCTGGAACATGGCCATAAGTTAAACACACCTTAAATATCCTTTATATAGCTTAGAAATAGGCTTTGAGGGGTTCGGTGTGCTAAAATAAACTTTTGGGTCATTCAAGGACTAAAAGCGTCAAAAAGTGCACAAGTTTGCACTTTCGCGCATAACTTACGTTCTGAATACATCCGGACATCCAAAAATTTATGTAAGCACTAAAATATTTAATTTAGTGTTTGGCATAAGAAAAATCCATTCGTCACGCAATTTGGATCGTTTTTCGCGCGTATGCGCATTCCGTCGTAATTAAGCGAACATCGCGATCGTACGACCAAACGAACCAACATCTGACATATTTTTGAGCATGTTTCATGTCCACAATGTTTAGGCATCACTTTAGGGCCTTAAAGTTGGCTTTACAGGCCTTAGAAGTGTCGGGAATGGCCTTAAACACCATCAGGGACTGAAACTGTCAATATGGCAAAGTTGGTTCTGATCAGACAAGGCCAGGCGGCCCGCGTAAGCCTTGTGTGTATCCTTACGCGGCCCGCGTCAGTCTCCTAGACCAGATTAACTGAATTTAACAGCTGTTAAGCACTCCCACCTAAATTCCAAGTGTTGTTTCCTGCTTATGGGGGGCCAATTTGATGTACATGAGCTTGCCAACAAGTGTAGGGATGTGATCAAAGCACGTTATTCGATAAACGATCCTAACGGTCTTGCATATCCTATAAATACCCATCCATCCCAACCCCAAAAACCCACACCTTTGAAATCTGAACTTGCTCTCTAAGTTGTTGTGTTTAACACTTCATACCTGAGAGTGTTCGGATTCAAACCTTCCATTCTTGGACCCTTTGTAAGTGTTCCTTCGTTCTTTTATTCTTGTAGCGTTAAAGTCAAACTTTGTTTGACTTTCTGCATTGACCAGTTTATGGTCAATGCGAAGTTCGTTTGAACTTCATAACGTGAGCGTAATCACGATGGTTATAGTCCCTAGCGACTATACCTACTGATTACCACGTTATCTAGGCTCAGTGACGAGTCGTAGTTTCGGCCAAAATGCGCATTCTTGCGTATTTTGTAACCAAACTACTCATAGGTATCAAAACCGTTTGTTTTGATACCAAACCTGTTTTCTAAACTTAGTTAAGCATGTTTTAACATGCTTAGCTCGTCACTTTTAGTTTAGTGCTTATATAGGGTCGTAAGGTAAGCGATCTAAACAATCGCTTATACTTTCGAACCCGACCCGTTTGGTCGATCATAAGGATCCGACCAAACACATTAGGTGACCATAGTATATAGGGAATAACCTTCCGAGGTTATACCTTATGGTCACGGCGTTTAGTTAGTTGTATGATAGGTAGTTTATATGCCTTAGGTAAATGACCAAAATGCCCTTTTTGCACCAACATTCATATTAACCATATGTAACATAACTTTTGATATCTAAACTGATTTGGCAACAATATTAGACATGTTAAGGCATATTTTACTTATCATAGGGCTAGTTAGGCAGTCCGAACGCGTTTCACGCGAACGACGCGTTAAAGTAGCATAAGCTACCTAAACTGTCACACCCCCAAATTCCACCTGCGGAGTACCGTCCGCTTGAGGGCGTGACCGACCAGGATCCAGCCACCAATTATACTAAGCATTGGTTAATAGTAAGGTAATTGCTATCTAAAGTAGTTAGCAACGTCGTAGTTTAAGTTCGATAGTAAGTTTAAACAAAACAGCGGAAGCATAAACCAAATAGTTTTAAAAGATAGTTCATGGTTCAAGATAAGTAAAACCCAACACACGGGTTTTGACGAACACTACACATCCCCAAGCAGCAGCTCCTCAGTCACTGGTTACCTGCAAAGCATGCAGTAAGGTGTCAACAATAATGCTGAGTGAGTTCACTAGTTGTCCAGTTTTAATTACCAAAAACTTGTTTCACCAGTTAATTTATCCGTTTATACATGCCATGGGGAGCTACCCCAAAAGTTAGCGACTAAACTGTGTTTCCAATACCGAACACTAGGTGACCGTTGCGTATCCGCAGAGTGCCCCGATGTCAATGTTCTATCATCATTGACGGATGCCTGAGTACATTAGTTCACGACCGATCCCATACCTTGGCACGGTGTGAGGTTGGTAAGACCTAAATAGCGCTATCAACTAATAACCCGTTCGCCTGGCCCCGGCGACTAATCGGTATCATGTAGTAGGGACTTTAAGTGATAGAGTTTCGTTTAGTGCCGTTTGTTGCAATCCGTATAAACAGTAATTAACTAAAAGGTTCCCAATAACAAGGGAAGAAAAGTAAGTTGTATCCCTCATAAGGGGATAGTGTTGTTTTTAGTTCCGTTTCCCAAACCACCGGGAATACATGCTTTAGGTTGTGAACTCACCTTGGGTTGCTCGGTAGATTAATTACCCGGTCGATCACGTTGGTCACCACGTCCTAGCATGGTTACCGAATATGGGTCAAGTTGGGGTACAAGTAAACACGTATAGCAAACACGTACAGACACACATAGCATGCATTCATACAAACACTTGGGTTATTGGGCCTGCCCTAACATTTCACAAACAATCAGTACAGATACATACGCAGTCCAGTCAACAGATAGTCCAACAAGCTTTTGGCCCAATAACACTTAGGCAGCCCAGTCGTGACAAGGGCGGTTTCGACTCGAGAATACACGGTCTCGAGTCGCAACCAAGGGTTCCGACTCGCAACCTCGGTCTTGGTTCGCAAGCTTTGGTCTCGAGTCGCAACGAAGGGTTCCGACTCGCAACCTCGGTTTCGGTTCATCATGCTTTGGTCTCGAGTCGCAACCAGGGGTTCCGACTCGCAACCTCGGTTTCGGTTCATCATGCTTTGGTTTCGAGTGTGCTGCTTGCGAGTCGCAACCGGGAGATCTCGAAGAATTCACGTTTTGGTCTCGAGTCGCAACCAAGGGTTCCGACTCGCAACCACTGTTACGTGCACCTGAATCCTTCTAGAACCTGTCCTACGTACTAGCCAATAGCATTTTGATTTCATGTAATTTTGTACTAACCAATAACATTGCACTAACATGTTTTATTGTCTAAATCAGAACAAAATCAGATCAAAACAAGCATATTTGAATATTCATATCACCTTCAAACTTGTTCTTCATATGTTCATCATAAATACAAACTACCCATCACGCATAATCCTTCAAAACCGACCCGAAACATGTCATCCATCCTAGATCTTATACTTGCAATTCTAAAAGCATTTTCAGCCAAACAATTACCATCATTTATTCCACACGGTTCATTTTATACACATATTCATTTCATGGCCAAGAATCACATATACTAAATATCAAAAACCATTTTTAATCAAGCAACCAATAGATCATCATGCACCTTACTTAAACAACAATCTTAACATTAACCATACAAGAAAAGGCATATTCAACATGCATATAATTTAACAAGCAAACATATATAACATTTTCATCTCTACATTGCAAGGAACCACTAACCGGTTCAAGAGTGACACAAAGGTGTTCAAGTAGGTGACGGATTGAAGCCTTCGAGTGATGATTCCGAGCCAATCCAAGGGTGCTCTTGTTGCCGGTTGGATCCGAGAAGGAGAGGAGGAGAGGGCGATGTTAGAACCTTAGGGTTTTGGGGGTTTTTAGAGAGAGAGAGAGAGGGAGAGTGTGTGAGATGGGAGAGTGTGAGAATGATGTTGCAAAATGGTAAAAGTTGTGAGGGTTGGCCGGTTATATATCTCGAGTGGGTTAGGGGCTTCCGGGTGGGCTTCTAGGTTGCATGGCGAGTCGGGTCCTTTGGGGTCTCGGCCCACTCATATAACTCACATACATATATATAATATACATTCATCACACTTAGCACAAGGATCACATAAAATCATCGAGATAACACGCACTAACATTTAATAACGTATATACACATAATGCTAATACAAGATATTTGCTCGGGAAAACCTAGAGTGTCACATTATCCCCAAGTTTTAGGAACTTTCGTCCCGAAAGTTAAGGCAGTCACTGTCAAGCTAGTGTAAGTGAGAACGTTTCAACGGGGTGTCACATCATCCCCCCGTTAATTTGGAATTTCGTCCCGAAATTCGGTTGTAGCTTCAGTGCTGGGAGTTTCATTAGGGAACAACTGGGGATATTTGCGCTTCATCTGGTCTTCCCGCTCCCAGGTAAATTCTGGGCCACGGCGTGAGTTCCAACGAACTCGCACGAGAGGTATCTGGCTACGTTTGAGGGTTTTGATCTCACGATCCGTGATCTCAACCGGTTCCTCAGTAAAGTGTAGCTGTTCGTCAATAGTAAGCTCCTTATAAGGAATGACGAGTGTTTCATCTGATAGACACTTCTTCAGATTAGATACGTGGAAGACGTTGTGCACAGCACTCAGTTCTTCAGGCAGATTCAATCTGTAAGCGGCCGTGCCAATCTTTTCGGTAACTTCAAAGGGTCCGACATATCTTGGATTAAGCTTGCCCCGTTTTCCAAAACGAACCACACCCTTCCAGGGTGAGACCTTAAGTAGAGCCCGTTCACCAACCTGGAACTCTTGCGGTTTCCTATCTTTATCAGCGTAGTACTTTTGACGGTCACGAGCTGCCGCCATGCGTTGCCTAATCTGGGCAATCTTTTCTGTGGTGTCGACTACATGTTCCGGGCCTGTGATCTGGCTGTCACCAACCTCAGCCCAACAGAGAGGCGATCGACATTTACGGCCGTACAATGCCTCAAAGGGTGCTGCCTGAATGCTGGTGTGGTAGCTGTTGTTGTAGGAGAATTCCACCAACGGTAGGTGCTTCTCCCAATTCTTGCCAAAATCGATCACACATGCCCTAAGCATGTCTTCGAGGGTTTGGATGGTGCGTTCAGACTGCCCATCCGTTTGCGGGTGATAAGCGGTGCTCATGTCTAAACGCGAGCCAAAAGATTTGTGCATAGCTTGCCACAATTCAGAAGTAAAGCGTGCATCTCGATCAGAAATAATAGAGGTAGGCACTCCGTGCTTCGAAACTACTTCTTTTAAGTATACCTCTGCTAGGGTAGAGAACTTGTCTGTTTCTTTGATAGCCAAAAAGTGTGCAGACTTAGTTAAGCGATCCACTATTACCCAAATGGTGTCATTTCCTCGTTGAGACCTAGGCAGGCCAGTAACAAAATCCATGGAAATCTGCTCCCATTTCCATTGCGGAATCTCTGGCTGTTGGAGTAGGCCTGATGGTTTCTGATACTCAGCCTTGACTCTTGCACAAGTTAAACATTTTCTGACATAGGTTGCTATGTGGGCTTTCATGCCAGGCCACCAATAGGTAGCCCTCAAGTCGTGGTACATCTTATCTGACCCTGGATGTACTGAGTAACGGGACTTGTGAGCTTCATCCATCACAAGGTCACGTAAATTTCCATAAAGCGGAACCCATATGCGTCCGGCTACGTAGTAAGCACCGTCTTCTTTTTGTTCCAATCGTTGTCTCGATCCTCGCAGGGACTCAGCCCTGATGTTCTCGGCTTTCAATGCTTCAACCTGAGCATCCCGAATTTGATTAGGGAGGTTCGAGTGGATAGTGAGCTGTAAGGCACGAACACGCTTGGGTTTGGTCTCCTTTCTACTGAGGGCATCGGCTACCACATTAGCCTTGCCTGGATGATATTTAATTGCACACTCGTAGTCATTTAGGAGTTCGACCCATCGGCGTTGCCGCATATTCAACTCCTTTTGTTCCATTATGTGCTGGAGACTCTTGTGATCAGTGTAAATCGTGCACTTGGTGCCGTACAAGTAGTGTCTCCAAAGCTTGAGCACGAAGACCACAGCTCCAAATTCTAAATCATGCGTCGTGTAGTTCCGTTCGTGGATCTTGAGTTGTCGCGAAGCGTAAGCAATAACCTTCTCGCGTTGCATCAATACGCAGCCAAGTCCTTGAATAGAAGCGTCGCAGTAAACGACGAAGTCGTCGGTACCTTCGGGTAAGGAGAGGATAGGAGCACTACAAAGGTTCCTCTTTAGTTCCTGGAAGGCAGATTCCTGAGCATCGCTCCACTTGTAAGCAACACCCTTCTGAGTGAGGGTCGTAAGTGGTTGAGCGATCTTAGAGAATCCCTTGATAAATCTTCGATAGTATCCTGCCAATCCCAAGAATTGGCGAACTTCGGTCGGAGTCTTAGGTACAGGCCAATTCTTAATGGACTCAATCTTAGCGGGGTCGACATGAATCCCTTCCTGATTGACGATGTGCCCAAGGAAATGGACTTCTCTAAGCCAGAAATCACATTTCGAGAATTTGGCGTACAGTTGCTCATTACGAAGGAGTTCGAGAATAAGACGCAGTTGTCGTTCATGCTCCTCTTGGCTCTTCGAGTAGATTAAAATGTCGTCAATAAACACAATTACGAACTTGTCGAGGTAGGGTTTGCATACTCGGTTCATGAGATCCATGAAGATCGCAGGTGCGTTGGTCATTCCGAAAGGCATAACAAGGAATTCGTAGTGACCATAGCGGGTTCTGAAAGCAGTCTTAGAGATGTCCTCATCGCGGACTCTCAGCTGGTGATAACCCGATCGCAGATCGATCTTGGAATAATAGCTCGACCCTTGCAGCTGGTCGAACAAGTCGTCGATACGGGGAAGTGGATAACGGTTCTTGATGGTAACCTTGTTAAGTTCGCGGTAGTCAATGCACATTCGGTATGAGCCATCTTTCTTTTTGACGAAGAGCACTGGGGCTCCCCAGGGTGATGAACTAGGACGGATAAAACCTTTGTCCAAAAGTTCTTGTAGTTGAGTAGAAAGCTCCTTGAGCTCCGCGGGGGCTAATCGATAAGGTGCACGAGCTATAGGCGCTGCTCCGGGAGCTAGCTCGATTTGAAATTCGACCTGACGGTGAGGAGGGAGTCCAGGTAGTTCTTCCGGGAATACCTCGGGATAGTCACGTACAACTGGAAAATCTTCAATCCTGTTTTCCATTTTCTGTGTGTCGGCAACGAGTGCTAAGATAGCGGTGTGCCCTTTTCGTAGACACTTCTGGGCCTTCAAGAATGAAATGATGCCCGTGACTTCTCCGCTCTTGTCGCCTTGAACTATAAGAGGTTTGCCAGGGGGACGAGGAATACGAATAGCTTTCTCCTGGCAGAGGATTTCAGCTCGATGTTTGGATAACCAATCCATACCAATAATGACGTCAAAGCTTCCAAGAATGATGGGGAAAAGATCGATACAGAAGGTCTGACCAGACAACTCTAATTTGCAGTTACGAATTATGTGTGAGGCCTCGAGGTTTCTACCATTAGCTATTTCAACGGTGTGCTTAGAGCTCAGCGGTGTAAGAGTGAGCTTAAGTTTCTTACTAATACGTAGGGATACATAACTAGCATCTGCTCCGGAATCAAATAGTACGGAAACATAACGATCATTTAGTAGGAACTTACCCGCCACAACGTTGGGGTCATTCCTTGCTTCCCCAGCTCCAATCACAAAAGCTTTTCCTCTAGCACCATTCCCAGCATTGTTGTTATTGTTCCCAGCACCTTGATTGTTGTTGTTTTGATTCAGTTCGGGGCAATCCTTTCGCAAGTGCCCCGTTGCTCCACACTTAAAGCATCCACGGTTGTTTCCTTGTTGCTGCTGTTGCTGTGGTTGTTGCTGATTCTGCCTAGCGGGGAACTGGCTTCGGCAGTCTTTGGCTTCATGCCCCATCTTGTTGCATCGCTGACATTGACCTTTTCCACATGGCCCACTGTGATGTCGGTTACATTTGTTACACTTAGGGTGGTTTCCTCGATAGCCACCCTGTTGCTGAGGACCTTTGTTGTTCTCAGTCTTCCTTTGTTGAACTGGGGCCTGAGTGGGGTTAGCATCCTTTCCCTGACTTCCATCCCACTTTCGTTTATTATCGCTAGAAGTGCCAGTAGTAGCACTGATCCTCTTGGGCAGCTTGCCCTCTTCCACAGCCTGATTGGTGAGTTTGTGAGCAAGGCGAACCACGGGCTGTATAGTATTGAGGTTGGCTGAGGTCACATGACTTCTGATTTCTGGGACCAAGCCTTTGATGTACAATTCGATCCTTCGATACATAGGTCGGGACATGTTTGGGCAAAGTGCAGCATAGTCGTTGGACTGCTTGGTGTAGGTCTCGATCTCTGATCCAACCATCTTGAGCGCATAGTACTCGTTCTCGAGTTTGTGAATGTCATCCCTGTGACAGTACTCTTCCTTGATCATATCCTTGAAATCTTCCCATGCAGTGGCATTAGCAGTCTCCAAACCAAGCATTTGAATTTGCGCCTTCCACCACGAAAGCGCACTACCCTCAAGAGTACCAGTGGCAAACTTTACCCAATTAGCTGGGGGACATTCGCAGACAGCGAAAACAGCTTCGACCTTCTCGATCCAGTGAAGAAGACCTATGGCACCCTCAGTGCCATTGAAAGGAAGAGGCTTACAATCCATGAAAGTCTTGAAAGTACAAACACGTGGTTGCACAGGCGCATGCTGACCTGTTGTGAGGAGTGAAGCGAAATGGGTTTAGAGGTGTATAGACGATGCGGCGGTAAGATCTAAACATCCTAAAACAACGAGCTTACCTCCAGGGTGAGCTGCGAAAGCCGCAGCCACCGTGTTGAGTAGGTTGGTGAACTGAGCCTGAGTCATGTTGACGTTTCCTCGTCCGCGTCCACTCATTGTCTTCATAGCCAGAAAACATAGTATGAGTGTGATGTCGTAATATAGCGAGAATGAGATAGAAGAGGAAAGGCATATCTATCTACTTAGGCAAACTAGTACGTATAGCAGAGCAGAAAGCATAAGACAAATCAAGCAAGTAAACATGGGTCCGAGCTATGAGGTCAGATAAGTCGAGCCTTGCACTTGGAGTGTAGTGTAGTGTCGTCACGAGTCACGGGTTATAGTCTGGTTTTTCTCAAAAAGATTTTTCCCCTTTTTAAAACCAAGTTCACTATAACCAATGGCTCTGATACCAATCTGTCACACCCCCAAATTCCACCTGCGGAGTACCGTCCGCTTGAGGGCGTGACTGACCAGGATCCAGCCACCAATTATACTAAGCATTGGTTAATAGTAAGGTAATTGCTATCTAAAGTAGTTAGCAACGTCGTAGTTTAAGTTCGATAGTAAGTTTAAACAAAACAGCGAAAGCATAAACCAAATAGTTTTAAAAGATAGTTCATGGTTCAAGATAAGTAAAACCCAACACACGGGTTTTGACGAACACTACACATCCCCAAGCAGCAGCTCCTCAGTCACTGGTTACCTGCAAAGCATGCAGTAAGGTGTCAACAATAATGCTGAGTGAGTTCACTAGTTGTCCAGTTTTAATTACCAAAAACTTGTTTCACCAGTTAATTTATCCGTTTATACATGCCATGGGGAGCTACCCCAAAAGTTAGCGACTAAACTGTGTTTCCAATACCGAACACTAGGTGACCGTTGCGTATCCGCAGAGTGCCCCGATGTCAATGTTCTATCATCATTGACGGATGCCTGAGTACATTAGTTCACGACCGATCCCATACCTTGGCACGGTGTGAGGTTGGTAAGACCTAAATAGCGCTATCAACTAATAACCCGTTCGCCTGGCCCCGGCGACTAATCGGTATCATGTAGTAGGGACTTTAAGTGATAGAGTTTCGTTTAGTGCCGTTTGTTGCAATCCGTATAAACAGTAATTAACTAAAAGGTTCCCAATAACAAGGGAAGAAAAGTAAGTTGTATCCCTCATAAGGGGATAGTGTTGTTTTTAGTTCCGTTTCCCAAACCACCGGGAATACATGCTTTAGGTTGTGAACTCACCTTGGGTTGCTCGGTAGATTAATTACCCGGTCGATCACGTTGGTCACCACGTCCTAGCATGGTTACCGAATATGGGTCAAGTTGGGGTACAAGTAAACACGTATAGCAAACACGTACAGACACACATAGCATGCATTCATACAAACACTTGGGTTATTGGGCCTGCCCTAACATTTCACAAACAATCAGTACAGATACATACGCAGTCCAGTCAACAGATAGTCCAACAAGCTTTTGGCCCAATAACACTTAGGCAGCCCAGTCGTGACAAGGGCGGTTTCGACTCGCAACCTCGGTCTTGGTTCGTCATGCTTTGGTCTCGAGTCGCAACGAAGGGTTCCGACTCGCAACCTCGGTTTCGGTTCATCATGCTTTGGTCTCGAGTCGCAACCAGGGGTTCCGACTCGCAACCTCGGTTTCGGTTCATCATGCTTTGGTTTCGAGTGTGCTGCTTGCGAGTCGCAACCGGGAGATCTCGAAGAATTCACGTTTTGGTCTCGAGTCGCAACCAAGGGTTCCGACTCGCAACCACTGTTACGTGCACCTGAATCCTTCTAGAACCTGTCCTACGTACTAGCCAATAGCATTTTGATTTCATGTAATTTTGTACTAACCAATAACATTGCACTAACATGTTTTATTGTCTAAATCAGAACAAAATCAGATCAAAACAAGCATATTTGAATATTCATATCACCTTCAAACTTGTTCTTCATATGTTCATCATAAATACAAACTACCCATCACGCATAATCCTTCAAAACCGACCCGAAACATGTCATCCATCCTAGATCTTATACTTGCAATTCTAAAAGCATTTTCAGCCAAACAATTACCATCATTTATTCCACACGGTTCATTTTATACACATATTCATTTCATGGCCAAGAATCACATATACTAAATATCAAAAACCATTTTTAATCAAGCAACCAATAGATCATCATGCACCTTACTTAAACAACAATCTTAACATTAACCATACAAGAAAAGGCATATTCAACATGCATATAATTTAACAAGCAAACATATATAACATTTTCATCTCTACATTGCAAGGAACCACTAACCGGTTCAAGAGTGACACAAAGGTGTTCAAGTAGGTGACGGATTGAAGCCTTCGAGTGATGATTCCGAGCCAATCCAAGGGTGCTCTTGTTGCCGGTTGGATCCGAGAAGGAGAGGAGGAGAGGGCGATGTTAGAACCTTAGGGTTTTGGGGGTTTTTAGAGAGAGAGAGAGAGAGGGAGAGTGTGTGAGATGGGAGAGTGTGAGAATGATGTTGCAAAATGGTAAAAGTTGTGAGGGTTGGCCGGTTATATATCTCGAGTGGGTTAGGGGCTTCCGGGTGGGCTTCTAGGTTGCATGGCGAGTCGGGTCCTTTGGGGTCTCGGCCCACTCATATAACTCACATACATATATATAATATACATTCATCACACTTAGCACAAGGATCACATAAAATCATCTAGATAACACGCACTAACATTTAATAACGTATATACACATAATGCTAATACAAGATATTTGCTCGGGAAAACCTAGAGTGTCACATAAACGGGTCGTAATGGGTCGTAAGCACTTAGGTTAGGTTTCATTTTAGTATGTGGGCTTTGTTAAACCATATTACATGAGTTCCCATACTCATTTGGTTTACGAACACTCATTCTATCCAAATCCTCCGATTTAGGTCCGGTATATTAACATAGTTACCTATATTAGGTGCCGTTTGATATCCGTGATCTCTAGCATTGTTTGGTTGTTACTCAAGGACTACTAAGAAATCTCAAGTGAGTACATAGACCCCTCTTTTACTGTTTTCCAAACATTTTGGGGGTGAAACACATGTGCCTACTTGTTACTTTAATGCTTTCCTGTTTTCACATCATATACTTGCTATGTTCATTAGTACATTTATAGTACATGATTTCATTGTGTTTTATGCTGTGTATGCCCATTGTGTGCATACTTAGTACATTATTTTACATTAGATTTTATGCTATGTATGCCCATTGTGTGCGTACTTAGTACATTATTTTACATTACATTTTATGCTATGTATGCCCATTGTGTGCGTACTTAGTACATTATTTTACATTACATTTTATGCTATGTATGCCCATTGTGTGCGTACTTAGTACATTATTTTACATTACATTTTATGCCATGTATGCCCATTGTGTGCGTACTTAGTACATTATTTTACATTACATTACATTTTATGCTATGTATGCCCATTGTGTGCGTACTTAGTACATTATTTTACATTACATTTTATGCTATGTACGCCCATTGTGTGCGTACTTAGTACATTATTTTACATTACATTTTATGCTATGTATGCCCATTGTGTGCGTACTTAGTACATTATTTTACATTACATTCTATGCTATGTATGCCCATTGTGTGCATACTTAGTACATTATTTTATTCATCACATGCTTACATTTTGGTATGGCATTTGGTTTGTTTAAATGGGACAATGTACATTCATTAACACCGATCATGCCACTCGGTAGTAGGTAGTGGTACCATAGGACTTGACAAATCCCATTCCTGAAATCTCGGGTTTGTTTGGACGTAAGGAATGACCGAATCCGAATACATTTCTTTTGATAACCTTTACTAAAAGGGTTATCCGACTGTCGCAAGGCTTGGATGTATGAATTTTCACAATACCGCATAGATGTTTATATCAGTATAGCATGCATTTTTTTTCACAAAACATAACTTTGATTTAAACCATGTTTTACTTCAATACCTTGTTTTGTGCATTTTACATATGGTTTAGTTGATATATTTCACTTACCATACATAAACATTTTGACATTTACATACACAATTCATGATTTACATTAGACATAAACATTAGACATAGACATTAGACATGGTTTTCACATAAACATTTTGACATTTGATTATACATAAACATTTTACTTTGGTGGTTTGGTTTGAATAAGTGATTTAAGTAACGAGGCGTGTGTGATATGATACAAGCATGGTGGATACGCCGCTGGTACTTCCTATAAATAAGTGTTTGTATGGTATTAGATATCGTAGCTTTATTTGAATCATTTCAATTTAAGACATATAACATTTTATACAAATAACATACTTTTCACAAGACATTGTTTTACAAACAACTTATCTTATACAAACTCATTTTTCATGGTTATTCATTTAACCATACATAATTCTCTTATTTATACATATCATCTGAACTTATTGTTTTTCAAACGATTTACAAAACAAATCAATTTACAAGGTTCATGACTGACTTTTGCTAAACAACTTTTTTCTAAACTTACAAGTCATGAATCCTATTTTCACAAAACCTATGTATCTCACAGGCATTTTTATGCTGACGTACCTATTTTCACATGTGTTTCAGGATATGATGCATAGGATTTTTCAAGTTACACTTAGGCGGACTTGGGCCTTAGTGACAATAAAAGATGCAAGACTAGTTATTTATGTTATATTTCTTTGATTGTCAAGACATTGTAACTCTTTTAATCAATAAAACAATATTTCAATTTCCATGTGTTATGAAACAATGATTCTGTTACAACACTCCCCGACGTTTCCGCCACGTTTTGTTGTTTTACGTGGTCGGGGTGTGACATTAATAAACCAAGATGATGAAAAATTACCTGAAGGGTTTAGCTGGGCAAATTTCAATTGGGATGATTATGATCCTAACAAAACTTCAAATCATAAATCTTTTGTTGCTCGAGTTGCTGAAGATAGTGATAATGATGATGATTATTATTTAAAAAGAATGGCAACTCATTTGAAAATGATGGAAGAGAGTGATAGTGATGACGATAAAGCTAAAAAGAAAAAGAAGAAAGTCAAAACACCTGTCAGCAGTGATGATGAGGAAGTTCCAGTGATAAAGAAAAAGGTAATGGAAATTCCAAAGTTCAAAGTGTTAGGTTTTTCACATGTTTATCAAAGTATTTTATCCGTATAAAAAAAACGCAGCGGAAATAAAGTTTTAAAACATGTTTACTATCAAGATATAAAACCCATTTTATATGTAAAACCCAATCCCGGATCCATATACGAAGATGCACGCTACCAAAAGGAAAAATCAAAACACAACCATAGAGTGTTTAGAATACTACCTTCCAAGGAGTAAAGGATATGAAGATGATGATGCTTCTTGAACGGTAGCCTTCAAGTGTAGAAGACCTCAAGCTTGTATACCCCAAGCTTCCAACAAACACCACGAGACTAGCTTGGATTTTAACACTAAGGATCAAAACCGAACACTTGAGAATTACCCCTTATGACCGAAAATTTGAGAGGATTAATCCAAGTCTTCCACTCAATTTTTGTCATAAAAATGTTTATATAGTCATGAGAGATGTGCACCTCTTTTTGGGCCAATCACCAAGCTTCTTCCACATGCAGTTGCATGAGACTTCATTGGACCAAAATGGTCTTGGAAAGACCATCCAATCAAATCCTCTCTAACACATGCAAAAGCATGAATTGTGATTGGACCAAGATCTTATCTTGGTAAGACAAAAAGGGGGGGCGGCCCACTTTTTTTATAAAAAAAATCAGATTTCTTTTATACAATTCAAGTCTTGGTTTGTATATTTATAACTTTTATAAATATAACACTACATAAATGCAAGACTTTATACAACCTTTTAAAATGTTATTTAACCCATTAAATAACAAAATAAAATATTCTCTCAAAATAAATTATCCATATAATTTATTAGTTTATCAAGTGTAATTATTTAGAAAACCAATTTCTAAATATTGTAAGTTTTAATATTTATTTGTTTGATCATATCACAAATAAATAATATAAGTGTTTGTCTAGCTTGTTATTGGGTATGACTCGACTTGGATCATAACGTACTAGCCACATCAATTTAATATGTGTCTTGGGCATACAGAGTCCAACAATCTCCCACTTGCACAAGATATATAGAAGATTGATGCAAGCAGTAAATGACGCCTAACTACGGTTTACTACCCCCAATACGTATGACTATATTTATCATTCAATAACATCATCCTTTTCAAGTCCCTTACTTGAACATGATTTAGGTGAATCTATCATTTATCCTTTTGTTGCAGATGTCATGTCAAATCCAGAGACACAGAGTGATCACTCTCTGTTGATTTAACTTTAGCAGGCCTTAGACATCTTACTCTCAACGAATAAGAGGAACAAATCCCATCTTGACTACATACGTCTCTCACAATCACCTTGTACCATACCTGAGCTTAGCCTTATGTACTGTCATATTACTAACAGCGAAGAAATAAGTCAAGGTACAATATTTGGTGAATATCAAGATCCAATATGTATCTCAGGTCTGTGGATACTATGATATTCTCCTTTACTCAAATTTACTTATGATCAATCACAAATGATTCCATGCAGTAATATTCGAGAGCGAGTCAGTCCAATATTTGTATCCCACAAATATCTATGAACTTTGGCAGCAACACTTTGCTCTATATTCATACCTAATGAATATCTACCAATCCTAGTTCATAGTAGTCTTACATTCATATTTGTTCCCACAAGTATGATCGACTACGAACATTTAGAATAAGTAATTTATTCACGGATTTAAACATGCTAAAATGAAACATAACTCAAAATACTATAAAGAGTTATAATAACAGTTGTTCCAATATCCAAATACAAAATAGATCAAATCCAATCACTAGAATATCGAAGTTCTTAGGCATAAGTATGACCCTTCATGCTTTGCCCATTCAAGGAGCTTCGTGAGTGGATCCGCAATATTTTGATCAGTGTGAACTTTGCGAATACATATCTTTTCCTTTTTCAACTTCATCCCTTATGTAGTTGAAATTCCGCTCAATGTGCCTAGTCTTTCGATGTACACGAGGTTCCTTGATTTAAGCAATCGCACCTTCGTTATCACAAAGATCTCTAGGGGTCCTAAATGGTATGGACTACCCCTAGATCGGCAATAATTCAAGTGTCTATTCCATATGAATTATCTCGATCAATGAAGCGGCGATGTATTCTGATTTTGTAGTGGACAATGTTACCCTGATTGTGATTGAGAACCATCTCGATCATTTTGGACACTCGTATCCATGTAACCCTTTGCAACGAATTCCGAAACTCGCATCCCTGTAACCCTTACAACGAGTTCTTCTTCACCAGATCTATATATTAGAAATATATCCTTAGTCCTTCTGAGGTATTTCAATATATTTATAACAGTCACCCAATGACCGTTACTTGGATTTTGCTGGTATCTTCTCGTCATGCTTAATGCGCACGACATGTCCGGTCTAGTGCATATCATTACATACATAATGAATCCTATAGCAAACGCATATGGGATTCCTTTCATTCTTTCTTGCTCATCCTTTGAGCTTGGACATTGAGACGCACTCAATATTGTCCCCTCTTTGAATAGGTACCAAACTTTTCATAGAGTTCTCTATCTTGAACCTTTTCAAGACTTTGTTAATGTATGCACTTTGGTTTAAACCTATCAAGCGCCTTGACCTATCCTTATAGATATTTATTCCAAAATATAGGCGACTTCACCAAGATCCTTAATGGAAGAACAACTTCCAAGCCAGGCTTTTACACCTTCCATGGTTGGAATGTTATTTCCAAGTAGTAGAATGTCATCAACATATAATACTAATAAAGTGATGATGCTCCCACTAGCCTTCTTATACACACAAGCTTCATCGACGTTCTTGATGAATCCATATTCCCTAATCTCATCATCAAAACGGTGATTCCAACTTCTAGATGCTTGTTTCAATCCATAGATTGATTTATTTAACTTGCATACTTTGTTAGGATGTTTTGGATCGACAAAACCTTCAGGCTGAACCATATAGACATCTTCATCAAGATATCCATTAAGAAAAGCCTTTTTGACATCCAATTGCCAGATCTCATAGTCATAATATGCAGCTATGGCAAATAATATCCTGATCGACTTTAGCATCGCCACAGGCGAAAAGGTCTCATCATAATCAACCCGTTGAGCTTGAGTGAAACCTTTTGCTACAAGTCTTGCTTTACAAGTATCCAAGTTACCATGCATATCGGTTTTCATCCTGAAAACCCACTTACTTCCAACTACTTTGGAGTTAAGAGGTGGCACAACCAATTCCCAAACTTGGTTGTCATACATGGATTGCATCTCTACGTTCATAGCGTCAAGCCATTTGTCGCAATCGAATTTTGACATTGCATAATGGTGTGTGGTGGTTCACCCGAATCTACCACGTAGCATCCATCCATGAAAAATCCATATCTTTCAGGTGGACTACTAATTCTACCAGGTCTGCGAACGTTTTGTGTGTGTTGATCAACTATTTGATCGTTTTCAACAACCTCTTGTTGAATGCTAGTGTCAACCAAAGTGTATCGGTTTGTGGTTCTCGATCCTTATCAAGTTCCACTATTCTACTAATTCCTTCTACAAGGAACTTTGCTTCCAAGGACTCAACCTTTCGAGCAACAAATACTTTTGCTCCGTTGGATCGTAGAAGTAATATCCTATATCATTTTTAGGATATCTTACAAGGATACACTTAGTGGATCGTATTTCCAATTTATTTGAGGTGTATAGATTAACATAAGCTTCACAACCCCATACCTTTAAATATGGTAATGATGGAGCCCTTCCATGCCATATTTTAAAAGGTGTCGTATCCACTTTCTTGGCTGGGGCCATATGGGCCGCGGAGAGCAAAGCGTAACCTCAGATAATAGAGATGATGCGCTCCTAGCCATCATAGATCGAACCATATCCAAATAGAGTTTGATTCCTCCTCTATCGAAATGAAGAACTTTGATTGAGTTAATTTTGTACTTCACCTTTTGAAGACTTTGAACATTTCAAAACTTCAACTTTGTGTCTTAGCAAGTACACATAACCATAACTACTATAGTCGTTGGTTAAAGGTAATGAAGTATCTTTCACCATTCCTAGTCATTGGCTTTAAAAGGATCACATACATTCGAATGTATGATACCTAATAAATCTTTTGCCCTTTCCCACTAAGGGATTACTTGGTCATTTTACCTTGTAAATAAGATTCGCATGTATCAAATGAACCAATTTCATTTGTTTCCAAAAGACAATTCTTTCGAAGTGTTTACATGCGACATCTGTTTATATGACCAAGGCGATAATGCCAAAGATAGGTCTCACTCAAATCCATTTTGAGTTTCTTGGTGATTGCTTGGTACATTGAACTATCAAATGATGTATTATTATGAACCAATTCATAAATACCATTTGAAAGCATAGCTTTAAAGTAAAACATGTCATTCATCGAAATATAAATGTCATTGTTTACAAACTTTAAATCAAAACATATTGTCTCAAAAGGGAAACTTAAATAATGTTCCTAGTCAAACTAGGGGCACACAAGACATTTTAAAACAATTTCCAAACCATTTGGAAGTTTCAAAACATAGTCTCCTTTCTTGTAATGTTTATTTCTTTTGAACCTTTTGCAACGAATTGCAAACATGAGTTCCACATCCGGTATCTAATACCCATGTGTTATAAGAAATAACATTAAGGTCAATATGTATCATTAAGATTGTACCTGAGGTTTGCCTAGCATCCCTCTTGTTTTTCAACTCTTTGAGATAGGTTGGACAATTCCTATTTAAATGCCCTATCTCACCACACTCAAAGCATGGATCGTTCATGGCAACCTTGCCTTCTTCTCTTTTGGTTTCGGTGGTTCTGCTTTAGTCTTTCTTTTCTTTTCCCTTTGAATTACAACTCTTTCCTTTGCAACACTTTCCTTAGAGTCGGGGTGATGCCCTTTCCTTTTGCCACCCTCATTGATCGTTAGAACGGATAAAGCCCTTTTATCCATATTGAGCCTTTCGAGGCGATCAATGTGGCTTTTCATCTTAAAGACATAAGATGAGACCGATTGGGTTTCCTCCATTCGACATGCATGAAGCTCTCGAACCGTTTCAAAGCGTTCTACCCTTAGGAACATTTCCTACAATTGCTTAATCATGTCGTATGCTCATGATGTTCAAAATCCTTTTGAATCTCCGAAAACATAATTCCTAACATGAGGCAAGAGGCTTGCATAGTATCCTCGATATACTTTATCCAATCGTCATAGACATCCTTATCTTCCATAAGATATTCATCGGGATTAGGATCGTTCAACAGATAGGATATTTTTTCTTACTTGAGAACGATTCTTAAGTTTCGATATTAATCCATAAAGTGTTTTGATTGATACGATCCTTTTTAAGGATTGTTTTTAGTGATAGGTTACGGACGGTTTGGGTAATATTGTTAGCGGTCATCTACAAAATTTAACAAGGTTCAATTTTAGTATTTTCGATATTTTTATATTTTAATCATTAATACCCTTTTATGTCTCAAAGACAATTAATAATTAAAATCTAGAATCCAACGTTACATTTAAATATCGGTTAGGTGACCTTTATCCCTTTATTTAAATTAACAAGGTAGTCAACATTTGACAATTGCAACCCTTTGCAACTTCTAGCCATATGGGATCGGTTAAACATCTTTTTGTTTAGTTGGCATGTTTAATCCCATCAACACCTTTGTTCCCCATGCTTCGGTGACCCTAAGTTCATGGTTTCCAAATCAAGTCGTCCAACTTATACACACGTGTGAGTTTATACACATAAGTGGTTAGGTGACCTTTATCCCACAAACATGGTAAACCTACCTCGAATATACAAGTTCCCTCATATGTGGTTAGGTGACCTTTATCCCACAAAAGAATTCCCAAGTGATTCGAGTGTTCTATAAAATGATGGTGTTTGACTTGTTTTATTAAAAGGGATTTTGAGTTTTCAAAATTCTAGTTTAGAAAACTTTATGTACCACACATTTGCATGCATTCAAATCTTTGGTACTTTTGTGAAAACAATTTTCAAGGTTCTTTTTAATAAAACCCATTTTATTATAAAATCATTAATTTTTAATAACCTTTTATTAACCTATTTTAATGATTTTTAAGATCCAATTTTACGCTTGTTGTTGATTATTAGTTTGTTAAGTATGCATATCCAAATATCATCAAAACAATAAAATAAGCAACCACACAAGCATAACTCATATATCAATAGGTGCATAACCATAGCCAACTATTTTGACAACACTTGTTAGCCGAAACAAGTGTGCCAAAAGGTCCTTCCTAAGGGGTGAATATTGACACAAGAAATGTGTCGTTGAACTCCCACTTGATCCCGCATCCAAATGCTTCAAGTCTTCTTCTTGTGTTGTGATTTCTTCACTTTATTTGAGCTTCCAAAATGTCCTTTAATTCAGCTCCAAACTCCTTTGGACTTCAAAAATGTGTTTTGGTTATCGGGCTTAAATCCCGTTAAGAACTATGAAGTCCTTTAGGCCCGAAATTAGCCAAAACCAAAACCGCATTTTTGTGTGCATCTTCTTTTACAAAATATATCCTAATACATTTTTTCTAGTAAAATAAAATGCACCTAATCTATTTACTTACATACCAAATGAAAATAAATAAATTACATAACTTACAAACGGAAGAACAAAAATAATTAATTATTACAACCTTTGAAATAATTAAATATAAATCATAACACAATCATTCAACATATTCACACAAGGTCATGGCTACGTTATGAACACCAAAATATATATATCCACATATATAAAATTCAAGAAGCAAAATGGTTTCCTTTTTACAACCTACTTTTCGGTCAAGAATGAAAAAACCAAAAAAGTGGGTTTCTGTCCAAACAAACAAATCATCCAAATGACATAATTTTTCAAGATACTTTTATGCATGTATTAAAATAATCTTGAAAAACAAAAGGATAACCATATATAAAATTTCGGCCATAGGGTTTTAACCAAACCCGAAACCCGAAAATTTCATATCCTATGAAGCATGCACTCATATAAGCGGCTCTGATACCACTGTTAGGTTTTTCACATGTTTATCAAAGTATTTTATCCGTATAAAATAAAAATGCAATGGAAATAAAGTTTTAAAACATGTTTACTATCAAGATATAAAACCCATTTTATATGTAAAACCCAATCCCGGATCCATATACGAAGATGCATGCTATCAAATGGAAAAATCAAAACACAACCATAGAGTGTTTAGAATACTACCTTCCAAGGAGTAAAGGATATGAAGATGATGATGATTCTTGAACGGTTGCCTTCAAGTGTAGAAGACCTCAAGCTTGTATACCCCAAGCTTCCAACAAACACCACGAGACTAGCTAGGATTTTAACACTAAGGATCAAAACCGAACACTTGAGAATTACCCCTTATGACCGAAAATTTGAGAGGATTAATCCAAGTCTTCCACTCAATTTTTGTCATAAAAATGTTTATATAGTCATGAGAGATGTGCACCTCTTTTTGGGCCAATCACCAAGCTTCTTCCACATGCAGTTGCATGAGACTTCATTGGACCAAAATGGTCTTGGAAAGACCATCCAATCAAATCCTCTCTAACACATGCAAAATCATGAATTGTGATTCGACCAAGATCTTATCTTGGTAAGACAAAAAGGGGGGGGGGGGGCACTTTTTTTATAAAAAAAATCAGATTTCTTTTATACAATTCAAGTCTTGGTTTATATATTTATAACTTTTATAAATATAACACTACATAAATGCAAGACTTTATACAACCTTTTAAAATGTTATTTAACCCATTAAATAACAAAATAAAATATTCTCTCAAAATAAATTATCCATATAATTTATTAGTTTATGAAGTGTAATTATTTAGAAAACCAATTTCTAAATATTGTAAGTGTTAATATTTATTTGTTTGATCATATCACAAATAAATAATATAAGTGTTTGTCTAGCTTGTTATTGGGTATGACTCGACTTGGATCATAACGTACTAGCCACATCAATTTAATATGTGTCTTGGGAATACAGAGTCCAACACGAAGTTGATGAAGAAGTTGATGCAAGAAAGATTCCTGTGAATTGTGAAACCTGTGAGATCATGAAAAAGAAAAACAGCGAATTGATTAACAACATGAACAGGTTGAAGGAATCTTACGATGTTCTGAATAAGGCCATGAATCAGTACAATCAATCAAGTGATGAACAAGCAACAGCTATGAAAACACTTCAAGGAGCTTTAATGACAAAGTAGAAAAGTGTTAACAATTACATTGAGAAGTGTGTTGTGCTTGAACAAAAACTGGAAACTCAAAGAATTGAAACTGAAAGAGTTAATCGATTACTAAAAAAGTTACTCATGTACTTCTTATGTCATTGACAGGATTTATCCAACTGTTGAAGGCATGAAGGTATTTGAGGATGATGATGTAACTGAAGAACATATAGTATCTGAGGAAAAGACTTCTAAAAAGAATAAAGAAAAGAAGAAGGATACTGAAGTAAAGACATCTGGTAAGAAACAAGGTGTCAGTTACTACACGTGTCCACCCCCGCTTGAAAATGGATATTCTCCGAGAAATCCAAATTCAGAAAGAGTCGAAAAGGCAACAAATTTACAGTGGGAGTCAGAGTCTTCAGTTAACCCGCCAGAAAATATTGATGTTACGTTTACATCATCTGACACTGATCATGTCACACCCTCCAAAAACCCCACCCCGCCTTGGAGGCGTGACATGCCCAGGATCATAGCCACCAATCATATTGAACAAAGCATGTAAGTAATTTTTATAAAATCCAACACAATACAATTGGTGTTAAAACATAGTTTGAGTTTACAGCGGAAGCACAAAACATAAGTTTAATATTAATTGAAATGTTTTCCCACAACGACCACGCCTCCTCGTGCAAGCTCCTTAAGCTAGGGATCTAACGACCTGCAAGGCATGTAACAACGAGTCAACAACAAAGTTGAGTGAATTCACGTTTCTGTTCACTGGCTTACTAGCCCGTAGGATTATCCCGAATATATGTTTTGTTGTCCTACCCAATCCAGGGATGGACGAACGTACGTTATTCTGCACTCTGGAGAATTCGTATGTATCGCGGTCTCCCAGACATGTGTGCGAAGATTAGTGGAGTGGCATCCTACCTACTGAGGATGGCCGTGCCTTGTAAAAAGTCTGTGAACTCACCTTGATTTAACAAGCTTCCTGATTCTAACTCTTCTGAGAATTAGCATCTACTTTGGTATGAGGTAGAGTTTAGCCTACTGATAAGCTTAATAACCTAATTTGCACACGAAACTAGGTAAATAACTAATACAGCATTTACAATAACTCACGAGATCAAACCCTCACAACAAATGACAAAGTGCGATACTTAAACATCCAGCGGATTCAAAACGAATGACAGAGTATAGCCCGATTTTGGACAGCACTCAAACATCCTGTCGAAATCACGACGAATGACAAAGTATAAACCCAATTTGAGCAGCACTTAAACATCTATCGGATAGTTTTAATCGATCGGACATTGAATCGTAGCAGCGATTGAATTAATACCCTGTATCGTAGCATCAATTAGTGATCGTGTGTGTTAATTGTAGTAATCAGAAGATAACTCAACGTACAAGTTGAATTTCTCCGTCGTTTCAACACCAGAAATCAAGTGCCAATGTCCTCTATTTGTGACACCTGTGTCACTTCAACCATCAAACAAATACCAAACCAATGAAATATTTTATTTCATACTTTGGACTTGTATAAATATGTGTAGCTTTTGCACATATCAATTCTTGTTCGATTTCAAGCTCTAAATCGCTTTCTGGAAGGTTATACGCGCACTGATGCGTAAATATAACCAGTTTAATGCAACGAACACTCCGGAATAGTGAAATAGGCTTAACATACCTTAAATAACCTAAACATAACTTAGATATAAGTTTTGGAAGGTTTGGTGTGGTGAAATCAAAGTTTAATCGCTTACAGGGACTAAAGTTGACAAACTGCGAAAGTATGCCAATTTGAACTGTAACAGACATTCCGGAACATGACCATAAGTTAAACATACCATAAATATCCTTTACATAGCTTAGAAATAGGCTTTGAGGGGTTCGGTATGCTAAAATAAACTTTTGGTTATTCAGGGACTAAAAGTGTCAAAAAGTTCACAAGTTTGCACTTTTGCGCATAACTCACGTTCTGAATACATCCGGACATCCAAAAATTTATGCAAGCATGACTATATTATGCTTTAGTGTTTGGCTTGCCCAAAATCCATTCGTCGCGTCATTTGGATCGTTTTTCGCGCTTATGCGCATTCCGTCGTAATTAAGCGAACATCGCGTTCGTACGGCCAAACGAACCAATGTCCGGCATATTTTTGAGCATGTTTCATGTCCACAATGTTTAGGCATCATTTTAGGGCCTTAAAGTTGGCTTTATGGGCCTTAGAAGTGCCGGAAATGGGTTTAAACACTTGCAGGGACCAAAACTGTAGATTTTGAAACTTGTTTTCTAATCTGAAGAGCTAGGCGGCCCGCGTGAGCCCAAGCTTAAATCTTAGGCGGCCCGCGTCAGCCTCTCTGATCAGATAATATCGAACAGTCAGCAGATTCCAGCTGTTTTATTCACATCCACACATTCTCAACTGCACATTCAGCCTCTCAACTGCCACCACAACTTTCTAACACTTGTACGGATACGATTAAGGCACGATATTCGACAAACGATCTTAACGGTTCGGGTATTCCTATAAATACCCAACCCATACAACTTCAAAACCCACTAGAATTCTGATCCTAGAAGCTCTAAGTTGAAACCATTGTTTCATACCTGAGTTACTTGGATCGGGATTAGCATTCGGGGACCCTTCGTAAGTATTCTTTCGTTCTTTTATTGCTTTTCGAGTCTTTCGAGTCTGAAAGTCAAACTTTGTTTGACTTTCTGCGTTGACCAGTTATGGTCAATGCGAAGTTCGTTTGAACTTCGCAACGTGAGTGTAATCACGTTGGTTATAGTCCCTTGGGACTATGCCCACTGATTACCACGTTGTCTAGGGTCGTAGGGTAGGCGATCTAATAAATCGCCTATACCTTCGAACCCGACCCAGTTTGGTCGATCATTAGGATCCGACCAAATACATTAGGTGACCATAGTATATAGGGAATAACCTTCCAAGGTTATACCCTATGGTCACATCGTTTGAATAGTTGTATGATAGGTAGTTTATATGCCTTAGGTAAATTACCAGAATACCCTTTTCATGTATAATTGGTAATTAAGCATATGTAACCTAAACTTTTGTCACATAACTGATTATGTAACATGTTTAGGCATATAACACTTGTCATAGGACTAGTTAGGCGGTCCGAACGCGTTTCACGCGCACGACGCGTTAAAGTAGCATAAGCTACCTTAATGGGTCGCGATGGGTCGAAAGCACTTAGGTTAGGTTTCATTTAGTACGTAGGCTTTGTTAAACCATAAGACACGAGTCTCTATACTCGTTTGGTTTACAAACCCTCATTCTATCTAAATCCTCCGATTTAGGTCCGGTTTATTAACATAGTTACCTATATTAGGTGCCGTTTGATATCCGCGATCTCTAGCATTGTTTGGTTGTTACTCAAGGACTACTAAGCAATCTCAAGTGAGTACATATACCCCTCTTTTACTGTTTTCCAAACTGTTTTGGGGTGAAACACATGTGCCTACTTGTTACTTTCATGCTTTCCTGTTTTCACATCATATACCTGCTATGTTCGTTAGTACATTATAGTACATGATTTTATTACATCTTATGCTAGTTATGCCCATTGTGTGCATTACTTAGTACATCGTTTTACATTACATTTTATGCTACGTATGTCTATTGTTGTATACGTAGTACAGGTCACATGCTACGTATGTCTATTGTTGTATACGTAGTACAGGTCACATGCTACGTATGTCTATTGTTGCATACTTGGTACATTTGTTATTCATCACATGCTTACATTTTGGATACATATTACATGATTTACATTAGACATGAACATTTTACTTTGATAGTTTGGTTTGAGTAAGTGATTAAGTAACGAGGCGTGTGTAATATGATACAAGCATGGTGGATACGCCGCTGGTACTTCCTATATTTAAGTGTTTGTATGGTATTACATGTCGTAGCGTTATTTGAATCATTTTAGTTTGAGACATAATATTTTATACAAATAACATACTTTTCACAAGACATTGTTTTACAAACAACTTATCTTATACAAACTCATTTTACATGGTTATTCATTTAACCTTACATTTATTTATATCATCTGATTTTATCGTTTTTCAAATGATTTACAAGACAAAGCAAATTACAAGGTTCATGACTAAACATTTTCTCAACATAAGTCATGAAACCTATTTTCACAAAACCTATGTATCTCACAGGCATTTTTATGCTGACGTACCTATTTTCACATGTGTTTTCAGGAGCTGTTGCATAAGAGAATCAAGATACACATAGGCAGACTTGGGCTTTAGTGACAATAAAAGATGCAAGACTAGTTAATTATGTTGTATTCTTTGTTTGTTAAGACATTGTAACACTTTTAATCAATAAAACGAAACTTCAATTGCCATGGATTTGAAACAATTAATTCTGTTACAACACTCCCCGATGTTTCCGCCACGTTTAGTATGTTCTACGTGGTCGGGGCGTGACAGAAAAGATGGTATCAGAGCCAATGGTTATAGGGAATTAGGTTATTAGTAATGCTTTGACCTAGTCTATAACCTTCTTAGGACCCTAACGCGAGTTTACTTGCGTTTAGTCATAAAACAATACCGTCACCTATCCTTAGGCGACGACCACAACAAGAACATAAATTTTCAAAACCGCTTTGAAAACTAATCATCTGTTCTAGGATGATTGATTACTAGGTTTTGAACCCTCTATTGTAAGGTTTTGAACTCTCTATTATATGGTTTTGAACCCCTTTGAGTTTTCAAAACTTCGTCAAGGTTTTGGGTTTTAAATAATGTGAACACGTGCAAACTGGAAGGGTGAATGCCTGTATTCTGGGTTTTCTGTCTAGGCAAGCACTTCGTATACATCTCATCAGACGCGAGACCAGTTGTGCTTACCTGGGTATTCTTGGGATGAGTGTTCACTTATAGGCGAGCATGTCTTCGCGATACATTATTTTTGACCCATTTACTTTGATTTGTCACCGTCTCATTTGTTTGCCTTAGGTAACAAACAAATTATCGCAATTTTCATGCGTTATCATTCTGTTTTGATTATCCAATAATCTTTCACCTGTTTCTCCCTATGCCTTTCTTTTTCTTCAAGAATGTCTCTTCATCACGATGACGCCCAGATATCTGAGCAAGCAGCCAAATTCGCTCAGCGAATAGGCGAAGTAGTCCTGAAGACTGTTGAATTAGCTACTGCCATGTATCATCTCCAGGATGAAGCCACTCAAGAGTCACCAAGACAGGCAGGACCTAGTCAGGCGACAACACCATCAGCCAATAAACCAATCGAGGAATCAAAGACCATGGATGAACGATCCCCTAAGAAGTCAAAGAAGTGAAAGGCTTCTCAGAACTTCGCCATGGTCGCTCACAATGGTAAAGCCGTCCCCAACCAACCAGCTAAACCCCGTACTAGGAAGCCATACAATGGAACTTCACCCTTGTGCAACAAATGTAACCTTTATCATCATGTTATGGTGAAGTGCCGCGAATGCCAAATTTGTGGACGTAAAGGTCATACAGCAAAAGTTTGCGTAGCAGCAGTTGCACCAAATCAAGCTAACAACAAACCTGCTCGAGCTCGCTTTCCACCAGGTTCTTGCTACAAGTGTGGCGAGATGGGACATTTCCGAAGAAATTGCCCAAAGCGTGCTAATGCTAATCCAGCACAGAGATGAGCATCTGACCGACGAGAAGACAACACCGTTTAGAAATAATCATGTCTTATGTATTATTTTCTTTTGTTATCAAGGTCCATGAAACAGTTGTTGTTGTTTATAAATAAATCTTTTTATTTTGCATTGCAATGTACAAATATAATGGCATGTATAAACAACGTATTCCCTACAATATCGACAATCAAGGAACCGTATTCCTTGAAGAACAGACTACCCCGTAATTTCTTTCATTTTATTATCTCTTGCGTTTTCCACGGAAATCCAAAGTACCCGTTTCTTCCAAGGAAACGAAGTACAAGGCACAAGTTACAACTCTGTACGAATACACAAAGTACCACTATAAATTCTTAATAGGGTACCTAAGGGTATTTCCGTATCTTCAAATTTTTGTGTTCCTTAATTCGAATATTGTGTTTTCTTGAAAACGAAATCGAATTTTTGGAAGATCTTGCTACCTTCATAGTTAGATTCTTGCTAATGTTTAAAGTACCGAATGAAATCCATGAAATGGAATCCTAGTGTGCTTTAAATACATGTACGTAATTAACAAAACAAAACTTACAAATTAAAGATCTAGATAATCAATTTTGTGGTTATGTGACTATGTGTTTATGCATCTTGTCTTTCCTTTTAAGCATTTTGTGTTTTGTATACTCTGGATATTCGCTATCCATATCCTCATAAAATCTTTCTTATCTTCATATGAAGGATTCGTAGTAGGATATTCAAAAAGGTACTATCTTAAATCCTTAATGGACTTCTACGTTGTAGTTAAGTCCCTTGGATTATAAAGTACTATTCCAAAGTTTAAGGACAACATGTGTTGATTTAGTTAAAGAGATCCTACGTCGATCTAAGTTAAATAGATTGGTCCGACAATCTAGTTAAATACATCCTACGTCGATGTAGTTAAATATTCCCCGTAGGTAGTTTAGTTAAAGAGATCCTACGTCGATCTAAGTTAAATAGATTGGTCCGACAATCTAGTTAAATACATCCTACGTCGATGTAGTTAAATATTCCCCGTAGGTAGTTTAGTTAAAGAGATCCTACGTCGATCTAAGTTAAATAGATTGGTCCGACAATCTAGTTAAATACATCCTACGTCGATGTAGTTAAATATTCCCCGTGGGTAGTTTAGTTAAAGAGATCCTACGTCGATCTAAGTTAAATAGATTGGTTCGACAATCTAGTTAAATATATCATGTGTTTATGTAGTTAAATAGGCCCTCGGGTGGTCTAAATCAAGAGATTGTTCGTTAATCTAATCCTTTGGTGACCTAGTTAAAGAGACTCTATTGCAGTCAAGTTAAATCACCACAGGATTATTCGTTTGATTTTTCCCCATACGCATTATGAAATGAACTGTGCGGACTGTGCAAGGAACTACGTAATTATGGAGGCCTACATAATTATGGAATTCAGTGCACAGAAACCACAGGAAGTTTTGTCATGTGTTAAGACCAACAGTGGCAAGAGTAATGATATGGGAGAAGTCTTGGACTTCGACCAATGTCATTTATTCTCACACTCCCCAATTCTGATCTCAATAACACACACAGTTTCCTATGATAAGTCTTCATAAGAAACATTCTTCTGTCCGTAGTTCAAAACTCCATGTTTTGTTACTACAAGGACTTCACTTTGAGGGTTGAAATTTTCGCTAAGAATCCTAACATGGCCCAGAGTTTTACTTAAGGGTTCAATGGATTTGTCTGAAAGTGAAACCGTCACAGCTGTTTTCACAAGTTTCCTCTAAAATAAAATTTCGGGACGAAATTTCCTAAAGTAGGGGAGACTGTGACACCTGTGTCACTTCAACCATCAAACAAATACCAAACCAATGAAATATTTTATTTCATACTTTGGACTTGTATAAATATGTGTAGCTTTTGCACATATCAATTCTTGTTCGATTTCAAGCTCTAAATCGCTTTCTTGAAGGTTATACGCGCACTGATGCGTAAATATAACCAGTTTAATGCAACGAACACTCCGGAATAGTGAAATAGGCTTAACATACCTTAAATAACCTATACATAACTTAGATATAAGTTTTGGAAGGTTTGGTGTGGTGAAATCAAAGTTTAATCGCTTACAGGGACTAAAGTTGACAAACTGCGAAAGTATGCCAATTTGAACTGTAACAGACATTCCGAAACATGACCATAAGTTAAACATACCATAAATATCCTTTACATAGCTTAGAAATAGGCTTTGAGGGGTTCGGTATGCTAAAATAAACTTTTGGTCATTCAGGGACTAAAAGTGTCAAAAAGTGCACAAGTTTGCACTTTTGCGCATAACTCACGTTCTGAATACATCCGGACATCCAAAAATTTATGCAAGCATGACTATATTATGCTTTAGTGTTTGGCTTGCCCAAAATCCATTCGTCGCGTCATTTGGATCGTTTTTCGCGCTTATGCGCATTCCGTCGTAATTAAGCGAGCATCGCGTTCGTACGGCCAAACGAACCAATGTCCGGCATATTTTTGAGCATGTTTCATGTCCACAATGTTTAGGCATCATTTTAGGGCCTTAAAGTTGGCTTTATGGGCCTTAGAAGTGCCGGAAATGGGTTTAAACACTTGCAGGGACCAAAACTGTAGATTCTGAAACTTGTTTTCTGATCTGAAGAGCTAGGCGGCCCGCGTGAGCCCAAGCTTAAATCTTAGGCGGCCCGCGTCAGCCTCTCTAATCAGATAATATCGAACAGTCAGCAGATTCCAGCTGTTTTATTCACATCCACACATTCTCAACTGCACATTCAGCTCATTTAGACCCCCATTTTTAGCCACCACAACTTTCCGACACTTGTACGGATACGATTAAGGCACGATATTTGACAAACGATCTTAACGGTTCGGGTATTCCTATAAATACCCAACCTACACAACTTCAAAACCCACTAGAATTCTGATCCTAGAAGCTCTAAGTTGAAACCATTGTTTCATACCTGAGTTACTTGGATCGGGATTAGCATTCGGGGACCCTTCGTAAGTATTCTTTCGTTCTTTTATTGCTTTTCGAGTCTTTCGAGTCTGAAAGTCAAACTTTGTTTGACTTTCTGCGTTGACCAGTTATGGTCAATGCGAAGTTCGTTTGAACTTCGCAACGTGAGTGTAATCACGTTGGTTATAGTCCCTTGGGACTATGCCCACTGATTACCACGTTGTCTAGGGTCGTAGGGTAGGCGATCTAATAAATCGCCTATACCTTCGAACCCGACCCAGTTTGGTCGATCATTAGGATCCGACCAAATACATTAGGTGACCATAGTATATAGGGAATAACCTTCCAAGGTTATACCCTATGGTCACATCGTTTGAATAGTTGTATGATAGGTAGTTTATATGCCTTAGGTAAATTACCAGAATACCCTTTTCATGTATAATTGGTAATTAAGCATATGTAACCTAAACTTTTGTCACATAACTGATTATGTAACAAGTTTAGGCATATAACACTTGTCATAGGACTAGTTAGGCGGTCCGAACGCGTTTCACGCGCACGACGCGTTAAAGTAGCATAAGCTACCTTAATGGGTCGCGATGGGTCGAAAGCACTTAGGTTAGGTTTCATTTAGTATGTAGGCTTTGTTAAACCATAAGACACGAGTCTTTATACTCGTTTGGTTTACAAACCCTCATTCTATCTAAATCCTCCGATTTAGGTCTGGTTTATTAACATAGTTACCTATATTAGGTGCCGTTTGATATCCGCGATCTCTAGCATTGTTTGGTTGTTACTCAAGGACTACTAAGCAATCTCAAGTGAGTACATAGACCCCTCTTTTACTGTTTTCCAAACTGTTTTGGGGTGAAACACATGTGCCTACTTGTTACTTTCATGCTTTCCTGTTTTCACATCATATACCTGCTATGTTCGTTAGTACATTATAGTACATGATTTTATTACATCTTATGCTAGGTATGCCCATTGTGTGCATTACTTAGTACATCGTTTTACATTACATTTTATGCTACGTATGTCTATTGTTGTATACGTAGTACAGGTCACATGCTACGTATGTCTATTGTTGTATACGTAGTACAGGTCACATGCTACGTATGTCTATTGTTGCATACTTGGTACATTTGTTATTCATCACATGCTTACATTTTGGATACATATTACATGATTTACATTAGACATGAACATTTTACTTTGATAGTTTGGTTTGAGTAAGTGATTAAGTAACGAGGCGTGTGTAATATGATACAAGCATGGTGGATACGCCGCTGGTACTTCCTATATATAAGTGTTTGTATGGTATTACATGTCGTAGCGTTATTTGAATCATTTCAGTTTGAGACATATAACATTTTATACAAATAACATACTTTTCACAAGACATTGTTTTACAAACAACTTATCTTATACAAACTCATTTTACATGGTTATTCATTTAACCTTACATTTATTTATATCATCTGATTTTATCGTTTTTCAAATGATTTACAAGACAAAGCAAATTACAAGGTTCATGACTAAACATTTTCTCAACATAAGTCATGAAACCTATTTTCACAAAACCTTGTATCTCACAGGCATTTTTATGCTGACGTACCTATTTTCACATGTGTTTTTCAGGAGCTGTTGCATAAGAGAATCAAGATACACATAGGCAGACTTGGGCTTTAGTGACAATAAAAGATGCAAGACTAGTTAATTATGTTGTATTCTTTGTTTGTTAAGACATTGTAACACTTTTAATCAATAAAACAAAACTTCAATTGCCATGGATTTGAAACAATTAATTCTGTTACAACACTCCCCGATGTTTCCGCCACGTTTAGTATGTTCTACGTGGTCGGGGTGTGACACTATTTATACCCGAAATTTGACTTGGCTTGCGCACTGTAACCCTCATTTCCTTACGGTCCGTAACAACCCTTGCGCACCGTAACACTAATTTCCTTACGGTGCGTAAGGAACACCTAAGCACTATAGGTTTGCCACGTTTGGAACTAGGCCTGCTGAGTCAACAGATTCTTAAAATTCTATTCTGACAACGAGATAAGTGGATAATAGTCCATAGAAAATACCCCCCCTGAGTTTTAGGGGCCCTAATCCTGATTCTGATTGTTCTGGAAATCTTAGGGTTTCTGCAGAATCACTTGGGTTTCTCAATTAGGGTTTCCTATTGGACTAATTATAATACTAAATAGGACTTTTTAGTGAGAGTTGCTACAGATCAACAATCTCAATTGATGAAGAAATTAGTGGATCGTGTGTTAGATAACGATGAAATGGAGGAGTCAAAGTCGGAGTCTAAATCAGAGTCAAAGTCTAAGTCCGACATGTCAAGTCTTTCAGTCAAAAGGGAGAAACGGGTATACAATAAAGAATTTCTTCTATCAAAATCTAATTTGAATGACGAAACATTCAAAGTTGCATACACTTTGAATGATTCCGACAAATTATATTTTGATGAGGAATTTCCAATAAGAGGTGTTAAACCAGAAATGATTAAAAAGGTTTTCAAACTAACATAAATTAATATTTCTGAAATAAAGGATGTAAATCTTTCTGAAAAACCAAGTCCTTACACCTCAAGAGTTCAACAAAGGTTAAACAAGAAAAAGGGTTACAATTCTGGTTCTGGTTTTCAAAAGAGACCAAACCATAATGGTAATTACAAAAAGAAGGGTCTATGTTTTATTCCACCAGAAAATCTTAAAAATGAAAATATGTTCGAGATTTTAAATCAAAAATGATATTTGTTTCAGGTACATCTTCTGAAGAAGAAAAAGAAAAATTATTTAGAAAACAGTCGAACAGAGATTTCCTTGCGAAGAAGCAAGAAGAGATGCAGACTATTGATCAGAAGAAGGAAACTCGAACCTGTTTCAAATGTGGAAAAAATGGTCATATAGCTGTGAAATGTTCACAAGCAATTCAAACCAAACAGGGAGTTTCTAAACTGAAAGAAAAAATGGTTGAGTTTGAACCACCAATTGAGAGAACTAAACTTTTTAAAAATTCAAAATTTGAAATTGGTGAATGTTCAAAGAGGTTTTACAAGAAAAGTGCAAATCTTAACAACCAAAAATGGGTTGTTAACAAATCTGATGATGGGTCTAGCATTGATTCTGATTCTTCAAAATCAGAGGAGCTAACTTCGGGTGATGAATCTGATTCCACAAAGTCAGAGGAGCCACGCGTTGAGATGAAATTGGAAACATCAGTACCTCCAATGGATGATGTCAATTTTTCACCATTGAGGGCTAAAAATTTTAAACAAAAGTTTGGTAAAATTGAAATTTCAAATCAATTTTTCTCAGAAAAGAAAGAATTTGACGTTGAAAAAGCCTTTAACTCCAAAGTGCAACATATTTTTGGTAAAATGGTTGACAGGAAGGTCAAAGGGGTGAAGGAGTTTTATGAGAAAAAATTGAAGAAAACAGGTAAGGGTGTTTCATCTCAGGTTTGTGACTGGGATGGAACATATTATGATGAATGAAAAAGTACGATTTGCCAGAGCTCCCAGGTTGGTAAGCCCAGCAGGTATCGGCACATTTCTTGAGAAATTCACGAAAGTGATTTCGACTTACTAGTGGTAAATCAGGGACATTAAGTTGTACTTGATTTTCTACAAGTGATTTTTGGTGATTGATTTTAAATTGTTATATTTTTCAAGAGGTTGAAAATGAAAGAACAAGATGATGATTTGATCCCCGAACCTACAAATGGTTTGAGTAATCAACAAAACTAATTTTCTGGAAAAACCATTTGATTAAAACAAACTTCAGTGTTTTGAAATCACAATGGGAAAATAGTTTGTTGTGAGGGGGAGTTCTGATTGTTTATGCCAAGTGGATGGCGATTTGAAGTGATTTGATATCAGTTGTCATTTTACTTGTACAGTTTGTTTTCAAATTTCCTTTAAATGTGTTTGAATTTTAGGGGGTGTAAGTAATTTTTGAAAATCCAAAAACATTAGAAAATTTGAAAAAGTAAAAAACATGATAAAATCAAAAATGATTTTTGTTGTAAAAAGAGGAAATGATAGTACATCAGTGGACATTCACGGCATGCTAAAGAAATGGAAAGAAAAATGTGATAAACGGTCTCACTGATGATGCGTCAGTAGGTTTTTACACATTTAGTAGATTGTGACGAGATATAAACCTAAATTCAAACTTGCTTATATCGTGGGGAACATCTCTCGGATATATGGGTAACCCCCGAAATCTTGTTTGAAATGTCCATTTTTCTGAGATACTAGGTCTTTATACTCAGTGATATCTGGGGTATTATCCCGGGACTTCTGATTTTGCGGAAGCAATGGCCTAGTCCCTGTATAATACTTTTTGCTTGCTTGAAATATAGCACCGCCCTCAGTACAAAAAATGATGAAACATTGCAAAATGCTAATCATGTGCTGTTGAAACAAAAGATCCTCTAAAGGGGACTCACCAAAAGTCGAAGCCGTCATCTCTCTGCTGAACGGAAGTTCTGACCTGAGCTCTCAAGGCCCTCGCAATTTAACCCTTTCAGATATCATCTGTGGTATACTCACCTGTAAGACTGAATATTGGGATCTGGATACGGAAGTATATTCTGAGGTGGGACATGCGAATAAGTTTAAGTGCTTAAAACATTAATATCGTATCTCGAAACAGTTGAACTTTGTGTGATTATTTAAGTGGATCAGTATACTGACAATCTAAGTGAATCGTTTAGAACTGAAAATGTATAAAGCTTAACGGTGTTGGTGATTTGTCTCAAAAACTGATATAATCCTCTTACGCAAACTCATGAAAAATTTTGTTTGTTAATAGTTCTTTACATCATTTCTTTCAAATTAAAAAAAAATCAAAAAGATTTTAGTGTGTTTTAGAATAGTTTTTGAAAAAATTCAAAAAGATTTTCGACAACTGATGTTGAAGAGCTGATTTTCAAAATTCCAAGTGCTAAACATGATGACAATTTGTGAGGAGGAGTCTGTTTGAAACAAGAAAAGTTTTTATGACAAAAAGATATGTTTACAAGTGATTCATCAGAGATTAACATTGTAAAGCATTTATGATGATTTGTGTTTACAGGTGGTAAGCAGAGAATAAATTTGTCAAATTATAAATTTGTGAAATTGATTTCTGGGTTAAGAATGTGCAGGTTAGCCAGGTTATGATCCTGAGTTGATTGAGAGCCAGATTATGATCTTGGACCTGAAATTCATGCAAGCTGCTAATGCTGATGAACTTAAGGAATCAAGAGATCTGTTCAAGAGATTGTAAGAGCCAGTTACAGATCTTAGGATGAAGTGAGATAGAGCCAGATTGTGATTCTGAAATTGAAGATTAGATCAACATCCGAGGGGGAGATAAGTTGATAAAGAGAAGACAGAGATTGAGAATACTTACATTGTTAGATACTTCAAGAGAGGTCGAGAAGACTGATAAAGATTGAAGATGTGAAGACTCGACACTGAAGACTCATCAACATTCGAGGGGGAGTCTGTTGGTACATGCGTCTGTCGACTTCGTCTTGTATCGAGTCTTGTATGTTTGTAGATAGAGCAGGGCACGTTATACGAGAAAACTGTCAAAAATAGGTCAACAGGCAAGTTCAAACGAAATTAGAAAGTTTAATTTCACTTGAAATGAACATGTCATTTCAAACGAAATTACTTGGCTAATTCCGTTTGAATTCGTAATTCCGCATGAAAGTAATTCCGCTTGAGGCATGCTCAAACGGAATTAGCTGGCCTATATATAGAGGAGTGCTGATTTCGTTTGAGTTGGTTGTGTATGTGTGTTTCCGGAGCCGAAGTGCTGCCGAAGTGTCGTCTCGCTGTATTTCTTTTTCAAATCAATCTAAAGACAGTTTAAAGTGATATTCTTGCTGAATTGAACTCAACACGTCTGTTTCCGCCTTTCGTATTGAGAAAAACTCTTCTGAACGACTCGTTCGGGTCTGAAAACGATCCTACAATTATAATATACCAAATAATGTTATTTTTAGTGTTTATAATCTGTTCTAAAACATTTTTGTCTTACAATCATTTTTTTATCATTTCTTGAGCTTTAAATCAACATGCATTCTTATGTACAAGTTTCTAAAGCACACTATCATATCATCATCATTTCTTATGAATTTAAATGCATCAAACATGTAATTTATTCATGTTTACTTACTGATTTAATTGAACATTCATCATATCATACACAAATCATCAAACACGTGCATTTTAACTATCATTCAAGAACATGCAAGAACTTAAAAATTCTCAAATATGTCTAATAAATTTTCGGCCATTTACATGTCAAAATACTAACATTATTTCAAATTACAACTCATGATTCAATCACTCCTTTATATCTCTAACATATTTGCACATAATTTTGTTCATGCAAGCAAACATCCTAAACAAGTATTTATCAAAAATCAACTCAAACTCAAACTCAAATCTCATACACATACATATATATATACGGTTATATATACACACATATATACTACCATTTTTATTTTGTATCAAGACCCATTTCTTTTTAGATTTCAAGTTTGTGAAAAATTCCAAGATTCAAGAGAAACTTCCAATCATCAAGAACAACCAAGAATCAAGTGTATGATTTAAACATAAACTTTATACCTTCAAGATTCAAGTGAGTTTTTGATGAGATTTTGATGATATGGAGCTTGAAATCACTTGAAAACACCTTGGAAACACCTTTGGATCTTCACACCAACTTGAAACTAGCTTGGAATGGAGTTTAATCTTCAAGAAAAAAGTTGAAAATTGGAAATGGGAGTGGTGGTGGTGTGTACGGTTATGGGGAAGGAGAGAGTGGAGAAGATTGTTTAGATGGTGAAAGATTTAGTCTTGGATTTGTAGAGATTTAGAGAATATATGGAGGATTTATAAGATATGGAAGATATACAAAGATTGCATGTATCAACACTTGTCAAATGGAAGGAAAAAGGTGGGCACATGTCTACACACATACATACACGAAATATACATATATATATATGCACAAAATACACATAAATGATATATGTAGGTTAAAAACAGGTGTTTAACTGGATACCGGGTATTTTATCTAGCGTTTAAATCCCGGTTTATGGCGTTTTAAATTATTTTTATTATTCTATAAAGATAAACTCGCCAAAATATTGCTGAAATAAGTATCAGTTGCCGAGAGTGGCGGTGTTGTCCGTGTTTTGCAGTAGAAGCACTGTGTTACGTAGTAACACGCGGTACGCGCTTAAACTTGGACAATAACGTTTTTAAGCGTTTTAATTTATTTTTCAACACGAACATGATTAAAGATAAAATTTTAATCATAACAGAATATTTTTGGGATTTAAATATTAGCCGAGCGGTCACCAACGTTCGTTTCGCAGTTTTGTCGCAATTAGTTCTTAAGTTCGAACAAACATGTTTTTGCCATACCGAATCCTTCGAAACTTATTTCTAGGTTATGTAAAGGGTATTTAGGGTATGTTTGGCTTATGTGGATTTGTACGAACACTCTAGCCTTAGACAGAAAACTCAGGGTACAGGCACCCTCCCTTCCAGATTGCACGTGGTCGCATTATTAAGACTCAAACTTTGACGAGATTTGAAAACTTTAAAGGCGTAAAGCCTAAATATAAATCATCTAAGGATAGATGATTGATTTTCAAATGGAATTGAGATTTGTGTACTTGTTTTGGTAATCACCTAAGGATAGGTGATGGTATTGTTTTAAGATCTAAACACAAGGTAACTTGTGTTAAGGTCCTAAAAAGGTTATAGTCTAGGTCAAAATTTTACTAATAACCTAATTCCCTATAACCATGAGCTCTGATACCAACTCTTCTGTCACATCCCGACCGCGTAAAACAACAAACCGCGGCGGAAACGTCGGGGAGTCGTGTGGCAGAATTATTGTTTCAAAACACATGATAATTAAAGTTAAGTTTTACAAGCTTAAATTATTACATTGCCTTAGTTCAAACAAAACACATAACATAAAAGATGATAACTTTCTTAATTTTAGATTTGCTAAGGCCCAAGTCGCCCTAAGTGTAGCTTGCTCACATCAAATATTCGCTCCTGAAACATATGTGAAAGTAAATACGTCAGCATAAAAATGCATGTGAGTAACATAGGTTTAGTGTTGAAGATTCATGACTTTGAATGTTAAAAGAAATGTTTAATGAAAAATAGTCATGAACCTTATAAAATATTTTCTTTTATGAAATCATATGAAAATCAAATGACATAAAAGAATGATGTATGGTTAAGTAAATAACCAAATGAAAATTATATGTATAAAATATGTCATGTCCAATGTCAAATGTCATGTCCAATGTCAAGTATAAACAAATGTCTTTTGAAATCCAATGTCATGTACAAAACAAGGTCTTTGAATAACCAAAAGTTAAAATCCAAAAGTTATGTTTTGAAAACCATTGCTTTTATCGATATGAACATTTATGTGGTTTGTCTATCACATACACTCAAGCCTTGAGACTGTCGGATAAACCCTTATCAGGATCAAGGTTTATCAAAAATGTATTCGGATTCTGTCATTCCCCTTCCGAATTTCCTAGAAAGCGGGAACGGGATTTGTCAAGTCCTATAGCGCTATTACATACTACCGAGCGGTGTGATCAATGTTAATGAATGTACTACTAACCCGTTAAACATACAAATGTCCTTTTCAATGTAAGCATGTCATGAGAAATGTCTTTGTAAAACCATGCATTAGGCATACTAAGTCAATATGCCAATAAAATGTCTTTGAAACCAAATGTTAGGTATACTAAGTCAATATACCATAAAAATGTCTATGAAATAATGTATTATATGTAATATGTAACAAAACATGTATAATGTCATGAAAACGAAGAGTAAAGTTATGCACATATGCTTCACCCCAAAACATTTGAAAACATAAAATAGGGGAACTATGTACTCACCTTTGGGTGCGTTTTTATATGTTAACACAATCCCTCAAATTGTTTATTCGTCCTAAATTAAATAAGAACGATTTAATAATAAAAAACTCACAAAAATACCTAAGTTTCTCCGATACTTAGAATTTTCACATAACTTCGAGATTTTCTCGAAAAGTTATTATTTTTTTGATTATGTTGGTGTGAATATATATATAAATATATATATGCGTTCACATATATATTTTAAGAACTTTGCGACTTGAACGATTTTATTGGTGACCCTCATCATGTTATAAGCAATATATCTACGATTTGCGCGTCGTAATATATATACTTATTGTGACATAAAATAAATATCGTAATATACATAATCTTGTCAACTATAAACATGTCATCTTACACATATTATAAATCACATAACATCTTGTAACATATAAAATTAACCCATGAACAACCCATTCTAGTGTACATTGAAAAACGCGTATTTTAGCGATTCGGTAACGTTTTTGGGGAACGAAAGTCACGTATGACTATCCAAACACCAAGTAAACTTAATATAAGTTAAAGTACTTATTTTTATATCAAAAATATCAGTTTACTTACTGATCTAAAACAATTTTATAAAAATCCTTCGAAAAGCCGATTTTTAACCGTTTTACCGCATAGTTTTGCATCAAACGTTACCCTAACCATCCCAAATCGTAACGACTTGATATTTTAACATAGCCCATGTCATTTAGTGAATAAAATAGTGGTTATACTCATGATAGTGCAGGTCTCACATAAAGCACATAAATCATGCAAATTTCACATATTTTACCACTTTTTAAGCTATATGTACAACATGCAAAGCTATCAAACCTATGACAAAGTTTCATGCCATTATAATATACCAAATAATGTTATTTTTAGTGTTTATAATCTGTTCTAAAACATTTTTGTATTACAATCATTTTTTTTATCATTTCTTGAGCTTTAAATCAACATGCATTCTTATGTACAAGTGTCTAAAGCACACTATCGTATCATCATCATTTCTTATGAATTTAAATGCATCAAACATGTAATTTATTCATGTTTACTTACTTATTTAATTGAACATTCATCATATCATACACAAATCATCAAACACTTGCATTTTAACTATCATTCAAGAACATGCAACAACTTAAAAATTCTCAAATATGTCTAATAAATTTTCGGCCATTTACATGTCAAAATACTAACATTATTTCAAATTACAACTCATGATTCAATCACTCCTTTATAACTCTAACATATTTGCACATAATCTTGTTCATGCAAGTAAACATCCTAAACAAGTATTTATCAAAAATCAACTCAAACTCAAATCTCATACACATACATATATGTATATATATATATATATATATATATATAAATATATATATACGGTTATATATACACACATATATACTACCATTTTTATTTTGTATCAAGACCCATTTCTTTTTAGATTTCAAGTTTGTGAAAAATTCCAAGATTCAAGAGAAACTTCCAATCATCAAGAACAACCAAGAATCAAGTGTATGATTTAAACATAAACTTTATACCTTCAAGATTCAAGTGAGTTTTTGATGAGATTTTGATGATATGGAGCTTGAAATCACTTGAAAACACCTTGGAAACTCCTTTGGATCTTCACACCAACTTGAAACTAGCTTGGAATGGAGTTTAATCTTCAAGAAAAAGGTTGAAAATTGGAAATGGGAGTGGTGGTGGTGTGTACGGTTATGGGGGAGGAGAGAGAGGAGAAGATTGTTTAGATGGTGAAAGATTTAGTCTTGGATTTGTAGAGATTTAGAGAATATATGGAGGATTTATAAGATATGGAAGATATACAAAGATTGCATGCATCAACACTTGTCAAATGGAAGGAAAAAGGTGGGCACATGTCTACACACATACATACACGAAATATACATATATATATATGCACAAAATACACATAAATGATATATGTAGGTTAAAAACAGGTGTTTAACTGGATACCGGGTATTTTATCTAGCGTTTAAATCCCGGTTTTTTGGCGTTTTAAATTATTTTTATTATTCTATAAAGATAAACTCGCCAAAATATTGCTGAAATAAGTATCAGTTGCCGAGACTGGCGGTGTTGTCCGTGTTTTGCAGTAGAAGCAATGTGTTACGTAGTAACACGCGGTACGCGCTTAAACTTGAACAATAACGTTTTTAAGGGTTTTAATTTATTTTTCAACACGAACATGTTTAAAAATAAAATTTTAATCATAACAGAGTATTTTTGGGATTTAAATATTAGCCGGGCGGTCACCAACGTTCGTTTCGCAGTTTTGTCGCAATTAGTTCTTAAGTTCGAACAAACATGTTTTTGCCATACCGAATCCTTCAAAACTTATTTCTAAGTTATGTAAAGGGTATTTAGGGTATGTTTGGCTTATGTTATTGTTCCGGAGTGTACGTCGCGTTAAACTGATTACGTTCTCGTAACGGTTTACGATTTCACTTCCAGAACTGGTTTGAGAGTCCGGAATTGAACAATGATTGAAAACGTACTAATGTCACAAATAATTAAACAAATATTGAAATTAAAACACCATATTTCATTAAATACAAAGTTGTTCGGAACAGTACAAGGATTAAAATACACAGATGTCACAGTCTCCCCTACTTTTGGAAATTTCGTCCTGAAATTTAATTAGAGGAAACTTGTGGGAAAAGGTCTGGATATTTCGCCTTCATTTGATCCTCTCGTTCCCAAGTAAACTCTGGGCCATGTTTGGATTCCCAGCGAACTTTGACTATCCGTATGCGCTTGCGCTTGAGCTTCTTGACTTGATGGTCCAATATTTCCACAGGTTTCTCGACGAAGTGCATCGTGTTGTCGACACGAATTTCATCAAAGGGGATGTGGAGGTTTTCATCAGCCAAACACTTTTTCAGATTTGACACATGGAAAGTTGGATGAACATTTCCAAGTTCAGGAGGCAGCTCAAGTCTGTAGGCTACTTTTCTGATTCATTCAACGATCTTGAATGGTCCAACATATCGTGGTGCAAGTTTTCCTTTCTTCCCAAATCTGATTACACCTTTCCAAGGAGATACCTTGAGTAGGACGAGATCACCGACTTGGAATTCCAAAGGCTTACGTGGTCTATCCGCGTAACTCTTTTGACGGCTTCTAGCTGTTAAGAGGTTGTCGCGAATTTTCTTGACTTTGTCTGTAGTCTCTAGAATGAGTTCAGGTCCAGTGAGCTGAGCTTCACCAATCTCATTCCAGCAGACCGGCGAACGACATTTTCGACCGTATAAAGCTTCGAAAGGAGCCGTGTTGATGCTGGAGTGATAACTATTATTGTAGGAGAATTCGATCAATGGAAGATGCGAATCCCAACTACCACCAAAATCGATCACACAAGCTCTAAGCATATCCTCCAATGTCTGGATTGTTCTTTCAGATTGTCCATCTGTTTGAGGATGATAAGTTGTGCTCAAATTGAGTTGGGTTCCCATAGCAGATTGCATGGTTCTCCAAAAGTGAGATGAGAATCGAGCATCTCGATCTGATATGATGTTCAAAGGAACACCATGTCGGGATACAATCTCATCTACATAGATCTTGGCAAGCTTTTCAGCAAAGAGATCCTCACGGATTGGCAAGAAGTGAGCAGATTTTGTCAAACGATCAACTACTACCCAAATGGCATCATGACCTCTATTAGTGCGCGGTAGTTTGGTAATGAGATCCATGGCAATGTTTTCCCATTTCCAAACCGGTATCTCTGGTTGTTCCAATAATCCAGAGGGATGTTGATGTTCTGCCTTAACCTTCAGACAAGTAAGGCATTTTGATACGTATAAGGCAATGTCTTTCTTCATTCCCGACCACCAAAAATGGGTTCGAATATCCTTATACATTTTGTCTGCACCAGGATGGATTGAATAACTAGACTTGTGAGCTTCGTCCATCAACAAGGTGCAGAGATTGTCTTGAATTGGAACCCACAACGGTCCATGAAATAATATAACCCATCGTCCTTCAGTTCAAGATGAGGCGTAAGATGATATGGTAATTCCTTACCCATCAAGTTCTGTGAAACACAAGTACGTTGAGCTTGAGAAATGCGGGTTTGAATATCAGATCAAACTTGAACACAATGAAGCTTGACTCGTTCCTTACGACTTAGCGCATCGGCTGCGACATTCGCCTTCCCAGGATGGTAGCGAATCTCGCAGTCGTAGTCGTTTAGAAGTTCTACCCAACGCCGTTGCCTCATGTTTAGTTCTTTCTGATTGAAGATGTGTTGGAGACTTTTGTGGTCTGTGAAAACTACACTTTTTCTTCCGTAAAGGTAGTGTCTCCAAATTTTGAGAGCAAAAACCACAGCGCCCAACTCAAGATCATGAGTTGTGTAGTTTTTCTCATGGATTTTCAATTGTCTTGACGCGTAGGCTATGACTTTGCTCCTTTGCATGAGAACACAACCAAGGCCTAGATTCGATGCGTCACAATATACGACAAAGTCGTCGTTTCCCTCAGGTAAAGACAACACAGGAGCGTCGCAGAGTTTATGTTTCAAGGTCTGAAAAGCTTCTTCTTGTTTGGGTCCCCACTCAAAAGGTTTATTCTTTTGAGTTAAGGCTGTGAGAGGAACCGCAATCTTGGAGAAGTTTGCAATAAAGCGGCAGTAATAACCCGCGAGACCCAGAAATGAACGAACCTCGGTAGGAGTAGTTGATGTATTCCAATCCTTAATCGCACTGATTTTGGCGAGATCTACATGTATACCTTGTTCGTTAACATTATGTCCCAAAAATTGAACTTCCCTAAGCCAAAATTACACTTGGAGAATTTAGCGAAAAGTTGTTCCTTCTTTAGGAGTTCCATTGTTAGACGGAGATGTTGTTCATGGTTAGCTCGTGTCTTGGAATAAATCAAGATGTCATCAATGAAGACGATGATGAACTTATCTAAATAAGGCTTACAAACCCTATTCATTAAGTCCATGAAGACGACAGGAGCATTCATTAAACCGAAAGGCATAACAGTAAACTCACAGTGACCGTATCATGTGCGGAAAGCAGTCTTGGGAATATCTTCTTTGGATACGCGAAGCTGATGATACCCAGAACGTAGATCAATCTTCGAAAAGCAGGTAGCACCCTGAAGCTGATCAAAGAGATCATCAATGCGAGGTAGGGGATATCGATTTTGATGGTGAGTTTGTTAAGCTCACGGTAATCGATACACATTCGAAATGATCCATCCTTCTTCTTTACAAATAGGACAGGTGCGCCCCAAGGGGAAAAGCTCGGACGAATAAATCCTTTGTCTGATAACTCCTGCAGCTGCTTCGACAACTCTTGCATCTCAGACGGTGCAAGACGGTATGGAGATTTAGCAATCGGGTTAGCACCAGGTACAAGGTCAATACGGAACTCGATTTGACGCGCTGGGGGTAAACCGGGTAAGTCTTAAGGAAAAACCTCAGGATAATCCCGAACGACAGGGATGTCTTGAACAGTTTTACCCTTGTCTTTCTCCTCTACAACACATGCCAAAAAAGCCAGATAATTCTTTCTTAGGTATCTCTGGGCTTGGGTGCTTGTCATCAGTTTAAGGCTACTAGCGGGTTTCGCTCCACAAACCTCTAAGGTTTCACCAGACAAAAGAGGCACATGAACAATCTTGTTAAAACAAACCACCTCTGCACGGTATTGGGTCAACCAATCCATCCCTACTATAACGTCGAAACTCCCAAGTTGCATTGGCGTGAGATCAATGGGAAAAAGATGATCATTGAGGTTCAACTGGTAATTTCGAATGACGGAATCGAGTACAAAGGATTCACCACTGGCTAACTCTAATGTCAAGGGTTTTCCTAGTTTTGTTCTAGGCTTTGCAAGCAATGGTTCAAAGGCTAGGGATACAAAACTCTTGTCTGCACCCGAATAAAAAAGAATAGAAGCAAGTTGGTTGTTAACATAGAACATACCGTTCACCACCTCATTGTCGGCACGCGCTTCATTGGCATTGATGTTGTATGCTCGTCCACGAGTTGGGTTCGCATTAGCCAACTTCGGGCACTTGTTCCTGTAGTGAGTCAAATATCCACAATTGTAGCAAGACCCAGGCGGAAAAGGAGGTCGTGCAGGATTTGCTGGCTGTTGGGCAGGGTTTTGTGCCGCTTGATTCGGAGCAGGAGGAGAGCGACATGTGTTAGCCAAATGGCCAAATCTTCCACAGTTGTTGCAAAGACGACACTGAAGATGTGGTTGATGATGACAATTGCACTTGTTACAAAGAGGTGCAGTACCAACATACTGTTTCTTGGCAGGTGGTTGTGCTGGCTGGGTAGGAGCAGCTTGATTGGTCTGTGCAACAACGACAAAGTTCTTGGAAGCCTTACGCTTCCTAGATTTCTTCGAGGTTTCAGCTTTCTTTCCCTCCCACTTCTCTGTCTTGTCAGATGGTTTCTTGTCACCCTTGCGGTGGAGTTTACCCTTCTTGACTTGAGACTCAGTCAAGGTCGCAACTAGCTCAATGGCTTGTCTCACCGTGGTAGGGTTGCTACCGGTGACAATATCCTGAACGGGATCAGGAAGACCATCTATGTACTTCTCAATCGCCTTGTCCAAAGGCGTGACCATGGTGGGACACAGCAGGCTCAGTTCTTCGTATCGGTCTGTGTAGGCACGGTGCTCTCCACTATCTTGCTTGAGATCGTGGAATTCGTTTTCCAGTGCCATCAGTTCATGACTAGGACAAAACTCCTTCATCATAAGTGCGCGAAGCTCCTCCCATGTTTGAGCCATTGCCACGTTGGCACCTCTGTCCCTCATCACACCATTCCACCAAGTAAGCGCCCTTTTCTGAAACACACTTGACGCAAACTCAACCTTTCGCCCATTCGGGCATTGAACGTGACGAAACGTACTCTCGAGACTCTCTAACCACTGTAGGAGCCCAGTTGCTCCTTCTGACCCAGAAAACTGAAGCGGTTTAGCCGAATTGAAAGTCTTAAAGTTGCACGGAACAGGTGCGTTGTTATTGTTGTTTGCTTGGTTTAACTGAGTTACTAGGTTCAGGAGTACAACAGCAATTTGCTGAGCGATCAAGGCTGCCATTGCGGCATCTTGAGTTTGATCACGTCGAGGAGGCATCTAAAAGAAAAGGAACACAAGGAAATGTGTGAGATTGACATAAGACAATCAAAAGGAGTATTGAAAATATCGACAAAAGAAAGGAAGGTGGTCATTTGTCGTTACTTAAAACAATCAAACGACACACAGTGACTAATCAAAGTAAATGGGTCTATATAATGCATAATGAAGACATGATTTAGCCTATAAGTGGACACTCACCCCAAGAGTTCCCAGGTAAGAGTGACTGGTCCGATTATGTGGATTTGTACGAACACTCTAGCCTTAGACAGAAAACTCAGGGTACAGGCACCCACCCTTCCGGATTGCACGTGGTCGCATTATTAAGACTCAAACTTTGACGAGATTTGAAAACTTTAAAGGCGTAAAGCCTAAAAATAAATCATCTAAGGATAGATGATTGATTTTCAAATGGAATTGAGATTTGTGTACTTGTTTTGGTAATCACCTAAGGATAGGTGATGGTATTGTTTTAAGATCTAAACACAAGGTAACTTGTGTTAGGGTCCTAAAAAGGTTATAGTCTAGGTCAAAATTTTACTAATAACCTGATTCCCTATAACCATGAGCTCTGATACCAACTCTTCTGTCACACCCTGACCGCGTAAAACAACAAACCGCGGCGGAAACGTCGGGGAGTCGTGTGGCAGAATTATTGTTTCAAAACACATGATAATTAAAGTTAAGTTTTACAAGCTTAAATTATTACATTGCCTTAGTTCAAACAAAACACATAACATAAAAGATGATAACTTTCTTGATTTTAGATTTGCTAAGGCCCAAGTCGCCCTAAGTGTAGCTTGCTCACATCAAATATTCGCTCCTGAAACATATGTGAAAGTAAATACGTCAGCATAAAAATGCCTGTGAGTAACGTAGGTTTAGTGTTGAAGATTCATGACTTTGAATGTTAAAAGAAATGTTTAATGAAAAATAGTCATGAACCTTATAAAATATTTTCTTTTATGAAATCATATGAAAATCAAATGATATAAAAGAATGATGTATGGTTAAGTAAATAACCAAATGAAAATAATATGTATAAAATATGTCATGTCCAATGTCAAATGTCAAGTATAAACAAATGTCTTTTGAAATCCAATGTTATGTACAAAACAAGGTCTTTGAATAACCAAAAGTTAAAATCCAAAAGTTATGTTTTGAAAACCATTGCTTTTATCGATATGAACATTTATGTGGTTTGTCTATCGCATACACTCATGCCTTGAGACTGTCGGATAAACCCTTATCAGGATCAAGGTTTATCAAAAATGTATTCGGATTCTATCATTCCCCTTCCGAATTTCCTAGAAAGCGGGAACGGGATTTGTCAAGTCCTATAGCGCTATTACATACTACCGAGCGGCGTGATCAATGTTAATGAATGTACTACTAACCCGTTAAACATACCAAATGTCTTTTTCAATGTAAGCATGTCATGAGAAATGTCTTTGTAAAACCATGCATTAGGCATACTAAGTCAATATGCCAATAAAATGTCTTTGAAACCAAATGTTAGGTATACTAAGTCAATATACCATAAAAATGTCTTTGAAATAAAGTATTATATGTAATATGTAACAAAACATGTATAATGTCATGAAAACGCAAAGTAAAGTTATGCACATATGCTTCACCCCAAAACATTTGAAAACGTAAAATAGGGGAACTATGTACTCACCTTTGGGTGCGTTTTTATATGTTACCACAATCCCTCAAATTGTTTATTCGTCCTAAATTAAATAAGAACGATTTAATAATCAAAAACTCACAAAAATACCTAAGTTTCTCCGATACTTAGAATTTTCACATAACTTCGAGATTTTCTCGGAAAGTTATTATTTTTTTTATTATGTTGGTGTGAATATATATATAAATATAATTATGTGTTCACATATATATTTTAAGAACTTTGCGACTTGAACGATTTTATTGGTGACCCTCATCATGTTATAAGCAATATATCTACGATTTGCGCGTCGTAATATATATACTTATTGTGACATAAAATAAATATCGTAATACACATAATCTTGTCAACTATAAACATGTCATCGTACACATATTATAAATCACATAACATCTTGTAACATATAAAATTAAACCATGAACAACCCATTCTAGTGTACATTGAAAAACGCGTATTTTAGCTATTCGGTAACGTTTTTGGGCGTCGGAAGTCACGTATGACTATCCAAACACCAAGTAAACTTAATATAAGTTAAAATACTTATTTTTATATCAAAAATATCAGTTTACTTACTGATCTAAAACAGTTTTATAAAAATCCTCCAAAAAGCTGATTTTTAACCGTTTTACCGCATAGTTTTGCATCAAACGTTACCCTAACCATCCCAAATCGTAACGACTGGATATTTTAACATAGCCCATGTTATTTAGTGAATAAAATAGTGGTTATACTCATGATAGTGCAGGTCTCACATAAAGCACATAAATCATGCAAATTTCACATATTTTACCACTTTCTAAGCTATATGTACAACATGCAAAGCTATCAAACCTATGACAAAGTTTCATGCCATTATAATATACCAAATAATGTTATTTTTAGTGTTTATAATTTTTTCTAAAACATTTTTGTCTTACAATCAATTTTTTTTATCATTTCTTGAGCTTTAAATCAACATGCATTCTTATGTACAAGTGTCTAAAGCACACTATCATATCATCATCATTTCTTATGAATTTAAATGCATCAAACATGTAATTTATTCATGTTTACTTACTGATTTAATTGAGCATTCATCATATCATACACAAATCATCAAACACTTGCATTTTAACTATCATTCAAGAACATGCAACAACTTAAAAATTCTCAAATATGTCTAATAAATTTTTGGCCATTTACATGTCAAAATACTAACATTATTTCAAATTACAACTCATGATTCAGTCACTCCTTTATATCTCTAACATATTTGCACATAATCTTGTTCATGCAAGCAAACATCCTAAATAAGTATTTATAAAAAATCAACTCAAACTCAAATCTCATACACATACATATATATACGGTTATATATACACACATATATACTACCATTTTTATTTTGTATCAAGACCCATTTCTTTTTAGATTTTAAGTTTGTGAAAAATTCCAAGATTCAAGAGAAACTTCCAATCATCAAGAACAACCAAGAATCAAGTGTATGATTTAAACATAAACTTTATACCTTCAAGATTCAAGTGAGTTTTTGATGAGATTTTGATGATATGGAGCTTGAAATCACTTGAAAACACCTTGGAAACTCCTTTGGATCTTCACACCAACTTGAAACTAGCTTGGAATGGAGTTTAATCTTCAAGAACAAGGTTGAAAAATTGGAAATGGGAGTGGTGGTGGTGTGTACGGTTATGGGGGAGGAGAGAGAGGAGAAGATTGTTTAGATGGTGAAAGATTTTGTCTTGGATTTGTAGAGATTTAGAGAATATATGGAGGATTTATAATATATGCTTTCTCGCGCCTTTGAGTCGTTTGACCCATTCTTCTTCAAGCTTCCACCTAGCTCGTCAAGAGTCAAACTATAATACAATATCCATAAGATAGTTAGATTAGTCATCAATACCATGACCATCACCCTTATGGACTTTTCTACCATATTTCGTATTCGATTTAATTATAGACCGGTTTGACTTTTAAATGTCAAACTGCCGTTTTACATATATATGCACTAACAAGTTCAATAAAACTCATTAGGCATTTTATCTAACACTTGGTGGGCATCATTTTTAGGCCACCAATTTGGCTAACTTCCTTAACCAAATTTACCTTATTTCTTTCAATTCGTCAAGGTCACACAATTATTAACATCAAGTTAGCAAGACTTTCAATCATCATAGCTAATCCCTCAAATTATCATATTAGAATTTGGGGATTTTGTTACTATCTTAAAAACCCATTTCACCACATACATGGACTTTAATCCAAACATCAATTTAGCCAAGTATCTCATATTTTCTTGTAAATATGAAGACTATATGCATGCTTTGACATCACTATAACATCAATTTCATTCTACCATCAAAACCACTTTATGTCATGTATGAACACTTGACCTAGTCTCTAGATTGTGCAAGTATTTCATCTATACTAGCTAGTATAGTGATCATCAACACAAATACATCATCAATTTTATCAAACTAACAATAATTTTGAACTCAAGGTTATCACCTTCAAGTTCTTCTTCACACAAAATTGATGAAATTAGGTTTTACAACATACCTTATGATCCCCTAGTCTAGGTGATCAATAATTTACATTCATGCAGTGTCACACCCTGGCTTTGCGGAAGCGTGGTTAATTTGGTGTGACTTCTTAATACCATAGCTTAACTATAACAAAGCTATATGAAATAAAATCATGCAAGATCATCCATAGATTTAAGTTTTAAAACCGAAGTAACATAACATTGTCTTAGAGACTTACAATATCATAACATAAAATATTGTTTGAAAGACAGAAACATCGACACGAAATAAACGCAGTTTAAGATTTGTGACTTGTCCAGGAAAGAGTCACATTTCCTAAACTGGGATGACCTTGGAACCCTTATGCAGCGGGAAAACATAACATACCGCGCCAGATCTTTAATTTCCTGAAATACATGTAAGTTGAAAAATCAACAATAATGTTGAGCGAGTTCATGTGTAAGTGAGTATATAAAACACTTGTAAGTATAAAAATTCCCTGGTATGTAGCAAATAAGGAAAAAGAGATCACCAATGGTTTGCAAGGCCATTGATATGTGTGAAGTGCAAGTAGGAAGACTCAAACCTTGCGATTTTGCGTCGGGGCACAAAGTCACCCCGAGGTCCGTACTGTTGGACCTGGGGTTGGGCTCGCTACACCTAGATAGATCTACCGCTTACGTCCCTCGGTCCTATAATAAGGATTAATGGCCTCCAGTTCACGCCTACCCACTCACATGATCTAAGTAGTAACCCTCCTTACGCTAACCATACCATGTAAAAAGTACTCGTAATCATAGTAACATGTATTTCACCCCCGCAGTTTAGAAAACTGAAAACAGTTAAGAGAAAAGGGGGACATGAACTCACTGTGGTGCGTCTCTACCAAGTATGCCTCCAAATCGATCAGCTGTATGACGACCTACACGTACTAATTCTATTAGACGGATGGCCGTGCCTTAGCTTTATGGTTTAAGTTTTTTGGGAAATAGTTAGGCAACTATTTCGTGTTTACATTCTGTATACTTGGTAATCATTTTCCTTCCCAAGGATGGGGGATTTAATACATGTGCGTTCGTATAATTCGGATTACACTATTAAGTCTCACTTAATATATTTTATTCCTAACTCCAAAATATAAATATTCTTCCCAAAAATATTATATTTTAATACATGTGATTTTCCCAAAATAATACTTAGTAATATTATTTTACCTTAAAAATAATATTTACGTAGTTCACAAAATAATCATACACACTTATACAAGTAATGTTGTCAAAAATATATACTAAATATATATATGTATCACGTTTTATTTTGTGAAATCCCACCTCCGGTATTTTGTAAATAAGTTGTGGCGAAATCTATATTTTGAAAACAAGTCGACAAGTATCTCTAACACTTATAGTGAAAATAATTCTAAGTGTTAGGTTTTTAGAAAAATTTCGCCAGAGTTTCCTCTGTAACTGGAGGTGGCCACGCTTTCAAGCGTATCATTTTCTTTTATAACTCAAACCAACCATTTTTATTATTCAATCAAAACAATGTTCAAACCACAAACTAGTCAAAATATATATAAATCGCATAAATTTCATGAACTTGTGATTTATTCAAACTATGAAGTAAACCCCATTACTTTTAGTGGATCTTTATATAAAACTATCCGATTTTGTAAACACCTCGTTTTTATGGAAGTTCCGTCTTTACAACTTCTCGTCATCTTTTTCAAAAATAGTTATTTTGTCGAAACTTTGTGTTACACAAGTGTTTACACACTTGTGTGTTCTAAAAACTATTCGTGTTAGTGTAAGATCCATCTTTAAAAATATGTTTTCTCTTGACACGTGGTCCTTTGAAAATACCGCTTTTAGATACGTAGATCTACAAGTTTTAAACACTATTGTACAAACAAAATCGCTTTTACACAAGTTCATGATATGTGTGTGGTAGAGTTTCGCCCTTTAACCCTTGTTACTTCCAAAACAACCTTATGTCATGATCCAAGATCGTGACCAACCCGGGTTAAATGACGATCCGAGCTACCACAATATAGATCGGGTCCAAATAACCACACAATTTGATTACTACAACATTTACACAACTTATAAGCTTTTAACCATCCTTTTAAGTGCTTTTAGTAGACTTTAAAGCGTTATCTTGTAAGATTTCGAGTTTTAACCGTTACACATCGTATTAACCACTTCAAAATAGTTCGAGTAGGTGAGTTAAGTAACATACCACTAGCTCGAGGCTAGGGAAGAATCTAAGCGCAAATAGGGTGGATAAAAGCAAGAGAGTGAGGTCCTTCGCCTTCCGTTTGCACCAAGACTCCTTATCCGTGATCCTTAACACTTGTAGATGATTGGAATGGCTTGAACTAAACTCGAAATCGGATGGATGCACAAGGGGGTGTTCGGTCGTAGCTTCTTTAGAGAGAGGGAGAGAGTTTTGAGTTGTGTTGTGTGATGATCATATTATGGTGGGTTAAGACATGAACTTATAGACAACTAAAATGATCATTATCCAATGGATTTAATGTCTTCTTGATACTAAGCACACTTAATATAATATTCAACAAATAGGACAAGTGTGTCCCCCTCATGGGGACAGTTTGGTTAAGGGGGGGGGGGGTCTAGTTCGATTCTAACTAGTTAGTTAGGATAATAGTTAGGTTAAGTAAGTTAGTTAAGTGCCTAACCCGGTTAGTTGTGTGTCACGCGTTACAATGGGTGTTAGGGTATTCAGGGACCCTAACTGGCTCAGAAAAAGATAAATAATGAAATTGACAATATTTTCATGTTCCGGGTATAATCCGGTTGTTCGGTTGGATAGTAATCCGTTAAAGTGCTTAACAAAGCTTTAAAGTGTCGTTAATACCCTTTTTAGTGACACAACTCATTTCTGACACTTTAGAAAGTGTCTAGTAATATTTTTCTCATGTTTTGGCACTTTATTAGGTAGCTAAAAGCTGAATTATTATGTAAAGTGCTGAATTTTTGTACTTAGAGTACGTTTTAGGCACATCCAGTCATTGTAACTTATTCCTAGAGACGCAGTTCTACAACCCTTGTATCCCTACACTCACCACTAGTGTAGCAAAATATTTCTGGCTCATAGAGGCCTTAGAGGCAGTGTCTGCCTGATGCTGGCTTTATCAGCATGTTCTATAGGTTATCCGTTGATAGTGCTACTGTGCTTTTTGTGCATCATGTTTGTCACTAAGGTTCAGCATGTAAATAATGTAGTGACAGCAAGTAAAGTATGATGCAAATAAGTACATGTGTCAGTAATCAAGTAGCAGTTTATTCACAAGTTCAAGCAAGCACAGTAATTAAGCAGTAATTAATTTAATTAAGTTGTACGGATACCTGGATTAGTGAGGACCAATGTAGCGCGGATTTAACTTCCCACGCTTTCCGAAGCGTGCCACACCCTTCCAGGGTGAGACTTTCAATAAAACCATTTCTCCCACTTGAAATTCCACGTGTTTCCGGTTTGGATCCGCATAGGCCTTCTGTCTGTGGCGAGCTGCTTCGATGCGTTTTAGAATCTGCGCAATCTTGTCTGTCGTCTCTTGGACGATTTCGGGACCAGCAAGCTGCCTATCACCTGCGTCAGCCCAGCATAGGGGTGATCGGCACTTGCGTCCGTAAAGGGCTTCAAATGGCGCGACACCAATACTGGTGTGGTAGCTGTTGTTGTATGAAAATTCGACCAAAGGCAAATGCTTGTCCCAGCTACCGCCCAAATCCATAAAGACTGCAGGTGCGTTTGTCAAACCAAACGGCATAACAAGGAACTCGTAGTGTCCATAACGAGTTCTGAAGGCTGTCTTTGGGATACTCTCCTCTTGTATCCTTAACTAATGGTATCCAGATCGAAGATCGATCTTTGAATAAAAGCTTGAGCCTTGCAGTTGATCGAATAGATCATCAATCCTTGGCAGAGGATATCTATTCTTGATCGTCAGCTTGTTCAGCTCCCGGTAGTCGATGCACATACGAAAACTACCGTCCTTCTTCTTGACAAACAGGATCGGGGCTCCCCAAGGCGAGAAGCTTGGTCGGATAAAACCCTTGTCTAACAACTCTTGAAGTCGTGTCGACAGTTCCTGCATCTCAGACGGAGCAAGTCTATAAGGTGCCTTAGCCACAGGCGCGACGCCTGGAACTAAGTCAATGTGAAACTCTACTTGCCTCTGAGGTGGCAGTCCAGGTAAGTCTTCTGGGAAGACTTCTGGATATTCCCTCACGACAGGGATGTCTTCGATCTTCGGCTCAGCAGCCTTCTTATCCACAATGTGTGCCAGGAAGGCAACACATCCCTTCTGCAAACACTTTTGCGCTTTCAGGCAGTTGATAATTCTTAACGGCGTATCACGCTTTTCGCCGTGAACCACAATTGTTTCGCCACCTTCGGTTAGGATACGAACGACTTTTTCGTGACAAACTATCTCAGCCTTGTTGCCTGATAACCAATCCATTCCTACTACTACGTCAAAGCTCCCCAGCTGGACTGGTAGTAGATCCAAAGCAAACTCACGCTCTCCCAATTCGATCACACAACCTCTGATAACTTCATTGGCTTCTACTAACTTCCCATTAGCCAATTCGATTGAGTAGGGAATATCTAACTTATTAGCGGCTAAACCAAGCATATTCTTAAACTCTAATGATACGAAGCTATAATCGGCACCAGTATCAAATAAAACGGATGCATAGCGTTGGTTTACAGGGAACGTACCAGTAACGACATTGGGGTCTTGGCGCGCCTCCCTAGCTTCGATTTGGAACACTCTTCCACGGGCTTGGTTTAACTCTGGGCAGTTCCTCTTAAAATGCCCAATATCGCCACAGTTAAAGCATCCAAGTCTTTGCCCGTTTCCACCTCCATTTCCAGCTTGGTTGTTGTTTTGGTTCGCATTACCAGCCTGATTCACAATGTTGCCTCGATTTCCATTACCCCCATTGTTTCCTTGTGGGCGATTCCCAATACCACCACGATTATTATTTCTATTCCCAAATCCTCCTTGGCCTCCTCGGCCAGCACTAGCCCAACAAGAATCCTTCAAGTGACCAGTCTTTCCACAAGCTTCACATACTTTTGGCCCGCATCGGCCAGAGTGATGGCGTTGGCAAGAGTTACACTTGGGATGTGCACCCATATATCCCTTACCTTTCCTCCTACCACCAGCTGTATCCTGAGCTGGCGCGTTTTGCTCTCCTCTCTTGACAACCACACTGGCGCCCTGCTTGAAGTTCGAGAACTTCCGTTTGTTACCTCCTGATGACTCGACGTGAGTCTCTTTCTTCTTAAGCTCAGCATCATCGAACTTGTTCAGGCGAATCGCCTCCTCAGTGAGAGCCACGCTCAAATCGATTGCCTCAGTAATTGTCGCAGGCTTGGATGAGGTCACCATGCTTATGATTTGAGGAGCTAATCCCCAAATGAAACGTTCAATCCGCTTGAACTCCGGAGTGACCATGTAGGGTACCACATGCGATAAGTCATGGAACCTTTGAACGTATTCTGCGATCTTTGGACCGTCCATTTTCAAATGCCAGAACTCGGTTTCCAATCTTTGGATTTCCGCGCGAGAGCAGTACTTCCTGCGCATAAGTTCCTTCAGTTCGGTCCAGGTTAGCGCGTAGGCAGCAGCTTCACCAAGTGTCTGTACTTGCAGATTCCACCAAGAGAGGGATCCATCCAAGAATAGCCCTGAGATATAGGTGACTTGCTGGTCTGGTGCGCATTTGCTCATGCGAAGAACAGATTCGGTTTTCTCGGCCCAACGAACAAAGGCGACAGCACCTCCCGTGCCATCAAAGTTGACCGGTTTGCAGTCTAGAAACTGCTTGTAGGTGCACCCATGAGGTGGATTATTGTTGTTGCCAGTGTTGCCAGAGTTGCTTCCACTGGGTCCTCCTTGCGAAGCGGCGTATTGTGCGATGGCAGCAGCAATGACTTGTTGGAGTTCTGCCTCATTGGTAGGCATGCGTGTCTCACGTCTCGGCGGCATCTTCTAAAAGATGGTTTACGTTGGTCAGGCCATAGTTATAATACATACGCTTTATGATAGTAGTAGTACATAACATCTCATGTTATAATCATATCAATCACACAACATCCCATGTCACAAACATCAATCACACAACATCCCATGTCATAGAAAATAAATAACCAAATCAAGCATCAAGTATGATGAGAATACAGCGATTGCCATATAATGAGACCACATAGTAAGCGTACAAGTACATCACAGTGTCATACAACATCAGTCGACTAAGGGCTACATCACCCTAGTCCAAAAACTATATCAAATCAGTGTCAGTACATCAAATACATGTCAACAAAAGTCAGAATCAAATGTGGTCTCCAAAAATGCTGTGCAGTCAAAAGCATTCGCCGTCTTCTCACCAACGTCTACCTATACGGTACTGAAGAGCTCTACACGGATGGCGGTGGAGGAGGGGGAAAGTGAGTGTAAAACAAGCGATGCAAATGGAGCCAGTCCTCCTCCATGGCTCTCTGGGTACGCAAGAACGAAGCAACCTGCTGCTCCAGGGCAAAAAGGCGTGCAGCATAGTCTGGTGGTACAGGTCGAGAGGGCTGCAAAGGAGAGTGGGTCTGACCCTGGCACTGACACAGCGGCGGCTGGGCTCTCTCAAGCTCCTGAATGCGCTGCGTGTGTGCCTCGTGCTGGGCGAAAAAAGACATCAAAACGTCCTCAATGGTATACCCCATATGGAAAGAATGGTAGGGGCCAGTCGGTGGCATAGCAGAAGATGATGTCCAAAGGAACGGCTCACTGGTGGGATCAAAAGGTGCCACATGAAATGGAGAAACAGGGGGAAAAGTAGCAGACGGTGGTATAGCAGGGATAGATACTGGTACATGTCCAAAAGGGTGAGCCAAAGAACCTTCTAGCTCCCGTGACGCGATGCCGACCTGGAGAAGGTACTGAGCAAAAGAGAAATCAACGTGACGGGTATCAGTGATCTGAGGGGGAAAAGGTGAGACCTCGTCATCAACAAGAATCCACCCATGCTGGGCGTGCTCATCTCGTGGGTCCACCTGTGCCTCAAAAAGCGCATGATCAAACTGAGCTGGCATAGGATCATGGTGAGGTGCAACAAGGGGGTCAACTGGTGCATCAGCAAAAAGTGGGGGATCAACATGATCAGCAACAATAACATGATCGCCCTCCAACAACGGAGCATCTATAGGATGATCATCAGCAATGACAGGCTCAATAATAGGTGCGTCAGCATGAACTGGGTCATGCTCAAGTACTGGGTCAGGAGCAGGGTCTAGTGGCTGCTCGGGCTCATCAAAGGCCATCTCAAAATCAAACTCGGGATCGATGGGGTCAACTGGGTCGACTGTATCCTCCATAGGTTGATCCATGGGTATAAACTCTATATCCTCATCCGGGTCGAATCCTGGGGGGAAGTCAGGATCGGAATCCTCCACATCATCGTGGTCGAAAGCAAAGCTAGGAATAGGGGCAACAGAGGATGCCTGGTCAGGATCTGATCCATGTGAGAAGTGCTGCGCACTCTGGGTGTGTGAAGGTGCGGAGGCCACAGACTCGAAAGAGTCTGGGACCGGAGAGTGAGCAGGTGACTCCTCAGCAGGAGCATCTGCAATCAACAAAAGATCTCCAGCAGGAAGAAGGGCCTCGCCCTGAACCTCATCCTCTAAGGGCTCGTCATCAAACAGATCGACGTCGCCACCATCGTCGGCGTCGAGAAGCAAATCGTAAGCAGGATATGAAGCAAGCGGTATGGGAGCAGGGATCTCCACTAACGGTAGGTCCCCGGCCAAAGGGCCATCAGCGAGCTCATCAGCACCATCAGGTAAAGCAAAGGGCTGAAAATCATCCTCGTCCGTGCTAGTAACGTCGGATGTGTGGACCTCGTGCTCTGAAGGCTCTAGGTCATCTGAGACTATAGATCTAGGTCCTGTGGTGTCTGAGTCACCAGTGCCAGAGGTGTCCATGGTGTCTGTAACATAAACACAAACATGCACAAACAGTCAATCATACAATCAGATAATCACATAAGTCACCAAGTAAGCATTCAAATAGTTCTCCTAGTCCCACTAGCCTCCCAGCCTCTCAGACTGCTCTTCCTAGTCCCACTAGCCAATTCTCCTAGTCCCACTAGCCAATTCTCCTAGTCCCACTAGCCATTTCTCCTAGTCCCACTAGCCATTTCTCCTAGTCCCACTAGCCAATTACCTCGATCTCCCAGACCGAGCCTCGACCTCCCAGACCGAGCCTCAACCTTTCTAGACAGAGCCTATAAATAATAAAATGTGCTCAACATTTGTTTGTAAAAAGTTTTGGATCTGGACTTAAGTGGTATGCAGTAAAAATGTTTTCGTGAGAGCCCTAGTGATCATAGTCTAGACTCGAGAAAGAATCCTAGTTCGCTATGATCAGAGCTCTGATACCAAGCTGTCACACCCTGGCTTTGCGGAAGCGTAGTTAATTTGGTGTGACTTCTTAATACCATAGCTTAACCATAACAAAGCTATATGAAATAAAATCATGCAAGATCATCCATAGATTTAAGTTTTAAAACCGAGGTAACATAACATTGTCTTAGAGACTTACAACATTATAACATAAAATATTGTTTGAAAGACAGAAACATCGACACGAAATAAACGCAGTTTAAGATTTGTGACTTGTCCAGGAAAGAGTCACATTTCCTAAACTGGGATGACCTTGGAACCCTTATGCAGCGGGAAAACATAACATACCGCGCCAGATCTTTAATTTCCTGAAATACATGTAAGTTGAAAAATCAACAATAATGTTGAGCGAGTTCATGTGTAAGTGAGTATATAAAACACTTGTAAGTATAAAAATTCCCTGGTATGTAGCAAATAAGGAAAAAGAGATCACCAATGGTTTGCAAGGCCATTGATATGTGTGAAGTGCAAGTAGGAAGACTCAAACCTTGCGATTTTGCGTCGGGGCACAAAGTCACCCCGAGGTCCGTACTGTTGGACCTGGGGTTGGGCTCGCTACACCCAGATAGATCTACCGCTTACGTCCCTCGGTCCTATAATAAGGATTAATGGCCTCCAGTTCACGCCTACCCACTCACATGATCTAAGTAGTAACCCTCCTTATGCTAACCATACCATGTAAAAAGTACTCGTAATCATAGTAACATGTATTTCACCCCCGCAGTTTAGAAAACTGAAAACAGTTAAGAGAAAAGGGGGACATGAACTCACTGTGGTGCGTCTATACCAAGTATGCCTCCAAATCGATCAGCTGTATGACGACCTACACGTACTAATTCTATTAGACGGATGGCCGTGCCTTAGCTTTATGGTTTAAGTTTTTTGGGAAATAGTTAGGCAACTATTTCGTGTTTACATTCTGTATACTTGGTAATCATTTTCCTTCCCAAGGAAGGGGGATTTAATACATGTGCGTTCGTATAATTCGGATTACACTATTAAGTCTCACTTAATATATTTTATTCCTAACTCCAAAATATAAATATTCTTCCCAAAAATATTATATTTTAATACATGTGATTTTCCCAAAATAATACTTAGTAATATTATTTTACCTTAAAAATAATATTTACGTAGTTCACAAAATAATCATACACACTTATACAAGTGATGTTGTCAAAAATATATACTAAATATATATATGTATCACGTTTTATTTTGTGAAATCCCACCTCCGGTATTTTGTAAATAAGTTGTGGCGAAATCTATATTTTGAAAACAAGTCGACAAGTATCTCTAACACTTATAGTGAAAATAATTCTAAGTGTTACGTTTTTAGAAAAAATTCGCCAGAGTTTCCTATGTAACTGGAGGTGGCCACGCTTTCAAGCGTATCATTTTCTTTTATAACTCAAACCAACCATTTTTATTATTCAATCAAAACAATGTTCAAACCACAAACTAGTCAAAATATATATAAATCGCATAAATTTCATGAACTTGTGATTTATTCAAACTATGAAGTAAACCCCATTACTTTTAGTGGATCTTTATATAAAACTATCCGATTTTGTAAACACCTCGTTTTTATGGAAGTTCCGTCTTTACAACTTCTCGTCATCTTTTTCAAAAATAGTTATTTTGTCGAAACTTTGTGTTACACAAGTGTTTACACACTTGTGTGTTCTAAAAACCATTCGTGTTAGTGTAAGATCCGTCTTTAAAAAGATGTTTTCTCTTGACACGTGGTCCTTTGAAAATACCGCTTTTAGATACGTAGATCTACTAGTTTTAAACACTATTGTACAAACAAAATCGCTTTTACACAAGTTCATGATATGTGTGTGGTAGAGTTTCGCCCTTTAACCCTTGTTACTTCCAAAACAACCTTATGTCATGATCCAAGATCGTGACCAACCCGGGTTAAATGACGATCCGAGCTACCACAATATAGATCGGGTCCAAATAACCACACAATTTGATTACTACAACATTTACACAACTTATAAGCTTTTAACCATCCTTTTAAGTGCTTTTAGTAGACTTTAAAGCGTTATCTTGTAAGATTTCGAGTTTTAACCGTTACACATCGTATTAACCACTTCAAAATAGTTCGAGTAGGTGACTTAAGTAACATACCACTAGCTTGAGGCTAGGGAAGAATCTAAGCGCAAATAGGGTGGATAAAAGCAAGAGAGTGAGGTCCTTCGCCTTCCGTTTGCACCAAGACTCCTTATCCGTGATCCTTAACACTTGTAGATGATTGGAATGGCTTGAACTAAACTCGAAATCGGATGGATGCACAAGGGGGTGTTCGGCCGTAGCTTCTTTAGAGAGAGGGAGAGAGTTTTGAGTTGTGTTGTGTTGTGTGATGATCATATTATGGTGGGTTAAGACATGAACTTATAGACAACTAAAATGATCATTATCCAATGGATTTAATGTCTTCTTGATACTAAGCACACTTAATATAATATTCAACAAATAGGACAAGTGTGTCCCCCTCATGGGGACGGTTTGGTTAGGGGGGGGGGGGTCTAGTTCGATTCTAACTAGTTAGTTAGGATAATAGTTAGGTTAAGTAAGTTAGTTAAGTGCCTAACCCGGTTAGTTGTGTGTCACGCGTTACAATGGGTGTTAGGGTATTCAGGGACCCTAACTGGCTCAGAAAAAGATAAATAATGAAATTGACAATATTTTCATGTTCCGGGTATAATCCCGTTGTTCGGTTGGATAGTAATCCGTTAAAGTGCTTAACAAAGCTTTAAAGTGTCGTTAATACCCTTTTTAGTGACACAACTCATTTCTGACACTTTGGAAAGTGTCTAGTAATATTTTTCTCATGTTTTGGCACTTTATTAGGTAGCTAAAAGCTGAATTATTATGTAAAGTGCTGAATTTTTGTACTTAGAGTACGTTTTAGGCACATCCAGTCATTGTAACTTATTCCTAGAGACGCAGTTCTACAACCCTTGTATCCCTACACTCACCACTAGTGTAGCAAAATATTTCTGGCTCATACAGGCCTTAGAGGCAGTGTCTGCCTGATGCTGACTTTATCAGCATGTTCTATAGGTTATCCGTTTATAGTGCTACTGTGCTTTTTGTGCATCATGTTTGTCACTAAGGTTCAGCATGTAAATAATGTAGTGACAGCAAGTAAAGTATGATGCAAATAAGTACATGTGTCAGTAATCAAGTAGCAGTTTATTCACAAGTTCAAGCAAGCACAGTAATTAAGCAGTAATTAATTATTAATTAAGTTGTACGGATACCTGGTTTAGTGAGGGTTGTCACATGCAGGAATTTGAGGCTCGATTCCTCCTTCAATTTGATGATTTCAGCTCATTGAGGGTTTGCACCCTTTTTCTCCTGTTCTGGATCGACTAAACACACACACAAGTGTGCGTTTTTTGTGTTTATTTTATTTTAAAGATATTTGTTTCAGATTTGGCAATTTTAGTCCCTCCCCAATGTTAGTTCTTGCACATTATAGTTTACAACTAGGTTATATTTCTAGTTGCCTATCTCTCTTAAATTATCGACGGACATGATAATTCTATTTCCTAAGTTCGGGAATGCCACTACCCGAATTAAATTATGTCCCTAGCCCGTGCCTTTTTATAAACTTTATTTACTAAAGAGCATTTGTTCGCCTTTTATTTAACATTAGGTTTATTTATTTAAATCCTAATGTTTACTCAGTTTTTCATTTTCTTGTTAATTGTTTACAGAAAGTTGCACTGTTGACAACTCATCTTAATTTGTTGTTTTTTGCAGCATTTTGTAGAAGTTATAGAATTTAATGCCCACAAGGATTTTACACATGAAGATCAAGATGCTTATATAAAAGAACTGATGTAAGTATCTATAAGTCGGATAATCTTAGCCACTTTCTTTTGTTTCCCTATTATTTGTTCATTTCTCATTACATAATTCCAACCATTATTAATATTATAAATTTATTGCTGAATTTTTTTTAGTCTGTACAAAAGAGATGGATAAAGATGTGTTTGTTGACCTGTTTCGGTCTGCACTTGAATTACCAGTTTATGCCCAAACCAAACTAGAGTTGTTATCTAACACATTTCAGTGTGCACTTAAATGAGTTACTCTTTCATATTTTAATTCTAAATTAGATGCAACTTATATTTGCATCAGCCTCTGACTTTGTTAATATTATTAACCAACTTGTTGAGAAGATGATGAACCATCTCTTATGCATAATCTATTTGTGGAATAAAACCGTGTTTTATATCAAATTTTTTTTTTTTTACATTATATAATGTGTTTGTTTTCTAATCTATAATCAAAGTTGTTTAAAAGTTTACTAGAAACCAGTATTTGGAAAAACGATAATACAACTCTTGCTTTCCATAGACTTCATGCTTTCTTGCGGGTTTCGTAAAAGAACCAACATCATTTGTGGTACTGGTAGTTCATATGTTTTATATATTATTCAATTTCTTGTATATTGTAGATTGTAATACACAGGCATCAATCAAAATGATGGTTGAAATACCTAGTTTTCTAATGATTATACTTGCAACTAATATTAAAAATACAAATAGTGGTGAACGGATTAGATCAAGATTTACAGGTCTAATGGCAAATAAAAGTAGGCAAAATCAAAGTGCATAAAGACAAATCACTGATTATGAGAGAGATAAGCTATTAAGGCCTAAGGGTTAAAGAAAACAATAAAAAACTAGAAGCTTTGGGATTGAAAAGGATTGCAAATTCGTTGGTAGATAGTCAAATTAAGAAAAAGAAGTGAAACCACCATACAATAATGTGAGGGATGTAGACCATATTCCTGATAATGGTGATGATAGTGAGGAAGATCACAAAGAAGTTCATAAAAGTGTTAAAGTATCCAAAATGGTAATTAGATTATAAAGTTTTTTATTTTTTTATTTTGTAAACATCTGTGTTCTAATGAACATGATATTTGTTATAGCAACGTCCTCCGCAATATATTGCACCACTATCCATGAATAGAATTGCTAATTTAGCAAGGAAGAATCGAGTGACCGCTTCAAAGGCCTTCAAAAAGTTTCCATTGGATTTAAATGCCACGAAAGAGAATCAACGTAGGTCAACAATCACCATGGGTGACCTAATCTCAAGAACACAAGGGGAGGTAGTGAATAAAAAAAAGGCAACGCCTAATTGTATTAAAGGGAGATTAAAGGGACGATCGCTTCTTGTTGATGAGGATGATTACGAGGATGATGTGATGTTTCAAGGTATTATATTGATCTTAAAATTTATTTAATTAAAACTACTCTTTATTTTAACTTATTTATGCTTTTACATGTTAATGATTTAAATATGAAAGTAGATTTTTTGGAAACTGACAAAGATGAAAGGGATATTATGAGATCTCAAGGTACTTTTGTTGAGTGATTTAAGTATATGTGTGTTTGTTGTTTTAATATTTTTGTTATGCTATATATTAATTGTATGTTATTCCAAATTACAAGATTTACAAGATGAGGTTGATCAAGACAAAGAGTATGAAGACATGGAAGATATGACAATTGCAAAACGAAAATGATATAGAAACAAATGATATCAGTGAGGATTTGGAAGAAGAGGATGATGTACATCGCCTCGAAATTGAACAACACCCTGAGTTAGAAAAAGCATTAGGTTTGATTTAACTATATATATGTATGTGTGTGTGTCTATATACATATATAGATATATATTTGTAATTACTACTTGTATACAGGAATTTCTAAAACCACTAAAACCAAAGGCTGATTTCTCACAATTGTTACGTTTATGGAGTAATGATGATGTGGCGGTAATTTTTTTGATAATTTTTTCATTAATAGTATTTGCTACTTAGAGTTGTCTACAAGTTGATTTGTATATATTAATGTGTGTACAGAAACATTGTTTACGAGCCAAGGAATCCCATATGTGTCAAAAAAATATGCACACAACCGGTCCAAAAAGTTTTGCTAGGATTTGTGAGGAGATGGTAATATATTTTTGTTTTGCTTGTGATTTAACTTTTTATATTGTTTAATATATTTCTTTATTGATGTTTATGTTATTATGAATACAGAAAAATGATGACCAAACCAAGAGTTACCAACCTTAACCCAATTGTTTGAACGCGCGCGTAAGAGGATAGAAGGACGTGTATATGTTGATACATATAATGAAACGTCAAGAAAAATTGTAAGTCCTTTCTACTTTTAATCTTATGTATATATCAACGTTCCTTGTTAACTGTATGTAATCCTCAATGTTTCATGTGTGTTAGTATACATAAGATTAATATGATTCTGATGAAAACAACAATCCCATAGTCTAGAATTTTAGAATTATGTTTCTTTAGTTTAAGCTCTTGTATATATTACTTGTTTAATAATTTGTATATCTGTGACATATTTGTTTAACATATTTTAGTCTTTAGTTTTATGTTTACATTCTAATATTACTTGATGTAATGTTTATAACACTTTGTGAAAACACTTGAGTGTTTTTATTTTGTATCATTTACATGCATATTATAAGATTCATCCATAACATGATTTCAAGTATAAAAAATTATTTTGAAAATATTTTCTTTTATAATATTTATGGAACAAATGAAGAACTACAAGCCTACAGAGGATGACAATGCTATGGTAGATCCTTTTTTGGTTGTAGTGAATAAAGAAAACTATGGATACCGCTGACTTTATGGTAGAGATGTTACAAATACATTAGTGAAAAGGTAGATGGTGCTTGCACATCATAAATGATTTCGGAAGGGCTGATGGAATCACTTAAAACAAGCGTTGAAGTTGAGAAAAACCAGTTACTGAAAATGCGTAAAGAGATTGAAGAGGATCATGAAAGAAAAAAAGGTTGAGCTGGAAGCTATGCAAAAAGACATTGACAGCCAATGACAAAACTTGGAAGCTATAATGTAGAAAGTTATGAAACGACTGCCTGTTGGAGATCGAGATGAGTAGAATGTTTCCATTTCTTTTTATTATTGTATTGAAACTTTGTGTTGACCACATTGTTATTTAAGTTTGCACAAGTATTTTAAAGTACAGTATTTCTCCATCAATGATATTTGTCATTATTTGTTCTAGCGTAATTACGATACAATGTATATCGAATAATAACAATAAAATTTATAGTACAAAGTTGCATTTGGGTATAAAAGTTGCATTTGTTGTAACTAAAATTCATAAAAAATGTTGCATTTAGTGTAAAAAAAGGTTGCACTTTTTCTAATAAAAAAAAATAATAGTTGCATTAACTCTAAAAAAAGGTTACATTTTTGTAACTAAACCATATTGAAGGTTGCATTTACGTGTATAAAAAGTTGCATTTGAGTGAAAAAAAGGTTACATTTTTGTAACTAAAATATAAAAAAAAGTTGCATTTAAGTGTTATAAAAGTTGCATAGAAAAAAAGTTGCATTTGTATACTAAAAGCAACACTTAAGAAAAAAGTTGCATTAGGCCCTAAAAAAGTTACATTAGATCTAATGCAACTGCTTCTAATGTAGCCCCCAATAAAAAGTTGCATTAGGCCTAATGCAACTTTTTTAAGGCTTAATGCAACATTTTTTAGGGGTTACTGTAGCTTCATTTTCTAGTAGTGATTAACAAACCCGTTTTCGGGGTGTTACAATACACCGCTGGTACTTCCTATATATAAGTGCTTTTAACACATTATATGTCGTTGCGTTATCTAGATCACTTGGGCAAATGTTATCAAAACAAAGTTATATGACAAGGTTTTTCTAACAATATAAACCATTCGAGTTTTATTATAAAAACGATTTTCGATCTGGGTCTACATAAACAAATGTTTTGGAGTTAAGATTCATGGAATCGAGGTTTTATAAATCATAACAAATTTGTTTTAACTTGGTTATTTTAATTCACAATATAAACATTTTACAAAACTAAGTTTCTAATATCAATTGACAAAGTTGTTTGAGTTATTTCAAAAGGTAAACGAGCCATGAATCTGACACTCACATAAAACCTATGTACTCGCCGACATTTTTATGCTGACGTATTTTCACATATGTTTCAGGTACCATAGTTGATGATGTTGATGATGTTATTGGTGCATGCTCACATAGGAATGGACGAGGCCATAGTAACTTAATAACAATGGAAGTTAATTTGTTCATGTTTTGTTTCTAATTTCGAGACAATGTAATAAATTTAATTCAATAAAACAGAACTTTTATCCGTGTGTTGTGAAACAATGATTCTGTTACGACACTCACCGATGTTTCCGCCGCGGTTTGTTGTTTTGACGTGGTCGGGGTGTGACACTTTGAGCTTTGTTGTACCATTTGAACAAGAACTATACACAATCCCAAGTGAGTACATAGTCCCCTCTTTTAGGTTTTCAATGTTTTGGGGTGATTCATATGTGTAACCAATTTGTTTTCCAATGTATGGCATATATGTGGTTACTAAGTGCTTTTATGTGTATTATTCTGATTATGCAAACACGATGTTTATCCAAATCCTTAAAGATCTATATATCATAGTTAGATTCTTATAGGATATTTGAAGTACAGTCTTAGATCTTCTTATCTTCATAGTGAGATTTTTAAGAAGTACTTTACTAGACAGTGGTTATGGTTTATGTGTAGATTGTTGGTGATTTAGATAACGAAACTAGAGTAATACAATAAGCACATTGTGGATACGCCACTGGTACTTCCTATATATAAGTGTGTTTATTGTATTACCCTTCGTGGTGTTATCCCGAATCACCATTAGGATTTAGGATGTTGTGATGCAATGATTCCATGTGACAGAAACCAAATCCTTTTAGCATCAATTTATCTTCATAGATTGATACTTGTAGGATGTTTAAAGTACTAATATTGGATTCCTTGTTTAGATTCATTTTGTACTTTAATGCGTATTTGACTAGACAATGTGACAGAAACCAAATCCTTATAGCATCTATCTATCTATCTTCATAGATTGATTCTTGTAGGATGTTTAAAGTGCTAATATTGGAGTCCTTGTTTGGATTCATTGTGTACTTTAATGCGTATGTGACAAGACAATGTGACGAGAACCGGATCCCTGTAGTATTTATCTATCTTCATAGCTAGACCTATATGGGATGTTTAAAGTACTAATATCGGAGTCCTTGTTTGGATTCATTGTGTACTTTAATGCGTGTTTACAAGTTGGTGACAAGTTGACGATTATGTGTTTATGTGGTAGTTGTGATTTAGATAACGAAACGGGTGTAATAAAATAAGAACATGGTGGATACGCCGCTGGTGCTTCCTATATATATAAGTGTTCTTATTTTATTACTCTTGTAGCGTTATCCGAATCACTTTAGGATTTTGTGTATGATTGATTCAATGTTAGATTATCCAAATCCTTGTAGAATCTTCCATATCTTTATATGTTAGATTCTTAAAAGGATTTCTAAAGTATTATTATAAATCATTGACTTGATTTATATAATACTCACACAAGTTTTGATTGATTTCAAAACAGTTATTATTAATCCTTGATTGGATTTCTAATAACACATTAACGAGTTTTACGATGATTTCAACGAGATTACAATATCAAATGGCATAAAAATTACTTAGTAATAATCATATTTCCATATACCAAACTATTTGCCACGAGTTTTCACAATCAAGATTATGTATTGCAATACTAAACTTTCCCCATTCTTTGGCTTCAAGATTCATTTTCAAACGACAGCTCTCGTAGTTGTCAAAGTATTGCAATACCAAACTTTTCGCCATTTATTTGTTAACAAAACCTATGTACTCGCCGGCATTCTTATGCTAACTATTTTTCACATATTTTCAGGTTTTCAATTATTCGAGCATGCAACGCATAGGACTGCATCCGGGCCTTAGACTTCCTAAATCAAAAGACAATTACATGTATTCTTTGTTTGTAAAACAATGATAACAATAATGAAACAATTTAGTACCAGTAGTTGTGAGCAATTTGTAACGTGACTCCCCGATATTTCCGCCGCATGTTGTTGTATTATGCAATTGGGGGGTTACAGATTGGTATCAGAGCACTGGTTATAGGGAATTAGGTTAATAGTATTCCTTTAACCTAGTCTATAACGTTTCCTAGGACCCAAGCATGAGTAGACTTAGGATCTCTATCCTAATCCTCATCCTTATTCGTGCCACAACTACTCTATGATTTGCCAATCATCTAACCCTAAATAATTTATCCTAAACCTTAGGCTTTAAACCTTAAGGTATTCCTCAAAATGTTTTCTCAAAACATTTTCACTGAAATATTTTGTCACACCCCGACCGCGTAAAACAACAAACCGCGGTGGAAACGTCGGTGAGTGGAGCAATAAAATTATTGTTTCACAACCATGGTATTTAAAGTTTCGTTTTATTTATTAACATTGATTACATTGTCTTAAAAACAAGGAAACATAACATAATTAAACTAGTCTTGCATCTTTTATTGTCACTAAGGCCCGAGTCCGCCTAAGTGTGTCACGAACAACCCTATGCATCAGCTCCTGAAAACACATGTGTACGTCAGCATAAAAATGTCTGTGAGATACATAGGTTTTGTTGATGTAGGATTCATGACTTGTAGTTAAAAGAAATGTTTGACAAATAGTAGTCATGAACCTTAAGAAAATGTTTTCTTTTATAAATCATACGAAAAGCGATAAGAAAATTAGATGATATATAAAAGAATACTGCATGGTTAATTAAATAACCAAGTAACAATGAATTTGTATAAGTTATGTCCTTTGTAAAATAATATCTTGTAAAAATATGTCGTTTGAATAAAATATATCATGTCCTTGTTGAAATGATTTAAATAACGCCATGATATGTAATATCATAAAAGCACTTATATATAGGAAGTACCAGCAGCGTTTCCACCATGCTTTTATCATATTACACGTCACCTCGTTATGTAAATAATTTATCAATAACCATCAAAATGTCTTGTTTAAACAAATGTCAAAATGTTTATGTATATTTAATGTCCAATTGTTAAATGTAAACCATGTCTTGTATAATCAAATGTTATGTATGACAAGTAAAAAGTAACTACTCAAACCATATGTATAATGTTTATGTGTAATCAAGTGAAATGTATGGTGAATAAAAGTATTACTCAACCCCATAGGTAAAATGTACAAAACAATGTATTTGAATAAATCATAGTTTAAGTCAAAAGATATGTTTTGCAAAATCAATGCTTTACTGATACAAACATTTATGCGGTATTGTTTATCGCATACATTCAAGCCTTGCGACTGAAGGACAAACCCTTAACAAGTTAAAGGTTTATCAATTATGTATATCGGATTCGGTCATCCCTTACGTCCAAACAAACCTAGGATTCCAGGGATGGGAGTTATCAATTCCTATGGGACCACTACATACTACCGAGCGGCGTGATCAGTGTTAATGAACGTATTTTAGACCCGTTAAACAAACCAAATGTCATACCAAATGTAAGCATGTTATGTGAAAACAATGTACTAAGTATGCTAAATGAACATACATAGCAAAACTGTGATGTAGATCAATGTGTACATATGCTGAAATAAACATATGAAACAAATGTATTTATGAAATCAATGTGCTAGCATGTTCAATCAACATACATAGCAAAGCATAAGTGAAATCATGTACTATATGCGTACTAATGAACATAGCAAGTTTATGTCATGAAAGCACGAAAAGCACGAAAGTAACAAGTAGGCACATGTGTTTCACCCCAAAATATTTGAAAACAGTAAAAGAGGGGACTATGTACTCACATAATCACCTTGAAAACATTTAAAAAAGAGGGGGGTCTATGTAATATCAACCAAATAACGTTTGAGGGATCACAGAATCAATCGGCACCTAATATAGGTAACTACGTTAATAAACCGGACCTAAATCGGAAGATCGGATAAAATGAGGTTTCATAAACCAAATGAGTATAGGAACTCATGTAATATGGTTTAACAAAGCCTACATTCTAAATCGGAACCTATCCTAAGTGCTTACGACCCGTTACGACTCGTTAAGGTAGTCTACGCTACTTTAACGCGTCGTTCGCGCAAAACGCGTTCGGACCGCCTAACTAGTCCTATGACAAAGTTTTATATGCCTTAACATGTCTAATAACATTGCCTAATCAATTTAGATGTCAAAATTTAGTTTACATATGCTTAAAATGAAATTATGCATAAAAAGGGTATTTTGGTCATTTTCCTAAGGCATATAAACTACCTATCATACAACTAACTAAACGTAGTGACCATAAGGTATAACCTCGGAAGGTTATTCCCTATACAACTGTAACAACTGTGCTTGTAATCACTATGAACAGTTCTGTTATCAATAAAATAATGTTATTTGATCACAATGTTTGTTTTGTTATGTTATACATTTTTCATGTTTTGACTTTTATGTAATTTCAAACTCTACATCGCTTTCTGGAGAGTTATACGCAAACTAGTGCGTAAACGTACTCAGTTTAATGCGAGAAATGCTCCGGAACATCAACATATACTCAACATACCTTAAATAACCTTTACATAACTTAGAAATAAGTTTTGAAGGCTTTGGTATGGCAAAAACAAGTTAATTCGACTACAGGGACTAAATATGACAAACTGCGAAAGTATGTCAATTTGAACTGTAACGAACATTCCGGAACATAACCATAAGTTAAACACACCTTAAATATCCTTTACATAGCTTAGAAATAAGTTTTGAGGGGTTCGGTGTGCTAAAATAAACTTTTGGGTCATTCAGGGACTAAAAGTGTCAAAAAGTGCACAAGTTTGCATTTTCGCGCATAACTTACGTTCTGAATACATCCGGACATCCAAAAATTTATGAAAGCATGACTACATTATATTTTAATGTTCGCCTTAAGAAAAATCCATTCGTTGCGTCATTTGGATCGTTTTTCGCGCTTGTGCGCATTTCGTCGTAATTAAGTGAACATCGCGTTCGTAAGGCCAAACGAACCATCATCCGACATATTTTTTTAACATGTTTCAAGTCCTCAATGTTTAGGCAACATTTTAGGGCCTTAAAGTTGGCTTTACGGGCCTTAGAAGTGTCGGAAATGGCCTTAAACACGTGCAGGGACTGAAACTGCCATTTTTTCAAACATATGTGCAGATCAGAAGGGCCATGCGGCCCGCATTGTCTTTGGCTGATCCTGAAGCGGGCCGCTTCCCACTATCAGACCAGATTAAATGTATTAAACAGCTGGTTGCAGCTGTTTTGCACTCCTAATCCCACTTCCACATGTCAAAACCTTATGGTAGGTGGCAAATTGAGCCACCACAACTTTGTGACAAGTGTACGGCTCGGATCGTGGCACGATATTCAAGAAACGATCCTAACGGCTCTACTTTTCCTATAAATACCCACCCCCCATTTGTTCAAAACCCACAAATCTGATCAAGAAAGCTCTAAGTTGGAACCTTCGTTTCATACCTGAGCTATTTCGATCTGGGTTAGCATTCGGGGACCCTTCGTAAGTATTCTTTCGTTCTTTTCCTTATTTTTACTGCTTTTCGAGTTAGAAAGTCAAACTTTGTTTGACTTTCAGCATTGACCAGTAATGGTCAATGCGAAGTTCGTTTGAACTTCGCAACGTGATTGTAATCACGATGGTCATAGTCCCTTGGGACTATGCCTACTGATTACCACGTTGTCTAGGGTCGTAGGATAAGCGATCTAATAAATCGCTTATACCTCGAACCCGACCCAGTTTGGTCGATCATTAGGATCCGACCAAACACAGTAGGTGACCATAGTAGGTAGGGAATAACCTTCCGAGGTTATACCCTATGGTCACATCGTTTAAGTAGTTGCATGATAGGTAGTTTATATGCCTTAGGTAAATTACCAGAATACCCTTTTCATACATAATTGGTAATTTAGCATATGTAACCTAAACTTTTGTCACGTAACTGATTATGTAACATGTTTAGGCATATAACACTTGTCATAGGGCTAGTTAGGCGGTCCGAACGCGTTTCACGCGCACGACGCGTTAAAGTAGCATAAGCTTCCTAAACGGGTCGTATTGGGTCGTAAACAATTATGTTAAGTTTCATTTAGTATGTAGGCTTTGTTAAACCAAATGACACGAGTCTCTACACTCGTTTGGTTTACGAAACCTCATTCTATCCAATCTTCCGATTTAGGTCCGGTTTATTAACATAGTTACCTATATTAGGTGCCGTTTGATATTCCGAGATCTATAGCATTACTTGGTGGTTATCTTTTGACAACTGAGCAATCTCAAGTGAGTACATAAACCCCTCTTTTACTGTTTTCCAAACTGTTTTGGGGTGGAACACATGTGCCTACTTGTTACTTTCATGCTTTCCTGTTTTCACATCATATACCTGCTATGTTCGTTAGTACACTATAGTACATGATTTCATTACATTTCATACTAGGTGTGCCCATTGTGTGCATTACTTAGTACATCGTTTTACATGACATTTCATGCTAGGTGTGCCCATTGTGTGCATTACTTAGTACATCGTTTTACATGACATTTCACGCTATGTATGTTTATTTGATTACATACTTAGTGCATTGTTTTCACATGCTTACATTTTGGTATGACATTTGGTTTGTTTACATGGGACAATACATTCATTAACAATGATCACGCCGTTCGTTAGTAGGTAGTGGTACCATAGGAATTGACAACTCCCGTTCCGGACATCCCAGGGAAAGGGGACAGAAAGGAATGACCGAATTCGTTGACATTAAGACAGATAGACCTTTAATTTGTTTAAAGGGTTTATCACCACAGTCGCCAGGCTTGGATGTATGCATATTCACAATACCACATAAATGTTCATATTAAATAGTTGCATGCATTCACACAAAACATAGCTTTGATTTAAACCAAGTTTTACTTCAATACTTTGTTTTTGTGCATATGGTTTAGTTTGAGACATTTCACTTGCCATACATGACATTTTGACATAGACATTTGACATGGATATTTGACATATACATTTGACATGGATATTTGACATAGACATTTGACATGGATATTTGACATAGACATTTGACATGATTTACATCTTGACATAAACACTTTGACATATTACCCAATACATTTGACAATTGATTCAAACATAGACTTCTTACATTGGTTGGTTTGGTTTGATTAAGTGATTAAGTTAGCGATGCGTGTGTAATATGATACAAGCATGGTGGATACGCCGCTGGTACTTCCTATATATAAGTGTTTGTATGATATTACATGGCGTAATGTTACTTGAATCATTTCAGTTTGAGACATAGAACATTTTATACAAATAACATACTTTTCACAAGACATTGATTTACAAACAACTTATCTTATACAAACACATTTTTACTTGGTTATTTATTTAACCTGACATTTACTTATACATATCATCTGATCTTATTGTTTTCAAATGATTTACAAGACAAAGCAAATAACAAGGTTCATGACTAAACATTTTCTCAAACATAAGTCATGAATCTTATTTTCACAAAACCTATGTATCTCACAGGCATTTTTATGCTGACGTACCTATTTTCACATGTGTTTTCAGGTGCTTTTCCATAGGATGATTGATCATGATACTAGGGCGGACCTGTGCCTTAGACTTTAAAAGAAGATAGACTATGTTTAATTATGTTCTGAACTCTTTAATTTTCCTGTTTGAAACAATGTAACACCTTTGTTTATAAATAAAATACAACTTTGTATGCCATGGTTATGAAACAATTAATTCTGTTGCAACACGCCCCGATGTTTCCGCCGCGATTTGTTGTTTTACGCGGTCGGGGTGTGACAGAAGAGTTGGTATCAGAGCCAATGGTTATAGGGAATTAGGTTATTAGTAATGCTTTGACCTAGACTATAACTTTTCTAGGACCCTAACACAAGTTATCTTGTGTTTAGATCTTAAAACATGTACATCACCTATCCTTAGGTGATTAACAAAACAAGGAACCAAAATTTTTCCGAAACGATTTTTGAAAAACAATCATCTGTTTTTGAATAAATTTTTATAAGGTTTTGAACCCTCAATTGTAAGGTTTTGAACCCTCTGTTATATGGTTTTGAACCCATTTTCAGTATTGGTTTTTGGCCTTGTGCCTTCAAAATTTCAAAATCTCATCAAACGTTTTGGGTTTTAAATAATGTGAACACGTGCAAACTGGAAGGGTGAATGCCTGTATTCTGGGTTTTCTGTCTAGGCAAGCACTTCGTATACATCTCAACCAGACGCGAGACCAGTTGTGCTTACCTGGGAATTCTTGGGATGAGTGTTCACTTATAGGCGAGCATGTCTTCATTATACATTATTTTTGATCCATTTACTTTGATTAGTCACTGTGTGTCGTTTGTTTGCTTTGTGATACGAACGAATGACCACCATCTATGCTGTTTGCAATTCTTGTTTTTATCATCTCTTTCTTTTCATCCAATCAACTCACTCGTTTCCTTTCATGTTTTCCTCTTTTAGAATGCCTCCTCGACGCGAGAACCAGATAGCTACTGCCGAATTGGCAGAAATTATTGCGCAGCAGATGGCTGCTCAGTTTCCAAATCTCTTTGCTCAATGGAATCAAGCCAACAACAACAACAATGTTCCATGCAAATACAAGGATTTTAACCAGGCTAAACCACTCAAGTTTAGTGGTTCTGAGGGAGCGACTGGGCTTCTTCAGTGGTTCGAGAGCATAGAGAATACTTTTCGCCATGTGCAGTGTCCGGATAATCGCAAGGTCGAGTTCTCCTCGAGTGTATTTCAGAAGAGGGCTTTGACATGGTGGAACGGGGTTATGAGGGACCAAGGTGCTGAAGTTGCTCTCGCACAGACATGGGCTGAACTTAGAGCCCTTATGATGAGGGAATTCTGTCCTCGTCATGAACAGCGAGCGTTGGAGAAAGAGTTTGATGTTTTGAAGCAAGATAGTGGTGAGCACAGGGCTTATACTGATCGGTTTGAAGAATTGAGTCTGCTTTGCCCAACAATGGTCACCCCACTCGACAAGGCTATCGAGAGATACATCGATGGCCTACCTGACTCGGTACAAGACATTCTTACTGGTAGTAACCCTGCCACACTTCGTCAGGCGATCGAGCTATCTGCGACATTGACTGAGTCACAGATCCGGAAGAACAAGTTACACAGGAAGGGTGACAAGGGCAAGAAGCAGTCGGCTGATAAGGAAGATAGCAAGAAAGGTCAAAACTTGAATGGAAAGAACTCTGGTTCTTCGAAGAGGTCAAAGAAGCGTAAGGCTTCTCAAAATTTTGCTATCACTGCTCAAGCTAACCAGGTAGCTCCCAACCAACCTGCACAGCCTCCAGCGAAGAAACCTTATTCAGGGAATGCACCCTTGTGCAATAGATGCAACAGTCACCACCAGCCACAACTTCCATGCCGTTTCTGTACTAACTGTGGGAAATCAGGCCATCTCGCCAATTTTTGTCGATCTGCTCAGAATCCCGCGGTTCAGAACCCGGCTCAACAAGTTGCTCAGCCTCCTGCTCCGCAACAGGGTCAAGCTGCACGACCACAATACCCACCAGGTGCTTGTTACAATTGTGGGGATCTGACCCACTATAGGAATCGGTGCCCAAGACTGGCGAACCAGAACCAGAACCAGAATCAGGCTCCGGCTCGAGGCCGAGTTTTTAACATGAATGCCCAAGAGGCACAGGCTGACGATAATGTGGTGAACGGTACGTTCTTTATTAATAATCAGCCTGCATCTGTTCTTTTCGATTCCGGTGCCGATAAGAGTTTCGTGTCTTTATCTTTTGAGCAAATGCTTCGAGTGTCTAGAACGAAACTAGGCAAATCTTTGACAGTAGAAGTTGCTAATGGTGAACCCATTATTCTTGATTCTGTTCTTCACAACTGCCAGTTGAATCTTAACGACCATCTTTTTCCTATTGACCTCGCGCCTATGCAACTTGGAAGCTTCGACGTTATTGTGGGAATGGATTGGTTATCCAAGCATCACGCAGAGATAGTTTGTTCTAAGAAGATTGTTCGTGTGCCGCTTTCGACAGGCGAGATCCTGCAGGTTCAAGGTGAGAAGCCTACCAGTGGTCTCAAACTCATGTCTTGTTTTAAAGCTCGGAAGTATCTGCAGAAGAACTATGTGGCTTTCTTAGCACATGTTACAGAAGATAAAGGCAAGGATAAGTCTATTTCAGATATTCCTGTCGTTCGGGATTATTCTGAAGTATTCCCTGAAGATTTACCTGGTCTACCTCCAGCACGCCAAGTCGAGTTCCGCATTGATCTCGTACCTGGTGCAAATCCCATTGCCAGAGCTCCATATCGTCTTGCACCATCTGAGATGCAAGAGTTGTCTAAACAGCTTCAGGAGCTCTCTGACAAAGGCTTTATACGTCCTAGTTTTTCACCTTAGGGTGCTCCCGTTCTTTTTATCAAGAAGAAGGATGGATCCTTTAGGATGTGTATCGATTACCGTGAGCTTAACAAGCTTACCATCAAGAATCGATATCCCCTACCTCGCATCGACGACCTCTTTGATCAGTTACAAGGCGCTTCTTATTTTTCGAAGATCGACCTGCGTTCTGGATATCATCAACTTCGGGTGCAAGAAGAAGACATTCCGAAGACAGCGTTCCGTACTCGTTATGGGCATTATGAATTCACAGTCATGCCATTCGGTTTGACTAATGCTCCTGCTGTTTTCATGGACTTAATGAATAGGGTCTGCAAACCTTATTTGGATCAGTTCGTCATTGTTTTTATTGATGATATCTTGATTTACTCTAAGACGCGAGCTGATCACGAGCAGCATCTTCGTCTTACTCTGGAACTCCTGAAGAAAGAGCAACTTTTCGCCAAATTCTCCAAGTGCGAATTTTGGCTTAAAGAAGTTCAATTTTTGGGACACATTATCAACGAACGAGGTGTTCATGTAGATCCCTCCAAGATCAGTGCGATTAAGGATTGGGATACGCCTACTACTCCTACTGAAGTTCGTTCATTTCTTGGTCTAGCGGGTTATTATCGCCGCTTCATTGAAAACTTCTCTAAGATTGCAGTTCCTCTAACTGCTCTAACTCAGAAGAAAATGCCCTTTTACTGGGGATTCAAACAAGAGGAAGCTTTTCAACACCTAAAGCAGAAGCTTTGCGATGCGCCTGTTCTATCATTGCCTGAGGGTGATGGTGATTTTGTCGTGTATTGTGATGCATCGAAATTGGGTCTTGGCTGTGTTCTTATGCAAAGGAACAAAGTCATAGCCTATGCATCAATACAATTGAAGATACATGAGAAGAACTACACCACTCATGATCTTGAGTTGGGTGCAGTTGTCTTTGCTCTCAAGATCTGGAGACACTATTTGTACGGTACAAAATGTGTGGTTTTCACTGACCACAAAAGTCTTCAGCATATCTTCAACCAGAAAGAACTCAACATGAGACAGCGACGTTGGGTTGAGCTTTTAAACGACTACGACTGCGAAATTCGCTACAATCCTGGTAAGGCGAATGTCGTGGCTGATGCATTGAGTCGTAAGGAACGTACTAAGCTTCATTGTGTACGTGTTCAATCTGTTATTCAAGCTCGATCCGATATTCAAGCACGCATTTCTCAAGCTCAACAATCTTGTGTTTCACAAGGATTGATGGATAAGGAATTTCCTTATCACATAACACCTGCTCTTGAACAGAAGGACAATGGATCGTATTATTTCATGGACCGTTTGTGGGTCCCAAGCCAGGATGATCTTCGTGCCTTGCTTATGGATGAAGCCCATAAGTCTCGTTATTCTATTCATCCGGGCTCAGATAAAATGTATAAGGATCTTCGTATTCACTATTGGTGGCCTGGTATGAAGAAAGACATTGCCTTATACGTATCCAAATGCCTTACTTGTCTAAAGGTTAAGGCTGAACATCAGCGTCCTTCGGGTTTATTGGAGCAACCAGAGATCCCAGTTTGGAAATGGGAAAACATTACTATGGATCTTGTTACCAAACTCCCACGCACAAAGAAAGGTCATGATGCCATCTGGGTAGTCGTTGATCGTCTTACAAAGTCAGCACATTTCTTGCCAATCCGCGAGGATTTTCCTACTGACAGACTTGCTCAAATCTATGTAGATGAAATTGTAGCTCGACATGGTGTTCCTTTGAACATCATTTCTGACAGAGATGCTCGTTTCACTTCTCATTTTTGGAGAACCATGCAATCTGCCATGGGGACCCAACTTAATCTGAGCACAGCTTATCATCCGCAAACGGATGGTCAATCTGAGAGAACAATCCAGACTCTGGAGGATATGCTTAGAGCTTGTGTGATCGATTTTGGTGGAAGTTGGGATTCACATCTTAAATTGATTGAATTCTCCTACAACAACAGTTATCACACTAGCATCAAAATGGCTCCTTTCGAGGCTCTCTATGGTCGAAAATGTCGTTCACCAGTCTGCTGGAATGAGATTGGCGAGGCTCAAATTACTGGACCTGCCCTCATTTTAGAGACAACTGACAAGGTCAAGAAAGTTCGTGATAACCTTCAGGCAGCTAGAAGCCGTCAGAAGATTTACGCGGACCCAAAACGCAAACCCTTTGAATTTCAAGTCGGTGATCGAGTATTACTTAAGGTCTCACCTTGGAAAGGTGTGATCAGATTTGGAAAGAAAGGAAAACTTGCACCTAGATACGTTGGACCATTCAAGATCGTCGAAAGAATCGGAAAGGTAGCCTACAGACTTGAGTTACCTCCTGAACTTGGAAATGTTCATCCAACTTTTCACGTGTCCAATCTCAAGAAGTGTACAGCTGATGAGAACTACTCCATACCGCTTGACGAAATTCGTGTTGGCAAAACACTGAAATTTGTTGAGAAACCAGTGGAAATCATGGAACGTGAAGTCAAGTGGCTTAAACGCAAGCGCATTCCTTTAGTCAAAGTTCGCTGGGAAGCTAAACGTGGACCTGAGTTTACTTGGGAACGCGAAGATCAAATGAAGGCGAAATATCCACATCTTTTTCCTCGAGTTTCCTCTAAATAAATTTCGGGACGAAATTTCCACAAGTAGGGGAGACTGTAACAACTGTGCTTGTAATCACTATGAACAGTTCTGTTATCAATAAAATAATGTTATTTGATCACAATGTTTGTTTTGTTATGTTATACATTTTTCATGTTTTGACTTTTATGTAATTTCAAACTCTACATCGCTTTCTGGAGAGTTATACGCAAACTAGTGCGTAAACGTACTCAGTTTAATGCGAGAAATGCTCCGGAACATCAACATATACTCAACATACCTTAAATAACCTTTACATAACTTAGAAATAAGTTTTGAAGGCTTTGGTATGGCAAAAACAAGTTAATTCGACTACAGGGACTAAATATGACAAACTGCGAAAGTATGTCAATTTGAACTGTAACGAACATTCCGGAACATAACCATAAGTTAAACACACCTTAAATATCCTTTACATAGCTTAGAAATAAGTTTTGAGGGGTTCGGTGTGCTAAAATAAACTTTTGGGTCATTCAGGGACTAAAAGTGTCAAAAAGTGCACAAGTTTGCATTTTCGCGCATAACTTACGTTCTGAATACATCCGGACATCCAAAAATTTATGAAAGCATGACTACATTATATTTTAATGTTCGCCTTAAGAAAAATCCATTCGTTGCGTCATTTGGATCGTTTTTCGCGCTTGTGCGCATTTCGTCGTAATTAAGCGAACATCGCGTTCGTACGGCCAAACGAACCATCATCCGACATATTTTTTTAACATGTTTCAAGTCCTCAATGTTTAGGCAACATTTTAGGGCCTTAAAGTTGGCTTTACGGGCCTTAGAAGTGTCGGAAATGGCCTTAAACACGTGCAGGGACTGAAACTGTCATTTTTTCAAACATATGTGCAGATCAGAAGGGCCATGCGGCCCGCATTGTCTTTGGCTGATCCTGAAGCGGGCCGCTTCCCACTATCAGACCAGATTAAATGTATTAAACAGCTGGTTGCAGCTGTTTTGCACTCCTAATCCCACTTCCACATGTCAAAACCTTATGGTAGGTGGCAAATTGAGCCACCACAACTTTGTGACAAGTGTACGGCTCGGATCGTGGCACGATATTCAAGAAACGATCCTAACGGCTCTACTTTTCCTATAAATACCCACCCCCCATTTGTTCAAAACCCACAAATCTGATCAAGAAAGCTCTAAGTTGGAACCTTCGTTTCATACCTGAGCTATTTCGATCTGGGTTAGCATTCGGGGACCCTTCGTAAGTATTCTTTCGTTCTTTTCCTTATTTTTACTGCTTTTCGAGTTAGAAAGTCAAACTTTGTTTGACTTTCAGCATTGACCAGTAATGGTCAATGCGAAGTTCGTTTGAACTTCGCAACGTGATTGTAATCACGATGGTCATAGTCCCTTGGGACTATGCCTACTGATTACCACGTTGTCTAGGGTCGTAGGATAAGCGATCTAATAAATCGCTTATACCTCGAACCCGACCCAGTTTGGTCGATCATTAGGATCCGACCAAACACAGTAGGTGACCATAGTAGGTAGGGAATAACCTTCCGAGGTTATACCCTATGGTCACATCGTTTAAGTAGTTGCATGATAGGTAGTTTATATGCCTTAGGTAAATTACCAGAATACCCTTTTCATACATAATTGGTAATTTAGCATATGTAACCTAAACTTTTGTCACGTAACTGATTATGTAACATGTTTAGGCATATAACACTTGTCATAGGGCTAGTTAGGCGGTCCGAACGCGTTTCACGCGCACGACGCGTTAAAGTAGCATAAGCTTCCTAAACGGGTCGTATTGGGTCGTAAACAATTATGTTAAGTTTCATTTAGTATGTAGGCTTTGTTAAACCAAATGACACGAGTCTCTACACTCGTTTGGTTTACGAAACCTCATTCTATCCAATCTTCCGATTTAGGTCCGGTTTATTAACATAGTTACCTATATTAGGTGCCGTTTGATATTCCGAGATCTATAGCATTACTTGGTGGTTATCTTTTGACAACTGAGCAATCTCAAGTGAGTACATAAACCCCTCTTTTACTGTTTTCCAAACTGTTTTGGGGTGGAACACATGTGCCTACTTGTTACTTTCATGCTTTCCTGTTTTCACATCATATACCTGCTATGTTCGTTAGTACACTATAGTACATGATTTCATTACATTTCATACTAGGTGTGCCCATTGTGTGCATTACTTAGTACATCGTTTTACATGACATTTCATGCTAGGTGTGCCCATTGTGTGCATTACTTAGTACATCGTTTTACATGACATTTCACGCTATGTATGTTTATTTGATTACATACTTAGTGCATTGTTTTCACATGCTTACATTTTGGTATGGCATTTGGTTTGTTTACATGGGACAATACATTCATTAACAATGATCACGCCGTTCGTTAGTAGGTAGTGGTACCATAGGAATTGACAACTCCCGTTCCGGACATCCCAGGGAAAGGGGACAGAAAGGAATGACCGAATTCGTTGACATTAAGACAGATAGACCTTTAATTTGTTTAAAGGGTTTATCACCACAGTCGCCAGGCTTGGATGTATGCATATTCACAATACCACATAAATGTTCATATTAAATAGTTGCATGCATTCACACAAAACATAGCTTTGATTTAAACCAAGTTTTACTTCAATACTTTGTTTTTGTGCATATGGTTTAGTTTGAGACATTTCACTTGCCATACATGACATTTTGACATAGACATTTGACATGGATATTTGACATATACATTTGACATGGATATTTGACATAGACATTTGACATGGATATTTGACATAGACATTTGACATGATTTACATCTTGACATAAACACTTTGACATATTACCCAATACATTTGACAATTGATTCAAACATAGACTTCTTACATTGGTTGGTTTGGTTTGATTAAGTGATTAAGTTAGCGATGCGTGTGTAATATGATACAAGCATGGTGGATACGCCGCTGGTACTTCCTATATATAAGTGTTTGTATGATATTACATGGCGTAACGTTACTTGAATCATTTCAGTTTGAGACATAGAACATTTTATACAAATAACATACTTTTCACAAGACATTGATTTACAAACAACTTATCTTATACAAACACATTTTTACTTGGTTATTTATTTAACCTGACATTTACTTATACATATCATCTGATCTTATTGTTTTCAAATGATTTACAAGACAAAGCAAATAACAAGGTTCATGACTAAACATTTTCTCAAACATAAGTCATGAATCTTATTTTCACAAAACCTATGTATCTCACAGGCATTTTTATGCTGACGTACCTATTTTCACATGTGTTTTCAGGTGCTTTTCCATAGGATGATTGATCATGATACTAGGGCGGACCTGTGCCTTAGACTTTAAAAGAAGATAGACTATGTTTAATTATGTTCTGAACTCTTTAATTTTCCTGTTTGAAACAATGTAACACCTTTGTTTATAAATAAAATACAACTTTGTATGCCATGGTTATGAAACAATTAATTCTGTTGCAACACGCCCCGATGTTTCCGCCGCGATTTGTTGTTTTACGCGGTCGGGGTGTGACAACAACTATGTTCACAAAACATGTTTGTTCGGATCCTAATGATCAACAAAATGGGTCGCGTTCGAAAGTCTAAGCGGTTATTTAGACCGCTTAACTTACGACCCTATATAAGCACTAGACTAAAAGTGACGAGTTAAACATGTTAAAACATGTTTAACTAAGTTTGAAAACAAGTTTGATACCAAAACAAAATGTTTTGATACCCAAAAAAATAGTTTCGTTGCAAAATACGCATAAATACATATTTTGACTGAAACTTTGACTCGTCACTACGCCTAACCAACGTGGTAATCAGTAGGTATAGTCACAAGGGACTATAACCATCATGATTACGCTCACGTTGCAAAGTTTAAACGAACTTTGTGTTGACCAAAGATTTGTCAAAGCAGAAAGTCAAACACTGTTTGACTTTCATGCTTGAAATGCATAAAAAGCATGAAATAAGCTTACAAAAGGTCCAAGCAAGGAAGAATTGATCCAAAACACTCAGGTATGAAGTCTTAAACTTCAACTTAGAGCAGATTTTGAATTAAATGTGAGGAATGAATGAGAACTCACTTCTATTTATAGTAAGTTTGGATCAAGGAGATCATTCCATGTGTTAGGTGGTTTAATCTTGACCCTACACTTGTGGAACATGGTTTCTAATACAATGGGATGCTCTAAAACAAGTCTATAGTATTGAAAAATTGCATAAAAGACTCTCAAATTCAAGCTGGTTGCTGAAAAACACAAATTCTGTCAAAATAGGGGGCTCGCGTGCCGCCACGCCACCACCCCTTTGGGTTCGCGCGACGCTAGCACCCCCATGATACAGAAACTTTCGAAACTTGGCAGAAATGGTTCCTGCAGCTCGTTTAAGCCATTTTCGACGCGTTTAAACCATTTTAACCCATTTTCAAGGCTCAATAATGATGCCAAAGTGTAGGGAACATGAAATATGCTTGAAAACATCTCGGATGTCGATTCGTTTGGTAGTACAGTCATGTTATTCGGTTAATTATGACGAAACACGAAAGGACACGAAAAACGATCCAAATTACGTGACGAATGGTATTTTAGCATCACAATCACTAAAATAAAATATTTTAATGATTACAAAAATTTTTGGATGTCCAGATATGTTCAGAACGTAAGATATGCGCATAAATGCAAACTTATGCACTTTTTGACGCTTTTAGCCCCTGATTGACCAAATAAGTTTATTTTCGCATACCGAACCCCTCAAAGCCTATTTCTAAGCTATGTAAAGGATATTTATGGTATGTTTAACTTATGATCATGTTCTGGAATGTTCATTACAATACGAATCGGCAGACTTTCACAGTTTGTTGCAAATAGTCCCAGCGATCGAATAAACTTGTTTTTGCCATACCATGTAGGAAGTCCGTGGTATAATTTTACCTTTTATTTTATGAACCCGGTTCATATTAAATATGAGTTTATTTTGTTACAAGGGTTTAGTCAAAATATTTTTGACAAATAAGAATTCATGTAGAAATAGGTTATTCAAAATAAACTTTAACTAGTTAAAATTATATACACATTTTAGGCAACAGAAGCGTATGTAACAAAATTAACATGAACACTTTTATACCAAGGAATACCCGTAATGGAACAAGGTCACCGACATCCAAACACGAAATATAAACGCAAACCATAGGGGGTTTTAGATATACCTTCGGTTAGTAATAAACCGGTTGAGACATCGAGGTTCAACGAACAAGTGCTAGTTACGAACCAACGAGACGCGAGTGTGGGCCGTGTAATGGCGGCGGCGGTTTCCGGTGGTACAGGCGGCGAGCAGCGGCTGCGGCAGTGGGGCGGAGGCGTTGGTGGCAGCGTCGGGCTGCCGACGGTGGCAGTGGTTGTGGCCGGTTGTGGTTGTGAGTATTGAGAGCGTTTTTTTTTTCAAGTTCTTCTAACTCACAAATGCAAGACCCAAACCCAATTTAAATAGGACATGGAGCTTTATGCATATGCAACACTTGGAGGTCATGCATGAGAAGTTGGACACTTGTTGAGAGGTTTATGCATATGCAACAAGTGGCATAGCACGGGTGTATGTGCGATAAATGGCGAGATGATTATACCTGTCTCACCCGGTCCATGTACCCGTCTCTTAGTCAATACCCGCATATCGTTCGTAATTACCAGTTAAATTAGTTAAGTGGATTTTAGTTCGTTGACCACGGTGTAACTCTTACGGGTCAAGACCCGGTCGGCAGCGTTGACTTATCAAACCGGACATAAATATCCAACAACTCCCACTTGGAAGGTCTCTGATAAGATCTCAACGCAGACAGCCAGCGGTGCTCTAGCTACACATAGCTGTCCCCAACAGGTCATAACACTTTAAAGTCACTAACCAAGGTATCTTCCCTTTAGCAACGACTTGCTACTTGAAGATAATAGACTTATGGCAATCGTTGTCATCTATCCCTTCTGTAAAAGACATCAATTGAACAATGAGACATGGATCAGATTCAATTTCATGTGGCGTTCAAACATTATCGTTCTCGTTCGCAGAATCAAAGTGGTCCAATCAAACACACAGTAAGTTTGGGTAAGGCCTTAAACTTCACCAGTTTGAATCAACGAGGGCGCCCGATGTCTAACTGTTACATATAATGTAAGAGTACAGAATTCCATCTTGACTACATACAACTCCCACTGAACTTCAGAACCATTCCCAACCAATGCCTTTATGACTGGCAGTTACGCGACAGCGGTTGACACTGATCAAAGAATAGTCCTTAGTAAACGAAAGTTCTAGTATGTATCTCAGGTCAGAGGATACTAAATGAGTATGCTTAGATCAAAAACATCTTATGACTAAGATCCATGAAGATGATTTGATGCGAGTTACATCCAGCGTCATTCACATTGAGGCCTGTGAATTTGGAAGTCAACTCCTTGAGTCCAAAATCAGAATAGTCTTAATTCAAAGTCGTTCCCACGAGTCTGACCGACTACGGATAATTTAGAATACAAGATTCATGGATTAAACGTATCAAATTCGAACACAGTTGTAGGATTCAAGAATTGCATTTAACTAGTAAATCAAAATGAATACAGGAATACAACTGTTTGATGTTCCTACATCCAAATACTTAATCAAAACATTTCACTAGCTAATATAAGCCCAATAGCGTCCATATGACGGTCATGTTTCTCTTGAGTCATTGGCTTAGTAAATGGGTCAGCTAAGTTTTGATCTGTGTCAATTTTGCTTATAACGATGTCTCCATGTTCCGCAATTTCACGTATGTAGTGAAACTTTCTCAAAATGTGCTTGGCTTTGTGATGTGATCTAGGCTCCTTGGCTTGAGCAATAGCACCTGTGTTATCACAAAATATCTGGATGGGTTTCATGATACTTGGAACCACATCGAGATCAGTTATGAACTTCTTCATCCAAGCAGCTTCCTTTGCGGCATTCGATGCGGCAATGTACTCAGATTCCATGGTGGAATCAGCTACAACACTCTGCTTGGAGCTTTTCCATGAGACAGCTCCTCCGTTGAGAGTGAACACGAAACCCGTTTCTGAGCGAGAGGTATCTCGATCAGTTTGAAAACTAGCATCAGTGTAACATTTTACAGTGAGCTCCTCATTGACTCCTCCAAATATCAAGAACATATCCTTTGTCCTTCTCAAGTACTTAAGGATGTTCTTAACTGCAGTCCAATGGGCAATCCCAGGGCTCTGCTGGTAACGGCCGGTCATGCTCAAAGCATACGAGATGTCTGGTCGAGTACATACCATAGCATACATGATAGAACCAATCGTTGAGGCATATGGAACTGCTTCCATTTGCTTTATCTCACGCTCCTCAGAGGGAGCTTGTGATTTGTCCAAAACGGTTCCTTTAGTAATTGGAACACCCCCTTTCTTGGAGTTTTCCATCTTGAAACGTCTAATTACTTGATCTATGTATGTGCTCTGAGTTAGCCCAAGAAGTCGCTTAGATCTATTCCTATAGATCTTGATTCCTAGAATGTAAGCGGCTTCTCCAAGATCCTTCATAGCGAAGCAAGATCCTAACCAATGTTTAATCTCCTTAAGCATGGGGATGTTGTTTCCAATGATTAATATATCATCTACATACAAGATGAGAAATGATATAGCACTCCCACTAGCCTTTCTATAAACACAAGGTTCATCTTCGTTCTTGACAAAACCAAACTCTTTGACTTTCTAGTCAAAACGAATATTCCAGCTTCGAGATGCTTGCTTGAGTCCATATATGGACTTGTTTAGCTTACATACCCTATTAGGATATTTTGGATCAATAAAACCGTCAGGTTGAACCATATAAACATCTTCGGAAAGATGTCCATTAAGAAAGGCGGTTTTAACATCCATTTGCCAAATTTCGTAATCATAGTACGCAGCTATGGCAAGTAATATCCTGATCGATTTGATCATAGCAACGGGTGAGAAGGTTTCATCATAGTCAATACCTTGAGTTTGAGTGAAACCTTTCGCTACTAGCCGTGCTTTATAGGTTTGTATATTTCCATGCATGTCGGTTTTTCTCTTGAAAACCCATTTGCTCCCTACTGCTCGAGATTCAGGGGGTAGCTCAACCAAGTCCTAGACTTGATTGTCACGCATGGATTGCATCTCGGCTTTCATGGCCTCTAGCCATTTCGCAGAATCTGGATTAGAAATAGCAGATTTGTAAATAGTAGGCTCGTCATCAGACTCGGCTACTGTCAGGACTTCAGAACCCTCAACATGCCAAAGGTATCTATCGGGTTCTTTACGAGTCCTGATGCTCCTGCGAAGGCTTGTGTTCAGGTGTGATTCGGTATCAACAATTTGTTGTGGTTCAGACGTTCCGACCTCGTCAACGGTAGTTTGTAGTCCTTGAACTTCTTCAAGATCTACTAAGTTACTTCCAGTTCCTCTATTAAGAATTTCATCTTCAAGGAACCTTTTAGCCTTCCTTTTGATGGAAATTGTATTTGCATCAGGACGGTAGAAGTAATAACCGCATTGGTTATAGTATCCGACGAAAACAACCTTTTCGCCTCGAGGGTCGAGCTTGTCATCAGAGTCACTTGTGATGTAAGCATCACACCCCCATACTCTTAGGTAACTCAAATTCGGCTTATGCCCATGCCATATCTCATATGGAGTTTTGTTTACCTTTTTGGTCGGCGCTAGATTTACGAGTCGAGCAGCAGTCATAAGAGCAAAACCCCTAAAGGAGTGAGGTAAATTTGTTCTACACATCATCGATCGAATCATATTTAGTAGTGTTCGATTTATCCTTTCATACACGCCATTAAGTTGGGGTGTGCCTGGTGGAGTGGGTTGTGAAACTATTCCACGTTCCTTTAGATGATCGAGAAATTCCAAGCTGAGGTATTCACTGCCTCGATCTGAGCGAAGCATTTTAATCTTTCTATTAAGTTGGTTTTCAACTTCGTTTTGAAACTCTTTGAACTTTTCAAAAGTTTCATGCTTATGCTTCATGAGATAGACATAAGCATATCGACTATAATCGTCGATGAACGTAACGAAGTATCTCTCGTGATTCCTAGTCATGGTTCTAAAAGGACCACATACATCTGAGTGCATGAGTCCTAGTAGATCACTAGCTCGTTCACCAACATGGGTGAAGGGATCCTTGGTGAGTTTGCCAGCTAAGCAAGACTCGTAATCATCAAATGAGTCCGTTCCGGTGGATTCAAGAATCCCCTCAGATTGGAGCCATTTTACGCATGCCTTGCTTATATGGCCAAGTCTACAATGCCATAGGAATGAATCACTAGCACCATTTTTCTGACATTTAGAAAGGGGATATACATTACTGCTAGGCTGAACATTAATTTCATAGATACCGTTTCGCGGTTTAGCCTCAAAATAGTAAATACCATTTAGATAAGCAGAAATAGCAACACCATTAAAAACATATCTAAATCCTTGTTCAAAAAGCAATGAAACTGAAATGATGTTGCTTGTTAAACCAGGTGCATAAAGACAATTGTTCAAAACAACAACAAGACCAGAAGGACATGTAAGATTAAATGTGCCAGTTGCCAGAACTAGGACTCTTTTCCCATCGCCAACAATGAGCTCCATGTTTCCCGGCTTCAGTTTCTTCCACTTCTCAGGCTCCTGCAAGACATTAATGATGTGATAACCACACCCGGTATCAAATTCCCATGTGTTGCTTGAAACAGTGAAAAGTTCGATAACATATATTAGAATACCTGAAGAAGTGCCTTCTCCATTAGCCTTCTTCACTTTGAGCTTGGCAAGATACTCGGGGTAGTTACGTTTCCAGTGCCCCATCTTGTTACACTCATAGCATTGTCGCTCTTCTGGAAGAGGGGCTTTCACAGCTTGCTTGCTCTTGTTGGTGGCAGGTTTGGCAGCAACAGGAGCCTTTCCTTTGTTTTTGCTGTTATAACTTTTCTTCTTTGTTTTGGGCTTTTTAACACCACCAGATCGAACCATTAACACTTGGCTTACTTTGTTGGAAATGTTCATCTCTGCCGTTTTGAGCATCCCATGTAGCTCTGGCACTGTCTTTACCCAGTCATTTATGTTAAAGTTCATAACAAATTGATCATAGTGACTGGAAAGAGAGTTGAGAATGAAGTCAACAGCCATCTCATCTTGGAGAGGATAACCAAGTTTGTTTAATTGGTCGATGTAGCCTTTCATCTTGAGGATATGAGCACTAACTGAGGAACCATCTTGCATTCTACAGCTTATGAGCTGTTTCATGGTGTCATAGCGTTCCTGACGGGCTTGTTTCTGAAACATGCCCTTGAGTTGTTCAATCATGTCGAAGGCATTCATGTCTTCCATATTCTTCTGAAGATCTGGAGACATGGTGGCTTGCATGAGGCAAGCAACTTCCATGGCATCTTTTTTATGTTTTTCGAAAGCCTTCTTCGCAACCACAGTGTTGTTCTTGGGTGCGGTTGGGATCGGGATTTCCAAAACATAAAGCCTTTTTGCCATCTTGAGAACGATTGTCAAGTTGCGGTGCCACTCAAGAAAATTGGTGTTATTCAGTTTGTCTTTCTCAAGTATGGACTTGAGAGCAAAAGAGGAGTTGTTTTCAGATGACATATGTTAAGCAAACAATTATTTAATTAGTATTTTTAATGTATTTCCTTATATAGTGAGGTGAGACGATAAGGAGCGAGAATCCGATTAGAAGCTCTTTCTAAAGGCAGCTGGGGCATGCAACATTAGCAAGATGTTCAAGCGGTCTGACAACGATTGTCAATTGTGAGAAAAGCACAACTCCCGGGTTTATGAGGCTGCGAGGACAACCTTTGCCCTTGCATTGATACGTTTGGCCTCATCTATGTCACTTTTGTTCTCGAGACGGCTGGGGCACACAACACGAGAAGAAAAGTAATAGTCGTCCTAAAACGGTCACATGTGGAAGGGCCGGATGTGTCGACGGAACCCTTGCACCTTGGAAGGATAAACTAGACACCAAGTGTCGTGCTGGGGCTCCAACATTGATGGTTCGCATTATGCCCCAAGTGTTACTAGTAGTAGGATGACATAGACCGTTGATTTTAATTTTTACCATATAGGGTCGTTATAGTCGGTTTTAATCTAAATATTAAATTTGCGACATAACCAAAAAGACCCTTTCACCTCTCGGGACAATTAGTTTTAGATAACCTACAAAACTAAGTTTGTCGCGACTTGGAATAACTAATTAAAGTTAATAGTGAAAACTATTAAGTTTATAAGTTTTAAAGATGTGAGAAAAAAAAAACATGTCATAAAACTCTAGTGGTTATAAAATATGCAAGTTGCTAGAACTTGCTTTTTCCGATTTCATTTAAAAAAAAAATTTAAGAATACATTTTGGTATTAAGTTGAAGTGTGATAACATTTATCAAAAGGCAACCATAATAGCAAAAATGAATATGTAAATCATATGGGCATGATTATGATCTTGCTTGAGCCAAGTAGCAAGATCAAAGGGGTCACGGTCACAAAACACAAAACAACCACAAGGATGGACTTGAGTGCATCTTGTTGTCTTGAGCGACTCTCACTAACTCCAAGACTCCTCTTGGCATTCGATTTTGCTTCGGGTTTGCTTCGGGTCTTCGTATCAACAATATTTAACAAGTAAATATAACAAAGACAAAGAACATTATCTATTACAACTTTGAACCACAAAGCGGGCCAAAACCATAAACTACTCTATTACAACTTTGAGCCGCAAAACGGGCCAAAACCATGAACAAAACCAAAATATAAACACAACCACAAGGTCGGGCCGGATTTACATATTCAACATAACCAAAAGTATGTTTGGGCAATTTTTGGTCAACCAAATATATAACAATTAAAATATGACCAAAAATATATATAGCCCAAAGATAAAAATAAATCAAAACTTTAGACTTTTAAAGTTTGTGATTTATTATTCCGGTGAAAAAGACCGGTTTCGATTTGCATGTGGTGAGCATCGGCTCTGATACCACTGTAGGAAGTCCGTGGTATAATTTTACCTTTTATTTTATGAAACCGGTTCATATTAAATATGAGTTTATTTGGTTACAAGGGTTTAGTCAAAACATTTTTGACAAATAAGAATGCATGTAGAAATAGGTTATTCAAAAAAACTTTAACTAGTTAAAACTATATACACATTTTAGGCAACGGAAGCGTATGTAACAAAATTAACATGAACACTTTTATACCAAGGAATACCCGTAATGGAACAAGGTCACCGACATGCAAACACGAAATATAAACGCAAACCATAGGGGGTTTTAGATATACCTTCGGTTAGTAATAAACCAGTTGAGACACCGAGGTTCAACGAACAAGTGCTAGTTACGAACCAACGAGACGCGAGTGTGGGCCGTGTAACGGCGGCGGCGGTTGCCGGCAGTACAGGCGGGGAGCAGCAGCTGCGGCAGCGGGGCGGAGCCGGTGGCGGCGTTGGTGGCAGCGTCGGGCTGCCGACGGTGGCAGTGGTTGTGGCCGGTTGTGGTTGTGAGTATTGAGAGTGTTTTTTTTTCAAGTTCTTCTAACTCACAAATGCAAGACCCAAACCCAATTTAAATAGGACATGGAACTTTATGCATGTGCAACACTTGGAGGTCATGCATGAGAAGTTGGACACTTGTTGAGAGGTTTATGCATATGCAATAAGTGGCATAGCACGGGTGTATGTGCGACAAATGGCAAGATGATTATACCCGTCTCACCCGGTCCATGTACCCGTCTCTCAGTCAATACCCGCGTATCGTTCGTAATTACCAGTTAAATTAGTTAAGTGGATTTTAGTTCGTTGACCATGGTGTAACTCTTACGGGTCAAGACCCGGTCAGCAGCGTTGACTTATAGAACCGGGCATAAATATCCAACATACCAAACCCTTTAAAACTTATTTCTAAGTCATGTAAAGGTTATTGAAGGTATGTTAAGCATATGTGAATGCTCCGGAGTGTTTGTCGCATTAATCTGATTATGTTTACGCACCAGTTTGCGTATAACTTTCCAGAAAGCGATATAGAGTTTGAAATCGAACAAAAATCAAAATGTGAAAAATGTCAAACATAAATAAACAAATATTGGGATCAAATCACAAAGTTTTATTGATAATTGAATTATTCAGAGTATGTACAATGATTATAAGCACAGATGTCACAGTCTCCCCTACTTTAGGAAATTTCGTCCCGAAATTTATTTAGAGGAAACTTGTGAGAATAGATGTGGATATTTCGCCTTCATTTGATCTTCACGTTCCCAATTAAATTTTGGTCTACGTTTAGATTCCCAACGAACTTTGAAAATTGGAATGTGCTTGCGTTTGAGTTTCTTGACTTCACGGTCCATGATTTCCACAGGCTTCTCAATGAAGTGCATCGTGTCATCAACACGAATTTCATCAAGTGGTATGTGGAGGTTCTCATCAGCCAAACACTTTTTAAGATTGGACACGTGAAAGGTTGGATGAACATTTCCAAGTTCAGGAGGTAACTCTAATCTGTAGGCCACTTTTCCGATTCTTTCGACGATCTTGAATGGTCCAACATATCTTGGTGCAAGTTTTCCTGTCTTTCCAAATCTGATCACACCTTTCCAAGGTGAAACCTTAAGTAAGACGCGATCACCGACTTGAAATTCCAAAGGCTTGCATCGTTTATCCGCGTAACTCTTTTGACGGCTTCTTGCTTTCTGAAGATTATCGTGAACTTTCTTAACCTTATCTGTAGTCTCTAGAATGAGGTCAGGTCCAGTAAGCTGAGCTTCACCGATCTCATTCCAGCAGACTGGTGAACGACATTTTCGACCATATAAAGCCTCGAAAGGAGCCATGTTGATGCTGGAGTGATAACTATTGTTGTAGGTGAATTCAATCAACGGAAGATACGAATCCCAACTACCACCAAAATCGATCACACAAGCTCTAAGCATATCCTCCAATGTCTGGATTGTTCTTTCAGATTGACCATCTGATTGCAGATGATAAGCTGTGCTCAAATTAAGTTGGGTTCCCATTGCAGATTGCATGGTTCTCCAAAAGTGAGACGAAAATCGAGCATCTCTGTTAGAAATAATTTCAAAGGAACGCCATGTCGAGATATAATCTCATCCACATAGATTTTAGCAAGCTTGTCAGCAGATAGATCCTCACGGATCGGCAAGAAATGTGCTGACTTTGTAAGACGATCAACAACTACCCAAATGGCATCATGACCTTTCTTAGTGCCAAATGGCAACTTGATAATGAGATCCATAGCAATGTTTTCCCATTTCCAAACGGGAATCTTTGGTTGCTCCAATAATCCAGAGGGATGTTGATGTTCAGCCTTAACCTTAAGACAAGTAAGGCATTTGGATACGTATAAGGCAATGCCTTTCTTCATATCGGGCCACCAATATTGGGTTTGAAGATCCTTATACATTTTATCTGCACCGGGATGAATAGAATAACGAGACTTGTGAGCTTCATCCATTAGCAAGGTGCGAAGATTGTCTTGACTTAGGACCCACAAATGGTCCATGAAATAATACAATCCAATGTCTTTCAGTTCAAGATCAGGCTGAATGTGACAGGGTAATTCCTTACCCATCAAACCTTGTGAAACACAAGTATGTTGAGCCTGAGAAACGCGAGTTTGAATATCAGATCGAACTTGAACACAGTGAAGCTTGACACGCTCTTTACGACTCAATGCATCAGCCACTACATTCACCTTACAAGGATGGTAGCGAATTTCACAATTGTAGTCATTTAGAAGTTCAACCCAATGTCGTTGCCTCATATTAAGTTCTTTCTGATTGAAAATATGCTGAAGAATTTTGTGGTCAGTGAAAACCACACTTTTGTACCATACAAGTAGTGTCTCCAGATTTCGAGAGCAAAATCTACGGCACCCAACTCAAGATCATGAGTCGTATAGTTCTTCTCGTGTATCTTCAACTGCCTTGATGTGTAAGCTATGACTTTGTTCCTTTGCATAAGAACACAGCCAAGACCCAAATTTGATGCATCACAATACACGACAAAATCATCGTTGCCCTCAGGTAAAGATAGAATAGGTGCATCACAAAGTTTCTGTTTCAAGGTCTGAAATGGTTCTTCCTGTTTGGATCTCCATTCGAAAGGTTTATTCTTCTGAGTTAGAGCAGTGAAAGATACTGCAAACTTGGAGAAGTTTTCGATAAAATGGCGGTAATAACCCGCAAGACCAAGAAATGAACGAACTTCAGTAGGAGTAGTAGGTGTATCCCAATCCTTAATCGCACTGATTTTTGCAGGATCTACATGAATACCTTGTTCATTGACGATATGTCCCAAAAATTGAACTTCCTTAAGCCAAAATTCACACTTAGAGAATTTGGCGAAAAGTTGTTCTTTCTTTAGGAGTTCCATAGTAAGACAGAGATGTTGCTCATGATCAGCTCGCGTCTTAGAATAAATCAGAATGTCATCAATGAAAACGATGATGAACTTGTCCAAATAAGGCTTACAAACCCTATTCATCAAGTCCATGAAAACAGCAGGAGCATTAGTCAAACCGAATGGCATAACAGTGAACTCATAATGCCCATATCTTGTGCGAAAAGTTGTCTTGGGAATATCTTCCTCGAGTACACAAAGCTGATGATACCCAGAACGTAGATCAATCTTTGAAAAACAAGTAGCACCCTGTAACTGATCAAAGAGATCATCAATGCGAGGTAGGGGATATCAATTCTTGATGGTAAGCTTATTAAGCTCACGATAATCGATGCACATCCTGAAAGAGCCATCTTTCTTCTTAACAAAAAGAACGGAAGCACCCCAAGGTGAAAAGCTAGGATGAATAAAACCTTTATCAGAAAGCTCCTGAAGTTGTTTAGATAATTCCTGCATCTCAGACGGTGTAAGGCGATACGAAGATTTAGCGATAGGATTAGCACCAGGAATAAGATCAATACGAAACTCAACTTGGCGTGCTAGGGGTAAACCAGGTAATTCTTCAGGAAATACTTCAAGATAATCCCAAACAACAGGGATGTCTTGAATAGATTTACCTTTGCCTTTCTCCTCTACGGCATGTGCTAAGAAGGCAACATAGTTCTTACGCATGTACTTTTGAGCTTGAATACACGTCATGAGTTTAAGACCACTAGCAGGTTTCTCGCCACGAACCTCTAAGATCTCACCAGTTGAAAGCGGCACACAAACAATCTTTCCAAAACAAACTACCCCTGTGTGGTATTTGGCTAACCAATCCATTCCCACTATAATGTCGAAACTCCCAAGTTGCATCGGTGTGAGGTCAATAGGAAAAAGATGGTTATTAAGGTTCAACTGGAAATTTCGAAGAATAGAATCGAGAACAACGGGTTCACCACTAGCTACCTCTATTGTCAAGGGCTTTCCTAGTTTTGTTCTAGTCATGCAAAGCAAAGGTTCAATAGATAATGACACAAAACTCTTATCGGCACCCGAATAAAAAAGAACAGATGCAGGCCGATTGTTAACAAAGAACGTACCATTGACCACCTCGTTGTCTGCACGCGCCTCATTTGCGTTCATGTTAAAGACTCGTCCACGAGCCTGGGCCTGATTCGCATTAGCCAACCTTGGACACTGATTTCGATATTGGGTCAGATCCCCACAATTGTAGCATGAACCAGGAGGATAGTGAGGTCGTGTAGCTTGTGCTGGTTGTTGAGCAGGCTGTTAGGCAGGTTGTTGAGCAGGGCTTTGAGCTGCCTGATTCTGGTTAAGAGGAAGATGACATATGTTGGCAAGATGACCAGATCTCCCACAGTTGGTACAAAAACGACACTGAACTTGCGGCTGGTGGTGACTGTTACATATGTTGCACAACGGTGCATTCCCAGCATACTGTTTCTTTGCGGGTGGTTGTGCGGGCTAATTGGGAGCTGCCTGGTTTGGTTGTGCTGTAACAGCGAAATTTTGGGAAGCCTTGCACTTTCTAGACCTCCTTGAAGATTCAGATTTCTTACCCTTCTTATTCTCACTCTTGTCAGACGACTGTTTCTGATTCTTGTCACCCTTCCTATGAAGTTTACCCTTTCTGATTTTGCGACTCGGTCAAGGTCGCAGCTAACTCGATGGCCTATCAAACAGTGGTAGGGTTGCTACCAGTAACGATATCTTGTACTGGGTCAGGTAAACCATCGACATACCTCTCGATAGCTTTATCAAGTGGGGTAACCATTGTAGGGCATAACAAAATAAACTCCTCATATCTGTCAGTATAAGCCCGATGTTCACCACTATCCTGTTTCAGATCATCAAATTCCCTTTCTAATGCCCTCTGTTCATGACGAGGACAGAATTCCCTCATCATAAGAGCCCTAAGCTCTTCCCAGGTTTGTGCTAGAGCAACATCAGCACCACGATCTCTCATTACCCCATTCCACCAAGTAAGGGCCCTCTTTTGAAACACACTAGAAGCAAACTCGACCTTACGATTATCAGGACACTGAACATGACGGAAAGTACTCTCGATACTCTCAAACCACTGTAGGAGCCCAGTTGCTCCTTTAGAACCACTAAACTTGAGTGGTTTAGGCGAATTGAAACTTTTAAAGTTGCACGGAGCAGGTGCATTATTGTTATTGTTGGCTTGGTTAACTTGAGCAATGATATTTGGGAGTGCAGCAGCCATTTGCTGCGCAATAATAGCTGCCAGTTCGGCATTAGGTGGCTGAGCATCACGTCGAGGAGGCATTCTAAAAGAGGAAACATGAGAGAAAACGAGTGAGATGATATGATGAAAAATGAGATGTTGCAAATATCGACAAAAAAACATGGATGGTGGTCATTCGTTCATACACAAAGCAAACAAACGACACACAATGACTAATCAAAGTAAATGGGTCATAATAATGTATCGCGAAGACATGCTTTAGCCTATAAGTGGACACTCACCCCAAGAGTTCCCAGGTAAGAGTGACTGGTCCGATTATGTGGATTTGTACGAATACTCTAGCCTAGATAGAAAACTCAAGATACAGGCATCCACCCTTCCAGATTGCACGTGTTCACATTATTTAGACCCAAACCTTGACGAGATTTTGAAAACTTAGAGGGTTCAAAACCTTATAACAAATCATCTAAAAATAGATGATTGATTTTCAAAAATCATATTGGAAAATTGTGTTCTTGTCGTGGTAATCACCTAAAGATAGGTGATGTGCAAGTTTTAAGATCTAAACAAAAGAATCTTGTGTTAGGGTCGTAGAAAAGTTATAGTCTAGGTCAAAGCATTACTAATAACCTAATTCCCTATAACCATTGGCTCTGATACTAACTCTTCTGTCACACCACGACCGCGTAAAACAACAAACCACGGCGGAAACGTCGGGATAGTGGAGCAACAGAATTATTGTTTCACAACCATGGTAATTAAAGTTTCGTTTTATTTATTAACATTGATTACATTGTCTTAAAAACAAGGAAACATAACATAATTAAACTAGTCTTGCATCTTTTATTGTCACTAAGGCCCGAGTCCGCCTAAGTGTGTCACGAACAACCCTATGCATCAGCTCCTGAAAACACATGTGAAAATAGGTACGTCAGCATAAAAATGCCTGTGAGATACATAGGTTTTGTTGATGTAGGATTCATGACTTGTAGTTAAAAGAAATGTTTGAAAAATAGTAGTCATGAACCTTAAGAAAATGTTTTCTTTTATAAATCATACGAAAAGCGATAAGAAAATCAGATGATATATAAAAGAATACTGCATGGTTAATTAAATAACCAAGTAACAATGAATTTGTATAAGTTATGTCGTTTGTAAAATAATATCTTGTAAAAATATGTCATTTGAATAAAATATATCATGTCTTTGTTGAAATGATTTAAATAACGCCACCATATGTAATATCATAAAAGCACTTATATATATGAAGTACCAGCGGCGTATCCACCATGCTTTTATCATATTACACGTCGCCTCGTTATGTAAATCATTTATCAATAACCATCAAAATGTCTTGTTTAAACAAATGTCAAAATGTTTATGTATAATTAATGTCCGATTGTTAAATGTAAACCATGTCTTGTATAATCAAATGTTATGTATGGCAAGTAAAAAGTAACTACTCAAACCATATGTATAATGTTTATGTGTAATCAAATGAAATGTATGGTGAATAAAAGTATTACTTAACCCCATAGGTAAAATGTACAAAACAATGTATTTGAATAAATCATAGTTTAAGTCAAAAGTTATGTTTTGCAAAATCAATGCTTTACTGATACAAACATGTATGCGGTATTGTTTATCGCATACATTCAAGCCTTGCGACTGAAGGACAAACCCTTAACAAGTTAAAGGTTTATCAATTATGTATATCGGATTCGGTCATCCCTTACGTCCAAACAAACCTAGGATTCCAGGGATGGGAGTTGTCAATTCCTATGGTACCACTACATACTACCGAGCGGCGTGATCAGTGTTAATGAACGTATTTTAGACCCGTTAAACAAACCAAATGCCATACCAAATGTAAGCATGTTATGTGAAAACAGTGTACTAAGTATGCTAAATGAACATACATAGCAAAAATGTGATGTAAATCAATGTGTACATATGATGAAATAAACATATGAAACAAATGTATTTATGAAATCAATGTGCTAGCATGTTCAATCAACATACATAGCAAAGCATAAGTGAAATCATGTACTATATGCGTACTAATGAACATAGCAAGTTTATGTCATGAAAGCACGAAAAGCACGAAAGTAACAAGTAGGCACATGTGTTTCACCCCAAAATATTTGAAAACAGTAAAAGAGGGGACTATGTACTCACATAATCACCTTGAAAACATTTAAAAAAAGAGGGGGGGGGGGGTCTATGTACTCACTTGATATTGCTTAAAAGTCTTGAAATATCAACCAAATAACGTTTGAGGGATCACGGAATCAATCGGCACCTAATATAGGTAACTACGTTAATAAACCGAACCTAAATCGAAAGATCAGATAAAATGAGGCTTCGTAAACCAAATGAGTATATGAACTCATGTATATGGTTTAACAAATCCTACATTCTAAATCAAAACCTATCCTAAGATCTTACGACCCGTTACGACTCGTTAAGGTAGTCTACGCTACTTTAACGCGTCGTTCGCGCAAAACGCGTTCGGACCACCTAACTAGTCCTATGACAAGTATTATATGCCTTAACATGTCTAATAACATTGCCTAATCAGTTTAGGTGTCAAAATTTAGGTTACATATGCTTAAAATGAAATTATGCGTAAAAAGGGCATTTTGGTCATTTTCCTAAGGCATATAAACTACCTATCATACAACTAAAATTTATTTCAGTAATATTTTGGCGAGTTTATTTTTATAGAATAATAAAAATAATTTAGAACTCCATAAACCAGGATTTAAACGCTAGATAAAATACCCGGTATCCAGTTAAATACCTGTTTTTATCTATTTTTACCATAAAAAATTTACACTTATCCCCCCCCCTATAAGTCACGGTCACAAGGACCCACCAAAATCACACCATATCTCCTAGATTTCTTATTCGATATTTGCTTGATTTGTATGGACACTTGTTGATTCATGCTCTCCTTAGATCTTCCATATATCTTATATAATCTACCAAGATCTTCATATCTTCACAACTTCACTCAACCTCCCCCTCTCTCTCCTCCTAAAACCGTAAACACCACCCCCACCCCCACTCCCATCTTCAAATCTTCAACTTTGTTCATCAAGATTAAACCTCATTCCAAGCTAATTTCAAGTTGGTGTGAAGATCCAAAGGAGTTTCCAAGGTGCTTTCAAGTGATTTCAAGCTCCATATCATCAAAATCTCATCCAAAAACTTACTTGAATCTTGTAGGTATAAAGTTTATGTTTAAATCGTACACTTGATTCTTGGTTGCTCTTGATGATTGGAAGTTTCTCTTGAATCTTGGAATTTTTCACAAACTTGAAATCTAAAAAGAAAATGGGTCTTGATACAAAATAAAAATGGTGATATATATGTGTTTATAAAACCGTATATATATATATATATATATATATATATATATATATATGTATGTATGTGTATGAGATTTGAGCTTGATCTTTGGTAAATACTTGTTTAAGTTGTTGCTTGTTCTTGAATGATAGTTAAAATGCAAGTGTTTGATGATTTGTGTAAGACATGATAAATTTTCAAACAAATCAGTAAATAAACATGAATAAATTTCATATTTGATGCATTTTTATACATATGAAATGATGATAATATGATAGTGTGCTTTAGACACTTGTACATGAGAATACATGTTGATTTAAAGCTCAAGAAATGGTAAAAAAAATGATTGTATGACAAAAATGATTTAGAACAGATTATAAACACTAAATATAGCATTATTTGGTATATTATAATAGCATGAAACTTTGTCATAGGTTTGATAGCTTTGCATGTTGTACATATAGCTTAGTAAGTGGTAAAATATGTGAATTTTGCATGATTTATGTGCTTTATGTGAGACCTGCACTATCATGAGTATAACCAATATTTTATTCAGTAAATAACATGAGTTATGTTAAAATATCAAGTCGTTTCGATTTGGGATGGTTAGGATAACGTTTGATGCAAAACTATGCGGTAAAACGGTTAAAAATCCGCTTTTCGGAGGATTTTTATAAAACTGTTTTAGATCAGTAAGTAAACTGATATTTTTGATATAAAAATAAGTATTTTAACTTATATTAAGTTTACTTGGTGTTTGGTTGGTCGTACGTGACTTCCGACGCCCAAAAACGTTACCGAATCGCTAAAATACGTGTTTTTCAACATACACTATAATGGGTTGTTCATGGGTAAATTTTATTTGTTACAAGATGTTATGTGATTTATAATATGTGTATGATGACATGTTTATAGTTGACAAGATTATGTGTATTACTATATTTATTTTATGTCACAATAAGTATATATATTACGACGCGCAAATCGTAGATATATTGCTTATAACATGATGAGGGTCACAAATAAAATCGTTCAAGTCGCAAAGTTCTTAAAATATATATGTGAACGCATATATATATATATATATATATATATATATATATATATATATATATATATATATATACATACATACATTCACAACAACATAATAAAAAATAATAACTTTTCGAGAAAATCTCAAAGTTATGTGAAAATTCTAAGTATCGGAGAAACTTATGTATTTTGTGGGTTTTTGATTATTAAATCGTTCTTACTTAATTTAGGACGAATAAACAATTTGAGGGATTGTGTTAACACATATAAAAACGCACCCAAAGGTGAGTACATAGTCCCCTCTTTTACTGTTTTCAATGTTTTGGGGTGAAACATGTGTACCTATTTGTTATGTTTATGATTTCAAAGTATAAATTAATTATACATGCTAGTACTTATCTTTTGACAAACTGGATGATTATTTATGGTTTAAACACTAATTTTTCAAAGATTATAAAATTAATTGTTGGATAGTTCTTATTTTATATTCACCAGACCGATTGGTAGTATGATATAGCACTAGAGGATTAGACACCCCTTTCCTATTGTATGGAATGTCAGAAACCGATTTTTGTCCAAATAGAGATTGCCTTTGTGGTATTTCTATAGTCACTAAGGTGTAGTTTGATACACTAAGGTTTGAATGAATTCTAAATCACATTTTCATTTGTATAATTTGATATACTTCCAAAGTATAGATTGATATGCTCTCATATGTGATATTATTTACCAAAGTATAATTTGATATACTATGTACAAATCCAACATATATTTTGTTATTTACTAAAACATAGTTGATATGTTATTTACAAAACCAAAGTATACTTATGATATACTACCGAAAACTATTATTTTAACAACTAAAGTATATGTGATATACTATCTGTTTAACTGTTTTGAAACTAAAATATATTTTAACATATTACTTATCCGACTTTCTTAAAACCAAAGTATATTTTTATATATGCTACAAACCTTTTTATCGAAACATTGTTTTACAAACAACATATTTTATACAAACTCATTTTTACTTGGTTATTCATTTCATTAGGCATTATTCTTTTATATCATCTGATTTCTTATCACTTTTTGTATGAAATATAAAAGAAAATATTTTAAGGCTCATGACTACTTTTGTTAAACATTTTCTTTAAACTTACAAGTCATGAATCCTGTTTAAATAAAACATATGTATCTCACAGGCATTTTTATGCTGACGTACCTATTTTCACATGTGTTTCAGGTGCTGCTATGTGATGATTATTTGATGCATGCTATACATAGGATGGACTCGTGCTTTAGCGACTTTAAAATTTGAAAGACAATATTTGTATTTATCTGATTTGTAATAAAACAATGAGTTCAATAATTCAATAAAACGAAACTATTTAATCCATGGTTGTGAGACAATGATTCTGTTACGACACTCCCCGACGTTTCCGCCATGATTTGTTGTTTTACGTGGTCGGGGTGTGACAAATGAGAAACCAACTTCTATTTATAGTAAGTTTGGATCAAGGAGATCATTCCATGTGTTAGGAGGTTCAATCTTGACCCTACACTTGTGGAACATGGTTTCTAATACAATGGGATGCTCTAAAACAAGTCCATAGTATTGAAAAATTGCATAAAAGACTCTCAAATTCAAGCTGGTTGCTGAAAAACACACATTCTGTCAAAACAGAGGGCTCGCGTGCCACCACGCCACCACCCCTTTGGGGTCGCGCGACGCTAGCACCCCCTGATACAGAAACTTTCGAAACTTGGCATAAATGGTCCCTACAGCTCGTTTAAGCCATTTTCGACGCGTTTAAACCCTGTTAACCCATTTTCAAGGCTCAATAATGATGACAAAGTGTAGGGAACATGAAACATGCTTGAAAACATCTCGGTTGTCGGTTCGTTTGGTCGTACGGTCACGTTATTCGGTTAATTACGACGAAACACGAACGGACGCGAAAAACGATCCAAATTACGCGACGAATGGTATTTTAGCATCCCAATCACTAAAATAAAATATTTTAATGATTAAAAATTTTTGGATGTCCGGATATGTTCAGAACGTAAGATATGCGCATAAATGAAAACTTATGCACTTTTTGACGCTTTTAGCCCCTGATTGACCAAATAAGTTTATTTTCGCATACCGAACCCCTCAAAGCCTATTTCTAAGCTATGTAAAGGATATTTATGGTATGTTTAACTTATGATCATGTTCTGTAATCTTCGTTACAATACGAATCGGCAGACTTTCGTAGTTTGTCGCAAATAGTCCCTGCGATCGAATAAACTTGTTTTTGCCATACCAAACCCTTTAAAACTTATTTCTAATTTATGTAAAGGTTATTTAAGGTATGTTATGCATATGTTAATGTTCCGGAGTATTTGTCGTGTTAAACTGATTACGTTTACGCATCAGTTTGCGTATAACTTTCCAGAAAGCGATAAAGAGTTTGAAATCGAACAAAAATCAAAATATGAAAAATGTCAAACATAAATAAACAAATATTGGGATCAAATCACATTGTCTTATTGATAATTGAATTATTCAGAGTTTGTACAATGATTATAAGCACATATGTCACATATTTCTCAAAATGTTTTCTTAAACGTTCTCGTCAAAATATTTCACAACATGTTTATCTCAAACGATTTGTATCAAAAGATTTCTCAAATTTTTTTCTCAAACATTTTTCATCAAAATCTTGGGTTTTAATAATGTGAACACATGCAATCTGGAATGGTGGATGCCTGTACCCCGAGTTTTCTGTCTAAGGCTAGAGTGTTCGTACAAATCCGCATATCGGACCAGTCACTCTTACCTGGAAACTCTTAGGGTGAGTGTCCACTTATAGGCTAAAGCATGTCTTCGTGAAACGTTATAAAAACCTATCCACCTTGACCATGTTGAACGATTTCTAAACACTACAACCTTTGTGACACTACTGTTGGTGCATATTTGTGACAACGGCTTAGATTTGGTCTTTGGATATCTTGTAATTAGTAAAATGATAAACAGTTAGCGGGTTTAGCTTTGTAATAGTTAGTTATAATGTTTGGGCTAACCAAACCCATACTTATGGGGATGTGGGACGAATTGGGCCTTGCCCAAATTCGCAGCTCATGAGGTTTAATCTAGCCCAAGTAGCAACCTTGTGTTATATAAACAAGGTTAGGCTTTAGGGTTTAGGTTAATCAGCCAAAACAGTGTTTGAGAGAGAGCAATTTCGTGAGAGCTTAGCTTGGACGAATTTGTGGTTAGGGTTTAGATTGATTGTAATTCTTGTGAGATTGATAATCAATAGAAACCCAGTTTGAAAGTGAATTGCTGTTTCTATTTCCTACACGTTTTCTGCTATATTCTGATCAAGAGGATTCCACACTCTTGATTAGATTGACAATTCTGTGAAAGATCCATACGAACGAGGGGATCTACAATTGGTATCAGAGCATTAGGCTCTTGAAGGCTCGGTTCAGAATTGTGCTTGGAGAAACAGGGAGATTTTTGAATTTTTTAAACCTGAAAAATTAGGGTTTCAAAATTTTGTGTTTGTTTGATACAGATTTTCGAATTTTTTGGCTGTTTTGATCTTCTGCTTTGTTTTATTGCTGTTTTGCAGGATTTCTGGAAAGGATTTGTTGATTCTGGAAAAGTTTTCGGCTGATAGACTTGAAGATTCGAAGACTTTTCTTCGTGTTCTTCACATTCTTCGTTCTGTTCTTCACTGTTTTTTCGAAAATCACTGATATTTTGCTGTTTTGATTTTGCAAAAACTGTTAAGGGATCCGAAAAAATCATCAAAGTTTCGAAAAGATTGAATTTCCATATTTAACTGGGGAATTTGGTTAATTCCGCAGTCTGGACTTGCGAAATTAACTGACCTGCGAATTTATCGGCGAAGTTAAATCCAAAGGCGACTTTGGTAACCGTATAATTTTCCACAGCGAAATTATTACGGTTTTCGGCGACTATACTGGTCGTCGTAATAGCGAATTGGTTACCCAGCGAAATTAACAGACGAAATTAGGCAGCGAATTTGGCAGCAAATTTATCAGCGAACTTGAACTTTGATCAGCGAAATTACGTAGAACTGACCAGCGAATTTAAGCTGTTATCAGCGAAATTTTAACTGAGGAATTAAAATCAGCAAATTTAAAGTGGTGGAATCTTAGTTGGCAAGCGTCGATAAAATTTCAGTGTTTTGCATATAGAAATTGATCCGTAGCTCGTTTGACAGAACCGTCTGCACCGTTGAATTCCTTGTATTTTCAGGAAAAAAATGTTTGACAGAACCGTCTGCACCGTTGCATATAGAAATTGATCCCAAATTCGGTTTTCGACATTAGATATCATTGGATTCGTCTTTTCGAGACGATTCTAACGGTGTAATTTTGTAACCATTGTTTTCGAAAATATTTTGTACGGTTTTATCAGTCTGCAACGTTTAAAATGTCGAACATGTCTACTTTGAATGAGCTATTGAAAATGGAGCATGAGGTTGGCACTACCAACAAACCACCTAAGATGATGAAGGTGGAAAATTACTTGACATGGAAGGATCGTTTTCAATCCTTCATTGAATATCAGGACAATCGCATGTGGATATGCATTGAAGATGGGTACACAAACCCAACACACGACTTTGAGGGCAGACCACGTAGAACTGCCTATGTGAACATGGAAGATGCTGATAAAAAGATGTATGAGGCTGAAAAGAGAGCCTTGGCTGCAATCAAAATGTCCTTACCTGATAGCATCAAGCATACTTTCAAGAAGTACACAAACTCAAAGGATATGTGGGATGCATTAGAGAAAAGATATGCGGGAAATGCAGATGTCAAGAAAAACAAAGTTGATCTTCTAAAGAAGCAGTTTGCTGTTTTCAAGTACATGAAACATGAGTCACTTGAGGACATCATCACTCATTACTACCATCTGATGTCAGAAATGGAAAATTATGAGATCGATTGCTATTCTGACGTAGAGAAGAATGACAAGCTGCTCGATGCCTTACCTACCAAGTGGGATATCTACACTCTCATGATCAAGGGAGAAGCAGATTATGAGACTAAAGAGCTTGAAGAAGTGGTAGGAAAGCTGAGAGCTTATGAGCTCAGTATGAAGAAGAAAGACACTGGATATGATCAGGTTCAAGATCCAGCGATTTACAATGGGCTTACATCTTCTTCATCTCACAACGCTTCTAGCGACTCTGCTACTGCGTTTCTGTCGTGTGAGAATGAGCAGGTCACGGTGAATGAGGATGGTGATGTTTGTTTTGTAGCTGCTTCAGGAGGATCATCAGGAGCCAAGAGAACATCAGGTTCTAAGCAGAGCAGTGGTGTTAAGTCGATGCCAATGAGTGTGAAGTCTGCTGAAGAGCATCTTGCTCTACTTGCTTCATTTGTTGCTTCTTATGAGAACTACATTCAGGGGAAGATATCTGATCCTGCCACTTTAGATGAAGATTACGATCAGATTGACCCTGATGATCTTGAAATTATCGATTTGCAGTGGTAAATGGCCATGATTACTAGACGAGTGAAGAGGTTTATGAACCGAACGGGAAGGAAGTTTATAGGAAAGACTGTTGGTTTCGATAAGACCAAAGTGAGATGCTTCAACTGCCAAAGTTATGGGCATTTTGCTAGGGAATGTAAAAAACAAAAGCAGGAGACTTCGAGTCAGAGTTCAAACAAAAGGAATGCTTCAAACAACTCTAACTCGAGAGCGCTGATCTCTACTGTTAGAGAAGGTTCATATGACTGGAGTGTTCACTTGGAGAATGATGACAATGTCACTCAGGCATTCATGGCAGAGATAATGCCAGTTGATGATGGTGAAGCTACAGTAGGTGATGTTAAAGTTGAGAAGAAAAGTGATGCTGAGGCTGAGGTGAAAATAGAGAGTAAAGCTGAAGAAAAGATGGGTGATAAGACAAAAGATGCTGAAGAAAAAGAAGCTAAATACAAGAGAATGGAAGCTCAACTTGCAGCGCTAATGGCCAATCTTGACAAACAAACAGGAGAGGTAAAGTCAAATTCTGTGTGTTTAAAATGTCGTGAACTACAGGGTGAGGTTGATAGGTTGTCAACACAAAACCAAAGTCTGGTGAGCGAGATGTCTAACATTAAAGAATCTATTTTTTTTGCTAAAAGAAACGAATCGTCATACTTGAAGAAGATAAAAGGTTATGAAAGTAAAATTGACTCATTAACCTGCAAATTAAATGAAAAACTTCAAGTCATAGACTTAGCTCATGAAATGATGGCTGAGAAAACAAAAGAGATTTCTGATAAATGCAAAGAGTTGTCAGATGCACAACTCAAAATTGTTGAACTTGAAAAGAAATTAGGTCAATTCAGGGACTCTACTTTTGTTATGAAACATATGATGGGTGGCTTGAAGAAAAGTAATGACAAAACTAGTGTGGGATTCCATGGTTTCAATGAAGTTCCACCTCCTGTTAGTCATGACTATTCTTTCTTTCCTGATGAAGATGACCTCATGGACTTTGTGTCAACATCACCAAGTAGTTCCACATCAAGTCAAGGAAATGTGTTTGAGAGTGCCGATGCTCAGAAGGATAATAACAGCACACCTGTTTTGAAAAAGAAAACTTCACATCCTAAGAATAACAATCCAAATTTTGTTAAAAAGGTTAATTTTGTTCAAGGAAGTGACATGAAAACGAAACAGCTGTTATTGAAAACGAATCTAATGGAGAGTTTGCTAAAAACAAGAACAAAGAAAATTCTGAAACTAAGCAAACTGAACCAAATCCTTCTAAGGCATCATCAGCAAAACCCGAATCTAGTTCAAAGGCTTCAGAAAAGAAGTATTCGAAAAAGAGATCGTGCTTCAAATGTCACACCAAAGGACATGTAGCTAGCTGCTGTCCTAACAAAAAGAGTGAAGCACAAGTGAGTGAGAAAAAGATAGGGAAATCACTTGAGAAGAAAGGTGATAATGAGGAGAAAGTTGAAAATTCTCCAATGAAATCTGCTCCTAAGCAACCAGAAAATGTTGCTGTTGGTGAAGATAAGGCTGAAAAAGGAACTCCACAAGTTCCTCGTTTTCAAAGAAATTGTTGGACCGTGTGCGTGACCCTAAATGTCAGTAAAAGCAGTTCATCTTTGAATACAAAGGCGGAATCAGAGTATACAAAGTCACAACAGCTCGGATCCTTTTAACTTCTTTCTATTGCTTCTTTTCAAGTCTTTACAAGTGTTTCTGAATGAATTTTGACAGAAGTTCGACACCTACACCAAGACCTGTTTCCGCTCAAAACGTTACGAATAAGATCAGCTAACCCCTATTTATAACCGGCCTGATTCCGCTCCAAATCACATGCATTACGAGCAGAACCCCTAACATGATCTTGAGCGGAATCACAAAGATCATTTAGGAGCGGAATCACCAAATTATGTTGGAGCGGAATTACATGCTATCCTGATTTCGCTTCTTATGACACAAGTGACATTTAGAGCGAAATTACATGTTTAAACCTCTAAACTTGATTTCCAACTCTGAACAACCTATCTAGACCTAAGACTCACTAAAGACGTAGCCATCAGACATTCAGTGCACCAACAGACTCCCCCTTGGATGTTGACGAAGTCTTCGGCATTGAGTCTTCAGTCTTGGTCTCTTTCCAACTCTGTCTTCTCATTGCAAAAACTTTCTTCACACAAGTTCAGAAACTCAATCTGGCTCCATCTTCAATCTCCCCTTGATTGTTGATCCAGAATCCTGACTCCCCTTTCACAGACTCCCCCTCTCGGTAGGCTAGGGCTCTAATTCTGGTTCAAAGTTTTGCATTATCATTGCCATGGGAATTCCTGTATAATCTCTACCCAAAAATAAGATATATGAAAATAATAGTTTCAAATCAAAACTTACCATTTAACCTTCAGTGTTAGAAATCCACTTAAGTATTCAGATCCAAATTAATGACCCTGATTACTCAATTAATCTACCAAGTCCAACTTAATGACCTTGGCTAATCTGAGACAAATCACACTGACATTTGCTCAATATGTTTTTCTGAAAAATTACAAGTTTCAAATTATTGAACTTGCTTTCATCTTTCCAATATCACAAACTTATCAAAATTAGCTCACGACTCATTCCCCAGTCCAGAAATCTCTTGCATCTGCTTTCAACTTTCGAATCCGAAGATCAATTCTCCACTTTGGTTTGTCAAAAATAAAACATAAATGAAAAATCTTTTTGGATTTTTAATAAAGCTTCTAAACTAGAAATGAAATACAGAACTAAAATGTAATAAAAGTAAACTATTTACAAACATATTTTTGATGAGCGTGTTAGGGAATCATATTAGCTATTCGACAAATCACAAGTACCGTTAAGCTTCAATTACATACTCAGAATTAAACAATTCGCTTAGATTGTCGATATACTGATCCACTTTAAATTTTCACACAATTTTCAATCTATCCAGGATACGGATTTAGTGTTTTAAAGACTTAAACTTATACATGTGTCCCACCTCTTGAATATACTCCCGTATCCAGATCCCAATATTCAGTCTTACAGGTAATTATAACACAAATGATATCTGTAAGGGGTTAATAATTTATGAAGAATCATGAGAGCTCAGGTCAGAACTACCGTTCAGCAAAGAGATCATGAGTCAACTTGGGTGTGTCCCCTTTAGAGGATCTTTTTTACAACAGCATTGCTAAGCAATTTTATTGTCTTATCATATATGCTGAGGGTGATGCTATGTTTCAAGCATTGAAGAAAGTATTATTCGAGCACTAGGTCAGAACTTCCATTCAGCAGAAGTCCAGGAATAATACCCCAGATATCACTGAGTATAAAAACCTAGTATATCAGAAAAAGGAATCTTTCAAACGAAATTTCAGGGGTTACCTATATATCCAAGTAGTGTTTCCCACGAAATAAGCAAGTAAAGATTTAAGTTTATATCCTGAACAAACCTACTAAATGTGTAAAAACCTATCGGCATATCATCAGCGAGACTGTTTAACGCATTTAAACATTCCATTTCTTTAGCATACCATGACTGTCAAGCCGATGTACTATCATTTTCCCTTTTTACACAAGCTCTTTTCTGGTTTTCTATTGTTTTTGGATTTTGAAAATATCTCATGTTTTTGTATTTTTTTTCATTTTTTATTGTTTTTGTATTTTCTAAAAATATTACCCTATACTCCCCCTAAATACCAAAACAAGTAAAAAATCGACAAACCATTGCAGATTGCTTCTCAACATCATCTACAATGTCTCCTTCATCAACGCCAATGATCTCCTCCAACACCGATAAAAGCTTCATACCGTTCAATTTTAGCAAATATTGAAAACGTGCTTTATCAAATGTTTTTGTAACACCTGTGCCTCCATGGCCATCAAACAAATACCAAACCAATGAATTATTATATTTCATGCTTGGGATTTGTAAAAATATGTGTATCATTTGCACATATCAATTTTTGTTCATTTCTAAACTCTAAATCGCTTTCTGGAAGGTTATACGCGCACCAATGCGTAAATATAACCAGTTTAATGTAAAAAACACTCCGGAATAGTGACATAGGCTTAACATACCTTAAATAACCTTTACATAACTTAGAAATAAGTTTTGAAGGCTTTGGTATGGCAAAAACAAGCTAATTCGCTTACAGGGACTAAACTTGACAAACTGCGAAAGTATGCCAATTTGAACTGTAACAGACATTCCGGAGCATGAACATAAGTTAAACATACCATAAATATCCTTCACATAGCTTAGAAATAGGCTTTGAGGTGTTCGGTATGCTAAAATAAACTTTTGTGTCATTCAGGGACTAAAAGTGTCAAAAAGTGCACAAGTTTGCATTTTCGCGCATAACTTACGTTCTGAATACATCCGGACATCCAAAAATTTATGTAAGCACTAAAATATTTTATTTTAGTGTTCGGCATAAGAAAAATCCATTCGTCACGTCATTTGGATCGTTTTTCGCGCTTATGCGCATTCCGTCGTAATTAAGCGAACATCGCGTTCGTACGACCAAATGAACCAACATCCGACATATTTTTGAGCATGTTTCATGTCCACAATGTTTAGGCATCATTTTAGGGCCTTAAAGTTGGCTTTACTGGCCTTAGAAGTGTCGGAAATGGCCTTAAACACGTGCAGGGACTGAAACTGTCATTCTGCAAACTTAATTCTGATCTATGCAGGCCAGGCGGCCCGCCTCAGTTTCTGAATATCCTCACGCGGCCCACGTCCGACTATCAGACCAGATTAACTGCATTTAACAGCAGTTTGCAGCTGTTTGATCCTCACCCACACATTCTCAATTGCTTAGTCAGATGATAAGGACCATTTTTAGGCACCACAACTTGCCAACACTTGTACGGATGCGATTAAAGCATGGTTTCCATGAAATGATCCTAACGGTTCGGGTATTCCTATAAATACCCATCCACCCCAACCTCATTTCTCACAAGAATCAGGATTTGAGAGCTCTAAGTTGAAACCATTGTTTCATACCTGAGTTCTTGGATCGAGATTAGCATTCGAGGACCCTTCGTAAGTATTCTTTCGTTCTTTTCTTTCTTTTATTGCTTTTCGAGTCAGAAAGTCAAACTTTGTTTGACTTTCAGCGTTGACCAGCTTATGGTCAATGCGAAGTTCGTTTGAACTTCGCAACGTGAGTGTAATCACGTTGGTTATAATCCCTTGGGACTATGCCTACTGATTACCACGTTGTCTAGGGTCGTAGGGTAAGCGATCTAATAAATCGCTTATACCTTCGAACCCGACCCAGTTTAGTCGATCATTAGGATCCGACCAAATACATTAGGTGACCATAGTGTATAGGGAATAACCTTCCGAGGTTATACCTTATGGTCACATCGTTTAAGTAGTTGTATGATAGGTAGTTTATATGCCTTAGGTAAATTACCAGAATACCCTTTTCATGTATAATTGGTAATTAAGCATATGTAACCTAAACTTTTGTCACATAACTGATTATGTAACATGTTTAGGCATATAACACTTGTCATAGGACTAGTTAGACGGTCCGAACGCGTTTCACGCGCACGACGCGTTAAAGTAGCATAAGCTACCTTAATAGGTCGCGATGGGTCGAAAGCACTTAGGTTAGGTTTCATGTAATATGTAGGCCTTGTTAAACCATATCATATGAGTTCCAATACTCATTTGGTTTACCAAGCCTCATCCTATCCGATCTCCCGATTTAAGTCCGGTTTATTTATATAGTTTTAGATTGCCGACTGATTCCGTGCTCCCTCTAGCTTTGTTTGGTTGTTGTTCAAGACCTCTAAGCATTCTCAGGCGAGTACATTATTCCCCTATTTTACTGCTTTCAATTGTTTTGGGGTGACTCATATGTGCTAAATGCTTTCGATGTTATAACGATGGTTTCAAAAACGATTAAGACGATTTATACAAAACTAATAACGATTTCAAAAAGTGAACAAACTTGTTGGTTGTAGTTACATAACAAATGACATTCATTAGCAATGATCAAGCCGACCAGTATTAGGTTATGGTACCATAGGATCTGACAAATCCCGTTATCTTACTGCACCCGTAGTTATGTGTGGGTGTTGTGGGTAGCGACTGAATCTGTAATTGTTAATTTACTCTTTGGTAAGGGTTTATTAATGCGAGTTGTTAATCTATCCTTTGGTAAGGGTTTATTAATGTGAATTGTTAATCTATCCTTTGGTAAGGGTTTATTAATGCGAGTCAAGAAGGTTTGAATGTTATTAGCGAGACGACCATTTAAGTAGTTTCACGACCTAAAACGAATTATACGATTTGGGTAAACGATTGGTTTTCACACGATGTTTTAACGATTGGGTAAACGATTGGTTTTCACGCGATGTATTAACGAGTTAAATGATTTGGTTAAACGATTGGCTTCAAAGCGATATACGATTGGTTTTTGGTTAAGTGTTTAGATAACGGGACGGGTGTAATGTGATGAAAGCAATGTGGATACGCCGCTGGTACTTCCTATATATAAGTGATTTCATCATATTACATACCGTGGCGTTATTTAGTTCACTTGGGTAAACGATTTTCAAACGATGTCACACAAACGAGGTTTTCGATATGATATAAACTATACGAGTTTTTAACGAGATTTATTAACAAGTTTCATTAACGATTTATTTCAAGATGTTTCACAATTTGCTTTACTAAAACAAATGTTTTTGGGTTAAGAGTCATGGCTACGAGGTTTTATAAACTATAACCCGCTTGATTTGAGTTGGTTAATTAAGTTGCAATATTATACTCTTTTCAAAACAAGGTTTTTAAATAAAGTATTGCAACATCTAAACTAGCCATGATTTCAACACTCCTACAAAACCTATGTATTCGCCAGCATTTCTTTGCTGACCTCGTTTTCACATATGTTTCAGGTATTGTTGAATGATATCGATTGATAAGATGCATGCTCACATAGGACTGGACGAGGCTTTAGTGACTCAATAACAATGATAGACTATGTTTAAATTGTGTATTTAGATTTCCAGACAATGTAAATATTCAATGTTTAATAAAACGAAACACTTTTTGTATCCATGGTTATGAAACATTAATTCTGTTACAACACTCCCCGACATTTCCGCCACGTTTTGTATGTACACGTGGTCGGGGTGTGACAGAAAAGATGGTATCAGAGCCAATGGTTATAGGGAATTAGGTTATTAGTAATGCTTTGACCTAGTCTATAACCTTCTTAGGACCCTAACGCGAGTTTACTTGCGTTTAGTCATAAAACAATACCGTCACCTATCCTTAGGCGACGACCACAACAAGAACATAAATTTCAAAACCGCTTTGAAAACTAATCATCTGTTCTAGGATGATTGATTACAAGGTTTTGAACTCTCTATTATATGGTTTTGAACCCCTTTGAGTTTTCAAAACTTCGTCAAGGTTTTGGGTTTTAAATAATGTGAACACGTGCAAACTGGAAGGGTGAATGCCTGTATTCTGGGTTTTCTGTCCAGGCAAGCACTTCGTATACATCTCATCAGACGCGAGACCAGTTGTGCTTACCTGGAAATTCTTGGGATGAGTGTTCACTTATAGGCAAGCATGTCTTCGCGATACATTTTTTTTGACCCATTTACTTTGATTAGTCACCGTCTCATTTGTTTGCCTTAGGTAACAAACAAATGATCGCAATTTTCATGCGTTATCATTCTGTTTTGATTGTCCAATAATCTTTCACCTGTTTCTCCCTATGCCTTTCTTTTTCTTCAAGAATGTCTCTTCATCACGATGACGCCCATATATCTGAGCAAGCAGCCAAATTCGCTCAGCGAATAGGCGAAGTAGTCCTGAAGACTGTTGAATTAGCTACTGCCATGTATCATCTCCAGGATGAAGCCACTCAAGAGTCACCAAGACAGGCAGGACCTAGTCAGGCGACAACACCATCAGCCAATAAACCAATCGAGGAATCAAAGACCATGGATGAACGATCCCCTAAGAAGTCAAAGAAGCGAAAGGCTTCTCAGAACTTCGCCATGGTCGCTCACAATGGTAAGGCCGTCCCCAACCAACTAGCTCAACCCCCTGCTAGGAAGCCATACAATGGAATTGCACCCTTGTGCAACCAATGTAACCTTCATCATCACCCTAGTGTGAGGTGCCGCAAATGTCGGATTTGTGGACTTATAGGTCATACAGCAAGGGTTTGCCCAGCTGCAGCTGTACCAAATCAAACTGGCGACACTCCTGCTCAAGCTCGTTTTTCACGAGGGTCTTGCTGCAACTGTGGCGAGATGGGCCATTTCCAAAGGGATTGCCCAAAGCTTGCTAATGCAAATCTGACCCACGGATGAGCAGTTGGCCGAGTAGAAGATGTTGCTATCTTATGCTTTTGTTTCTTTCGTTTTCTTGATTGTGAAACAATCTATCTCGTTTATAAATAAAAGTTGTTGTTCGCAATTGTGATATACGAGTGTAGTTACATGTGTGTATGACTTTTCCTATGATACCTACATTAAGGAACTATGTTCCTTACAAACTGCTCTTGCAAAATTCCCATACTTGCGTTTGCTCATGATTCCCTTGGAAAATTCTAAGTACTCGTTTCATTCTAAGAAACGAAGTACATGAAATAAAGTGACATTATGAGTAATCATGCTTCTGCACATCTGTGCCTTTGAATCCTTGGTTAGATAACTAAGGGTATTTTCAAATCTCATACCCATGACGTTTTGATTTTTCAACATACACAGTACAAGTATTTCAAAACAATCTTCATGATCTCAAAACATTTCATATAGTTTGAAAACAATTTTTCTAGATGCATTGTCTATGTTATTTCAAAAACATTGGCCATGTTATCAAAACCAACCTTCCTAATTTCAAAATATTTCATATAGTCTGAAGACAATATTAACACAATACATTTTCTTATCAAGTGCATGATCTCGAAAAGCATCATTCATGTCTTTCAAAAACCTTATACATAATTTCAAAATTCATCTCGCATGATTTTAAAACATTTTTGTAAATATATCTACCTAATACACCTACTTTATGATTTCAAAAAGTATTATATATAAGGTTTCAAAAACGTTAAACACTTTTTTCTTAAAAGAACCCCATGCATAGTTTTCAAAAATATTTTCCTCATACATTGACTTAACCTTCAAAATTCTGCTTCATATGTCGCCTTGACATATCAAGCATCTCAACTTCATAAGCATTTTACATCATGTTTTGACCTAAGCACATCCAGGCAAGGTTTCAAAACATCTTCAACTTCTAAAATTCATATGGGATCTTTTTATCTTCACAATTAGATCCTTGTGGATGATTATCATTCAAATCAGAGTCCTTAATTGGATTCCTTATGTACCTTAATTCGAACACTTCGGTTCCTAATAATCGAAATCGAATTTTCTTTTTGAATCTTTCTATCTTTATAGTTGGATTCTTGATAACGTTTAAAGTACCAAATGAAATCCACGGAATGGATTCCTAGTGTGCTTTAAATGCATGTACGCAATTTACAAGACAAATTAACGAACAATTTTGTGGTTATGTGATATGTGTTTATGTGTTCTCCTCTATGATTTTGTGTGATCCGATTTTCAAATCCTCATAGAATCTTTCATGTTTTCATATGAGGGATTCATAGTAGGATATTCAAAAGGTACTACCTTAAATCCTTATGGGCTTCTACCTGGTAGTTAAGACCCTTGGGTTATATAGTACCATTCCATGATTCGATGAGAGACCCTTTAGTGGTCTAGTAAAAAAGATTGATTCACAATTTGGTTAAAGAACGACATCTAGTGATGTAGCTGAACAGACTCCTTGATAGTCTATTTAGATCATTTATTGATTTAATTAAAAGGACTCTATGGCGGTCTAGTCACACTCATCACAGGAATGTTCATTTGGTTTTCCCCTACACATTATAAAATAGACTGTGTGAACTATGCAAGGAATTGTCTAATTATGGACGCGTACATAATTATGAGATTCAGTGCACGGTGATCACAGTAAGATAGACTGTGTGAACTAGCCATGATTTCAACACTCCTACAAAACCTATGTATTCGCCAGCATTTCTTTGCTGACCTCGTTTTCACATATGTTTCAGGTATTGTTGAATGATATCGATTGATAAGATGCATGCTCACATAGGACTGGACGAGGCTTTAGTGACTCAATAACAATGATAGACTATGTTTAAATTGTGTATTTAGATTTCCAGACAATGTAAATATTCAATGTTTAATAAAACGAAACACTTTTTGTATCCATGGTTATGAAACATTAATTCTGTTACAACACTCCCCGACGTTTCCGCCACGTTTTGTATGTACACGTGGTCGGGGTGTGACAGCTTTGGTATGTAAATCAGCTTTTTGCTCATCAGTGTGGATTTTCTCAATTCGTATCAACTTCTTCTCGAAACAATCTCGAATGAAGTGATGACGAATCTCAATATGTTTCGTTTTAGCGTGATGAATTGGATTTTTAGTAATGTTAATTGCTGCCTCATTATCAACAAAGATAGGGGTGTTTAGAAATTGCAAACCATAGTCGCGCATCTGTTGCTGGATCCACAAGATCTGTGAGCAGCAACTGCTAGCAGAAACATACTCCGCTTCACATGTGGATAAAGCCACAGAGGTTTGCTTTTTGCATTGCCAAGTGACCAATCGTGATCCGAAAAACTGGCACCCTGCTATTGTTGATTTAGCATTAACTTTGCAGCATCCGAAATCTGAATCGGAATACCCTTCGAGTGTGAAATCGCCTTCTCTTGGATACCACAACCCCAATGATGGAGTTCCTTTAAGGTAGCGTAATATCCTTTTCACAATCACCATATGCGAAGCTCTCGGGTTAGATTGAAATCTTGCTGTGAGGCAGGTTGGGTACATGATATCGGGTCTTGAAGCTGTCAAATACATCAGCGATTCGATCATGGAACGATACATCGTTTCATCTACCTTCTCTCCGGTGAGATCAAGATTTATCCCATGATTCGTTGTTAATGGGGTGGAAGCTGGAGTAGAACCTGACATCCCGAATTTCTCCAAGATATCATGAACGTACTTCGTTTGATGTATGAAAATTCCTTTGGGTAGTTGATCAACCTGCAATCCCAAAAAGAATTTCATCTCACCCATCGATGACATTTCAAATTTCTGCTTCATTACACGTTCAAAATCTTTGCATAGATCCTCCTTTGTTGACCCAAATATGATGTCGTCCACGTAAATTTGAACTATCAGTGTAACATCTGTGCTTGTAATCATTGTGAACAGTTCAATTATCAATAAAACAATGTTATTTGATCCCAATGTTTGTTTGGTTATGTTTTACATTTTTCGTGTTTTGACTTTTGTCCAATTTCAAACTCTATATCACTTTCTGGAGAGTTATACGCAAACTGGTGCGTAAACGTAATCAGTTTAATGCGACAAATACTCCGGAACATCAACATATACTTAACATACCTTAAATAACCTTTACATAACTTAGAAATAAGTTTTAAAGGCTTTGGTATGGCAAAAACAAGTTAATTCGGCTACAGGGACTAAATTTTACAAAACTGCGAAAGTATGACGATTCGTACTGAAACAGACATTCCGGAACATGACCATAAGTTAAACATACCATAAATATCCTTTACATAGCTTAGAAATAGGCTTTGAGGGGTTTGGTGTGCTAAAATAAACTTTTGGGTCATTCAGGGACTAAAAGTGTCAAAAAGTGCACAAGTTTGCACTTTTGCGCATAACTCACGTTCTGAAAACATCCGGACATCCAAAAATTTATGTAAACACTAAAATATTTAATTTTAGTGTTAGGCATAAGAAAAATCCATTCGTCGCGTCATTTGGATCGTTTTTCACGCTTGTGCGCATTCCGTCGTAATTAAGCGATCATCGCGATCGTCCGACCAAACGAACCAACATCCGACATATTTTTGAGCATGTTTCATGTTCACAATGTTTAGGCATCATTTTAGGGCCTTAAATTTGGCTTAACGGGCCTTAAACGTGTTGAAATGAGCCTTAAACACCAACAGGGACTGAAACTGTCATTTATCAAACTTATTTCTGATCAGACAAGGCCATGCGGCCCGCGTAAGGTTTGAGTGCATCTTTACACGGCCCGCGTCAGGGTCCCAGATAAGATAAGATCGATTTGTCAGCAGATTACAGCTGTTTAACCCACAACCACAAACCCACACTTGCCCTTTCAGCTCATTAGGGGTCATTTTTAGGCACCACAACTTTCCAACAAGTGTACGCACGAGATTCGATCACATTTTCCAAGAAACGATCTTAACGGTTCAGGAAATACTATAAATACCCCACCCCCATTTGCTTTAAACTCACTAGAATCTGATCTAAAAGACTCTAAGTTGGAACCATTGTTTCATACCTGAGTTATTTTGATCTAGATTAGCATTCGGGGACCCTTCGTAAGTATTCCTTCGTTCTTTTATTGCTTTTCAAGTCCGAAAGTCAAACTTTGTTTGACTTTCTGCATTGACAAGTTTATGGTCAATTCGAAGTTCGTTTGAACTTCGCAACGTGATTGTAATCACGATGGTTATAGTCCCTTGGGACTATGCCTACTGATTACCACGTTGTCTAGGGTCGTAAGGGTAAGCGACCTAATAAATAGCTTATACCTTCGAACCCGACCCATTTGGTCGATCATTAGGATCCGACCAAATACATTAGGTGACCATAGTATATAGGGAATAACCTTCCGAGGTTATACCTTATGGTCGCTTCGTTTAAGTAGTTGTATGATAGGTAGTTTATATGCCTTAGGTAAATTACCAAAATACCCCTTTGATGCCAAAATTCATTTTAAACATATGTAACATAACTTTTGACATCTAAACTGATTTGACAACAATATTAGACATGTTAAGGAATATGTTACTTGTCATAGGACTAGTTAGGCGGTCCGAACGCGTTTCACGCGAACAACGCGTTTCACGCGAACAACGCGTTAAAGTAGCATAAGCTACCTAACGGGTCGTAATGGGTCGTAAACACTTAGGTTAGGTTTCATTTAGCATGTAGGCTTTGTTAAACCATATGACACGAGTCTCCATACTCCTTTGGGTTACGAACCCTCATTCTATCTAAATCCTCTGATTTAGGTCCGGTTTATTAACATAGTTACCTATATTAGGTGCCGTTTGATTCCGAGATCTCTAGCATTGCTTGGTGGTCATCTTAGGACTTCTGAACAATCTCAAGTGAGTACATAGACCCCTCTTTTATTGTTTTCCAAACATTTTGGGGTGAAACACATGTGCCTACTTGTTACTTTCGTGCTTTCCTGTTTTCACATCATATACTTATTATATTCGTTAGTACATTATAGTACATGATTTCATTACATTTCATGCTATGTATGCCCATTGTGTGCGTACTTAGTACATAGCCTTACATTACATGCTATGTATGCCCATTGTGTGCGTATTTAGTACATTGGTTTACATTACATTTTATGCTATGTGTGCCCATTGTGTGCATACTTAGTACATTGTTTTACATTACATTTTATGCTATGTGTGCCCATTGTGTGCATACTTAGTACATTGTTTTACATTACATTTCATGCTATATATGTCCATTATGTGCATACTTAGTACATTACATTACATTTCATGCTATGTATGCCCATTGTGTGTGTAGCAACTGTGCTTGTAATCACTATGAACAGTTCTGTTATCAATAAAACAATGTTATTTGATCCCAATGTTTGTTTTGTTATGTTTTACATTTTTCATGTTTTGATTTTTTTTGTAATTTCAAACTCTACATCGCTTTCTGGAGAGTTATACGCAAACTAGTGCGTAAACGTACTCAGTTTAATGCAAGAAATACTCCGGAACATCAACATATACTCAACATACCTTAAATAACCTTTACATAAACTTAGAAATAAGTTTTGAAGGCTTTGGTATGGCAAAAACAAGTTAATTCGCTTACAGGGACTAAATATGACAAACTGCGAAAGTATGTCAATTTGAACTGTAACGAACATTCCGGAACATGACCATAAGTTAAACACACCTTAAATATCCTTTACATAGCTTAGAAATAGGCTTTGAGGGGTTTGGTGTGCTAAAATAAACTTTTGGGACATTCAGGGACTAAAAGTGTCAAAAAGTGCACAAGTTTGCATTTTCGCGCATATCTTACGTTCTGAATACATCTGGACATCCAAAAATTTATGTAAGCATGACTATATTTTATTTTAGTGTTCGCCTTAAGAAAAATCCATTCGTTGCGTCATTTGGTTCGTTTTTCGCGCTTGTGCGCATTCCGTCGTAATTAAGCGAACATCGCGTTCGTACGGCCAAACGGACCAACCTCCGGCATATTTTTGAGTTCCCTATACTTTAACTACATTTTAGAGCCTTGAAATGAGGTTAACGGGGTTCAAACGCATCGAAAAATGGCTTAAACACGTGCAGGGACCATTGCTGCCAAAATTGAAACTTTCTGATTCAGGATGAGTGCTAGCGTAGCGCGAGCCCAAAGGGCTTATCCGTCGCGCTACGCGACTGACTATCTGGGCAGATTCAATGTTTCTAATTTCAAGTTGCAACTAATTGATTCTTAACCACATGTTTTGAGTTGATGTGTCACTAAGATAAGGAGCATTTGTGGCACCATAACATTCCGACAAGTGTACGCACGAGATTCGATCACGTTATTCAAGAAACGATCCTAACGGTTACCCGAAAACTATATATACCCCATGCCTTTCATTGTTTTTAAGCACTAGAATCTTATTAGTTGTGTTCTAAGTTGAAACCTTGTTTCATACCTGAACTATACTGATCTAGATTAGCATTCGGGGACCCTTCGTAAGTATTCTTTCGTTCTTTTCCTTATTTTTACTGCTTTTCGAGTCAGAAAGTCAAACTTTGTTTGACTTTCAGCGTTGACCAGTGATGGTCAATGCGAAGTTCGTTAGAACTTCGCAACGTGATTGTAATCACGATGGTCATAGTCCCTTGGGACTATGCCTACTGATTACCACGTTGTCTAGGGTCGTAGGGTAGGCGATCTAATAAATCGCCTATACCTTCGAACCCGACCCAGTTTGGTCGATCATTAGGATCCGACCAAATACATTAGGTGACCATAGTGTAGGGAATAACCTTCCGAGGTTATACCTTATGGTCACGACGTGTAAGTAGTTGTATGATAGGTAGTTTATATGCCTTAGGTAAATTACCAGAATACCCTTTTTATGCATAATTGGTAATTTAGCATATGTAACCTAAACTTTTGCCACATAACTGATTATGTAACATGTTTAGGCATATAACACTTGTCATAGGGCTGGTTAGGCGTTCCGAACGCGTTTTACGCGCACGATGCGTTAAAGTAGCATAAGCTACCTAAACGGATCGTAATGGGTCGATAAGACTTAGGTTAAGTTTCATTTAGCATGTAGGCTTTGTTAAACCATATCATATGAGTTCCTACACTCATTTGGTTTACAAACCCTAATGCTACCCAGTCTTCCGATATCGGTCCGGTTTATTAACATAGTTACCTATATTAGGTGCCGTTTGATTCCGAGATCTCTAGCATTACCTGGTGGTTATCATTAGACATCTGAGCAATCACAAGTGAGTACATAGACCCCTCTTTTACTGTTTTCCAAACTGTTTTGGGGTGGAACACATGTGCCTACTTGTTACTTTCAAGCTTTCCTGTTTTCACATCATATACATGCTATGTTCGTTAGTACATTATAGTACATGATTTCATTTCATCTTATGCTAGGTGTGCCCATTGTGTGCATTACTTAGTACATTGTTTTACATGACATTTCCTGCTAGGTGTGCCCATTGTGTGCATTACTTAGTACATTGTTTTACATGACATTTCCTGCTAGGTGTGCCCATTGTGTGCATTACTTAGTACATTGTTTTACATGACATTTCCTGCTAGGTGTGCCCATTGTGTGCATTACTTAGTACATCGTTTTACATGACTTTTCACGCTACGTATGTTCATTTGATTACATACTTAGTGCATCGTTTTCACATGCTTACATTTTGTTATGACATTTGGTTTGTTTACATGGGACAATACATTCATTAACATTAGCTACGCCGTTCGTTAGTAGGTAGTGGTACCATAGGAATTGACAACTCCCGTTCCGGACATCCCAGGGAAAGGGGACAGAAAGGAATGACCGAATTCGTTGACATAAGACAGATAGACCTTTAATTTGTTTAAAGGGTTTATCACCACAGTCGCCAGGCTTGGATGTATGCATTTTCACAATACCGCATAAATGTTCATATTAAATAGTTGCATGCATTTACACAAGACATAGCTTTGATTTAAACCAAGTTTTACTTCAATACTTTGTTTTTGTGCATATGGTTTAGTTGAGACATTTCACTTGCCATACATGACATTTTAACATAGACATTTGACATGGATATTTGACATAGACATTTGACATGGATATTTTGACATAGACATTTGACATGGATATTTGACATAGACATTTGACATGGATATTTGACATAGACATTTGACATGATTTACATCTTGACATAAACACTTTGACATATTATTCAATACATTTGACAATTTGGTTAAACATAGACTTCTTACATTGGTTGGTTTGGTTTGATTAAGTGATTAAGTTAACGATGCGTGTGTAATATGATACAAGCATGGTGGATACGCCGCTGGTACTTCCTATATATAAGTGTTTGTATGGTATTACATGGCGTAACGTTATTTGAATCATTTCAGTTTGAGACATAGAACATTTTATACAAATAACATACTTTTCACAAAGACATTGATTTACAAACAACTTATCTTATACAAACACATTTTTTTTCATGGTTATCTATTTAACCTGACATTTACTTATACATATCATCTGATCTTGTTGTTTTCAAATGATTTACATGACAAAGCAAATAACATGGTTCATGACTAAACATTTTCTCAAATACAAGTCATGAATCCTATTTTCACAAACCTATGTATCTCACAGGCATTTTTATGCTGACGTACCTATTTTCACATGTGTTTTCAGGTGCTTTTCCATAGGATGTTGATTATGATACTAGGGCGGACCTGTGCCTTAGAGACTTTAAAAGAAGATAGACTATGTTTAATTATGTTCTGAACTCTTAAATTTCCTGTTTAAAACAATGTAACACCTTTGTTTATAAATAAAATACAACTTTGTATGCCATGGTTATGAAACAATTAATTCTGTCGCAACACGCCCCGATGTTTCCGCCGCGGTTTGTTGTTTTACGCGGTCGGGGTGTGACAGAAGAGTTGGTATCAGAGCCAATGGTTATAGGGAATTAGGTTATTAGTAATGCTTTGACCTAGACTATAACTTTTCTAGGAACCTAACACAAGTTATCTTGTGTTTAGATCTTAAAACATGTACATCACCTATCCTTAGGTGATTAACAAAACAAGAACCAAATTTTCCGAATCGATTTTTGAAAAACAATCATCCGTTTTTGAATGTTTTATTACAAAGTTTTGAATCCTCAATTGTAAGGTTTTGAACCCTCTGTTATATGGTTTTGAACCCTTTTCAGTATTGGTTTTTGGCCTTGTGCCTTCAAATTTTCAAAATTCCCGTCAAACGTTTTGGGTTTTAAATAATGTGAACATGTGCAAACTGGAAGGGTGAATGCCTGTATTCTGGGTTTTCTGTCTAGGCAAGCACTTCGTATACATCTCATCAGACGCGAGACCAGTTGTGCTTACCTGGGAATTCCTGGGATGAGTGTTCACTTATAGGCGAGCATGTCTTCATTATACATTATTTTTGCCCCATTTACTTTGATTAGTCACTGTGTGTTGTTTGTTTGCTCTGTGATACGGACAAATGACCACCATCTTTGCTTTTGTTGATTTTGTTTCATCTCATTCTCTTCATCCAATCATCTCACTCGTTTCCTTTCATGTTTTCCTCTTTTAGAATGCCTCCTCGACGCGAGAACCAGATAGCAACTGCCGAGCTGGCAGAAATTATTGCGCAGCAGATGGCTGCCCAATTCCCAAATCTCTTTGCTCAATGGAACCAAGCCAACAACAACAACAATGGTCCGTGCAAATACAAGGATTTTAACCAGGCTAAACCACTCAAGTTTAGTGGTTCTGAAGGAGCAACTGGGCTTCTTCAGTGGTTTGAAAGCATTGAGAATACTTTTCGCCACGTGCAGTGTCCGGATAATCGCAAGGTCGAGTTCTCCTCGAGCGTATTTCAGAAGAGGGCTCTTACATGGTGGAATGGGGTGATGAGAGACCGAGGTGCAGAAGTTGCTCTGGCACAGGCATGGGCTGAACTTAGAGCCCTTATGATGAGGGAATTCTGTCCTCGCCATGAGCAGCGAGCGTTGGAGAAAGAGTTTGATGTTTTGAAGCAAGACATTGGTGAGCACAGGGCTTATACTGATCGGTTTGAAGAGTTGAGTTTGCTTTGCCCAACAATGGTCACCCCACTCGACAAGGCTATCGAGAGATACATCGATGGTCTACCTGACTCGGTACAAGACATTCTCACTGGTAGTAACCCTGCCACACTTCGTCAGGCGATCGAGTTATCTGCGACATTGACTGAGTCACAGATCCGGAAGAACAAGTTACACCGGAAGGGTGACAAGGGCAAGAAGCAGTCGGCTGACAAGGAAGATAGCAAGAAAGGTCAAAACTTGAATGGAAAGAACTCTGGTTCTTCGAAGAGGTCAAGGAAGCGTAAGGCTTCCCAAAATTTTGCTATCACTGCCCAAGCTAATCTGGCAGCTCCCAACCAACCCGCACAGCCTCCAGCAAAGAAACCCTATACAGGGAATGCACCTTTGTGCAATAGATGCAACAGTCACCACCAGCCGCAACTTCCATGCCGTTTCTGTACTAACTGTGGGAAATCAGGCCATCTTGCCAATGTTTGTCGGTCTGCTCAGAATCCCGCGGTTCAGAACCCGGCTCAACAAGTTGCTCAGCCTCCTGCTCCGCAACAGGGTCAAGCTGCACGACCACAATACCCACCTGGTGCTTGTTATAACGGTGGAGATCTGACCCACTACAGAAACCGATGCCCAAGGCTAGCAAACCAGAACCAGAACCAGAATCAGGCTCCGGCTCGAGGCCGAGTTTTTAACATGAATGCCCAAGAGGCACAGGCTGACGATAATGTGGTGAACGGTACGTTCTTTATTAATAATCAGCCTGCATCTGTTCTTTTCGATTCTGGTGCCGATAAGAGTTTCGTGTCTTTGTCTTTTGAACCAATGCTTCGAGTGTCTAGAACGAAACTAGGCAAATCTTTGACAGTAGAAGTTGCTAGTGGTGAACCCATTATTCTTGATTCAGTTCTTCACAACTGCCAGTTGAATCTTAACGACCATCCTTTTCCTATCGACCTCGCGCCTATGCAACTTGGAAGCTTCGACGTTATTGTGGGAATGGATTGGTTATCCAAGCATCACGCAGAGATAGTTTGTTCTAAGAAGATTGTTCGTGTGCCACTTTCGACAGGCGAGATCCTGCAAGTTCAAGGTGAGAAGCCTACCGGTGGTCTCAAACTCATGTCTTGTTTTAAAGCTCGGAAGTATTTACGGAAGAACTATGTGGCTTTCTTAGCACATGTTACAGAAGATAAAGGCAAGGGTAAGTCTATTTCAGATATTCCTGTCGTTCGGGATTATTCTGAAGTGTTCCCTGAAGATTTACCTGGTCTACCTCCAGCACGCCAAGTCGAGTTCCGCATTGATCTCGTACCTGGTGCAAATCCCATTGCTAGAGCTCCATATCGTCTTGCACCATCTGAGATGCAAGAGTTGTCTAAACAGCTTCAGGAGCTCTCTGACAAAGGTTTTATCCGTCCCAGCTTTTCACCTTGGGGTGCTCCCGTTCTTTTTGTCAAGAAGAAGGATGGATCCTTTAGGATGTGTATCGATTATCGTGAGCTTAACAAGCTTACCATCAAGAATCGATATCCCCTACCTCGCATCGATGATCTCTTTGATCAGTTACAAGGCGCTTCTTATTTTTCGAAGATTGATCTGCGATCTGGATATCATCAACTTCGGGTGCAAGAAGAAGACATTCCGAAGACAGCATTCCGTACTCGTTATGGACATTACGAGTTCACAGTCATGCCATTCGGTTTGACTAATGCTCCTGCTGTTTTCATGGACTTAATGAATAGGGTCTGCAAACCTTATTTGGATCAGTTCGTCATTGTTTTTATAGATGACATCTTGATATACTCTAAGACGCAAGCTGACCACGAGCAACATCTTCGTCTTACTCTGGAACTCCTGAAGAAAGAGCAACTTTTTGCCAAATTCTCCAAGTGCGAATTTTGGCTTAAAGAAGTTTAATTTTTGGGACACATTATCAACGAACGAGGTATTCATGTAGATCCCTCCAAGATCAGTGCGATTAAGGATTGGGATACGCCTACTACTCCTACTGAAGTTCGTTCTTTTCTTGGTCTAGCGGGTTATTATCGCCGCTTCATTGAGAACTTCTCTAAGATTGCAGTTCCTCTAACTGCTCTAACTCGGAAGAAAATGCCCTTTTATTGGGGATACAAACAAGAGGAAGCTTTTCAACACCTGAAGCAGAAGCTTTGCGATGCGCCTGTTCTATCATTGCCTGAAGGTGATGATGATTTTGTCGTGTATTGTGATGCATCGAAATTGGGTCTTGGTTGTGTTCTTATGCAAAGGAACAAAGTCATAGCCTATGCATCAAGACAATTGAAGATAAATGAGAAGAACTACACCACTCATGATCTTGAGTTAGGTGCAGTTGTCTTTGCTCTCAAGATCTGGAGACACTATTTGTACGGTACAAAATGTGTGGTTTTCACTGACCACAAAAGTCTTCAGCATATCTTCAACCAGAAAGAACTCAACATGAGACAGCGACGTTGGGTTGAGCTTTTAAACGACTACGACTGTGAAATTCGCTACCATCCTGGTAAGGCGAATGTCGTAGCTGATGCATTGAGTCGTAAGGAACGTACTAAGCTTCATTGTGTATGTGTTCAATCTGTTATTCAAGCTCGATCCGACATTCAAGCACGCATTTCTCAGTCTCAACAATCTTGTGTTTCACAAGGTTTGATGGATAAGGAATTTCCCTATCACATAACACCTGCTCTGGAACTAAAGGACAATGGATCATATTACTTCATGGACCGTTTGTGGGTCCCAAGCCAGGATGATCTTCGTACCTTGCTTATGAATGAAGCCCATAAGTCTCGTTATTCTATTCATCCGGGCTTAGATAAGATGTATATGGATCTTCGTATTCACTATTGGTGGCCTGGTATGAAGAAAGACATTGCCTTATACGTATCAAAATGCCTTACTTGTCTTAAGGTTAAGGCTGAACATCAGCGTCCTTCTGGTTTATTGGAGCAACCAGAGATCCCAGTTTGGAAATGGGAAAACATTACTATGGATCTTGTTACCAAACTCCCGCGCACAAAGAAAGGTCATGATGCCATCTGGGTAGTCGTTGATCGTCTTACAAAGTCAGCACATTTCTTGCCAATCCGCGAGGATTTTCCTACTGACAGACTTGCTCAAATCTATGTAGATGAAATTGTGGCTCGACATGGTGTTCCTTTGAACATCATTTCTGACAGAGATGCTCGTTTCACTTCTCATTTTTGGAGAACCATGCAATCTGCCATGGGGACCCAACTTAATCTGAGCACAGCTTATCATCCGCAAACGGATGGTCAATCTGAGAGAACAATCCAGACTCTGGAGGATATGCTTAGAGCTTGTGTGATCAATTTTGGTGGTAGCTGGGATTCACATCTTAAGTTGATTGAATTCTCCTACAACAACAGTTATCACACTAGCATCAAAATGGCTCCTTTCGAAGCTCTCTATGGTCGAAAATGTCGTTCACCAGTCTGCTGGAATGAGATTGGCGAGGCTCAACTTACTGGACCTGCCCTCATTTTAGAGACAACTGACAAGGTCAAGAAAGTTCGTGATAACCTTCAGGCAGCTAGAAACCGTCAGAAGATTTACGCGGACCCAAAACGCAAAGCCTTTGAATTTCAAGTCGGTGATCGAGTATTACTTAAGGTCTCACCTTGGAAAGGTGTGATCAGATTTGGAAAGAAAGGAAAACTTGCACCTAGATACGTTGGACCATTCAAGATCGTCGAAAGAATCGGAAAGGTAGCCTACAGACTTGAGTTACCTCCTGAACTGGGAAATGTTCATCCAACTTTTCACATATCAAATCTCAAGAAGTGTACAGCTGATGAGAACTACTCCATACCGCTTGACGAAATTCGTGTTGGCAAAACACTGAAATTTGTTGAGAAACCAGTGGAAATCATGGAACGTGAAGTCAAGTGGCTTAAACGCAAGCGCATTCCTTTGGTCAAAGTTCGCTGGGAAGCTAAAAGTGGACCTGAGTTTACTTGGGAACGCGAAGATCAAATGAAGGCGAAATATCCACATCTTTTTCCACGAGTTTCCTCTAAATAAATTTCGGGACGAAATTTCCACAAGTAGGGGAGACTGTAACAACTGTGCTTGTAATCACTATGAACAGTTCTGTTATCAATAAAACAATGTTATTTGATCCCAATGTTTGTTTTGTTATGTTTTACATTTTTCATGTTTTGATTTTTTTTTGTAATTTCAAACTCTACATCGCTTTCTGGAGAGTTATACGCAAACTAGTGCGTAAACGTACTCAGTTTAATGCAAGAAATACTCCGGAACATCAACATATACTCAACATACCTTAAATAACCTTTACATAAACTTAGAAATAAGTTTTGAAGGCTTTGGTATGGCAAAAACAAGTTAATTCGCTTACAGGGACTAAATATGACAAACTGCGAAAGTATGTCAATTTGAACTGTAACGAACATTCCGGAACATGACCATAAGTTAAACACACCTTAAATATCCTTTACATAGCTTAGAAATAGGCTTTGAGGGGTTTGGTGTGCTAAAATAAACTTTTGGGACATTCAGGGACTAAAAGTGTCAAAAAGTGCACAAGTTTGCATTTTCGCGCATATCTTACGTTCTGAATACATCTGGACATCCAAAAATTTATGTAAGCATGACTATATTTTATTTTAGTGTTCGCCTTAAGAAAAATCCATTCGTTGCGTCATTTGGTTCGTTTTTCGCGCTTGTGCGCATTCCGTCGTAATTAAGCGAACATCGCGTTCGTACGGCCAAACGGACCAACCTCCGGCATATTTTTGAGTTCCCTATACTTTAACTACATTTTAGAGCCTTGAAATGAGGTTAACGGGGTTCAAACGCATCGAAAAATGGCTTAAACACGTGCAGGGACCATTGCTGCCAAAATTGAAACTTTCTGATTCAGGATGAGTGCTAGCGTAGCGCGAGCCCAAAGGGCTTATCCGTCGCGCTACGCGACTGACTATCTGGGCAGATTCAATGTTTCTAATTTCAAGTTGCAACTAATTGATTCTTAACCACATGTTTTGAGTTGATGTGTCACTAAGATAAGGAGCATTTGTGGCACCATAACATTCCGACAAGTGTACGCACGAGATTCGATCACGTTATTCAAGAAACGATCCTAACGGTTACCCGAAAACTATATATACCCCATGCCTTTCATTGTTTTTAAGCACTAGAATCTTATTAGTTGTGTTCTAAGTTGAAACCTTGTTTCATACCTGAACTATACTGATCTAGATTAGCATTCGGGGACCCTTCGTAAGTATTCTTTCGTTCTTTTCCTTATTTTTACTGCTTTTCGAGTCAGAAAGTCAAACTTTGTTTGACTTTCAGCGTTGACCAGTGATGGTCAATGCGAAGTTCGTTAGAACTTCGCAACGTGATTGTAATCACGATGGTCATAGTCCCTTGGGACTATGCCTACTGATTACCACGTTGTCTAGGGTCGTAGGGTAGGCGATCTAATAAATCGCCTATACCTTCGAACCCGACCCAGTTTGGTCGATCATTAGGATCCGACCAAATACATTAGGTGACCATAGTGTAGGGAATAACCTTCCGAGGTTATACCTTATGGTCACGACGTGTAAGTAGTTGTATGATAGGTAGTTTATATGCCTTAGGTAAATTACCAGAATACCCTTTTTATGCATAATTGGTAATTTAGCATATGTAACCTAAACTTTTGCCACATAACTGATTATGTAACATGTTTAGGCATATAACACTTGTCATAGGGCTGGTTAGGCGTTCCGAACGCGTTTTACGCGCACGATGCGTTAAAGTAGCATAAGCTACCTAAACGGATCGTAATGGGTCGATAAGACTTAGGTTAAGTTTCATTTAGCATGTAGGCTTTGTTAAACCATATCATATGAGTTCCTACACTCATTTGGTTTACAAACCCTAATGCTACCCAGTCTTCCGATATCGGTCCGGTTTATTAACATAGTTACCTATATTAGGTGCCGTTTGATTCCGAGATCTCTAGCATTACCTGGTGGTTATCATTAGACATCTGAGCAATCACAAGTGAGTACATAGACCCCTCTTTTACTGTTTTCCAAACTGTTTTGGGGTGGAACACATGTGCCTACTTGTTACTTTCAAGCTTTCCTGTTTTCACATCATATACATGCTATGTTCGTTAGTACATTATAGTACATGATTTCATTTCATCTTATGCTAGGTGTGCCCATTGTGTGCATTACTTAGTACATTGTTTTACATGACATTTCCTGCTAGGTGTGCCCATTGTGTGCATTACTTAGTACATTGTTTTACATGACATTTCCTGCTAGGTGTGCCCATTGTGTGCATTACTTAGTACATTGTTTTACATGACATTTCCTGCTAGGTGTGCCCATTGTGTGCATTACTTAGTACATTGTTTTACATGACATTTCCTGCTAGGTGTGCCCATTGTGTGCATTACTTAGTACATCGTTTTACATGACTTTTCACGCTACGTATGTTCATTTGATTACATACTTAGTGCATCGTTTTCACATGCTTACATTTTGTTATGACATTTGGTTTGTTTACATGGGACAATACATTCATTAACATTAGCTACGCCGTTCGTTAGTAGGTAGTGGTACCATAGGAATTGACAACTCCCGTTCCGGACATCCCAGGGAAAGGGGACAGAAAGGAATGACCGAATTCGTTGACATAAGACAGATAGACCTTTAATTTGTTTAAAGGGTTTATCACCACAGTCGCCAGGCTTGGATGTATGCATTTTCACAATACCGCATAAATGTTCATATTAAATAGTTGCATGCATTTACACAAGACATAGCTTTGATTTAAACCAAGTTTTACTTCAATACTTTGTTTTTGTGCATATGGTTTAGTTGAGACATTTCACTTGCCATACATGACATTTTAACATAGACATTTGACATGGATATTTGACATAGACATTTGACATGGATATTTTGACATAGACATAGACATTTGACATGGATATTTGACATAGACATTTGACATGGATATTTGACATAGTCATTTGACATGATTTACATCTTGACATAAACACTTTGACATATTATTCAATACATTTGACAATTTGGTTAAACATAGACTTCTTACATTGGTTGGTTTGGTTTGATTAAGTGATTAAGTTAACGATGCGTGTGTAATATGATACAAGCATGGTGGATACGCCGCTGGTACTTCCTATATATAAGTGTTTGTATGGTATTACATGGCGTAACGTTATTTGAATCATTTCAGTTTGAGACATAGAACATTTTATATAAATAACATACTTTTCACAAAGACATTGATTTACAAACAACTTATCTTATACAAACACATTTTTTTTCATGGTTATCTATTTAACCTGACATTTACTTATACATATCATCTGATCTTGTTGTTTTCAAATGATTTACATGACAAAGCAAATAACAAGGTTCATGACTAAACATTTTCTCAAATACAAGTCATGAATCCTATTTTCACAAACCTATGTATCTCACAGGCATTTTTATGCTGACGTACCTATTTTCACATGTGTTTTCAGGTGCTTTTCCATAGGATGTTGATTATGATACTAGGGCGGACCTGTGCCTTAGAGACTTTAAAAGAAGATAGACTATGTTTAATTATGTTCTGAACTCTTAAATTTCCTGTTTGAAACAATGTAACACCTTTGTTTATAAATAAAATACAACTTTGTATGCCATGGTTATGAAACAATTAATTCTGTCGCAACACGCCCCGATGTTTCCGCCGCGGTTTGTTGTTTTACGCGGTCGGGGTGTGACAGTGTGCATACTTAGTACAGTTGTTTTCATCACATGCTTACATTTTGGTATGACATTTGGGTTGTTTACAATGGAACAATACATTCATTAACATTAGCTACGCCGTTCGTTAGTAGGTAGTGGTACCATAGGAATTGACAACTCCCGTTCCTGAAATCCTGGGTTTGTTTGGATTGGAAGGAATGACCGAATTCGATATACATAACTTAGATAAACCTTTAATTTGTTTAAGGGTTTATCGCCACAGTCTCAAGGCTTGGATGTATGCATTTTCACAATACCGCATAGATGTTTGTATCAGTAAAGCATGCATTTGTTCCACAAAACATAACTTTGACTTAAACTATGTTTAATTCAATAACCTGTTTTTGTGCATATTACCTATGGTTTGGTTGATATATTTCACATGCCATACATGACATTTTTGGGATACACATTATATGATTTACATCAAACATAAACATGTTGACATTGATTACAAATTTGGTGATTTACGTTAGACATGGACATTTTGATATGGTTTACACAATAACACTTGACAATTGATTTGTACATGAACAAGTTACATTGGTGGTTGTTTGGGTAAGTGATTTGAGTAACGATGCGTGTGTAATATGATACAAACATGGTGGATACGCCGCTGGTACTTCCTATATATAAGTGTTTGTATAATATTACATATCGTAACGTTATTTAAATCATTTCAGTATAGACATATTACATTTTATACAAATAACATACTTTTCACAAGATATTGTTTTACAAAACAGTTTATTTTATACAACTCATTTTACATGGTTATTCATTTAACCTTACATTTAATTATACATATCAACTGATCTTATTGTTTTTCAAATGATTTACAAGACAAAGCAAATTACAAGGTTCATGACTAAACATTTTCTTAAACACAAGTCATGAATCCTATTTTTACAAAACCTATGTATCTCACGGGCATTTTTATGCTAACGTACCTATTTTCACATGTGTTTTCAGGAGCTTTTGCATAGGGTGTTGATCAAGACACTAGGGCAGACCTGTGCCTTAGAGACATAAAATGAAGATAGACTAGTTTAATTATGTTATGAACTCTTTGTTTCCTGTTTAAGACAATATAGCACTCTTGTTTAATAAATAAAATATAACTTTGTATGTCATGGTTGTGAAACAATTAATTCTGTTACAACACTCCCCGACGTTTCCGCCACGTTTTGTATGTTCTACGTGGTCGGGGTGTGACAGAAGAGTTGGTATCAGAGCCAATGGTTATAGGGAATTAGGTTATTAGCAATGCTTTGACCTAGACTATAACTTTTCTAGGACCCTAACACAAGTTATCTTGTGTTTAGATCTTAAAACATGCACATCATCTATCCTTAGGTGATTATCAAAACAAAAACCAAATTTTTCTGAAACGATTTTTGAAAAACAATCATCTGTTTTTGGATGATTTATTACAAAGTTTTGAACCCTCTATTATAAGGTTTTGAACCCTCTGTTATATGGTTTTGAACCCTTTTGAGTTTTCAAAATCTCGTCAAAGTTTTGGGTTTTAAATAATGTGAACACGTGCAAACTGGAAGGGTGAATGCCTGTATTCTGGGTTTTCTGTCTAGGCAAGCACTTCGTATATATCTCATCAGACGCGAGACCAGTTGTGCTTACCTGGGAATTCTTGGGATGAGTGTTCACTTATAGGCGAGCATGTCTTCGCGATACATTATTTTTCACCCATTTACTTTGATTAGTCACTGTGTGTCGTTTGTTTGCTTGGTAATGCGGACAAATGACCACCATCTGTTCTTTTGTTAATTTTGTTTCATCTCATTCTCTTCATCCAAACATCTCACTCGTTTCTTTTCATGTTTTCCTCTTTTAGAATGCCTCCTCGACGCGAAAACCAGATAGCGACTGCCGAACTGGCAGATATCATTGCGCAGCAGATGGCTGCTCAATTTCCAAATCTCTTTGCTCAATGGCACCAAGCCAACAACAACAACAATGCTCCATGCAAATACAAGGATTTTAACTTGGCAAAACCACTCAAGTTTAGTGGTTCTGAAGGAGCGACTGGGCTTCTTCAATGGTTCGAGAGCATTGAGAATACTTTTCACCACGTGCAGTGTCCTGACAATCGCAAGGTCGAGTTTTCTTCGAGTGTGTTTCAGAAGAGGGCTCTCACATGGTGGAACGGGGTTATGAGAGACCGAGGTGCAGAAGTTGCTCTAGCACAGACATGGGCTGAACTTAGGGCCCTTATGATGAGGGAGTTCTGTCCTCGTCATGAACAGCGAGCGTTGGAGAAAGAGTTTGATGTTTTGAAGCAAGATAGTGGTGAGCACAGGGCGTATACTGACAAGTTTGAGGAGCTGAGTCTGCTATGCCCAACGATGGTCACCCCACTCGACAAGGCTATCGAAAGATACATCGATGGTCTACCTGACTCAGTACAAGACATCATTACTGGTAGTAACCCTGCCACACTCCGTCAGGCTATCGAGTTAGCAGCGACATTGACTAAGTCGCAGATTCGGAAGAATAAGTTACACAGGAAGGGTGACAAGGGCAAGAAACAGTCGTCTGACAAGGAAGATAACAAGAAAGGTCAAAACAAGAATGGAAAGGATTCTGGTTCATCGAAAAGGGCAAGGGAGCGTAAGGCTTCCCAAAACTATGCTGTCACTGCCCAAGCTAACCAGGCAGCTCCCAACCAACCCGCACAGCCTCCAGCAAAGAAACCCTATTCAGGGAATGCACCTTTGTGCAATAGATGCAACAGTCACCATCAGCCGCAACATCCGTGCCGTTTCTGTAATAACTGTGGGAAGTCGGGTCATCTTGCCAATGTTTGTCGGTTTGCTCAGAATCAGGCAGTTCAGAACCCGGCTCAACAAGTTGCTCAGCCTCCTGCTCAGCAACAGGGTCAAGCTGCACGACCACACTACCCACCAGGTGCTTGTTATAACTGTGGGGATCTGACCCACTACCGTAATCAATGTCCAAGATTGGTGAATGCAAACCAGAATCAGGCTCAGGCTCGAGGGCGAGTCTTCAACATGAATGCCCAAGAGGCGCAGGCGGACGATAATGTGGTGAACGGTACGTTCTTTATTAATAATCAGCCTGCATCTGTTCTTTTTGATTCGGGTGCCGACAAGAGTTTTGTGTCATTGTCTTTTGAGCCAATGCTTTGCGTGTCTAGAACAAAACTAAGTAAACCTTTGACAGTAGAGGTTGCTAGTGGTGAACCCATTGTTTTTTATTCTGTTCTACGCAACTGCCAGTTGAACCTTAACGACCATCTTTTTCCTATCAACCTCACACCTATGCAACTTGGAAGCTTCGACGTCATTGTGGGTATGGACTGGTTATCCAAGCATCACGCAGAAGTAGTTTGTTTCGAGAAGATCGTTCGTGTGTCGCTTTCAACAGGCGAGATCCTACAGGTTCGTGGTGAGAAGCCTGCCGGTGGTCTCAAACTCATGTCTTGTTTTAAAGCTCAGAAATATCTGCGGAAGAACTATGTGGCCTTCTTAGCACATGTTACAGCAGATAAAGGCAAGGGTAAATGTATTTCAGATATTCCTGTCGTTCGGGATTATTCTGAAGTATTCCCTGAAGACTTACCTGGTCCACCTCCAGCACGCCAAGTCGAGTTCCGTATTGATCTCGTACCTGGTGCAAATCCCATTGCCAGAGCTCCATATCGTCTTGCACCGTCTGAGATGCAAGAGTTGTCTAAGCAGCTTCAGGAGCTCTCTGACAAAGGTTTTATACGTCCTAGCTTTTCACCTTGGGGTGCTCCCGTTCTTTTTGTCAAGAAGAAGGATGGATCATTTAGGATGTGTATCGATTATCGTGAGCTTAACAAGCTTACCATCAAGAATCGATATCCCCTACCTCGCATCGATGATCTCTTTGATCAGTTACAGGGCGCTTCTTATTTTTCGAAGATTGATCTGCATTCCGGGTATCATCAACTTCGTGTGCATGAAGAAGATATTCCCAAGACAGCTTTCCGCACTCGTTATGGGCATTATGAATTCACAGTCATGCCATTCAGTTTGACTAATGCTCCTGCTGTTTTCATGGACTTAATGAATAGGGTCTGCAAGCCTTATTTGGATCAGTTCATCATTGTTTTTATTGACGACATCTTGATTTATTCTAAGACGCGAGCTGATCACGAGCAACATCTTCGTCTTACTCTGGAACTCCTAAAGAAAGAGCAACTTTTCACGAAATTCTCCAAGTGCGTATTTTGGCTTAAAGAAGTTCAATTATTAGGACATATTATCAACGAACAAGGTATTCATGTAGATGCCTCCAAGATCAGTGCGATTAAGGATTGGGATACGCCTACTACTCCTACTGAAGTTCGTTCTTTTCTTGGTCTAGCGGGTTATTACCGCTGCTTCATTGAAAACTTCTCAAAGATTGCAGTTCCTCTAACTGCTCTAACTCAGAAGAACAAACCCTTTGATAGGGGATTCAAACAAGAGGAAACTTTTCAAAACTTGAAGCAGAAGCTTTGCGATGCGCCTGTTCTATCATTGCCTGAGGGTGATGACGATTTTGTCGTGTATTGTGATGCATCGAAATTGGGCCTTGGCTGTGTTCTAATGCAAAGGAACAAAGTCATAGCATATGCATCGAGACAGTTGAAGATACATGAGAAGAACTACACCACTCATGATCTTGAGTTGGGTGCAGTTGTTTTTGCTCTAAAGATCTGGAGACAGTATTTGTACGGTACAAAATGTGTGGTTTTCACTAACCACAGAAGTCTTCAGCATATCTTCAACCAGAAAGAACTCAACATGAGGCCACGACGTTGGGTCGAGCTTCTAAACGACTATGACTGCGAAATTCGCTACCATCCTGGTAAGGCGAATGTCGTAGCCGATGCATTGAGTCATAAGGAACGTACTAGGCTTCATTGTGTTCATGTTCAATCTGTTTTTCAAGCTCGATCCGATATCCAAGCCCGCATTTCTCAGGCTCAACAATCTTGTGTTTCACAAGGTTTAATGGATAAGGAATTTCCCTATCACATAACACCTGCTCTGGAACTGAAGGATAATGGATCATATTACTTCATGGACCGTTTGTGGGTCCCAAGCCAGGATGATCTCCATACCTTGCTTATGGAGGAAGCCCATAAGTCTCGTTATTCTATTCATCCGGGCTCAGATAAGATGTATAAGGATCTTCGTATTCACTATTGGTGGCCTGGTATGAAGAAAGACATTGCCTTATATGTATCAAAATGCCTTACTTGTCTTAAGGTTAAGGCTGAACATCAGCGTCCTTCTGGTTTATTGGTACAACCAGAGATCCCAGTCTGGAAATGGGAAAACATTACTATGGATCTTGTTATCAAACTTCCATGCACAAAGAAAGGTCATGATGCCATCTGGGTAGTAGTTGATCGTCTTACTAAGTCAGCTCATTTCTTGCCAATCCGTGAGGACTTTCCTGCTGACAGACTTGCAAAAATCTATGTGGATGAAATTGTAGCTCGACATGGTGTTCCTTTGAACATCATTTCTGACAGAGATGCTCGTTTCACTTCTTATTTTTGGAGAACCATGCAATCTGCTATGGGGACCCAACTTAATCTGAGCATAGCTTATCATCCGCAAATGGATGGTCAATCTGAAAGAACAATCCAGACTCTGGAGGATATGCTTAGAGCTTGTGTGATCGACTTTGGTGGTAGTTGGGATTCACATCTTCCGTTAATTGAATTCTCCTACAACAACAGTTATCACACCAGCATCAAAATGACTCCTTTCGAGGCTCTCTATGGTCGAAAATGTCGTTCACCAGTCTCCTAGAATGAGATCGGCGAGGCTCAGCTTACTAGACCTGCCTTCATTTTAGAGACAACTGATAAGGTCAAGAAAGTTCGCGATAACCTTCAGACAGCTAGAAGCCGTCAAAAGAGTTACGCGGATCCAAAACGCAAACCCTTGGAATTTCAAGTCGGTGATCGAGTATTACTTATGGTCTCACCTTGGAAAGGTGTGATCATATTTGGAAAGAAAGGAAAACTTGCACCTAGATACGTTGGACCATTCAAGATCGTCGAAAGAATCGGTAAGGTAGCCTACAGACTTGAGTTACCTCCTGAACTTGGAAATGTTCATCCAACTTTTCACGTGTCCAATCTCAAGAGGTGTTTAGCTGATGAGAACCTCCACATACCACTTGACGAAATTCGTGTTGACAAAACACTGAAATTTGTTGAGAAGCCAGTGGAAATCATGGAACGTGAAGTCAAGTGGCTTAAACGCAAGCGCATTCCTTTGGTCAAAGTTCGCTGGGAAGCTAAACGTGGACCCGAGTTTACTTGGGAACGCGAAGATCAAATGAAGGCGAAATATCCGCATCTTTCCCACGAGTTTCCTCTAAATAAATTTCGGGCCAAAATTTCCACAAGTAGGGGAGACTGTAACATCTGTGCTTGTAATCATTGTGAACAGTTCAATTATCAATAAAACAATGTTATTTGATCCCAATGTTTGTTTGGTTATGTTTTACATTTTTCGTGTTTTGACTTTTGTCCAATTTCAAACTCTATATCACTTTCTGGAGAGTTATACGCAAACTGGTGCGTAAACGTAATCAGTTTAATGCGACAAATACTCCGGAACATCAATATATACTTAACATACCTTAAATAAACTTTACATAACTTAGAAATAAGTTTTAAAGGCTTTGGTATGGCAAAAACAAGTTAATTCGGCTACAGGGACTAAATTTGACAAAACTGTGAAAGTATGATGATTCGTACTGAAACAGACATTCCGGAACATGACCATAAGTTAAACATACCATAAATATCCTTTACATAGCTTAGAAATAGGCTTTGAGGGGTTCGGTGTGCTAAAATAAACTTTTGGGTCATTCAGGGACTAAAAGTGTCAAAAAGTGCACAAGTTTGCACTTTTGCGCATAACTCACGTTCTGAATACATCCGGACATCCAAAAATTTATGGAAACACTAAAATATTTTATTTTAGTGTTAGGCATAAGAAAAATCCATTCGTCGCGTCATTTGGATCGTTTTTCGCGCTTGTGCGCATTCCGTCGTAATTAAGCGATCATCGCGATCGTACGATCAAACGAACCAACATCCCACATATTTTTGAGCATGTTTCATGTCCACAATGTTTAGGCATCATTTTAGGGCCTTAAAGTTGGCTTAACGGGCCTTAAACGTGTCGAAATGAGCCTTAAACACCAACAGGGACTGAAACTGTCATTTATCAAACTTATTTCTGATCAGACAAGGCCATGCGGCCCGCGTAAGGTTTGAGTGCATCTTTACACGGCCCGCGTCAGGGTCCCAGATCAGATAAGATCGATTTGTCAGCAGATTACAACTGTTTAACCCACAACCACAAACCCACACTTGCCCTTTCAGCTCATTAGGGGTCATTTTTAGGCACCACAACTTTCCAACAAGTGTACGCACGAGATTCGATCACATTTTCCAAGAAATGATCTTAACGGTTCGGGAAATACTATAAATACCCCACCCCCATTTACTTTAAACTCACTAGAATCTGATCTAAAAGACTCTAAGTTGGAACCATTGTTTCATACCTGAGTTATTTTGATCTAGATTAGCATTCGGGGACCCTTCGTAAGTATTCCTTCGTTCTTTTATTGCTTTTCGAGTCCGAAAGTCAAACTTTGTTTGACTTTCTGCATTGACCAGTTTATGGTCAATGCGAAGTTCGTTTGAACTTCGCAACGTGATTGTAATCACGATGGTTATAGTCCCTTGGGACTATGCCTACTGATTACCACGTTGTCTAGAGTCGTAAGGGTAAGCGATCTAATAAATTGCTTATACCTTCGAACCCGACCCATTTGGTCGATCATTAGGATCCGACCAAATACATTAGGTGACCATAGTATACAGGGAATAACCTTCCGAGGTTATACCTTATGGTTGCTTCGTTTAAGTAGTTGTATGATAGGTAGTTTATATGCCTTAGGTAAATTACCAAAATACCCCTTTGATGCCAAAATTCATTTTAAACATATGTAACATAACTTTTGACATCTAAACTGATTTGACAACAATATTAGACATGTTAAGGCATATGTTACTTGTCATAGGACTAGTTAGGCGGTCCGAACGCGTTTCACGCGAACGACGCGTTAAAGTAGCATAAGCTACCTAAATGGGTCGTAATGGGTCGTAAACACTTAGGTTAGGTTTCATTTAGCATGTAGGCTTTGTTAAACCATATGACACTAGTCTCCATACTCGTTTGGGTTACGAACCCTCATTCTATCTAAATCCTCCGATTTAGGTCCGGTTTATTAACATAGTTACCTATATTAGGTGCCGTTTGATTCCGAGATCTCTAGCATTGCTTGGTGGTCATCTTAGGACTTCTTAACAATCTCAAGTGAGTACATAGACCCCTCTTTTATTGTTTTCCAAACATTTTGGGGTGAAACACATGTGCCTACTTGTTAGTTTCGTGCTTTCCTGTTTTCACATCATATACTTATTATGTTCGTTAGTACATTATAGTACATGATTTCATTACATTTCATGCTATGTATGCCCATTGTGTGCGTACTTAGTACATTGCCTTACATTACATGCTATGTATGCCCTTTGTGTGCGTATTTAGTACATTGGTTTACATTACATTTTATGCTATGTGTGCCCATTGTGTGCATACTTAGTACATTGTTTTACATTACATTTTATGCTATGTGTGCCCATTGTGTGCATACTTAGTACATTGTTTTACAATACATTTCATGCTATGTATGTACATTGTGTGCATACTTAACATTTCATGCTATGTATGCCCATTGTGTGCATACTTAGTACAGTTGTTTTCATCACATGCTTACATTTTGGTATGACATTTGGGTTGTTTACAATGGAACAATACATTCATTAACATTAGCTACACCGTTCGTTAGTAGGTAGTGGTACCATAGGAATTGACAACTCCCGTTCCTGAAATCCTGGGTTTGTTTGGATTGGAAGGAATGACCGAATTCGATATACATAACTTAGATAAACCTTTAATTTGTTTAAGGGTTTATCGCCACAGTCTCAAGGCTTGGATGTATGCATTTTCACAATACCGCATAGATGTTTGTATCAGTAAAGCATGCATTTGTTCCACAAAACATAACTTTGACTTAAACTATGTTTAATTCAATAACCTGTTTTTGTGCATATTACCTATGGTTTGGTTGATATATTTCACATGCCATACATGACATTTTTGGGATACACATTATATGATTTACATCAAACATAAACATGTTGACATTGATTACAAATTTGGTGATTTACGTTAGACATGGACATTTTGATATGGTTTACACAATAACACTTGACAATTGATTTGTACATGAACAAGTTACATTGGTGGTTGTTTGGGTAAGTGATTTGAGTAACGAGGCGTGTGTAATATGATACAAACATGGTGGATACGCCGCTGGTACTTCCTATATATAAGTGTTTGTATAATATTACATATCGTAACGTTATTTAAATCATTTCAGTATAGACATATTACATTTTATACAAATAACATACTTTTCACAAGATATTGTTTTACAAAACAGTTTATTTTATACAACTCATTTTACATGGTTATTCATTTAACCTTACATTTAATTATACATATCAACTGATCTTATTGTTTTTCAAATGATTTACAAGACAAAGCAAATTACAAGGTTCATGACTAAACATTTTCTTAAACACAAGTCATGAATCCTATTTTTACAAAACCTATGTATCTCACAGGCATTTTTATGCTAACGTACCTATTTTCACATGTGTTTTCAGGAGCTTTTGCATAGGGTGTTGATCAGGACACTAGGGTGGACCTGTGCCTTAGGGACATAAAATGAAGATAGACTAGTTTAATTATGTTATGAACTCTTTGTTTCCTGTTTAAGACAATATAACACTCTTGTTTAATAAATAAAATATAACTTTGTATGCCATGGTTGTGAAACAATTAATTCTGTTACAACACTCCCCGACGTTTCCGCCACGTTTTGTATGTTCTACGTGGTCGGGGTGTGACAGAAGAGTTGGTATCAGAGCCAATGGTTATAGGGAATTAGGTTATTAGCAATGCTTTGACCTAGACTATAACTTTTCTAGGACCCTAACACAGGTTATCTTGTGTTTAGATCTTAAAACATGCACATCATCTATCCTTAGGTGATTATCAAAACAAAAACCAAATTTTTCCGAAACGATTTTTGAAAAACAATCATCTGTTTTTGGATGATTTATTACAAGGTTTTGAACCCTCTATTGTAAGGTTTTGAACCCTCTGTTATATGGTTTTGAACCCTTTTGAGTTTTCAAAATCTCGTCAAAGTTTTGGGTCTTAAATAATGTGAACACGTGCAAACTGGAAGGGTGAATGCCTGTATTCTGGGTTTTCTGTCTAGGCAAGCACTTCGTATATATCTCATCAGACGCGAGACCAGTTGTGCTTACCTGGGAATTCTTGGGATGAGTGTTCACTTATAGGCGAGCATGTCTTCGCGATACATTATTTTTCACCCATTTACTTTGATTACTCACTGTGTGTCATTTGTTTGCTTGGTAATCCGGACAAATGACCACCATCTGTTCTTTTGTTAATTTTGTTTCATCTCATTCTCTTCATCCAAACATCTCACTCGTTTCTTTTCATGTTTTCCTCTTTTAGAATGCCTCCTCGACGCGAAAACCAGATAGCGACTGCCGAACTGGCAGAAATCATTGCGCAGCAGATAGCTGCTCAATTTCCAAATCTCTTTGCTCAATGGCACCAAGCCAACAACAACAACAATGCTCCATGCAAATACAAGGATTTTAACTCGGCTAAACCACTCAAGTTTAGTGGTTCTGAAGGAGCGACTGGGCTTCTTCAATGGTTCGAGAGCATTGAGAATACTTTTCGCCACGTGCAGTGTCCTGACAATCGCAAGGTCGAGTTTTCTTCGAGTCTGTTTCAGAAGAGGGCTCTCACATGGTGGAACGGGGTTATGAGAGACCGAGGTGCAGAAGTTGCTCTAGCACAGACATGGGCTAAACTTAGGGCCCTTATGATGAGGGAGTTCTGTCCTCGCCATGAACAGCGAGCGTTGGAGAAAGAGTTTGATGTTTTGAAGCAAGATAGTGGTGAGCATAGGGCGTATACTGACAGGTTTGAGGAGCTGAGTTTGCTATGCCCAACGATGGTCACCCCACTCGACAAGGGTATCGAAAGATACATCGATGGTCTGCCTGACTCAGTACAAGACATCATTACTGGTAGTAACCCTGCCACACTCCGTCAGGCTATCGAGTTAGCAGCAACATTGACTGAGTCGCAGATTCGGAAGAATAAGTTACACAGGAAGGGTGACAAGGGCAAGAAACAGTCGTCTGACAAGGAAGATAACAAGAAAGGTCAACACAAGAATGGAAAGGATTCTGGTTCATCGAAAAGGGCAAGGAAGCATAAGGCTTCCCAAAACTATGCTGTCACTGCCCAAGCTAACCAGGCAGCTCCCAACCAACCCGCACAGCCTCCAGCAAAGAAACCCTATTCAGGGAATGCACCTTTGTGCAATAGATGCAACAGTCACCATCAGCTGCAACATCCGTGCCGTTTCTGTAATAACTGTGGGAAGTCGGGTCATCTTGCCAATGTTTGTCGGTTTGCTCAGAATCAGGCAGTTCAGAACCCGGCTCAACAAGTTGCTCAGCCTCCTGCTCAGCAACAGGGTCAAGCTGCACGACCACACTACCCACCAGGTGCTTGTTATAACTGTGGGGATCTGACCCACTACCGTAATCAATGTCCAAGATTGGTGAATGCAAACCAGAATCAGGCTCAGGCTCGAGGGCGAGTCTTCAACATGAATGCCCAAGAGGCGCAGGCGGACGATAATGTGGTGAACGGTACGTTCTTTATTAATAATCAGCCTGCATCTGTTCTTTTTGATTCGGGTGCCGACAAGAGTTTTGTGTCATTGTCTTTTGAGCCAATGCTTCGCGTGTCTAGAACAAAACTAAGTAAACCTTTGACAGTAGAGGTTGCTAGTGGTGAACCCATTGTTCTTGATTCTGTTCTACGCAACTGCCAGTTGAACCTTAACGACCATCTTTTTCCTATCAACCTCACGCCTATGCAACTTGGAAGCTTCGACGTCATTGTGGGTATGGACTGGTTATCCAAGCATCACGCAGAAGTAGTTTGTTTCGAGAAGATCGTTCGTGTGCCGCTTTCGACATGCGAGATCCTACAGGTTCGTGGTGAGAAGCCTGCCGGTGGTCTCAAACTCATGTCTTGTTTTAAAGCTCGGAAATATCTGAGGAAGAACTATGTGGCCTTCTTAGCACGTGTTACAGCAGATAAAGGCAAGGGTAAGTCTATTTTAGATATTCCTGTCGTTCGGGATTATTCTGAAGTATTCCCTGAAGACTTACCTGGTCTACCTCCAGCACGCCAAGTCGAGTTCCGTATTGATCTCGTACCTGGTGCAAATCCCATTGCCAGAGCTCCATATCGTCTTGTACCGTCTGAGATGCAAGAGTTGTCTAAGCAGCTTCAGGAGCTCTCTGACAAAGGTTTTATACGTCCTAGCTTTTCACCTTGGGGTGCTCCCGTTCTTTTTATCAAGAAGAAGGATGGATCATTTAGGATGTGTATCGATTATCGTGAGCTTAACAAGCTTACCATCAAGAATCGATATCCCCTACCTCGCATCGATGATCTCTTTGATCAGTTACAGGGCGCTTCTTATTTTTCGAAGATTGATCTGCGTTCCGGGTATCATCAACTTCGTGTGCATGAAGAAGATATTCCCAAGACAGCTTTCCGCACTCGTTATGGGCATTATGAATTCACAGTCATGCCATTCGGTTTGACTAATGCTCCTGCTGTTTTCATGGACTTAATGAATAGGGTCTGCAAGCCTTATTTGGATCAGTTCGTCATTGTTTTTATTGACGACATCTTGATTTATTCTAAGACGCGAGCTGATCACGAGCAACATCTTCGTCTTACTCTGGAACTCCTAAAGAAAGAGCAACTTTTCGCCAAATTCTCCAAGTGCGAATTTTGGCCTAAAGAAGTTCAATTATTAGGACATATTATCAATGAACAAGGTATTCATGTAGATCCCTCCAAGATCAGTGCGATTAAGGATTGGGATACGCCTACTACTCCTACTGAAGTTCGTTCTTTTCTTGGTCTAGCGGGTTATTACCGCCGCTTCATTGAAAACTTCTCAAAGATTGCAGTTCCTCTAACTGCTCTAACTCAGAAGAACAAACCCTTTGATTGGGGATTCAAACAAGAGGAAGTTTTTCAAAACTTGAAGCAGAAGCTTTGCGATGCGCCTGTTCTATCATTGCCTGAGGGTGATGATGATTTTGTCGTGTATTGTGATGCATCGAAATTGGGCCTTGGCTGTGTTCTAATGCAAAGGAACAAAGTCATAGCATATGCATCGAGACAGTTGAAGATACATGAGAAGAACTACACCACTCATGATCTTGAGTTGGGTGCAGTTGTTTTTGCTCTAAAGATCTGGAGACACTATTTGTACGGTACAAAATGTGTGGTTTTCACTGACCCCAGAAGTCTTCAGCATATCTTCAACCAGAAAGAACTCAGCATGAGGCAACGACGTTGGGTCAAGCTTCTAAACGACTATGACTGCGAAATTCGCTACCATCCTGGTAAGGCGAATGTCGTAGCCGATGCATTGAGTCGTAAGGAACGTACTAGGCTTCATTGTGTTCGTGTTCAATCTGTTTTTCAAGCTCGATCCGATATCCAAGCCCGCATTTCTCAGGCTCAACAATCTTGTGTTTCACAAGGTTTAATGGATAAGGAATTTCCCTATCACATAACACCTGCTCTGGAACTGAAGGACAATGGATCATATTACTTCATGGACCGTTTGTGGGTCCCAAGCCAGGATGATCTCCGTGCCTTGCTTATGGAGGAAGCCCATAAATCTCGTTATTCTATTCATCCGGGCTCAGATAAGATGTATAAGGATCTTCGTATTCACTATTGGTGGCCTGGTATGAAGAAAGACATTGCCTTATATGTATCAAAATGCCTTACTTGTCTTAAGGTTAAGGCTGAACATCAGCGTCCTTCTGGTTTATTGGTACAACCAGAGATCCCAGTCTGGAAATGGGAAAACATTACTATGGATCTTGTTACCAAACTTCCACGCACAAAGAAAGGTCATGATGCCATCTGGGTAGTAGTTGATCGTCTTACTAAGTCAGCTCATTTCTTGCCAATCCATGAGGACTTTCCTGCTGACAGACTTGAAAAAATCTATGTGGATGAAATTGTAGCTCGACATGGTGTTCCTTTGAACATCATTTCTGACAGAGATGCTCGTTTCACTTCTCATTTTTGGAGAACCATGCAATCTGCTATGGGGACCCAACTTAATCTGAGCATAGCTTATCATCCGCAAACGGATGGTCAATCTGAAAGAACAATCCAGACTCTGGAGGATATGCTTAGAGCTTGTGTGATCGACTTTGGTGGTAGTTGGGATTCACATCTTCCGTTAATTGAATTCTCCTACAACAACAGTTATCACACCAGCATCAAAATGGCTCCTTTCGAGGCTCTCTATGGTCAAAAATGTCGTTCACCAGTCTGCTGGAATGAGATCGGCGAGGCTCAGCTTACTAGACCTGCCCTCATTTTAGAGACAACTGATAAGGTCAAGAAAGTTCGCGATAACCTTCAGACAGCTAGAAGCCGTCAAAAGATTTACCCGGATCCAAAACGCAAACCCTTGGAATTTCAAGTCGGTGATCGAGTATTACTTAAGGTCTCACCTTGGAAAGGTGTGATCAGATTTGGAAAGAAAGGAAAACTTGCACCTAGATACGTTGGACCATTCAAGATCGTCGAAAGAATCGGTAAGGTAGCCTACAGACTTGAGTTACCTCCTGAACTTGGAAATGTTCATCCAACTTCTCACGTGTCCAATCTCAAGAGGTGTTTAGCTGATGAGAACCTCCACATACCACTTGACGAAATTCGTGTTGACAAAACACTGAAATTTGTTGAGAAGCCAGTGGAAATCATGGAACGTGAAGTCAAGTGGCTTAAACGCAAGCGCATTCCTTTGGTCAAAGTTCGCTGGGAAGCTAAATGTGGACCCGAGTTTACTTGGGAACGCGAAGATCAAATGAAGGCGAAATATCCGCATCTTTCCCACGAGTTTCCTCTAAATAAATTTCGGGCCGAAATTTCCACAAGTAGGGGAGACTGTAACATCTGTGCTTGTAATCATTGTGAACAGTTCAATTATCAATAAAACAATGTTATTTGATCCCAATGTTTGTTTGGTTATGTTTTACATTTTTCGTGTTTTGACTTTTGTCCAATTTCAAACTCTATATCACTTTCTGGAGAGTTATACGCAAACTGGTGCGTAAACGTAATCAGTTTAATGCGACAAATACTCCGGAACATCAATATATACTTAACATACCTTAAATAACCTTTACATAACTTAGAAATAAGTTTTAAAGGCTTTGGTATGGCAAAAACAAGTTAATTCGGCTACAGGGACTAAATTTGACAAAACTGTGAAAGTATCACGATTCGTACTGAAACAGACATTCCGGAACATAACCATAAGTTAAACATACCATAAATATCCTTTACATAGCTTAGAAATAGGCTTTGAGGGGTTCGGTGTGCTAAAATAAACTTTTGGGTCATTCAGGGACTAAAAGTGTCAAAAAGTGCACAAGTTTGCACTTTTGCGCATAACTCACGTTCTGAATACATCCGGACATCCAAAAATTTATGTAAACACTAAAATATTTTATTTTAGTGTTAGGCATAAGAAAAATCCATTCGTCGCGTCATTTGGATCGTTTTTCGCGCTTGTGCGCATTCCGTCGTAATTAAGCGATCATCGCGATCGTACGACCAAATGAACCAACATCCGACATATTTTTGAGCATGTTTCATGTCCACAATGTTTAGGCATCATTTTAGGGCCTTAAAGTTGGCTTAACGGGCCTTAAACGTGTCGAAATGAGCCTTAAACACCAACAGGGACTGAAACTGTCATTTATCAAACTTATTTCTGATCAGACAAGGCCATGCGGCCCGCGTAAGGTTTGAGTGCATCTTTACGTGGCCCGTGTCAGGGTCCCAGATCAGATAAAATCGATTTGTCAGCAGATTACAGCTGTTTAACCCACAACCACAAACCCACACTTGCCCTTTCAGCTCATTAGGGGTCATTTTTAGGCACCACAACTTTCCAACAAGTGTACGCACGAGATTCGATCACATTTTCCAAGAAACGATCTTAACGGTTCGGGAAATACTATAAATACCCCACCCCCATTTACTTTAAACTCACTAGAATCTGATCTAAAAGACTCTAAGTTGGAACCATTGTTTCATACCTAAGTTATTTTGATCTAGATTAGCATACGGGGACTCTTCGTAAGTATTCCTTCGTTCTTTTATTGCTTTTCGAGTCCGAAAGTCAAACTTTGTTTGACTTTCTGCATTGACCAGTTTATGGTCAATGCGAAGTTCGTTTGAACTTCGCAACGTGATTGTAATCACGATGGTTATAGTCCCTTGGGACTATGCCTACTGATTACCACGTTGTCTAGGGTCGTAAGGGTAAGCGATCTAATAAATCGCTTATACCTTCGAACCCGACCCATTTGGTCGATCATTAGGATCCGACCAAGTACATTAGGTGACCATAGTATACAGGGAATAACCTTCCGAGGTTATACCTTATGGTTGCTTCGTTTAAGTAGTTGTATGATAGGTAGTTTATATGCCTTAGGTAAATTACCAAAATACCCTTTGATGCCAAAATTCATTTTAAACATATGTAACATAACTTTTGACATCTAAACTAATTTGACAACAATATTAGACATGTTAAGGCATATGTTACTTGTCATAGGACTAGTTAGGCGGTCCGAACGCGTTTCACGCGAACGACGCGTTAAAGTAGCATAAGCTACCTAAACGGGTCGTAATGGGTCGTAAACACTTAGGTTAGGTTTCATTTAGCATGTAGGCTTTGTTAAACCATATGACACGATTCTCCATACTCGTTTGGGTTACGAACCCTCATTCTATCTAAATCCTCCGATTTAGGTCCGGTTTATTAACATAGTTACCTATATTAGGTGCCGTTTGATTCCAAGATCTCTAGCATTGCTTGGTGGTCATCTTAGGACTTCTAAACAATCTCAAGTGAGTACATAGACCCCTCTTTTCTTGTTTTCCAACCTACTTGTTACTTTCGTGCTTTCCTGTTTTCACATCATATACTTATTATGTTCGATAGTACATTATAGTACATGATTTCATTACATTTCATGCTATGTATGCCCATTGTGTGCGTACTTAGTACATTGCCTTACATTACATGCTATGTATGCCCATTGTGTGCGTATTTAGTACATTGGTTTACATTACATTTTATGCTATGTGTGCCCATTGTGTGCATACTTAGTACATTGTTTTACATTACATTTTATGCTATGTGTGCCCATTGTGTGCATACTTAGTACATTGTTTTACATTACATTTCATGCTATGTATGTACATTGTGTGCATACTTAGTACATTACATTACATTACATTTCATGCTATGTATGCCCATTGTGTGCATACTTAGTACAGTTGTTTTCATCACATGCTTACATTTTGATATGACATTTGGGTTGTTTACAATGGAACAATACATTCATTAACATTAGCTACGCCGTTCGTTAGTAGGTAGTGGTACCATAGGAATTGACAACTCCCGTTCCTGAAATCCTGGGTTTGTTTGGATTGGAAGGAATGACCGAATTCGATATACATAACTTAGATAAACCTTTAATTTGTTTAAGGGTTTATCGCCACAGTCTCAAGGCTTGGATGTATGCATTTTCACAATACCGCATAGATGTTTGTATCAGTAAAGCATGCATTTGTTCCACAAAACATAACTTTGACTTAAACTATGTTTAATTCAATACCCTATTTTTGTGCATATTACCTATGGTTTGGTTGATATATTTCGCATGCCATACATGACATTTTTGGGATACACATTATATGATTTACATCAAACATAAACATGTTGACATTGATTACAAATTTGGTGATTTACATTAGACATGGACATTTTGATATGGTTTACACAATAACACATGACAAATTGATTTGTACATGAACAAGTTACATTGGTGGTTGTTTGGGTAAGTGATTTGAGTAACGAGGCGTGTGTAATATGATACAAACATGGTGGATACGCCGCTGGTACTTCCTATATATAAGTGTTTGTATAATATTACATATCGTAACGTTATTTAAATCATTTCAGTATAGACATATTACATTTTATACAAATAACATACTTTTCACAAGATATTGTTTTACAAAACAGTTTATTTTATACAACTCATTTTACATGGTTATTCATTTAACCTTACATTTAATTATACATAACAACTGATCTTATTGTTTTTCAAATGATTTACAAGACAAAGCAAATTACAAGGTTCATGACTAAACATTTTCTTAAACACAAGTCATGAATCCTATTTTTACAAAACCTATGTATCTCACAGGCATTTTTATGCTAACGTACCTATTTTCACATGTGTTTTCAGGAGCTTTTGCATAGGGTGTTGATCAGGACACTAGGGTGGACCTGTGCCTTAGAGACATAAAATGAAGATAGACTAGTTTAATTATGTTATGAACTCTTTGTTTCCTGTTTAAGACAATATAACACTCTTGTTTAATAAATAAAATATAACTTTGTATGCCATGGTTGTGAAACAATTAATTCTGTTACAACACTCCCCGACGTTTCCGCCACGTTTTGTATGTTCTACGTGGTCGGGGTGTGACAATCAGAAGATGACCGTCGACCTCTTTGGTGAAGAGAGTAGCATCCACTTTTCCTCGGATAAAGCTGTTGTCTAGTAGGTGTTGAGACAATGTCTCGTACCTAGCTCTCGGGGCTTGGTGTAAACCATACAGCGCTTTGTCTAGCAAGTATACCTTGTCTTTGTGAAGTGGATCGGTGAAGCCCGGTGGCTGACCGACATATACCTCCTCTTTTACCTTCCCGTAGAGAAAAGCCGATTTTACATCTAACTGATAAACTTTGAAATTTTACCATGATGCAAATGCTAGGAAGATTCCGATCGCTTCTAGTCGAGCTACAGGAGCATACACTTCAGTAAAATCTATACCCTCATGTTGACTAAAACCCTGGACTATGAGTCGAGCTTTGTTGCGAACCACAACTCCTCTATCGTCTCTCTTACACTTGAACACCCACTTGGTGTTTATCTTCCTTTGACCATCAGGCAAATCCACTAACTTCCACACTCCCAACTTTTCGAATTGGCTCAGTTCCTCCTGCATTGCATTAACCCAAGAATCTTCTGTAAGCGCCTCTTTGTAAGTCCTTGGTTCAACCTGCGAGATAAAACAACTCAATGAAAATTCAGTTTGCAAAGGAGCAACTTTTGTATAAAAACATGTAAGCCCTTTATCAAGCTGTCTTCGAGTGCGGACGCCTGTCTGCAATTCTCCAATGATCAATTCCTCTGGATGATATGAAAGAGTTCGTGGCATTACTTCGCCTGGAACATCTACATCGCCTTCCAGATTAGTAACATTCTGATTTGCATCTTGTTCACTGACTGGGTTTGTTTGACTTGAGATCTGAATTTGCTCCCCCTCAGAATCTGAATCACCACGATCAAAAACTGGCATGTTCTTTGATTCTTGATTATCATTCTGTGCCGACTCATTATCTTGAGCAACTTCATTTTGTTGGACATCATCATGTTCACCAGCATTGCTTGGACCTGCTTCATCATCATTTGAAACTCGTTAAGGTCTTCTTGAATACTCAGCTGGAAACCTTTCCTGCGATTCTTCATACTCTCTTAGAATATCCAACTCGTCAAAGAAATCTTCTTCTTCTTCATTTTCTTCTTCCATGTCAAACGAATCCCACAATTTTTCGTAATTAAAACGCCATGAGTCACCGGGATTTTGAGGCGGCATAGTATACCCCTGACACTCAACTTGTTGTGCTTCGATGATCTGCTTCATGCTTTGAACAAAGACTCATCTTTGTGGACTTGAGTAACCCACAAATATTCCTTCGATACTATTTGGACCAAACTTACCAAAAGGCTCTAGAACTGTACAAGGAGACCCAAACGGTTCTAAAAACTTCAGGTTCGGTTTGAGGTTATTGATCAACTCAAAGCATGTCATGTTGAATTTCTTTACAGTGAGAACCCGGTTGAGTGTATAGCATGCGGCGGAAACTGCTTCTGCCCAAAAATTTATCGGTAGCTTTGAATCAGCAAGCATCGTTCTAGCCATTTCGATTAGCGTCCTGTTTTTTGCGTTCTGCTACTCCATTCTGCTGCGGAGTGTACGGAGCACTAAATTCATGCAAAATACCTCTTTCATCACAATATTCTTCCATTTTGTTGTTCTTGAACTCAGTACCATTATCACTTCTGATTCTTCTGATACGCCTTTGGTACAAATTTTCAATCTTTCTGAACAACGCCATCAAACTGTCAAACGTTTCATCTTTCGATTTCAAGAATGATACCCATGAAAATCTGGAATAATCATCAGTAACCACAAGACAGTAGAGATCCCCTGTAATACTTTTGACGTTTACTGGACCAAACAGATCCATATGTAGTCTCTCTAACGGTCTGGAAACTGAATTGACTTGTTTTTTAGGGTGTGACTTTTTCTTCTGCTTGCCTTTGACGCAACTAATGCACTCCCCTTCCAGATGAAAACCTTTGATATTAACTCCAAGAACTAAATCATTGTGCACCAAGTGATTCAATTTTCTAAGATGTATATGCCCCATCTTCCGGTGCCACAACTTCGATTCTTTCTCTGTTGCTCTAGACACAAAACAATGAGCCTGACCCGTGGTTGTAGTAGCTACGCTCATGTCCAACACATACAGATCATTGACTCTTGGTGCCCGCATGATAATCCATTCTTCAGGGATAACAAAGCCTGGCTTCAAGATCAAACATTCTTTATCAGTGAAGTGAGTGGTATACATCCTGTCACAAATCTGTGAGATACTCAGCAGATTATTCTCCAGCTCAGCAATGTAGTTAACTCTCTCAAACGTAACAATCCCATTGGATAACGTTCCTTCACCGACAATTCTAGCACCTTGATTTCCTGCAAATCCCACGTAACCTCCATTGAAATTTCTAACATCATACAACAATGCAGTATCCCCTGTCATATGTCGAGACGCTCCGCTATCAATAATCCATCTTGAAATAGCTCTCAGAAGTTCCTGCACATATCACAAACAATTCAATAAAGATGCCGATTCCTGCTTCACAATTACCAACTAGGAAGCTCCGGCAAGTCCAGAATTTTTAATGAGATTTTGATGCTACCCAAGCCTCTTTCGACTCAGGTAACTGAACTTTAATGTGAGTTTTTGTAGTGTACAGTGGCGGAAAATTTTTATCATTCATTTTCAAGCTTTCATCTGATCCAACCTCAACCTTTTTGTATAAGAAAAACTCATCTATTTTAAGTTGACCGGTTGGTTGATTTTTCTTTTGAACATTCTTCTTCTCAGGTGGAGTAGAAGATTGTTTCTCCAACTTTTCATAATAATCCAAAGGAACATCCATCTTTACCGATGTGGTAGAAGATGATTGTTTTTCCGACACTGAAACCTTTGGTTTATCAACAACTTTTGGCTTCCATGTTTGTTGAGATGATGCAACCCGTTTAGAGAATTTGTCATTTTTAGTTACCACATTCTTAACAGGTTCAATTTTAACTTTTGTTTTCTCATTTTTCAAAATTTTCTCAACAACCATTGGAGCTTTTCCTTTTGAGTCAACCTTCTTCTGTCGATTCTCAACAACTTCAGTCTTAGGCTTGAAGTTGGTGCAATTTCTTGCAATGTGACCAACTTTGTTGCATCTAAAGCATGTACGAGTATCAACTACCCGACTTGTGCCTTCAGACTGAGGTTGTGAGGCCCTCTTCGCAAAAAATTCTTCATTTGATTTTGAAAAAAGATCATTTTCCTCATCAGAAAGTGAACTTGAACCGTTCACAAACACTTTCTTCGCAGCAAACCTTTTGTTTTGAAAACTCCTTTTCTGATAACTCTTACCACCCTGATATCCACCCGACCAATTGTTTCGATTATTGTTATAAAAACGTGGTGGAACTACAGGTTTCTTGTAGTAAGCTTTATCTTTCTCAAAATTCATTTGCCTTTTTGTTTGTTTTAAACTTTTTGCTTCAGACAAATCGATTTCAACCATTTTGAACACATTTGTCAATTTTGAAACATTTACATTGTCCATAGGAAACTCGGAATCCGAATACAACTTATCAGATCCAGCCATCTTGTACATCACAAGACCCGGTTCATCACCTAAGTTGTTTTTGGATTTTGGTTTCTGAATGTACTTGTCCAGAAAACATTTTTCATCCTCAGCTGAATCACTATCCAAAACACTTTCAGCCATGCCTTTAACAATCTCAGTTTGAACACTATCATCAGATGATGATGAAGAAAATGTCACATCAATTGAATCAGGAAGTTTCACTTCATTTTCTTCCTCAAGATTAACCAACCCTGATTGCTTTTTCGAATAATTGTCTAGAACTGGTGGTGGAACTTGATGAAACCCAACCCCAGTTCCATCACAGTATACATCTTCGCCTGCTTTGTCTTTCCCGATGGGTTTGGGAATAATGTGTTGCAAAACAAAGCTTGCAGAGCTGTAACTGTTCAATTTCAAATTGATACGCTCATTCTCAATCTTGGCTTCTTCAAACTGAAGTTTCAATTTGGCAATCTCATCCAATTGTTTGTTGATTAATTCTTCTTTGATTCTCAAAACACATTGCAATTGGCAATTTTCTTTGTATGTTTTACCATTTCTATCATCATTATCTTTAACCGTGCTTTTAAGCTTTTTAAATTTTTCAGTGATCTGACGATTTTCAAGAACTAACCTCTCATTTTCTTTCCTAACCTTTTCTTGATCAATTTTATCAGTTTGAATTTTGTTAGTTAATTCTTTTAATCGTTCAGTTGAAGCTTTCACCATTTTATCACGATCAAGGATTTGATCCTCAACACTTCTGACTTTAGCAGTCAGATCCTCAATCTTCTTACCTTTGAGATAAGTGTTTGTACTACAAACCTTGCATTCTTTGATGCAATTTTTGCAGTCAACATCACCACTGACCTTCTTACCTGACTCAGTCGTTGACGCGTTTGAACTGACTTGGCTTTTAGACTCAGAGACGGATTTAGAATCTACCTCTAGCGTCTTAGCTGCCAGCACCTTGTCAGCCATCTTTCCCATGTTTTCATCAATCAATTCCTGTGTCGTGTCAATGATCCTAGTATCAACCTTCTTTGACTTCGCTTTCTCTTCTTTCTCCTTCTTCTCTTTCTCTTCATCTTCTCCGCTTCCCCACCATTTCTTCTGCCAATAATCATCTTCAACTTTATACTCTTGGATTATGGTTTCCACATCAAGAGTGTTATGATAAACAACAATGTTTCCATAGGGGTCAAGATAACACTCCCTGTCTGGATCCCATCTCTTTGCTCTTTTTGCCTCAGAAAAAATACCAGATATTCTGATCAATTTGTTCGTGGCTAACAGCTTTCTGTGATTATACTTCTGTTCTTCAGTTCTGTTGTCTTTCCAAGGAATAGGTTCAGTTTTTGCCATGAAAGCATATCCAACCGCATCCTCCTCAGGTAACAACTTACTCCAGTCGTAACCTTCATCGTCATGAATCACCGCAAGACCTCTAGATTTTTCTTTGTTATCTTCAATCTGTTTCATTCTTGGCGGTTCCGATTTGTTCTGATGATATATTGCCTTCTTGTAGTAGTCTTCTCTAAACGGGTTTTCAGATTCATCAGCATACGCGTTTCTGCATTCACGCTTAAAGTGACCTTTCTATTTGCACTTGAAGCACGTCTCCTTAGACTTATCAAAGCCCAACTTGGTAGATGGTCCACCAATTGACTTCCTCCCGGTTATCTCCATGAAACGCTGTGCCCGACGAACTGCACTGGCCATACACCACCTTATGTCGATCAGTTCCATCTCCTCAGGATCAATCTGATCATAATCTTCTTTTGTCAGGTTGGTGTTGCCTATCTTCCCTGCTACAAGACTTTCATAAGATTCTAGCACAGATGCTAGGAAACCCATCTGTTGTTTGGCAGATTCCTCACTGAAGTTCTGAGCGTTCTTTAAATCTACAGCGATGTTGCATTGAAATAAGTTCTTTGCATCAGACTGGTTTGAATTTGATGAAGACCCACTGTGATATCCACTGCTTTGACTTTCTTTGCTCGTTGTGGAAACATTCTCAGCAGAAAATGCAGTCTTGGGAGATGTGTTCTTTGGCATCATGCTCTTTGGATAATACAAATCCAAGTTCTGCTGATAAGACGAATGATTGACTTTGTGTGTCTTCTTTAATTCCAACTCATGACTCTCTAATCTCTCAATCAACAAGTCTACTGTCAACGCTTCTGGTGGCTTGATAGTATTCTTTAGCATCAACGCATAATATTGCCAATCCATCTCATCTGGCAATGCATCAAACAATTTGTCGACTAGCTCTTCTCGAGAATAGGAAATTTCATGTCTCGCCAGTTCCAGTTTCAGATGCCCAAACCTCTCAATCATTTTACAAAGTGATTCATTCTTTAAACACCCAAACAAATCAAACTCTTTTCTAAGTAGTTTCTTTTTGTTTTTCACAATTTCTGTGCTTCCTATACATTTGTTTTTCAATTTGTTCCAGAGATATGTAGCACTAGAGTATTCGATCAAAGATATTATATCTTCTCTGACGGACTGAAACAGCAACGCAATACATTTTTGCTCAGCAACAAACGATTCTATTTCATCAGGTGTTGTTAAGGTTTCACCTTTTTTGCCTCCATCATTGTAACCATTTTTTAGACTCTTCCAGCTGGGAAAAGCAAAGGCCATTAACCAATCTTCAAACTTCTTGGCCCACCGACTATATTCTTCGATAGCCATCAACTTCGGGAGTTTGTTGTAGGTTCCGAAAGCACTTTCAACCTCTAATACATCCGATAGCTTTTTCTTTGTATTCGACGTGTTCTCATTGATGTTACTAGAAGATGTATCATTTCCACCGTTTCCAGCAAATGCAAATACATCATAAAACGGATTGAAATCATCCATCTTGTACGTACCTGAAAACAATCAGCAAAACACTTAGAAAATTTTCAAAATTTTGAAAAACAGCTAATTCAAGCGAATCAGCTTTCGAACGAAATCACCAGAAACACTATTCAAGCGAAATCAGATATAGTCTGATTTCGAGCGGAATCAGAATTGTCTCTCGAGCGAAATAAGAACTATTCGATTTCGAGCGAAATCAGAAAATAGTTTTCAAGCGGAATCTGATTTTATCTGATTACGAGCGAAATTAGAAAAATGTTTCGAGCGAAATCAACTTTTTAGGGCGAAATCAACGAAGAACTTTACGAGCGGAATCAGGTTATTATGTAATTTTTACCATTTTTAATCTGAGTTTCAACCTGATTCTTTCTAGGGTTTGTTAATACTATGTTTTACACAATATACTCGAAATTCAGGCCATTCCAACCGTTGGAACTAGTTCAAAACAGAAAAGTATAAGAAAAAGTGAGTAGAAATAAGAAAATCCGGTAGAATCAAGCTGCTATGATATGAACTCCTTGTCCTGAGCTCTGATACCACTTATTGGACTGTGTGCGTGACCCTAAATGTCAGTAAAACCAGTTCATCTTTGAATACAACGGCGGAATCAGAGTATACAAAGTTACAACAGCTCGGATCCTTTTAACTTCTTTCTATTGCTTCTTTTCAAGTCTTTACAAGTGTTTCTGAATGAATTTTGACAGAAGTTCGACACCTACACCAAGACCTGTTTCCGCTCAAAACGTTACGAATGAGATCAGCTAACCCCTATTTATAACCGGCCTGATTCCGCTCCAAATCACATGCATTACGAGCGGAACCCCTAACATGATCTTGAGCGGAATCACAAAGATCATTTAGGAGCGGAATTACCAAGTTATGTTGGAGCGGAATTACATGCTATCCTGATTTCGCTTCTAATGACACAAGTGACATTTAGAGAGAAATTACATGTTTAAACCTCTAAACTTGATTTCCAACTCTGAACAACCTATCTAGACCAAAGACTCACTAAAGACATAGTCATCAGACATTCAGTGCACCAACAGAAATCAACCATGATTTCAGCCTAGATCTCCACCAGGCAGATACGAGAGACCTAGAAGCAATTCACCAAGAATGAACAATAATAATTCAAATAATTTCAGAAGTCAAGGTCAATATCAAAATCGATACCAAAATAATGGTGGTCGAACTTTTTATAACAATGGCTTTAGAAATTATGATAATCAAGCTTCTTGGAATCAAAATTCAAGATATCAAAATCAAAATTTTCAAAGGTCAAATAGTCCAAACACATATAGGAACCCTCAGGACCAAAGACCTAGTGGAAATCAAAATCAAATTCTATTAACAGGTTTGAGATCCAAGACTCCAGTTAGGAGTAATGGATATTAGATGGATGTTCCAGTAGTTGGTGAATTTGGACGACCCAAGACCATTAAGGCTTGGGTCCCCCAATCTAACTAATTTCTTGGTTGATGTGTGCAGGAGCTGCTAAGGAGGATTATCAACTTATGGTATGTTGATAGTGGCTGCTCCAGGCACATGACGGGGGATGCAAGATTGTTAACTGAGTTTGAAGATTATGATGGTGGAAAGGTGAATTTTGCGGGTGCTAAAGGTGGTAGAATTACAGGACGAGGAAAAGTGACCAATGGGAAGATCACACTGGATAAAGTGAACTATGTTGAGCAGCTTAAACACAATCTGATGAGCGTGTCACAAGTCTGCGACAAGGGTCACTCGGTCCATTTTACGAAGAATGAAGCATTAGTGTTGAAACCAGGTTTGGAGATTCCGGACGATTGGATAGTGATGCGAGCACCAAGGAGAAATGACACTTATGTGATGGACATGGGTGCTAAGGATCCAACTGCTGTGGTAGTGTGTTTACTATCAAAAGCATCTGAAGCTGAATCGATGTTGTGGCACAGACGCATGGCCCATATTCACTATCGAAAAATGAATTACCTTGTTAAAAATGAGCTAGTGAAAGGGGTTCCAATGCAGAGGTTTCAAGTGGAAGATAAACGTCTTCCATGTCAAAAGGGAAAACAACACAAGAAACCTCATACGTCTAAAACATTAAATTCCATAGATGCCCCTTATGAATTACTTCACATGGATTTATTCGGTCCAGTGAACGTAAGGAGCATAGGTGGAAAGTACTATTGTTTAGTTGTCACTGATGATTACTCACGTTATTCATGGGTTTTCTTTTTAGGTACAAAAGATGAGACGGCGGAGATGCTGATAGATCTTTTTACGAAATTGGAAAACGTTCATGATGCTAGGATCAAGAGGATAAGGATTGAGAATGGCACGGAGTTCAAGAATCGAATTCTGGATCTCTACTATCTTCGAAAGGGAATTGAACATCAATATTGTCACACCCCCAAAATCCACCTGCGGAGTATCACCGCTTGGAGGCGTGACTAACCAGGATCAAGCCACCAATCATATTGAACAAGCAAGTAAGTAATTATAAAAGTCCAACCAATACAATTGGTGTCCAAAAAAACATAGTTTAAGTTGCAAGCGGAAGCATAATGTTCAAAAACCAAAACATAAGTTTAAACGTTTCAATGTTTAACATGGCACACAGCTGTCCATGTCCCACAACGACTCTTCCCCATGCAAGCTCCAGCTAAGTACCAATTGACCTGCAAAGCATGTAGTAACGAGTCAACAATAATGTTGAGCGAGTTCACAGTTGGGTGTTTGTTTTAAGTTGTTTCAAAAGCAGTTTCCTTTAACTGGCATCCCTGCCATGGGGGTTACCCCATAGTTGAAAACGTGTTTAGTTTATTCCCGTTTACTCTGGCAATCTAGCCGTGGGGGCTACCCCATGTTTAGTTAACTGGCTCCTCGGCCGTGGGGGCTACCACATGTATATACTACTAGACTTGTTACCATATAGACTGCTGACTGTAGTCATGTTTATGTGCCCTGAACTGTCAATGTCTATCATCATTGAGGTGCCCAGATCCATTAGTTCACACCCGTCCTCTGCGGTACGGTGTGAGGCTTGTCAGACCTAAATAGCGATATCTAACTAATGACCCGCTCGCCATTGGCCCGACGATTAAGTCGATATAAAAAGGAGGGACTTCGTGATAGAGTTTTGGTCTAGTGAAAACTGTCCAAGAGGACGAGGAATTACATTCCTGAACCCGTACTGTCCTACCCAAGAAGGACGAGGAATCCATGTTCCTTAACCCCATTCCCAACCCCTGGGAATCCCATGCTTTGTAGAAAGTGTGAACTCACCTTAGGTTAGCTCGGCAGATAAACGAAAGGTCAATCGAGCTGCTAGAGGTCAACCACGTCCTAGCATGGTTACCATACAAGTCAGGTCTAGGTTCAAGAAGTGCACGTATGTTCACACATAAGCTAACAGGTTACGAACACGTATTGATCATGGCAAACACATAATACATGTTAACACATTAATAGTAGCATTCAAGTACCAAACACATCCAACTTGTGCGACCCGAAAGATGAAGCCCAACAAATAGGCGGCCCATCCCATTGTGCGATCAGCACAACTTGTGCGATCCACAATGGGTTGTGCATCAGCCTTAATCCGGCCCAATTAACATAAACAGTCCAAGACTTGTGCAGCCCAACAATTAAGCAGATAGTTTAATAATCTTGTGCGGTCCAGTTCATCTTGTGCGACTCGGACTTTGGGCTTTGAGGCCCAGCAATACTATACCCTGATCTTGTGTGGTCCGGATCTCTTGTGTGATCCGGACGACTTGTGCGTTTGACACTTGTGCGATCAGTCGCCTTGTGCGATTGAGCTCTTGTGTGATTCAAAAGCATGTGTGATGGCACTTGTGCGACTAATCTTGTACGATCGGTTGTGAATTTCCTTCAATCATGCATCCAATTATATTGTTTCCATTTATGAACTTTATCAATCAACAACTAACAGTTTTCATACCAAACAATAATCGATCAAACAATTGTTTTTATCAATTAATTCATATGAACCCTAAACGCAATCAAACATGAACAATAACCATAACACTTAAACATATTAACCTGATTCATATTCTTGATCACTAACATACATCCTATTATGACAACATCATAAATCGTCCTAAAGTAAACATATCCCAGCCGATTAACAAGCATTCGGTTTTCATTCATTATCAACAAATCCAATTCATACTAACATAACCAAACCATTCGGATCTAAACACATATGTGGCCGATTATACTTCATTCATGATCAATCATATATCATTCATAAATCATCACATGGAACCTGTATATCACAACATCACATAACACACAATCAATAGTTAAACACTAATCGGTTAGGAGGTAACACAAAGGTGATCCGATCAAGAAGGCTTCACGAGATGAGACTTCGGCTATGGGAATTGCCATCAAACAAGAGAGAGAGAAGAGTAGAGAACTAGGGTTTTTGTGTGTGTGTTGTGTTTTGCAAGTTGTGAGAAACAAAACCCCAAAGATGGGTGCTTGTGAGCGTATAAAAGGGAGTGGGCCGAACCCTTTACATGGGCTGCCCATTCGGTTCGAGTACAATAAGTTTAGCCCGAATGGGCTTGTGCGATTGGGTTATTGTTGTGCAATCCGTGTCATATATATATATATATACATACAAAGATCCACATAATATAAATATAAAATATCACAAACATTCATTAAATCAACGTATCAGATAATCACACAAAGTTTATATACATTACATTAAGCACAAAGATAGGTTCTGAAATACGAGTTGTCACATTATCCCCAAGTTGAAAGAAATTTCGTCCTGAAATTTGGTACGTACTCACTGAGGAAGCTAGTTAAGTTGCGTGGTTTTCCTGGTTTTCCTGGGGTGTCACATCCCCCCCCCCCCCCCCCGTTGATCTAGAATTTCGTCCTGAAATTCCGTGGTAGCTTCAGCCTCAGTAGTGGTTGTACTGTTTGCGAACAGTTGGGGATACTTTTGTTTCATCTGATCTTCGCGTTCCCAGGTGAACTCTGGGCCATGACGTGAGTTCCAACGAACTCGAATGAGAGGGATTCTAGTGCGCTTGAGGACCTTAACATCCCGGTCCGTGATTTCAACTGGTTCCTCGACGAATCGCAACTGCTCGTCGATAGTGAGCTCCTTCAAAGGAACTATGAGGGTCTCATCTGACAGACACTTCTTCAGATTCGACACGTGGAAAACGTTGTGAACTGCACTAAGTTCTGTGGGTAGGTTCAGTTTGTAGGCCACCTTGCCTATTTTCTCTATGATGTCGAATGGTCCAACGTATCGTGGGTTAAGTTTGCCTCGTTTACCAAAACGAACCACACCCTTTTCAGGGTGAGACTTTGAGTAGCACTCGATCCCCAACCTGGAACTCGAGTGGTTTCCTACCCTTATCAGCGTATGCTTTCTGACGGTCACGAGCTGCCGCCATTCGTTGTCGTATTTGAGCAATCCTTTCTTTTGTATCTACCACAAGTTCTGGGCCAGTGATCTGACTATCCCCCACCTCTGCCCAACAAAGAGGTGATCGGCATTTACTCCCGTACAATGCCTCAAACGGAGCAGCTTTAATGCTGGTGTGGTAGCTGTTATTGTACGAAAATTCCACAAGTGGTAGATGCTTTTCCCAGCCATTGCCAAAGTCAATTACACATGTCCGAAGTATGTCTTCAAGTGTCTGGATGGTGCATTCAGACTGCCCATCCGTTTGCGGGTGATAAGCTGTGCTCATATCTAAATGTGAGCCAATGGACTTGTGCATTGCTTGCCACGGTTCAGAAGTAAAGTGTGCATCACGATCAGAGATAATAGAGGTGGGCACCCCGTGCCTCGAAACCACTTCCTTCAAGTAAACGTCTGCTAAAGTAGAGAACTTGTCTATTTCTTTGATAGCCAAGAAGTGTGCAGACTTTGTGAGTCGATCCACGATCACCCAAATAGTATCATTACCACGTTGAGATCTAGGCAGGCCAGTAACAAAATCCATGGAAATTTGCTCCCATTTCCATTGTGGTATCTCTGGTTGTTGGAGTAGGCCTGATGGTTTCTGGTACTCGACTTTGACTCTCGCATAAGTCAAACATTTACTAACGTATGTTGCTATGTGGGCCTTCATGCTAGGCCACCAATACGTAGTCTTTAAGTCGTGGTACATCTTATCCGAACCAGGATGTACTCAGTAACGAGACTTGTGTGCCTCATCCATCACAAGCTCTCATAGGTTACCATAGTTTGGGACCCAGATGCATCCTGTTACGTAGTATGCGCCGTCTTCCCTTTGTTCTAACCGTTGCCTTGAGCCGCGTAGGGCTTCAGCCCTGACGTTTTCTGGTTTCAAAGCTTCTACCTGAGCTTCTCGTATCTGTGCAGGAAGACTAGACTGAATAGTGAGTTGTAAAGCTCGTACGCGCTTAGGCGTAGCGTCCTTTCGACTGAGGGCGTCAGCCACAACATTGGCTTTGCCTGGGTGGTACCTGATCGAGCATTCGTAATCATTCAGTAGCTCTACCCATCGACGTTGTCGCATGTTCAACTCCTTCTGTTTGAAGATATGCTCGAGGCTCCTGTAATCGGTGTAAATGGCGCACTTGGTACCGTATAGGTAATGTCTCCATATCTTAAGTGCAAAAACAACAGCTCCCAGCTCTAAATCGTGTGTAGTGTAGTTCTTTTCGTGAACTTTACGTTGGCGTGAGGCGTAGGCTATAACTTTATCCCGTTGCATCAATACACAACCAAGACCCTGAATTGATGCATCGTAGTAAACCACAAAGTCATCTGTGCCTTCAGGCAATGAGAGGATAGGTACGCTACAAAGTCTATCCTTCAAGTGCTGAAATGCTGATTCCTGAGCATTTCCCCATCGATAAACAACGCCTTTCTGCGTTAGTGAGGTGAGAGGTTGTGCAATCTTGGAGAAATCCTTGATAAACCTTCTGTAATAACCTGCCAAGCCCAAGAATTGGCGAATTTCCGTTGGTGTCCGAGGTGCATGCCAGTTCTTAATCGAGTCTACCTTGGATGGATCAACGTCAATCCCATCCTTGTTTACTACGTGGCCTAGGAAATGGACTTCACGAAGCCAGAAGTCGCATTTCGAGAACTTTGCATACAGTTGTTCAGTTCGAAGAAGTTCCAAAATAAGTCGTAGATGCTGCTCGTGTTCCTCCTGACTCTTAGAGTTGATCAGGATGTCGTCGATGAATACAATCACGAACTTATCCAAGTAAGGCTTGCACACTCTGTTCATAAGATCCATGAAAACCGTAGGTGCGTTGGTCAGCCCAAAAGGCATGACCAAAAACTCGTAGTGTCCATAACGAGTTCTAAAGGCTGTTTTGGAGACGTCCTCTTCTCGGACTCTCAGCTGGTGATATCCCGATCTCAAATCAATCTTCGAGTAGTAGCTCGACCCTTGCAGCTGATCGAACAAGTCGTCAATACGTGGAAGAGGATAACGATTCTTCACGGTCACCTTGTTGAGTTCACGGTAGTAGATACACATACGGAAGGTACCGTCCTTCTTCTTCACAAACAAGACTGGAGCTCCCCATGGCGAAGAGCTAGGACGAATAAAACCCTTATCCAAGAGTTCTTGTAGTTGCGTAGAGAGTTCTTCCAACTCTGATAGAGCTAGGCGATAAGGTGCACGAGCTATAGGTGCGGCTCCAGGAGCTAGCTCGATTTGAAACTCGACCTGGCGATGAGGTGGAAGGCCATGTAATTCCTCAGGAAATACCTCAGGATAGTCACGTACAATCGGAAAATCTTCTATCTTCTTCTCTTTCTTCGAGGTGTCAGTAACAAGAGCGAAAATAGCAGTGTGGCCCTTACGCAAACACTTCTGGGCCTTAAGGAAAGAGATGATGCTCTCAACAGCACCCCTCTTATCGCCACGAATCATGAGTGGTTCACCATCTGAACGAGGAATACGGACAATCTTCTCATTACAAAGAATCTCTGCTCGGTGTTGGGATAACCAATCCATCCCAATGACAACATCAAAACTACCCAGAACGATAGGAATGAGGTGGATAGAGAAGGCGTGGCCAGCAAGAACAAGACTACAACCCTTGATACGTGTGTGACCTCTAAACTTTTACCATTAGCTAACTCTACAGTGTGCTTGGTGTTCAAAAGTGTTGGGGTACGCTTAAGCATTTGACTAACTTTTAAGGACACGTAGCTAGTATCAGCACCCGAATCAAATAATACAGTAACATAAAAGTCGTCCAGTAGGAACTTACCCGTCACGACATTGGGATCATTCCTCGCTTCACCCTGGCCAATAACGAATACACGACCCCTTGCACCATTGCCGTTGTTACCCCCGTTGTTTCCATTCCCCTGGTTGTTGTTGTTGTTGTTGTTCTGGTTCCGGTTCAGTTGGGGACAATCTCGCTTGAAGTGGCCCTCAGCTCCACACTGAAAGCACCCTTTATTGATACCCTGCTGCTGCTGCTGCTGGCGTTGATTCTGTGATGCTTGTTGTTGCTGACGATTCTGGTTTGCGGGGTATAAACTTCTATAATCCTTTGCGGCATGGCCTGGCTTGTTGCACCGATGACAGTTACTCCTGGTGCATGGCCCGCTGTGGTGTAGGTTACAGCGATTGCATTTGGGGTGATTCCCCTTGTACCCACCATGACTTTGACTACCAGATGATTGCTGACTAGGGCTCTTGTAGTCGTCAGTCCTTCTCTGCTGAGACTGAGATTGAACAGAAGTCGAACCCTTGCTTGAAGCTCCATCCCATTTCCGTTTGTTGTCACTAGGAGCATCTAAAGTAGCTGTAGCACTAATACGCTTTAGTAACCGGTTCTGCTCCACCTCCTGATCAGTGAGACGGTGAGCCAACTGAACAACCTGCTGGATGGTGGCGAGGTTAGCTGAAGTTACATGACTTTGAATATCTGGCACTAAGCCCTTAAGGTATAGTTCGATGCGTTTGATGGGAGGATCCACCATAGTAGGACACAGAATAGCAAGCTCATTCGATCTTTTCGTGTATGCTTCAATCTCTGACCCCGTCATCTTGAGGTTGAAGAACTCTACCTCCAGTTTGTGAATATCATCACGATTGCAGTACTCTTCCTTGATCATCTCCTTAAAATTGTTCCATGGGGTGGCATTAGCAGCAACCAACCCCAACATTTGGACTTGAGCGTTCCACCACATGAGCGGTAAACCCTTGAGAGTACCAATAGCATACTTTACCCTGCGAGCCTCAGGGCATTCACACATTTCGAAGACTGACTCGAGCTTCTCGAACCAGTGGAGGAGACCTACGGCTCCTTCAGTACCGCTGAAAGTAGTGGGTCGGCAGTCCATAAAAGTTTTGAAGGTGCACACAGGTGGTTGAGCATGTTGACCTGTCGTGGGTGTAAGAAAGGACAAAGTTTAACACAAAGGTTGGTTCACGAGAGTAGGACCTAAAGATCCTAGAATGAGTTTAAACTGCAGGGTATACCTCCTGCTTGTGCGGCTGAAAGTGCCGCAACAACTTGTTGGTTAATCAGAGCTGTCAACTAGGCTTGAGTCATATTAACGCATCCAGACATGATCTTCATATCAAGGGAAACAGGAGTGAGAGGGGTTCGTGAAAGTGCGATGACAGAAGAAAGTAAACACACACGTGTTTTCAAACTATCGTTGCTACGCTTATCTAAGCATACCATAAGCAAAGTTCTATGTAATCTAGCAAGTAGGCAATAAAACATAAACCATATCACCTAGAATGTCGAGTCTTGCACGTGGAGCGAAGCGTCGTTGTGGATCATAGAGCACTGTACAGGTTACAGTCTAGTTTTAACAAAAACGTTTTCCCTTATTAAAACCAAGTTCTCTATAACCAATGGCTCTGATACCAATCTGTCACACCCCCAAAATCCACCTGCGGAGTATCACAGCTTGAAGACGTGACTGACCAGGATCAAGCCACCAATCATATTGAACAAGCAAGTAAGTAATTATAAAAGTCCAACCAATACAATTGGTGTCCAAACAAACATAGTTTAAGTTGCAAGCGGAAGCATAATGTTCAAAAACCAAAACATAAGGTTAAACGTTTCAATGTTTAACATGGCACACAGCTGTCCATGTCCCACAACGACTCTTCCCCTTGCAAGCTCCAGCTAAGTACCTATTGACTTGCAAAGCATGTAGTAACGAGTCAACAATAATGTTGAGCGAGTTCACAGTTGGGTGTTTGTTTTAAGTTGTTTCAAAAGCAGTTTCCTTTAACTGGCATCCCTGCCGTGGGGGTTACCCCATAGTTGAAAATGTGTTTAGTTTATTCCTGTTTACTCTGGCAATCCAGCCGTGGGGGCTACCCCATGTTTAGTTATCTGGCTCCTCGGCCGTGGGGGGCTACCCCATGTATATACTACTAGACTCGTTACCATATCGACTGCTGACTATAGTCATGTTTATGTGCCCTGAACTGTCAATGTCTATCATCATTGACGTGCCCAGATCCATTAGTTCACGCCCGTCCTCTGCGGTACGGTGTGAGGCTTGTCAGACCTAAATAGCGCTATCTAACTAATGACCCGCTCGCCATTGGCCCGGCGATTAAGTCGATATAAAAAGGAGGGACTTCGTGATAGAGTTTTGGTCTAGTGAAAACTGTCCAAGAGGACGAAGAATTACATTCCTGAACCCGTACTGTCATACCCAAGAAGGACGAGGAATCCATGTTCCTTAACCCCATTCCCAACCCCTAGGAATCCCATGCTTTGTAGAAAGTGTGAACTCACCTTAGGTTAGCTCGGTAGATAAACGAAAGGTCAATCGAGCTGCTAGAGGTCAACCACATCCTAGCATGGTTACCATACAAGTCAGGTTTAGGTTCAAGAAGTGCACGTATGTTTACACATAAGCTAACAGGTTACGAACATGTATTGATCATGGCAAACACATAATACATGTTAAGACATTAACAGTAGCATTCAAGTACCAAACACATCCAAATTGTGCGACCCGAAAGATGAAGCCCAACAAATAGGCGGCCCATCCCATTGTGCGATCAGCACAACTTGTGCGATCCACAATGGGTTGTGCGATCAGCCTTAATCCGGCCCAATTAACATAAACAATCCAAGACTTGTGCAGCCCAACAATTAAGCAGATAGTTTAATAATCTTGTACGGTCCAGTTCATCTTGTGCAACTCGGACTTTGGGCTTTGAGGCCCAGCAATACTATACCCTGATCTTGTGCAGTCCGGATCTCTTGTGCGATCCGGACGACTTGTGCGTTTGACACTTGTGCGATCAGTCGCCTTGTGCGATTGAGCTGTTGTGTGATTCAAAAGCTTGTGTGATGGCACTTGTGCGACTGATCTTGTACGATCGGTTGTGAATTTCCTTAAATCATGCATCCAATTATATTGTTTCCATTTATGAACTTTATCAATCAACAACTAACAATTTTCATACCAAACAATAATCGATCAAACAATTGTTTTTATCAATTAATTCATATGAACCCTAAACGCAATCAAACATGAACAATAACCATAACACTTAAACATATTAACCTGATTCGTATTCTTGATCACTAACATACATCCTATTATGACAACACCATAAATCGTCCTAAAGTAAACATATCCCAGCCGATTAACAAGCATTCGGTTTTCATTCATCATCAACAAATCCAATTCATACTAACATAACCAAACCATTCGGATCTAAACACATATGTGGCCGATTATACTTCATTCATGATCAATCATATATCATTCATAAATCATCACATGGAACATGTATATCACAACATCACATTACACACAATCAATAGTTAAACACTAACCGGTTAGGAGGTAACACAAAGGTGATCCGATCAAGAAGGCTTCATGAGATAAGACTTCGACTATGGGAATTGCCGTCAAACAAGAGAGAGAAGAGTAGAGAACTAGGGTTTTTGTGTCTGTGTTGTGTTTTGCAAGTTGTGAGAAACAAAACCCCAAAGATGGGTGCTTGTGAGCGTATAAAAGGGAGTGGGCCGAACCCTTTACATGGGCTGCCCATTCGGTTCGAGTACAATAAGTTTAGCCCGAATGGGCTTGTGCGATTGGGTTATTGTTGTGCAATCAGTGTCATATATATATATATATACATACAAAGATCCACATAGTATAAACATAAAATCTCACAAACATTCATTAAATCAACGTATCAGATAATCACACAAAGTTCATATACCTAACATTAAGCACAAAGATAGGTTCTGAAATACGAGTTGTCACAAATATTATGCTCCTTATACACCTCAACAAAATGGAGTTGCTGAGGGGAAAAACAGGACGTTGATTGAAGCCGCTAGGACAATGCTTTCAGATTCAAAGCTACCAGTTCTTTTCTGGGGAGAAGCTGTGAATACAGCTTGCTACGTCCTAAACAAAGTTTTTACTGCTAAACGTTTTAATAAAACTTGTCATGAATTAATGTTTAACAAGAAACCAAACGTGGAAGGCTTTGAACCATTTGGATTACCCTGCACCATTGTGCGAAATAAAGATAAACAAAAATTCGGTGAGGTGGCTGACGATGGCTACTTTCTAGGTTATGTGCCTGGCACACCGAATAAAAGGGTTTTAATCTAAAAACTGGTAAAATTGAGGTTGTTTACAATGTTGAAATTACTACATACAAACCTCAACAATCAACGAGTGGTCCTGCTATATTATATGATTATGAAAGCACTTTTAAATCATTTAATATTCCTGAGTTTCCAAATGCAGATGATTCTCAGTTGATCCAAGCAGTGATTGGTGGAGACGATGAAGGCGAGTTCATGCCTAGATCGAATGTTGATATGACAGATGCTCCAGAAACTTCCTAAGGTGCTGCTAATACTAATTCAAGCGATATTGACACTGAACCCATTGAGGGGGAGGATTTCATTAATCCGTTTGCAAATCAGAACATTCAGGGGGAGGTTGGATCAAACCTGGGTGACAATTTAGAAGTGGATACTGTTGCTACTACATGAGCAAATAGGGATCATCCAGTTGACATGATACTTGGGGATCCTAATGCAGGTGTTCAGACGAGAAGAAGCATAGCAGCGAATTCTGGTTTATTTGTGTCGATTGAGAAGACTGGGATTGTGAATGAGTGCTTGTATAGCTGTTTTATTTCTCATGAGGAGCCGAAGAACATTCATATGGCTCTTAAAGACAATTCATGGGTTGAAGCTATGCAAGAGGAATTGGCCCAGTTTGCGAAGTGGAAGGTTTGGGAGTTAGTTGACCTTCCTAAAGGTGAAAGAGAGATAGGCACTAAGTGGGTATTTAGGTGCAAGAAGGATGAAAGAGGAATAGTCACGCGAAACAAGGCTCGATTGGTTGTCAAATGTTTCAATCAGCAAGAAGGGATTGATTACAATGAAGTGTTTGCACCAGTGGCAAGGTTGGAGGCAATTCGTTTGTTTCTAGCTTTCGCAACATTCAAGGGCTTCAAAGTTTACCAACTAGACTTGAAGAGTGCGTTTCTTTACGAGAAAGTCGAAGAAGTGGTGTATGTCTCACAACCAGATGGGTTCGTTGATCCAGATTATCCAGATCGGGTGTATAAACTTGATAAGGCTTTATATGGGTTACATCAAGCTCCGAGGGCGTGGTACGAGACACTGTCTACACATCTGATCAAGAATGGTTTTGAAAGAAGTCAGATTGACAGTACACTTTTCATCAAGAGGAAGAAGAAAGATTTTCTGCTAGTACAGGTGTACGTGGATGACATCATCTTTGGGTCATCAGATGAGAGCATGTGTAAAGAGTTCGAGCAGGTAATGAAGAGCAAGTTCGAAATGAGCGCTATGGGTGAGCTGTCTTACTTTCTGGGATTACAAGTTGAACAGAAGGAGGATGGGATGTTTATTCATCAAACAAAGTATGTGTATGACATTTTGAGTCGATTCAAAATGAATGATTGCTCTACTTTCAACACACCCATTTGTGAAAATCACAATCTTGGCCTAGATCATGAAAGTACTGAAGATGTTGATCCTACTCAATACAGGGCGATGATTGGTTCTCTGATGTACTTGACTGCTTCAAGACCTGACATCATGTTTGCCGTATGCTTGTGTGCTAGATATCAGGCTAATCCAAAAGAGTCACACATGAAAGCAGTGAAGCATATTCTTCGTTACTTGAAGGGGAAACCTAAACTTGGGTTGTGGTATCCAGCTGACAGTGATATGAATTTTGTTGCTTACACTGACTCTGACTTTGGGGGATACAAGTCGAACAGAAAGTCTACAACAGGTGGTTGTCAGTTCTTAGGAGGTAGGATTGTGTCTTGGCAATGCAAGAAGCAATCTTGTGTGTCTACCTCTACTTGTGAAGCTGAATATATTGCTGCGGGTAGCTGCTGTTCTCAGGTCTCTGGATTCAACAGCTAATGCGCGATTACGGTTTGGATTTCACTCGTACTCCTATTATGATAGACAATAATGCCACAATTTCTATAACAAATAATCCCGTGAAACACAGTCGCACAAAACATATTGACATACGTCATCATTTTATACGGGATTGTGCTGAAAAGAGACTAATTGAATTACATCGAGTCGACACACTAGATAACCTGGCAGATCTTTATACTAAAGCATTTGACAGGGCTCACTTTGAACATTTAGTCGAACTCAACGGGATGAGGAATCCTGAATAACTGGGTTTTCATAAGAATTTTGGATTTCACTCGTACTCCTATTATGATAGACACTAATGCCACAATTTCTATAACAAATAATCCTGTGAAACACAGTCGCACAAAACATATTGACATACGTCATCATTTTATACGGGATTGTGCTGAAAAGAGACTAATTGAATTACATCGAGTCGACACACTAGATAACCTAGCAGATCTTTATACTAAAGCATTTGACAGGGCTCGCTTTGAACATTTAGTCGAACTCAACGGGATGAGGAATCCTGAATAACTGGTTTTTCATAAGAATTTTGTCAATAGTTTACTGCTTTCTTAAAAAATCAAAAATACAAAAACATTGAAAAATTAAAAACATAAAAAAATAGAAAATCAAAAATGAGTTATCACTGTGTGAAAAAGAAGAAATGATAGTACATCAGCATGTTAGACTGTCACACTGAAAATGAAATTAAAATGCTTAAGTGTGATAGCAGCTTCATCATATGATGTACCAGTAGGCAAAAAGCATGAAATAATCAACATACCAATGTGATATAAACTTAAATGAACTGTGTATGAGTGGGGAACGCATCAGTGGTGTATGGTTTAATGACCTTAAATCTTGCGTTGATAAATTGCCAAAATCCGAAGTTTTGGGTCTTTATACTGATTTTTCATCTGGGGATATCAGGGGTGTCCTTCTGCTGCATCCAGATACATGCTGACCTAGACACACCCAGGATATCTTAAAAGAGCTAAAAATGCCAAAACCCTTAAATGAAGAAGCTCTCATAGAGAGTCATTTAAAATGTGCAAAATGCATAAATCGTACCAAAAAATGGTATTTGTCTTAGCCCTCGTTAGATATTTTGGGCTCTCTGCTGTACGGAGATACTGACCTGTTCACCAATTATCTAAACGTTGAAAAACAAAACGGGTGAATTCAGTATACTCACCTACTACGATGAATCTTTGTGCATACCTTGATCGCGGGGGTATATCCTGAAGTGGGACACACTAGTATATTAGTAATAAAATTACCTTAACGTATCATACGGTAATGGTACTTGAAATGTTCATGCATTTTGCTTAAGTGGACCAACATACTGGTAATTGTCTTGGACTGCTTTTCATGAAAAATTAAATAAAGAATTATCTAATTGTGTGAAACAGTTTGATTGTGCTGATATGATCTTCTTACCAGTGATTCTCACAAAAATAGAGTGTTTATTGCTTTTGTATTTACTTGCTTTCAGAAAAATATAAAAATCCAAAAATAGTGTCTTTTTCTGTTTAAAATTCTTAACGTACGGAAAACTGTTATTCTTGGAGGAATTGTTACTGATAGGGGGAGACGGTGTTAGAAAGTGAGTTCAAAATTTTTAAATCATGCGGGTTATAGGGTTTGTGATTAAAAATTTTTGCGTGTTGGTGATGAAGTTGAAAATGCTTAATCTGTAATACAGTTTAACTATCTCTTGAAAAATAATAATTTATTTAACTTTGTTGAAAAATTCTTATGGTTTCTCGAGACGTTTGTTTTATAGTATACAGATTGAAGCAGTATGTTACTGAGAAGTTAAAGTGAGAAGTTGATGTGAAGATGAGAGTTTGAGTGGATGCATGGTAGAACATCCTTTCTACATTGCAGACAAAGTTGAAGAGTTTGAAGATTGCTTTGCAAATGCTGAACTGGAGTTTACTCAACTGCTGACGTTTTTGAAGATTTGGTGATTGGATGCATCAGCTTAGGGGGAGTCTGTTGCTGACAGAAGCTGTTGAAGCTGAAGCTATCCAAAGACCAAAGACAGTGCATACTACATGAAGATTGCAAGACGACTGAAGACAAAGTTATTTTATGAAGCTATTGTCAAAGGGGAGTTTGTTGGTGCATATTTGTGACAACAGCTTAGATTTGGTCTTTGGATATCTTGTAATTAGTAAAATGATAAACAGTTAGCGGGTTTAGCTTTGTAATAGTTAGTTATAATGTTTGGGCTAACCAAACCCATACTTATGGGGATGTGGGACGAATTGGGCCTTGCCCAAATTCGTAGCTCATGAGGTTTAATCTAGCCCAAGTAGCAACCTTGTGTTATATAAACAAGGTTAGCCTTTAGGGTTTAGGTTAATTAGCCAAAACAGTGTTTGAGAGAGAGCAATTTCGTGAGAGCTTAGCTTGGACGAATTTGTGGTTAGGGTTTAGATTGATTGTGATTCTTGTGAGATTGATAATCAATAGAAACCCAGTTTGAAAGTGAATTGCTGTTTCTGTTTCCTACACGTTTTCTGCTATATTCTGATCAAGAGGATTCCGCACTCTTGATTAGATTGACAATTCTGTGAAAGATCCATACGAACGAGGGGATCTACAACTACTCATTCATATTACCCTCGGTAATATGTTTGCTATTCACAACAATCGAAACAAATTTCCCTTTTCATAATACTATTTCATCATATTACCTTCGGTGATATGTTTGATTCGAGATAATTGAAATGAATTTCATTTCGTTTCATAACACTATGTAATCCTATGTCATTTTCGAAACACTACCTTTAGTCTTTCAAAATTTCAAAAATTTACCATTTGGATGAGAATTTTCAAAATTTCAAACACAAAGTTTCTTTATTTTAGAATTTTTAATTTAAAACATTTTATCCTAAAAACAATAAAAAAAATTTAAAAAGGTAAAGAATTTATAACACAAACCATTAAATTGGTTTGTATTCTCTCATCCAAAAATTAAAAAAAAAACTTATTTCTCAAACAATTCTTGTATCAAAACAAAATCCACAACACTGTATTTTCTAAATACAAGAACGAGACTTATAAACAAGATTTTACTGAGTCAAAGTTAACACTATATTTTCTAAGTACAAGAACGAGACCTATGAACAAGATTTTACCAGGTCAAAGTTTTCACTGCACAATGATGTTACAAACTCATGACAATTTGATGGAATCTAACTTACTTAATTTTTCAATACAGCTATATCTTCAAGATGCCTCCCCACCGCGACATCACTTGGATCGCTGAAATGGCAGCAAGGATTTCTCAGCAACTAGCTGCTTTACTCCCAGGCATTGTGACCCAAGTAAACCAAATCCAAAACAATAACATCAACAATGTTATATCACCATGTAACTATAAACAATTCAACTCGGCTAAACCACTCGGGCTTAACGGGTCTGAAGGAGCAACTGGGCTCCTACAATGGTTTGAGAGTATAGAATGTCACACCCCGAAAATATCAGAGCAGGCGTGACTAGACCGGTATCTTCATTGCACAGCGGAAGCAAATAAGCTAAGACATTTAGAAAACGAACGCCCACTAAGTATTCGAATCTCCAATGGTTCTCCTATTCCAACCGTGCCTTGACTTTGAAAAGTAACCTGAGAAAGAAACATGCGAAAAATCAACATAAAGTTGAGCGAGTTCATAGTTTGTTTTGGAAAAGATTTAAAAAAAATCTTTTTGATAACCGGTTTGTGAAATATTATTGAGAAAACGAATTTAAAAATAATCTTCTTGTCAAGTTATATGGAAACTTTGTATTTGTAACGCATTATGTTCGTAGAACCATGTATTTGTAAACTCTTGTATTTGTAAAGTTTGTATAACCGTCAATGTCCACCCTGACTTTGACTTTATGCCCGCATAATCCAATGCTTTGAATTTGTATAAAACATGGTATGTAATTTGTAAAACCCCGGTATGAAAAGCATTTATGAACATATCAAATTAATGTTTTACAAGGACATTAAACATGTGAGGATATAGGGAGCACTCGAAATGAGTAGGCTTATATCCTTGTCGATTTCCCTCGACTATGTCGAATTCCCCTTCGACTATGTTAATTCACCTTGACTATGTCAATTCACCTTGACTATTGTCGATTCACCTCTACTAATGTCGATTCTCCTCGACTGGGACACCAAAGCACTCAAGTGGTTACAAGTACCATGAGTGGGGTTCGGCCGTTCCCGTTAGATCTAACCTTCGTCCCTAATTAAGAGTTAATGGCATTTCAATATTTAGTCTATGCTTACATGATCTAATAGTGCATTTCATAGTCAATTCATACCGTTTAAACTTTTGTAACATGTATTCCACCCCCGAGAGTTATAAAACTGAAAATAGTTAAGAGAAAAGGGGGACATGAACTCACTGGGTTGTCTCGTTTTACGTACGCAGACCAACCCAGCCCCGTATTATAACCAGGACGATCCCGTCCATACTCATGAAAATCATTTACATTTCGAAAATACCCATTTGTTTTGTAAAACCGGTATCTTTAGTATGAATCATTCGTAACCCATTTGAGTTCCTTGAAATCCATTCGTAACATGATTTAGAAATATAAGTTTTCGTTTATTCAAAACCCTCGTAAGTTCTTGCAAAACGTGCTTTGTCTAAAATAGCCAATCTTTGTTCATCAAAAACTTTGTATGTTTCTGAAAAATGTGCATGTCTTTCCACCCCGAAAACATTCATAAAAATGTAAAACCGTAAAAAGGTGGGGTTATGAACTCACCTGAATTGCCTTGTGCAAGGTTAGCCAATTACGACTTCATGATGTCGTTTCCAAGATGAGACTCGCTAGCGTGCATTCTATCATATTCCTACCACGGAATATCTTATAAGTTTCTAACCAAAAGCGGTAACTAAACTACGTGTCACCGAGCTCTACCGAATCGTTGACCGAACGATTTGACGGTAAATTGTTGTCACACCCCGACCGCGTAAACAACAAAGCGCGGCGGAAACATCGGGGCGTGTTGCAACAGAATTAATGTTTCATAACCATGGATATCAAAAAGTGTTTCGTTTTATTAAACATTGAATAATTGCATCGTCTGGAAATCTAAATACACATTTAAACATAGTCTATCATTGTTATTGAGTCACTAAGGCCTTGTCCAGTCCTATGTGAGCATGCATCCTATCAATCGATATCTTTCAACAATACCTGAAACATATGTAAAAACGAGGTCAGCAAAGAAATGCTGGCGAGTACATAGGTTTTGTGAAAATAAGATTCATGACTTCTGTTTAAGAAAATATTTAGTCATGAACCTTGTAATTTGCTTTGTCTTTGTAAATCATTTGAAAAATAATAAGTTCAGATTATATGTATAAATAAGAGAATAATGCATGATTAAATGAATAACCATGTAAAAATGAGTTTGTATAAGTTAAGTTGTTTGTAAATCAATGTCTTGTGAAAAATATGTTATTTGTATAAAATGTTCTATGTCTCAAATTGAAATGATTCAAATAACACTACAATATGTAATACCATACAAACACTTATATATAGGAAGTACCAGCGGCGTATCCACCATGCTTGTATCATATTACACACGCATCGTTACTTAATCACTTACTCAAACCAAACCAACAAATGTAAACCATGTACTGTATAACCAAAATGATATGTATGGCTAGTGAAATGCATCAACTAAACCATAGGTGAAAGCACAAAACAAAGTATTGAGGTAAAACTTGGTTTAAATCAATACTATGTTTCGTGGAAATGCATGACCAAATGTAAATCATGTACAAATGTTTACCCAATCGTTAAAACATCGTGTGAAACCCAATCGTTACCCAATCGTTAAAACATCGTGTGAAAACCAATCGTAAATCGTTTAATTCGTTTTAGGTCGTGAAACTACTTAAATGGTCGTCTCGCTAATAACATTCAAACCTTCTTGACTTTCGTCGCTTCTCGTTTTCGTCGCTTCTCGTTTTCGTATTAACAAACCTCCATAGGGTAAGTTAACAATTACAGATTCAGTCGCTACCTACCATACCCACACATAACCACGGGTGTAGTAAATAACGGGATTTGTCAGATCCTATGGTACCATAACCTAATACTGGTCGGCTTGATCATTGCTAATGAATGTCATTTGTTATGTAAACACAACCAACAAGTTTGTTCACTTTATTGAAATCGTTATTAGTTTTGTATAAATCGCCTTAATTGTTTTTGAAACCATCGTTATAACATCGAAAACATTTAGCACATATGAGTCACCCCAAAACAATTGAAAACAGTAAAATAGGGGAAGAATGTACTCGCCTGAGAATGCTTAGAGGTCTTGAATAACAACCAAACAAAGCTAGAGGGAGCACGGAATCAGTCGGCAATCTAAAACTATATAAATAAACCGGACTTAAATCGGGAGATCGGATAGGATGAGGTTTGGTAAACCAAATGAGTATTGGAACTCATATGATATGGTTTAACAAGGCCTACATACTACAATGAAACCAAACCTAAGTGCTTTCGACCCATCGCGACCCATTAAGGTAACATATGCTACTTTAACGCGTCGTGCGCGTGAAACGCGTTCGGACCGCCTAACTAGCCCTATGACAAGTGTTATATGCCTAAACATGTTACATAATCAGTTATGTGACAAAGGTTTAGGTTACATATGCTTAATTATCAATTATACATGAAAAGGGTATTCTGGTAATTTACCTAAGGCATATAAACTACCTATCATACAACTACTTAAACGATGTGACCATAGGGTATAACCTCGGAAGGTTATTCCCTATATACTATGGTCACCTAATGTATTTGGTCGGATCCTAATGATCGACCAAATGGGTCGAGTTCGAAGGTATAGGCAATTTATTAGATCGCCTACCCTACGACTCTAGACAACGTGGTAATCAGTGGGCATAGTCCCAAGGGACTATGACCAACGTGATTACACTCACGTTGCGAAGTTCAAACGAACTTCGCATTGACCATTACTGGTCAATGCTGAAAGTCAAACAAAGTTTGACTTTCGGACTCGAAAAGCAATAAAATAAGGAAAACACGAAAGAATACTTACCCAGGGTCCCCGAATGCTAATCCCGATCCAAGAATCTCAGGTATGAAACAATGGTTTCAACTTAGAGTTTCTCAAATCAGAATTCTTGTAAGTTATGCAATGGGGGGCATGGGGTATTTATAGTATTCGGTGCACCATTGAGATCGTTTCATGGAAACCGTGATTCGATCCCATCCGTACACTTGTTGGAAGGTTATGGAAGCTAAAATTGATGCTTATCATCTGACTAAGCAAGTTAGAACATGTGGTGGAGGATCAAACAGCTGCAACTTGTGGTTAAATGCATTTAATCTGGTCAGAAGGACTGACGCGGGCCGCCTAAGATTTAAGCTTGGCTGAGGCGGGCCGCCTAGCTCTTCAGATCAGAAAACAAGTTTCAGAAATGACAGTTTCAGCCCCTGCACGTGTTTAAGCCCATTTCCGGCACTTCTAAGGCCCGTAAAGCCAACTTTAAGGCCCTAAAATGATGCCTAAACATTGTGGACATGAAACATGCTCAAAAATATGCCGGGTGTTGGTTCGTTTGGTCGTACGAACGCGATGTTCGCTTAATTACGACGGAATGCGCATAAGCGCGAAAAACGATCCAAATGACGCAACGAATGAATTTTTGGCAAGCCAAACACTAAAGCATAATATAGTCATGCTTACATAAATTTTTGGATGTCCGGATGTATTCAGAACGTAAGTTATGCGCGAAAATGCAAACTTGTGCACTTTTTGACACTTTTAGTCCCTGAATGACACAAAAGTTTATTTTAGCATACCGAACACCTCAAAGCCTATTTCTAAGCTATGTGAAGGATATTTATGTTATGTTTAACTTATGGTCATGTTCCGGAATGTCTGTTACAGTTCAAATTGGCATACTTTCGCAGTTTGTCAAGTTTAGTCCCTGTAAGCGATTTAACTTGATTTTCACCACACCAAACCTTCCAAAACTTATATCTAAGTTATGTAAAGGTTATTTAAGGTATGTTAAGCCTATGTCACTATTCCGGAGTGTTTGTTGCATTAAACTGGTTATATTTACGCATCAGTGCGCGTATAACCTTCCAGAAAGCGATTTAGAGTTTGAAATTGAACAAGAATTGATATGTGCAAATGATACACATATTTTTACAAATCCCAAGTATGAAATATAATATTTCATTGGTTTGGTATTTGTTTGATGGCCGTGGAGGCACAGGTGTTACAGTCTCCCCTACTTTAGGAAATTTCGTCCCGAAATTTATTTAGAGGAAACTTGTGAGAGCTTGGAAATATGAAGTTGAAAAGATCGAACAACATTGGTTAGGGTTCTTGAACTTCTAGTAACCTTAATAACATTATGTTTGTAATGTAAGAGGGACACTTATATACAAGTATATGAAGCGTCATTGGTGCGTCCACCGTACCTCCATTACATCGTTCTCATTTCGTTATTTTTGTCACTATCGGTTCTTACACATAATAAATCTTACTGGGTTCCTATGCACTAAATTTCATAATTATGTACGCGTCCATAATTAGACAATTCCTTGCACAGTTCACACAGTCTATTTTATAATGTGTAGAGGAAAACCATATGAATGAACCTGTGATGAGCGTGACTGGACCACCATAGGGTCCTTTCAGCTGTATCATCACATGCTATTCTTAACCAGATCTTGAATCAATCTTTAACTAGACCACTCAAGGGTCTCTCATCGAATCATGGAATGGTACCATATAATCCCAAGGGTCTTTAACTACAACGTAGAAGCCCATTAAGGATTTAAAGTAGTACCTTTTGAATATCCTACTATGAATCCCTCATATAAAGATACGAAAGATTCTATGAGGATTTGAAAATTGGATCTCACAAAAACATAGAGGAGAACACATAACACATAAACGCATAATCGCATAATTGTATAATCGTTTAATCGCAAAATCGTTTAATCGCAAAATCGTTTAATTTGTTATCTTTGGACATGGGTATTTAAAGCATACTAGGAATCCAATCCGTGGATTTCACTTGGCACTTTAAATATTTTCAAGAATCTAACTATGAAAATAGGAAGATCTAAAAAGGAATTCGGCTTGTCCTAATTGAGTTGCAATGTACATATTAAGGTGTACAAGGAATCCAATCAGGCTCCGAAATCAACGAAGGTGTTGATCGTGGTCGGCTCGGGACTTTGAATAGATCAAGATGTCATCAATAAAAACAATGACGAACTGATCCAAATAAGGCTTGCAGACCCTATTTATTAAGTCCATGAAGATGGCTGGAGCATTTGTCAAACCAAAAGGTATGACTGTAAACTCGTAATGGCCATACTTCGTGCAGAAAACCGTTTTGGGAACATCTTCTTCGAGAATACGAAGTTGATGATACCAAGAACGCAAATCGATCTTGGAAAAGCATGAAGTACCCTGCAGATGATCGGATCATTGATTTAAGGTAGGGAATATCGATTCTTGATGGTAAGCTTACTAGGCTTACGTTAATCGATATACATTTGAAAAGATCCATTTTTCTTTTCACAAAGAGAACAGGAGTTTCTCCAAGGTGAAAAGTTCGGACGGATGAATCCTTTATCAGACAACTCTTGAAGCTGTTTTGATAATTCTTGCATCTCGAACGGTACAAGACGATAAGATACTTTAGATTTAAAAGAAACAAGTGTTTGAGGCTCTTAGGGAGATCACAAGTGATCATAAAAATGACAGAACCACACGAGTAGTTTTGTCTTTGTGTTAACATCATAAGGTTGGATCAAACATTCATACAATTGCATTAGTTAAAAATAAAAACCACAAATTTTTATTTATATAGCAACCGCATTGTCTTTAAATGTTACAAGATAACAACCAGAGGAAATACAAAATACTAAAAGTTCACTTCTTCATCATCGATTGCCTCATTGATGTTAAACACTCGACCACGTGTTGGATTCACATTGACGTGAACGTTCGCATTCGGGTTTGCGTTAGCATTTGCATTCACCAGTCTCGGACAGTTGGGGCGGAAATGACCAAACTCTCCGCAGTTGAAACATGAACCCAGTGGGAATCTCGCAGCATTCCCTTGAACCGGAGCTTGAACCTGAGCAGCCTGATTTTGTCTCAGACGACAAGTATTGGCCAAATGCCCAAGTCTACCACACGTTGTGCATTTCTTGCAATCTTGTTGTGCAACGTGATGACCGTTGCAACGGGCACAATGTGGTGCGGTACCAGCATATGCCTTCTTTGCATGTGGCTGAGCCGGTGGATTCTGCAGGTTCTGAGCAGTCTGTGCTGTAACAGCAAAATTTTGGGCACCCTTCCGCTTCTTCGATTTCTTCGACGTCTCACCTTCCTTACCCTTCCCCTTATCCTTCTTCTTGTCCTTTCCAGAATCGGTTGCCTTCTTTTTATCACCCTTGCGGGTGAGTTTACCCTTTCTGACTTGAGACTCAGTCAGGGTAGCTGACAACTCGATTGCTTGACGAAGGGTGGTAGGATTAACACCGATCAAAATATCCATAATAGAATCGGGTAAACCATCTATGTATCTCTCGATCGCTTTCTCCAGAGGGGTAACCAAGGTGGGACACAATAGACTGAGTTCTTCAAAACGATCCGTGTACGCACGGTGTTCAGCCCCATCTTGCTTTAAGTCGTCAAACTCTCGTTCCAAAACTCGAATCTCGTGACGGGGACAAAACTCCTTCATCATGAGAGCCCGAAGCTCTGCCCATGTTTGTGCCAACGCCACTTCGGCACCCCTATCTCGCATAACACCATTCCACCAAGTAAGCGCTCGCTTTTCAAACACACTCGAAGCAAATTCCACCTTACGCGCATCCTGACACTGCACATGTCTGAATGTGCTCTCGATACTCTCAAACCACTGCAGGAGCGCAGTTGCTCCTTGAGACCCAGAAAACTTAAGTGGCTTCGCAGAATTGAAGTTCTTGAAATTACACGGTGCATTATTGTTGTTGTTGTTACCGTTGTTGTACATCTCGTGGACTTGGGTTACAACACCGGGAACCACAGCAGCCACCTGTTGAGAGATCAGGGCTGCGAGTTCTTCAATAGTAAAAGTCCGAGTATCGGTTCGGGTATCGCGTCGAGGAGGCATTGTCTGACAAGGAAACGAGTGAGAGAATTAGACGAAAAGAATGAGATGAAACAAATCTGATGAAAGCAAGGATAGTGGTCATTTGTTTGTTACTACAAAGCAACAAACGACCTCGGTGATTTAATCAAAGTAAATAGGTCAAAAATAATGTATCGCGAAGACATGCTCGCCTATAAGTGAACACTCATCCCAAGAATTCCCAGGTAAGCACAACTGGTCTCGCGTCTGATGAGATGTATACGAAGTGCTTGCCTAGACAGAAAACCCAGAATACAGGCACTCACCCTTCCAGTTTGCACGTGTTCACATTATTTAAGACCCAAAACCTTGACGAGATTTTTGAAAACTCAAAGGGGTTCAAAACCATATAACAGAGGGTTCAAAACCTTAAAATAGAGAGTTCAAAACCTAGAAATCAATCATCCTAGAACAGATGATTAGTTTTCAAAGCGGTTTTGAAATTTATATTCTTGTTGTGATCGTCGCCTAAGGATAGGTGACGGTATTGTTTTATGACTAAACGCAAATAAACTCGCGTTAGGGTCCTAGAAAGGTTATAGACTAGGTCAAAGCATTACTAATAACCTAATTCCCTATAACCATTGGCTCTGATACCATCTTTTCTGTCACACCCCGACCGCGTAAACAACAAAGCGCGGCGGAAACATCGGGGCGTGTTGCAACAGAATTAATGTTTCATAACCATGGATATCAAAAAGTGTTTCGTTTTATTAAACATTGAATAATTGCATCGTCTGGAAATCTAAATACACATTTAAACATAGTCTATCATTGTTATTGAGTCACTAAGGCCTTGTCCAGTCCTATGTGAGCATGCATCCTATCAATCGATATCTTTCAACAATACCTGAAACATATGTAAAAACGAGGTCAGCAAAGAAATGCTGGCGAGTACATAGGTTTTGTGAAAATAAGATTCATGACTTCTGTTTAAGAAAATATTTAGTCATGAACCTTGTAATTTGCTTTGTCTTTGTAAATCATTTGAAAAATAATAAGTTCAGATTATATGTATAAATAAGAGAATAATGCATGATTAAATGAATAACCATGTAAAAATGAGTTTGTATAAGTTAAGTTGTTTGTAAATCAATGTCTTGTGAAAAATATGTTATTTGTATAAAATGTTCTATGTCTCAAATTGAAATGATTCAAATAACACTACAATATGTAATACCATACAAACACTTATATATAGGAAGTACCAGCGGCGTATCCACCATGCTTGTATCATATTACACACGCATCGTTACTTAATCACTTACTCAAACCAAACCAACAAATGTAAACCATGTACTGTATAACCAAAATGATATGTATGGCTAGTGAAATGCATCAACTAAACCATAGGTGAAAGCACAAAACAAAGTATTGAGGTAAAACTTGGTTTAAATCAATACTATGTTTCGTGGAAATGCATGACCAAATGTAAATCATGTACAAATGTTTACCCAATCGTTAAAACATCGTGTGAAACCCAATCGTTACCCAATCGTTAAAACATCGTGTGAAAACCAATCGTAAATCGTTTAATTCGTTTTAGGTCGTGAAACTACTTAAATGGTCGTCTCGCTAATAACATTCAAACCTTCTTGACTTTCGTCGCTTCTCGTTTTCGTCGCTTCTCGTTTTCGTATTAACAAACCTCCATAGGGTAAGTTAACAATTACAGATTCAGTCGCTACCTACCATACCCACACATAACCACGGGTGTAGTAAATAACGGGATTTGTCAGATCCTATGGTACCATAACCTAATACTGGTCGGCTTGATCATTGCTAATGAATGTCATTTGTTATGTAAACACAACCAACAAGTTTGTTCACTTTATTGAAATCGTTATTAGTTTTGTATAAATCGCCTTAATTGTTTTTGAAACCATCGTTATAACATCGAAAACATTTAGCACATATGAGTCACCCCAAAACAATTGAAAACAGTAAAATAGGGGAAGAATGTACTCGCCTGAGAATGCTTAGAGGTCTTGAATAACAACCAAACAAAGCTAGAGGGAGCACGGAATCAGTCGGCAATCTAAAACTATATAAATAAACCGGACTTAAATCGGGAGATCGGATAGGATGAGGTTTGGTAAACCAAATGAGTATTGGAACTCATATGATATGGTTTAACAAGGCCTACATACTACAATGAAACCAAACCTAAGTGCTTTCGACCCATCGCGACCCATTAAGGTAACATATGCTACTTTAACGCGTCGTGCGCGTGAAACGCGTTCGGACCGCCTAACTAGCCCTATGACAAGTGTTATATGCCTAAACATGTTACATAATCAGTTATGTGACAAAGGTTTAGGTTACATATGCTTAATTATCAATTATACATGAAAAGGGTATTCTGGTAATTTACCTAAGGCATATAAACTACCTATCATACAACTACTTAAACGATGTGACCATAGGGTATAACCTCGGAAGGTTATTCCCTATATACTATGGTCACCTAATGTATTTGGTCGGATCCTAATGATCGACCAAATGGGTCGAGTTCGAAGGTATAGGCAATTTATTAGATCGCCTACCCTACGACTCTAGACAACGTGGTAATCAGTGGGCATAGTCCCAAGGGACTATGACCAACGTGATTACACTCACGTTGCGAAGTTCAAACGAACTTCGCATTGACCATTACTGGTCAATGCTGAAAGTCAAACAAAGTTTGACTTTCGGACTCGAAAAGCAATAAAATAAGGAAAACACGAAAGAATACTTACCCAGGGTCCCCGAATGCTAATCCCGATCCAAGAATCTCAGGTATGAAACAATGGTTTCAACTTAGAGTTTCTCAAATCAGAATTCTTGTAAGTTATGCAATGGGGGGCATGGGGTATTTATAGTATTCGGTGCACCATTGAGATCGTTTCATGGAAACCGTGATTCGATCCCATCCGTACACTTGTTGGAAGGTTATGGAAGCTAAAATTGATGCTTATCATCTGACTAAGCAAGTTAGAACATGTGGTGGAGGATCAAACAGCTGCAACTTGTGGTTAAATGCATTTAATCTGGTCAGAAGGACTGACGTGGGCCGCCTAAGATTTAAGCTTGGCTGAGGCGGGCCGCCTAGCTCTTCAGATCAGAAAACAAGTTTCAGAAATGACAGTTTCAGCCCCTGCACGTGTTTAAGCCCATTTCCGGCACTTCTAAGGCCCATAAAGCCAACTTTAAGGCCCTAAAATGATGCCTAAACATTGTGGACATGAAACATGCTCAAAAATATGCCGGGTGTTGGTTCGTTTGGTCGTACGAACGCGATGTTCGCTTAATTACGACGGAATGCGCATAAGCGCGAAAAACGATCCAAATGACGCAACGAATGAATTTTTGGCAAGCCAAACACTAAAGCATAATATAGTCATGCTTACATAAATTTTTGGATGTCCGGATGTATTCAGAACGTAAGTTATGCGCGAAAATGCAAACTTGTGCACTTTTTGACACTTTTAGTCCCTGAATGACACAAAAGTTTATTTTAGCATACCGAACACCTCAAAGCCTATTTCTAAGCTATGTGAAGGATATTTATGTTATGTTTAACTTATGGTCATGTTCCGGAATGTCTGTTACAGTTCAAATTGGCATACTTTCGCAGTTTGTCAAGTTTAGTCCCTGTAAGCGATTTAACTTGATTTTCACCACACCAAACCTTCCAAAACTTATATCTAAGTTATGTAAAGGTTATTTAAGGTATGTTAAGCCTATGTCACTATTCCGGAGTGTTTGTTGCATTAAACTGGTTATATTTACGCATCAGTGCGCGTATAACCTTCCAGAAAGCGATTTAGAGTTTGAAATTGAACAAGAATTGATATGTGCAAATGATACACATATTTTTACAAATCCCAAGTATGAAATATAATATTTCATTGGTTTGGTATTTGTTTGATGGCCGTGGAGGCACAGGTGTTACAATTGTTAACTTAAAAGAAGCGAAGAAGTTATACTTGTTAGCTCGTTTCGAGGAGTCGTACGTTGATATATAGTACGCCGTTTAGGCGTTTAAAATAAATATATAAAGTTATATGTATTTATAAAAGAATCGTCGAGCTTTTGACGTTTGAAATGAAATATAAACGTCATGTTTAGTTTATAAGGCTTTTGAGTTGCTGACGTTGAAATAAATATGTATCTATATTTATTTTATAAAAGTATACGAGTCGTTTAATGTTTGAAATAAATATATAATCTATATTTATTTTTGTAAAAGGATTTGTGTTGTTTGATAATTAAAATAAATATATATACTATATTTATTTTGATAAAAGAATCGTCGTGTTGTTTGACGTTTGAAGTAAACTACATTTACTTTTATAAAAGAATTCGTCGAATTTTCGAAGTTTAAATCAAATATAATATCCATAGTTATTGTTGTGAATACTTTCTGAATCGCCGTTTCCGTAAATTGTAAAGTGTCATCGAATGTAATTATATGTTTGTGTGTGTTTTTCTAAAAGATCATTTGAATCCGATAGTTTATTTTATAATAAAACGCGTTATTATTTTTTTTTACAGATTTTCTTGAAAAACGGGCAGAGTTTCCTCTGTTTTTGGACGCCCCCGACAACAAAAGTTGTCGTAATGTTTTCAAAATTCCAATCAAGATTCAATCAAACTATTTGTAATTTTGTCAAATATATCAAATGTAAATTATAATCAATCGGTTCGAGCTCGTTATCACGTGATATAAACTATAGAAATAACGAAATAATCGCGTCATATATCTTTACCAAATCAGTGTCGAAACGTCGAACGGTTTGGACAAGTTGACCGGCTGAGTTGACCAGGATTGACCGAGTTGACCCGCTGAGTCGACTCGGTTTAACTGAGTCAACCGAACCGAAGCTTGAACTAAACTAAGTTGAACCAACTCGACTGAGTTGTTGACTGAGCCGTACCCGAAGCTAACCGAACCTTCCTTGCTGAATCTGAGATGAGTCTAAACCCAAACCAAGCTCAGTCGATACCCAAAACCGAACCATCAGTTGGCCGAAACTGATGTTTGACTCGGTTGATGTCCTGACCCAAACCGGAGTCTGTAACCCGAACCAAAACTCAAGCTGATCCTCTACATCTTCAACGTCAGCCATCTATCAACTCATCATCTTTATCAAAACTAAAAAAAAGAACAAAATGGAAGAAATCTGTCACATCCACATGCGGAGTATCACCGCTTGGAGGCGTGACTGACCAGGATCAAACCACTAATCATATTGAACAAGTAAATAATTAAATGTAAAAGTCCAACCAACACGATTAGTGTCCAAAACAAACATAGTTAAGTTATGAGCGGAAGCATAAAGTTGAAAACCAAATCAAAAGTTTAGTTATTCAAATGTTTAACATGGCACACAGCTGTCCATGTCCCACAACGACTCTTCCTTGTGCAAGCTCCAGCTAAGTACCTATAGACCTGCAAAGCATGTAGTAACGAGTCAACAACAAGTTGAGTGAGTTCACGTTTGGTTGTCCAGTTTATAGTTGTTCCGAAAACACAGTTTGCTCTTTACCAGCTATCCAGCCGTGGGGGTTACCCCATAGTTCGAAAAACGTTTATTAGTTACCCATTCTTACGTTGGCTATTCCAGCCCGGCTCTATGGCCGTGGGGGCTACCCCATGTTTAATTCACCAGACTCCTTACCATATCGACTACTAACGTTCGTCATGTTTAAGTGCCCTAACGTCTGTGTCTATCATCACTGACGTGCCATAGTCCATTAGTCCACGCCCGTCCTCTGCGGCACGGTGTGAGGTTTGTTAAACCTAATAGCGCTATTTAACTAATGACCCGTTCGCCATTGGCCTCGGCGATTAAGTCGATATAAAAGGAGGGACTTCCTTGATAGAGTTCTAGTCTGGTATAGTTAAATACGTCTCAACAGGACGCGGAATCTATGTTCCTGATTACGTCTCAACAGGACGAGGAATCTATGTTCCTGATTACGTCTCAACAGGACGAGGAATCCCTATTCCTTAACCCTTTCCCAACCCCTGGGAATCCCATGCTTTGTAGAGAGGTGTGAACTCACCTTGGTTTGCTCGGCAGATACACAGAAGGGTCGAGTCTAAATGATAGCGGTCAACCACATCCTAACATGGTTATTATACAAGTCAGGTTCACGTTCGAGGAAAGTACGTATGATTACACATAGATAGCAAATAAGAAACGCATACGGATCATGGCAACATACATCAACACGTTCAACAATTAATAGCGTATTCAAGGTTGGGCTCGCACAAGCTTTGTGGCCTTGTGCGAGTCATCCGCTGGAACCCAATACTACCCGGCCCATAAACCAAAAGCCCAAATACATCTACATGCATATACACGGCCCAACAATAAAACAAACAACAAACAATAAACAGATACCCATCTTGTGCGATCCGGGATCTCTTGTGCGATTGGCTAATCCGGCCCAACAGTCAATTAACATATCAACTTGTGCGACTAGAAACACCTTGTGCGACTGACAAGACTTGTGCGACCAGGATGTCTTGTGCGAGTGAATTAGACATCTGAATATCTTGCCATTCGGTTACAACCATTTACCAGTTTCCAAATTTAAAGTAATCAACCAACAGTTTCTATTCGATCAATTTCAACAATCCCCAATTAATGAGTTTATTCATATAAACATTGATTATTCTCAATCATAAGCAATTAACAACTACATGTCAATCATTCTCGGCTATATCAGATTCAAACGAACAAGTTTTCACTAAATAACCATCATCACATAACCCTAATTCTCATACAATTCACATGGTCCATGCGATCCAACATATACTTAATTGTGACATTACTCATGAGAAAGAAATGAATACAAATGATGAGTTCATAAATGACCCTAACAATTAAACAACAGTTGTCAAAGAAGATCAGTTCTTTCACACCTAACCATTTCGATATCATCATCCCACTATCAATCATCACATCAACCTACAAGTCTGTGCCATCGGACTACTCTATATAAAATAATACTTTCTCATCATTCAACACATATATTTATTTTCAATAACACAAATAGCACCTCATGGCTTCTGACAATCTCATGCAAATATATGAATGATAACCGACAATTATAAAGTATCCTTATCCTATTGATTGTATTTTTCAAGACTTCACACATGCCATTCATAATAACATTCTAGATCCGAACTTTCACATGCAAACACATAGGCTATAACATAATAAACGATTACCCACATGAAAAGATTATACTAACCGATTAAAGAAGAGGGTAGGGGATTGATCCGAGCACAAAGATCTTCGATGACAAGTAGAGGTGTTTGCCATCAAGTTTGAGAGAGAGGATGAGAGGAAGCTAGGGTTTGTGTGTTGTGTTTGTCAAAACAATGAAAAGTATACCCCCCCTCCTATGAGATTATGCGTAAATAAGAGAATGGGCTGAACCCAACAAGGGCTTGTGTGACTAGGTTGTGTTGTGCAATCCGAATTGTATATACACTCATACGTAAAGTCACATAAACACATAAAACAACATAACATTCAAATATATCACAAGTTCATATAATCACATGACGTTCCACATTCGTTACATCAAAGTATAAAGAAAGGTTCCGAAATACGAGTTGTCACATTGTCCCCAAGTTGAAAGAAATTTCGTCCCGAAATTTGGCACGTACTCACTGAGGAAGCTAGTTAAGTTGCATGGTTTTCCCGGTTTTCCTGGGGTGTCACAAAATCGGACAGGCTTTTACCGGGTTGTTTCGTCGGTCAGAATGACCGTGCCGCTGCCGCTGAGAACCACTGTCACCGGCTCCGTCGCCGTCGATGGTTGAGCCGACCATCTCTTTCTCTCTCTCATCGCTCTCTCTTCCTCTCTCTCCGGTTCCGCTGCCATGCCGCCGCCATGTGCGGTGGCTCTCCCCTGACTCTCCGTTCTCCCTCTCTCTCCGGCTCTTCGTTTTACGTCGCCGATCTGACCGGAGGGGGGTGTGCTGCTGTTCGTCGCTGACCACCACTCGGTGGTCGTCTTCTTCAACTGACGGAGGGGGGTACAAGATGAACAGGAGGGTTAGAGTGTGGGTTTTCTTAGGCTAATGATGAAGATGGAGAGGTAATCTTATTGATTATTGGTGTGTGACTGATGTGCATATCGAGAGAGAAGGGGAAGGCAGCCAAAGGTTTTTGTGATTTGGTATTTGAAAGTTTTGTAGGGAGGTGATAACCAGGCATGGATTTATAGATTGTAAATGTTTCATTTTCTTGTGACAAGATCTCTTGTAGAGATCTTGTAAAGATCTTGGTAAGATTTAGTAGAGATTTAGTAGAGATTTAGTATAGATTTGTAGAGATCTTATAAGATCTAATATATTATGTGCAGGTTTAGGCTTGTGCGTTTTGGGCTTGGGCCAAGGGCCCACAAGCCCATCTCATGTGTAAGTGGCACGTAATTCCTACGAGACACGTTTTTAAAACCGAAATCACAGTAGCTTAGTAAAATAATATTTCAGAGTTAAAATGTAGGATCGTTTTACCGACCGAAACGAGTCGTTCAGAGGTATTCTACACAATACGAAAGGCGGAAACAGACGTATCGAGTTCGATTCAGCTATATATTCACTTTAAACTGTCTTTTGATTGATTTGACAAAGATTTACAGCGAGTAGACACTTCGGCAGCAGTTCGGTAGTGAAACCGGAAAGTTAGAACTCCTTCAAACGAAATCACAAGGCACCTATTTATAGGCTAGCTAATTTCGCATGAACAGGTTCAAGCGAAATTACATTCATACGAAATTACTATTTCATGCGAAATTACCTTCTAACCTATTTTTGACAGTTTCGTTGTATAACGTGCCCTAATCTATCTATACACATACAAGACTCGATACAAGACGAAGTCGACAGACGCATGCACCAGCAGACTCCCCCTCGAATGTTGACGAGTCTTCAGTGTCGAGTCTTCAATGTCTTCAGTCTTTATCAGTCTTTCTGCTCTTTCTGAAGTATCTGACAGTGTAAAACATCCTCAGTCTTCTCTCTTCTTCTCTCTACAAGGATCTCATCTAACTCCATCTTCTCTTGATCAGATCTCTTGATTTCTTAAGTTGATCAGCATCAGCAACTAGCATGAATTTTAGTTCCAGGATCAGAACTTGGCTCTCATAGAATCAAGATTGTAACATGGCTTACATTCTTCTAAGGATCAGAAACCTGAATAACCTGCACACATCTCTACCCAAAAATAAATTTCACAAATTTACAATTTTGACAAATTTATATATCACTTGCAGGTATCAATCAATCAATAAATGATTTCACAATGTTAATATCTCTGATGAACCACTTGTAGAAATACCATTTTTCTTTTCAAACACTTTTTATCTCAAACATATCAAACAAACTTTCCCAAACCTTTTGTCGTCATGTTCAGCACTTGTAATTTTGAAACTCAGCTCTCCAACATCAGTTATCAAAAATATTTTTGAATTTTTCAAAATTTATGCTAAAACACACTAAAAATCTTTTTGGATTTTTGAATAAAAAGAATTACAGTAAAGAAATATTTACAAACAATATTTTTGTGAGTTTGTGTAAGAGGATCATATCAGTTTTTGAGACAAATCACCAACACGTTAAGTTCTAAACGATTCACTTAGATTGTCAGTATACTGATCCACTTAAATTTTCACACAAAGTTCAACTGTTTCGAGATACGAGATTAATGTTTTAAGCACTTAAACTTATTCGCATGTTCCACCTCAGAATATACTCCCGTATCCAGATCCCAATATTCAGTCTTACAGGTGAATATACCTAGATGATATCTGTAAAGGGTTAAATGCGAGGGCCATGAAAGCTCAGGAAATTGCTTCCGCAAAATCAGAGAGATGATGACTTCGACTTAAGGTGTGTTCCCTTTAGAGAATCTTTTCTTCAACAGCACATGATTAGCATTTTTCAATGTTTCATCATTTTTTTGTACTGAGGGTGATGCTATATTTCAAGAAAGCGAAAAGTATTATACGGGGACTAGGCCATTGCTTCCGCAAAATCAGAAGTCCGGGATAATACCCCAGATATCACTGAGTATAAAGACCTAGTATCTCAGAAAGAGGGACCTTTCAAACAAGATTTCGGGGGTTACCATATATCCGAGAGATGTTCCCCACGAGATAAGTAAGTTTGAAATTTAGGTTTATATCTCGTCACAATCTACTAAATGTATAAAAACCTACTGGCATATCATCAGTGAGATCGTTTATCACATTTGACTTTCCAATTCTTTAGCATGCTGTGATAGTCCACTGATGTACTATCATTTCCTCTTTTTCACAACAAAACTCGTTTTTGATTTTATCATGTTTTTTACCTTTTCAAATTTTCTAATGTTTTTGGATTTCCAATTTTTTCTGTCTCCAACTCTTGCTTCAGCTTAGCACATTCTTCAATGTAATGATTAATGGCTTTTTGCTTAGTCATCATCACAGCATTCATCATGGTTAAAGCTTCTTCCCTTTCAGAATTTGTCTTTTGTAGACCATTCACTGTTCTGTTCAAAACATCATACGATTCTTTCACATAATTGAGATTGAACAATAAATTTTCTTTCATCTTATCTTGCTCACTCAATTTCTCATCTATCTCTTCACATTGTTTGCAAGATTCCAAACACTTTAGACAAGGTTTGATGACATCAACAATTTTTTCAACTTCGATAATCTTTTCAACTTCGATTATCTTATCAACTTCAACCACTTTCTCAACTTCAACTACTCTTTCAGCAACTTCAACTTCCTTTACAGCAAACTCAACTCCTTCATTCTGTTTAGACTTCTCTTCCTGTGCAACAATCTCACTTTTTACCTGTTTCTGATTCTTTGCTGCACGTTTCTCCTTCAGCTTCTCCACTCTATCGGCAAAATAAAATTGAAAACTTTTAGGAGATAAATGAGTTTTTGCAATATTAATATGCATTTCTTCCTCATCATCACTGTCATCATTTAATGATTGATCAAACACTTGTGTATGTTCTGAACTATCATCTAAAGAAACAAACTCTTCATTTTGACTTCTCTCATCACTAGCAAACACTTTCATCCATTCCGTCATCAAATCTGGTTCTTGAACTATCTGTGCAATGAGAGCTACTACTTTTGAATCAGGTGGAATGTATTTGTCCCAACTGAAACCTTCTGCCACTTTTTCATCATCTTGATCAATTATGCCATAATAAGCTTTCTTATTTATTTCTTCAATCATTTTAGCATGTGCAGTTTGTGGTTCTTTTTGTTGATACGGTTGATGAGCAACTTGTTGATATATGGCTTTTCGATAATAATCATTACTACCAAACGGATTCTGTGCTCCACTAGCTTCTCGATTTTTACATTCCCTCTTGAAATGTCCTTTCTCCCTGCATCGAAAACAAGTAACTTTAGATTTATCAAAACCCAAAGTAGAAACTTTTGCATCCACGAAATCATCTCTTCCTGTAATCATTTTGAATATTTCAGCTCTTCTCAAGACACTTGCTAAGCACCACTTGATATCCATTAGCTCCATTTCTTCAGCATCTATCTGATCATAATCCTCTTTCGTCAACATAGGATTTCCGATCCTTCCTGTAACCAATCCTTCATATGATTCCAATACTGTAACAAGTAATGCCATATGACTTTTGACAACTTCTTCAGAAAAATTTTGACCATTCTGAAGATGCAATGCGATGTTGCAATTTAAGACATGACCATCGTTGCTGTTTGAGCTTTGAAATTGATGACTTGAGCTTGAAGCTTTCGGATTAACACTCGGATATGAGGAAAATCCACTGCTGCTGTTTGAACTTTGATTGACTGATCCAGATGAGTTTTCTGCACTGAAAGCAGTTTGGATTTTTGGACTTGCTTCGACATTCTGAACACTCCCTTTGAAGTACATTTTCACATCTTGTTGTGGACTTGGATTGTTCATTCTAGCAATCTTTTGTTGCTCAAGATCTTGTCCTTAAATCTTTTCGATGAACTGAGAAATTATCAAACCATCATATTCTCCAGTATTCTTTAATATCATCAAAAATGTACCCCATTCTTTCTGAGGTAAAGCATCAGCTAATTTGTCAACCCATTCCTCACGATCTTTGTTGATGTTGAATAATGACATTGACCGTACTAAGTGACAATATCTTTCAATCAATTTCTTTGTATCTTCTCCCGGCAAACTTGAAAATAAATCAAATTCTTTTTTTTTAACAATGATTTTTTACTCTTGATCATCTTCTCACTTCCCTCAAACTTAACTCGAAGTGCTTCCCAAATTGAACGTGAAGTCTTATCATGTTGAAGCAATATGAATATGTCAATAGCTTGCTGGAGTAAACTAATCATCATCTTTTCTGCTTTGTACATGTCTCGTTCTTTAACCATAAATTAAAAAATTTTCTTTTCAACTCCCAAGTCTGTACGTGGTAGTACATACTTTTTCTCAACACATTCCCAAGACCTCAAATGATTAGCTTGAACCTAGTTTTCAAACCGATCTTTCCAACCATAATACTCCTCAATTGCCATTAGCTTTGGGGGTTTTTGTAAAGTTCCAATTTCATTTTCCATGTTTATGCTCTGAGCAATGGCAACAGGAGTACTCGGGGCAGTAGCAAACGCGTTATAAAATTCCTCTTCCATGTTTCGGTAACAAATTTCTCAAAATCAGACACTTTCAAACGAAATCAGTTTTCAAGCGAAATAGTATTTTCAAGCAAAATACCTTTTTGAAGAGAAATAACCTACAAAACAGTTTCAAATGAAATAACAACTCAAACGAAATCAGATGTTTCACACGAAATAGTGTTTTCGTGCAAAAATACCAAACGAGATATGATTTCGAGCGAAATTAACTTGGATTCAAACGAAAATAGCCTCTTTGGAACGAAATAGTATTTTTGTATGAAATATCTCAAACGAAATCTGATTTCGTGCGAAATTAACAGCAATTTTCAAACGAAATTAATCACAAAATGTAATTTCGTGTGAAATCAAAAGGCTATTTCATGCGAAATATTGTTGATGTCATCATGTCGGCCAAACTTTGGTCAAATTGAACAGGTTATAGCTTGATTTTAGGTCCAATTTTCTCAAGGCTTTGTTAAAACATTGTTTCGCATATAATGTGTGAAATTCAGGTTATTTTAACCGTGAAAACTTGTTAATTTTGAGAAAGAAGGTGTAGAAAACAGATTTTTAAGCTGAATCAGAAAGAACTCCTCCTCCTGAGCTCTGATACCACATGTAGGATCATTTTACCGACCGAAACGAGTCGTTCAAAGGTATTCTACTCAATACGAAAGGCGGAAACAGACGTATCGAGTTCGATTCTACTAGATATTCACTTTAAACTGTCTTTTGATTGATTTGACAAAGATTTACAGCGAGTAGACACTTCGGCAGCAGTTCGGTACTAAAACCAGAAAGTTAGAACTCCTTCAAATGAAATCACAAGGCACCAATTTATAGGCTAGCTAATTTCGCATGAACAGGTTCAAGCAAAATTACATTCATACGAAATTACCTTCTAACCTATTTTTGACAGTTTCCTCGTATACCGTGCCCTAATCTATCTATACACATACAAGACTCGATACAAGACGAAGTCGATAGAAGCCTGCACCAACATAAAAACGTGTAAAAATAATGTCGGTATCCGTCGTAGTCGCGTTCGTGCGTTGATAACGGTAATAATCGCGAAAATTGCATCGTTGTCATCTTTAATCCGTTTTTTGAGCCGGTTTCAACTACGATTGCTAAAATTTAATAACGAATCTAGAATATATCGTAAAAATTTAATATTTGTCGGTGTTGTCAGTATTTTGTACGGTAGCAGTTCGTTGTCGTTTGATGTTCCGCAGATTCCACGCGAATCTTCATACGTGTACTGTAAAGTAGGATAAATGTTCCTAGGCACTCCAAAGGCCTAATTAAGTTAATTTGTGCTGTAAACACTATTTATTATCGCGTTAATCACATGTTAGTCATGAAATTAAAAGCCGTAAATCACCGGTTGTCACATAGAAAGCACATTCTGCCATGTTCAGTGTCCCAATGAGCGTAAAGTGGGGTTTGCCTCGAGTGTCTTTCAAAAGAAAGCACTCACTTGGTGGAACGGTATCATGAGAGACCAAGGTGCCGATATAGCAATGGCACTAATGTGGGAAGAATTTAAAAATTCTTATGAAGAAAGAATTATGCCCACGAAGGGAAATAAGGGCACTTGAAACTACTAAGGAGAATTCAAAGGGAACAAAGGCTGAATCTTCTAAAAATTCTAAGAAGCACAAGACTTCAAAGAATTATGCAATTCCTGCACCAATTCCACTAAACTCAGTACCCTTTAAGGGATTTTATCGTGGAAAGCAACCTCGGTGCAATCATTGCAACTATCATCATGCAACAAATTCTCCTTGTCACCAGTGTACAATCTGTGGTCTATTTGGACATCTAGTTGTGACCTGTCGTATCCAAAACCGAGCAGCCGCTACTCAGACTCGCCCCCGAGCATGTTTCTGTTGTGGTGATTTAAATCATTTCAAGCGAAACTGCCCTAAGCTTGCCGATGCTAATGGACGAGTGTTCAATGTCAATGAGGCTCAAGCTGATGATCAAGCACTTATGATCATTTAAACATCTACATTTTCTGTTTATTTTTTAAAACAATGTACATATTTCAACTATGTTTGTAATGACAATATAAATTTCAAGAAGTTTTTCTTTCATTCTTGGTTATTCGTATTTAAATTACAAACTCCAATATGATTACACTATGTGTGATTATACATGCTGACTTTGAGAATTCCGTTCTTTAGGAACTAAGTCTTGTAATTTAGCATACCATGATTGCACTCTAGTGCATTCATACGAACTTGGCAACACGATCGATACGAATACTATGTACAAGTTACTACTATTTTATGATCATGGCATTACATACATGAATTGTTTGTCTAGTATGTATAGTACATGATTAGAAATACAATTTGCTTCGTATGTTTACTTAACATACTTGGTACACTATTTTCAAATACATTTTGCTTAGTGTGTTGACTTAGCATACCTAGCGCATGATATGAAAACATTTTCTGGATATGCTTACATTATGATGACAATGCATGATTTGTATATGTTGCATTCTAGCTGTTTGGTTAGTATGAAACATATATAAACATTTGAACTAGAATCAAATACCTACTACTAAATTTGTTGTATGCAAAACAAGTAGTGCTATCATTGCTAGTATGAAACACGATTCGATTTGATAGATGTTGTGTTGTGACGATGTTTATTTGATTTAGACAATAGTTCGACCTTATTATTTGTTTACCTTCGCTTAACAAGAGGAGCTATGTGGACCATGCGACGAAACGAGTAATTATGGGTGCACACTTAATTATGAGGTTCGACGCATGAGAATCATAGCAAGCCTTGTTAAGTATGATGGCATAAAATCTAGAGTGATTAAGGTAATGGGAGGAGTATGATGCGATAAGAACATGGTGGATACGCTGATGGTACTTCCTATATATAAGTGTTCTTATTGTGTTATTCTTCAGAACGTTACTAAGATCACTTGGTGATTTTATGTTATCTTGGACCATTATGTGATTATTTGTTATTTGTGCGATTATTTGCAATGGACGATGACGAGTACATTCATTAACTCAAATCGAGCCGACCAGGAGTATATTATAGTGTTAAAGGTGACGATCTTGATGCCATAGGTATGTTGACTCGTCTCCTATGCATGAGATGCTCATGGTACATGGGATGTACCTCGTGGGACGTTAGAAACCGTGTACGTATGGACAAGGCTTAAATGTACACCCCTTTGTTTTCTAGGAATTACACTAAGATCTTAGTATAACATAGTGCCATACCCAAACAATTTTTGGACACTGGTTGACATTTTTATGGATTCATAAGTCCCAAAGGTTTGAATACCTTGAGATACTTTGAATATCCCAAATCACATTTTGAATCCCCCAAAATTTCCAACACCAAACGATGCTTTGCATCTTTAGGATCTAGCAATTTGCTTATCCTTCAGTTGTTTCAATTACACTAGGTCTCCTTCGAATAAATTTCGGGACGAAATTTCCTAAAGTAGGGGAGATTGTAACACTTGTGCTCTGTAAACACTATACGAAGTAGAACAATATCAATTATCAATGATACAATGTGTTTTGGTCTCAATGTTTGTTTATTTGTGTTTGACAATTTCACGTTTTCATTCTAGTTCGATTTCAAGCTTTTAATCGCTTTCTGGAAAGTTATACGCAAACTGTTACGTAAACGTAATCAGTTTAACACATCAAACACTCCGGTATAGTGACATAAGCTTAGCATACCTTAAATAACCTTTACAAAACTTATAAATAAGTTTTGAAGGGTTTGGTGTGTCAAAAACAAGTTTATTCGCTCATAGGGATATTTATGACAAACTGCAAAAGTCTGCCGATTCGTATAGCAACCTACACTCCTGAACAAAATCACAATCTAAACATACCCTAAATACCCTTAACATAGCTTAGGATTAAGCTTTGAGGGGTTCGGTATGCGAAAATGCGCTTATTTGATCATAGGGACTAAAAGCGTCAAAAATTATGTAAGTTTGCATATACGCGCATATCTTACGTTCTGACCATATCCGGACATCCAAAAAAAAATTAATCACTAAAATATTTTATTTTAGTGATGGGAATGCAAAAATACCATTCGTCGCACAATTTGGATCGTTTTCACGTTCGTTACGACTTCCATCGTAATTAACCGAACAACGCGATCGTACGGCCAAACGAACCGACATCCGTGATATTTTCAAGCATATTTCAAGTCCCCTATTCTTTAACATCCTTGTAGAGCCTTGAAATTGGGTTAACGGGGGGTTAAACGCGTCAAAAATCAAGTTTTTAGCATGCGGGGACCTGTTCTGACAAAATTCGAAACTTCTGGCCAGAGTACTAGGCGGGGCGCGAAGACTGTTGTTGTTTCCTTCGTGGCCAATGAGGCATGGAGCTGGCAGATTCATTGAATCCTTCAAAACAGCCTGTTCTCCTTGGTTTTGATCATAGTTTTTGCATACTATGCACTTGTTTAAGTGTTCCCCAAGCCCCCAAATCAGTGTGTAACATGTATAGGGTCTAGATCTGTAACACCCGTCTCAATTAATTAAGATTTTTGACATAAAAGTAAGCATTTTTAAACAAAATGCATCATCTTAAAAACATATTCATGATGGAAAGCATACATAGTGATAGTATTCTAGTTAACTAACTAACTAGTTTAAACATCGAAAACGTTAAGTTAAGTGTTTACAAAATGAACATTGTCTACAACAAAGTTAGATAAACGCGGAAGCTTCAAAATAATGTGTTCGGTTCTTGAATTCTTGTTTGATCGCCATCCGGAGTAAAACCAATTTCACCTAATGTCAAAACCACGTTAAATGTTAGTTTTGACAATATTAAAACATATATAATCAAGTTCTAGTATCATATAATTAAAATCAAAATAAAAATTTGAATTTTAGTCTGTCGCGCCACGCGACAGACTCCATAAACTCTTTTGCGCCCTGCAAGCGCTCACGCGTCTCGTGCCAGGTTAATCCTGTCGCGTGCCGCAGGGAAACCCCTTTTCCAGCAGGTTCAGGTTTGAAACCTGCATTTCTGCCCAGCACCAAATTTTCTATAATTCCAACTTCAAACGTTCATAACTTTTTATCTAAGTGTCAGTTTTAGGTGATTCTTTTTCCTACGCGTCCGTAATTTAATTACCAACGCATCAATCATGATTATCTAGTCAAAAGTTGAGTTTACGGACTGAAAGGATAATAGTCCCCTTTTATTTATTCAACCTGTATAATTTCGTACTAATTCTAGCACTAATATGTTTATGACCTCAAGGCGTATTTACCCATCTTCCGGGGCTTACGATCACTGCCTATCATTACCAATTCCATGGTTTATACTCTTGTGATCCACAATCGCCAAATGATCTTTTAAACATTTTCATAATATCTAATCAACACATATTTATTTGACCCGTTTGGCTCATTTATGGCATCCTCCATTTTCAATGACTACCAAACATTTTCTAATCATGTTTCGACTCATTTAACTAAGTAGTGATCATCGTCACTTCTACTAACACTACCCTTTCCGTAAAACACAATTTCTAGCGCCTATAATATCCGAATAACACAATCTAACGGAAACATGGTTACATACCTTCAAAGCGCTCCCTTCAAACGCGTGTCACCACCGGCTTGTCCGCTTGACGTTCCGGTTTCCTTTCCTATAGAGTTCAACCATGAATCATTTAGAACTCTTTTCTTAACATACAACGCATAGTTCACCATAATATACAAATATGCGTTTTAATTCAAATTTTCAACATTAGGCTTTCTTTTAGGCATTTCTACGAACACTTAAATGGCATAATTTCTTGAAGTTTACAATCAAGCTCATGACTAATTATGTAGCCAAAATTAATCATCAATTAAGCGAGTTCATGTCAATTTTTCACATCATATTCTAAAATTACTTCATAGAACTCAAACTACACTAGAATGACAATCATAATCCTAGTGTTTAACATACTTCTACATAACCCACTAAACACCTACATTGGTGATTATGGAATTCACAAGTCATGAGCAAAATTTCAACAAGTAAATGACTAGGGTTTATTCCTAGTCACAATTTTCATTCCAAATTCATCCAAACAACAATCATGCAAACTAAATTTCGAATTATAAGTGTTCATCCAGAATTTTAGATGGAACCAAATAGTGAATTTTCACATACCTTATGATCCCTCTACTAAGGAGATCACTAATCTATGCTTGGATTTGGTTTTGGAACTGATTTGATCCTAATTTGGCCAATTTAGCAAGAATTAGGGTTTGGAGGAGAGCTCTTGGTCGCCCCCTGTGTTTAGTCATACCAGACACACACACCAGTGTGTGTTTGGGTTTTAATTTTTTTGTTTTAATAAAACTTGTTTCAAATTTGACACCTTTAACCCTCCAACTATCATTAGGTTTTTATTTTAGATGTTTTTAACCCACTAACATGTTACTACAAGACTTTCCTCTAACTAAGTTATTTTTATTCCTAGTTAGTTCATTTTGTTTATTACAAACATTGTATTTATAATAAAAGGTTTATATTTTCAGGATGTTACAAGTCCACCCCCATTAAAAGGGTTTCATCCTCGAAACCGAAATACGTACCGAATAATGTTGGGTAGAGACGTCGCATCTCCTCTTCGGATTCCCATGTAGTATCCGAACCCTTTCTATGCTCCCACTTGATCTTTACTTGATCAATTTTCTTATTCCGCAAACCTTTAACCTTCCGATCTAGAATCTCAATTGACTTTACCTCATAACTAAGGCTATTGTCCACCTCGATGTCGTCGTAGTGGATATTAGCCATTTCCTCAGCAAGACACTTTCGGAGTTGGGACACATGAAAGGTGCCATGGATTCCACTCAATTCTTCCGGTAGTTCAAGGCGATATGCTACCTTGCCAACCCGTTCAATGATTTTAAATGATCCAATAAACCTCGGACTTAATTTCCCTCTTTTTCTGAACTAGATAACGCCCTTCCATGGGGATACTTTCAGCATAACTCTGTCACCCACTCGAAAATTGATCGGTTTTCGTCTTTTGTCGGCATAAGACTTTTGTCTATCTTGAGTCGCTTTCAAATGGGCTCGAACCACGTCAATTTTCTCATTAGTGGCTCGAACTACATCTTTATGGGCCAGTTCACGTGGACCCACCTCACCCCGACACACCGGGGTTCTACATTTTCTACCATATTGCATGTCATACGGGGCCATGCCGATACTGGCATGATAACTGTTGTTATAAGAGAATTCTGCTAACGGTAAATAAACGTCCTAACTGCCCCCGATATCGATACTACACACCCTCAGCATGTCTTCTAGTATCTGTATCGTTCTTTCACTCTATCCATCCGTTTGAGGATGGTATGCAGTACTAATAAATAGTTTCGTTCCCATCTGATCATGGACCCACTTCATCCCTGTCGGACACGATGGATACCAGTACTTCGTGGCGTGCCACTAAGTACTGGGTGTACACCTCCGACATCTTTTCTGACGTTAAGTCTCACGTATAGGAATAAAGTGAGCACTTTTCGTCAGTCTATCAACAACTACCCATATAGCATCAAATCCTCGGTTCGTTTTTGGTAGTTTGGTCAATAGGTCCATGGTGATATGTTCCCATTTCCAAACTGGAATATCCAATGGCTGAAGCTTACCATAGGGTCTTTGGTGTTCCGCCTGGACTGGAAGACAAGTCAAGCATTTTTCCACATACTTAGCCACATCCCTTTTCATTCCGGACCACCAGTAATTTTGTTTCAAGTTGTTATACATCTTGGTCACTCTCGGATGGATGGAGTAACGGCTTTTGTGTGCTTCGTCCAGTAGAAGCTTTTTAACTCCACACGACTTAGGAATCCATATTCTGCCAAACCGGGTTTTCAACCCATTGTTATTATCCGTTAACTCTTCCAGCTGGCCAACAATTCTTTCTCTTTGTGCCTACTTGAGTTTTCAAGGTCTTTCCTCGACACGTTACCTGTTTAAAATTCTGTTTTCGTAATTTTTTTGCGTTATAATTATGTGTATGATTGCTACATGATTAAGGTAGTGTTATGTGTGATTGTTTATAAAACTTAGGATTAGTTTATGTTTCATGTCTTTCGCCGACTTCACTTCGATGAAACCTTACCCGACGAAGATAGGATCTTCGTCACAATCCTTACTCGACGAAGTATTGTTTTTCCTCATCACCTTTGCTCGACGAATCATTGGATGTTCGTCACCACCTCACGACGAAGAATACTTCTTCATCAAAAGTATAGTTCGCCGTATGGGCTTTTGGCCCAAGTGAGGCCCACTCGACTATATGTACCTTGTATTCTCATTTTATACGCGAAGTGTATTGCTAGCGAAACCCTAGTATCCTTCTCCTCCTCCCTGTTATCGATGGCAGTCCCTACCTTCCCCCGAGACTTCTCTTCTTATCAATCTTAACATCTCCGGTTAGTATCATTCTTTTTAAACGAATCCCTAGTTATGATGTTTAATTGTATTGTGTTGTTGGAGTGATCTTGGTTTAATCAAATGCAATGAATAACTGTGGCGTAAACGCGGCTTAGGGTTGTATGTGGTAAATCTGAATGTGCAGATTATGTTAATTGGCAAATATGTTAGCATACTCATTAGGGTTCAATTAAGTTAATCGTGCAAATGGATCTGTTGAAGGGTTTATTGTAGAGTATTCATAGAGAGATTGTATGTTAATAGTAAACAGCCGTGACCAGGGTTTGAATAATGAATGTATCGATAATTTCTGTGTGTTTCTGATAATCATCGTTATGACTGGGTTGAAGTCAGTTTGTGATTAGGAATTAATGGTGCTGATTTTATAAAGGTAACTGTACTAACTTAGATGGTCATGGCAGTTAGGGTTTCTGTGTGTACGCATGGTTAACTGGTAATGTGACGAAGGTACCCCGTCGACGAACAACCCTGGTGTTTCGTCACCTACATGTCGACGAACAACCCTGGTGTTTCATCACCTACATGTCGATGAACAACCCTGGTATTTCGTCACCCGTCACGTCGATGAAATACTTTGATACTTCGTCACCCACCATGCCGACGAACTACCTAGGTAGTTCGTCGTTTGAAGGTTCGCCGCCGGAGGATAGTTCACAACAGACTGTGGTTAGAACATGAATAATAATGAATGAATGTGTTGATGAAACCCTATTACTGCTTGTTAATGATATAAATATTGTCTGAGGAAACGTGATTTGGTTGTTATGAGTAGGACACTTAACTGTTAAGTACCATTGTGAAACATACATGTGTATTGTGGAATTGTATGAGTTTGAATAACCGCTAAGTGTTATTCGGTGACCGTTGCTTGAATGCACACTATGATTTTAATTTATACGTGAACCTTGCGAATGTAAACTGATTTCGTATATGTGAATACCGTAGGCTTTGATTGATTAAGTGTGAACGAATATCTAGTCATACCAAGCAAACCAAGGTGAGTTCACTTCTCTCAAAACAAGCATGCGTCCGGTGGAAACAATCAAACTGACAAAACTTGTAAACGGATTTTCATAAATCCATATCCCTGTAGGGGATATGAGGCAGTTTTCAAATACCCACATCCTTGTAGGGGATTTGAGGCCAATTTCACAAACGCATATCCTTGCAGGGGATATGCAATGGTTTTCAGTAAACGTTAATGTTGGATAATACACTCACTTTCTATCACTTAAGACCCATCATACTACCGGGTTAGTTGCTTGTAGGGTAATGGGGTTATTAGTTGATAGCGCTATTAGGTTTGGCACCCTCACGACGTACCTGGATAGGACGGGCATGAACTAATAACTTTAAATCATGACCAATGTTTGATAGAGCATTGGAGAAGGGCAAAAGGGTCGTCTGCGGTATCGAGTTATTATCAGCATAACATGTCATAAGTCACTACTTGGTATTAAACGGTTAAAACAAACTGTGAACTCACCAGCGTGTCTGATACACTTTTCTGCATGCTTGCAGGTCCTTAGGTACATTGTTATGGAACTTGCTGTCTGGGAAGCTGGAGTGGTCATGGGTCATGGCATTTAGAGCGCTTCTCGAATATGTTAATTTAACCAAACTATTATGCTTCCGCTGAATATGTTAATTTTATTAAATGGTGTTTGAATTATGCAATTACATTTAATGAAAGGTTTTATCTTATCTTATATGTCTATGGTTCAATGTGATTAGTGGCTAGATCCTGGTACGTCACACGCCTCACGGGGGTTTCCGTTTGTGGTATTTTTTGGGGGTGTGACAGTTTGGTATCAGAGCGACTGGTTATAGTGAACTAGGTTTTAAAACATTTTCATAAAACCAGACTATAACCAAACAGTATCGAAACGACCATGACACTCAGCTCCAGATTGCAAGGTTCATCCTCTGTTTACTTTTATGCATTACTTACTTAGTAGACACACACATCACGACTTGCATAAAACTACATACCATGATGTGAGTACTTGTGTTACATGCTCTAATGACGCTTGATAGTTTAACACTACCCCTCGACTTGTGTGATTCCCAGTGTTGCAATGTCTTTCTACTATTGGTGAATGTTGGGAACCCTTTAGTGCGAGTTAAGAGGCACCGAGATAAGCATGCAAATTGCCTTATTATTATGGGTGCACACATAATAATAATGTGGGGTGCATGTGAGTCCCAGTGAGGCTTAACGAGTGTGAAAGGGGTTCCGCCCTGTTGTTTGATGTAAAACTAGTAGTCTGTAGAAGTCATCGTGAGGTTTGACTCCTACCTTATCCCGACTCTTAACTTTTTCCCTTTTCTTATATAGAATCATGAGAGGACGAGGCCATGGACGTGGTCACATTGCGATGACTCAGGATGAGTTGACAAACTTGATTAACACACGTGTGGCTGAGGCCTTGGCAGCCTTTCAAGCGGGTACGATATGTGCCAAATACCCTTTATTCGTGTATTGCGTACCCAATTCTTACCCGTGTACTGTATTTTCTTTCGTCCTTAGGTCTACAAGTGAATCAAAACCAGAACAATCCACCTGTGTGTATGTTCAAAACGTTCATGGATTGCAAGCCTCAAACTTTCAGTGGAGCTGAAGGTCCCATGGGACTGCTCCGTTGGTTCGAGAAAGCCGAATCCGTTTTTGCTATGTGTAACTGTCCATAGGGGGACAGGGTGAAGTTTGCTTCTGGCACCTTGGAGGACGGTGCTTTGACTTGGTGGAATGCTCAGGTGCAGATGCTGGGCATTGAGATGGCAAACGTGTGACAACTGGCACCAAACTGGTAATTTTCGTACACTTTAATTATTATTTAATGACTGCAATTATGTGCGTAAATGTCAACATTACCTGATTTCATACTATACAAGTGAATTCATGCACGTTTTATACTACAAAATATTGCGTTATGCATTAACGAGAGCGTTGCGTCGGAAAATACTAGTAAACTCACCGGTAAAACACAATATGCCAACAACTCTGCAGAAAGCAGTCAGACAATAAAATTGGAGCCTAGGTGTAGGTCCAATGACAAGAATACATTAAAACCCAAGAGTACATACAAGGGTTAACATATAGACTTTCAGGAGACTAAAATACGCACTAAAAAGCACCCGAAACGCACTTTAAGTGCAGAATTTTATTAAATTCAGCTATAACCAACTTTTACACATATACATATCATGCAGAATTTACATTTTATCGTCCAGAATATTTCCCTAGGTGTCGGGAATTGAAAGGGTTACAAAAGGGTACTTAAAGGGCACTAAACGGTGCAAATTTAACACTTAACGAACCGGTATTTAACCGAACAACCGGACGTTACCCGGGACACCAAATTTTTTCCAAACCCACTGTTTATTTATTTCTTGGCTAGTCGTGATCCCCGAACACCCTAACACCCACTAAATGTCAAATAAATAACATACGTAAACATATTACTTGGAATCTAACTATCCATTACAATTTAGTTGCACAAAGTTACAACCAACCCCCCCTAAACCGAATTCGGTCCCCTTGTGGACCCACCATATCTTCACACCATGTCTTCTTGATTTGTTGTATATTATAATAGATTGGTTGCTTGCTAATCTAAATAAAATATGATGAAAGATCTATATAAGTATGGAGCCATAGATCACCACCATCACTTCTCATTATCACACCACACCCTGACTCTCCCTCTCCCTCTCCCTCCTCTCGGCTCACACCCAACCGCCACCATCACCACCACTAGTCCACCATCCTCTTCCATTTTCAAGTTCCATTCAAGCATATAAGGTGATTCAAGGAGGTTGCAACTTGTGGAGCTTCAAAAGGGACTTTGTTCTTGCTTTCTCATCATCTTCTTCACTAGATTCTACCCTAGCCTTTGTGCTAGTAGTAAGTTCTTATCAAACCCTTGTTCATCTTGTTTTTTTTATGGCTAAACATTGTAGTATGATACTTGTGTTCAAAACACTAAAGAACAAGAAACTAAGAAGATGAACATGAAGCTACATAAAGTTTACTTATGAATGAAACATGAAGATGAAATATTGTAGTAGGATGTTGTAGTAAACATATTGTTGATTTTATGTTGAATCTTGGTTGTGTGATGTTAATCACCATATGGACCTTGTTAAGTAATATTTAGGAATATGATTTAACAAGATTAGAAAGTGGTTATGTGTTACATAAAATAACCACCTTCTAGTTAAACATGAACTTGATAAAAATGATTTTTCTAGTAAGTAGATGATCTTGTAAATCCAAGAGTTACAAAAGATTTATGTGAAGAACCAAGTTAGAGAAGCGTTTTTGGAAAATCATGACTATTACAAACACTTACACCATTTTTAGAAATAAGACAAGTATGAGAATATTTTATTTACAAGAAGAGTTCAAAGGGGATAACTTTTGTAAAAATTATTTACAAGTTGTAAACACTAAATTATTTTATGAAAATGATTTTTAAAGAAATAAATACGATTCGGTAGGTAACTAAGTCCACTAAAGGCTTTACCAAGTTACTACGCGTTTTCGGGATACATCAAGTTCATGATTAGTGTATAACGTATATATTTTTGCTCTTGGTGATGTAAAAATTGTGTATAGACTAATTGTTGGTGTTGACGATGATTTTGAAAGAAAATAAACACATGTTTTGAAAACATGGGAAACCTCCATTTTTAGGGGAAACTCTGTCAAAATTTCTATAAAATTTTGACACTTAGAAAAATATAAGTTTTTGAGAAACTTATTCCCTAAAATGTATCTAAAAACATTTACCAAGGTTTCCCAAACTTTTGTGTTAAGAAATGAGGATTTCTTCAAGAATAAAAATGGATATTAAGTATGTATATTTTTGAGAAAAATATATATATTTATTGATCATCAACTTTTGTGCTAAGTGTATGTAGTATGTACTATACTTGATAGTGTATTAGGACTTGAAGATACACTAAATACTCTTAAGGAGTGAAGATACAAAAATACACATACCACATACTTAGACAAATACAAGATACTTATATTTATTTTTGAGAAAATAATATAAGTAAGACACATAGTTAAAAATATAAATTATTTTTAACACAAGAACACACCTACAAAAGATGGTGACTTGAACTTGTGCGATACAAGTCTAGGTCACGACGTTAATTAACCAAATCCGGTGAAGTTTACGACGCAAGGAACGCAAAGTTGTGAGTTCATGCTCCCCCTTTTCTTTTAACTGTTTTCAGTTTTATAACTTTGGGGGTGAAATACATGTTACAAATGTTACAATGTTTACAAATGGTATGATACAAAAACAAGAAGCACTCTTGGTGAGAACGAGTACCAAGTATGTTGCATTTTAAGAATTGATACGAGAAATCGTGTCATGAATAGGGTACCATAAGCACCATTAATCAACAATATACCTAGACCACAGAACAAAAGGTTAGATCTAACGGGTTTCGGGCAGCCACACTCTTGGTGAGAACGAGTACCAAGCAGTGCTTTTGTGTCTTAGAATATGCCAACTAGAAAAATGCCTAAGGTTTGGTTGTTTCCTATGTCGTGTCACATGTTAATGGCATTGCAACCCATTAACAACCTTAATAGATACAAGAACACCTTATTTATACAAGATTCATACCACAAGAACACTTGATTTATACATGAGTACTGTCACACCCCGACCACGTAAAACAACAAGACGTGGCGGAAATGTCGGGGAGTGTTGTAACAGAATTATTGTTTCATAACCATGGAATAAATAAATTTTGTTTTATTGAATAAATGAACTCATTGTTTTAATACAATCAAATAAGTACAACTATGATCTTCCAAGTTTTAAAGTCGCTAAGGCACGAGTCCATCCTAAATGTAGCATGTATCAACAATCTCCTTAAAACAGCACCTGAAACATGTGTAAAAATAGGTACGTCAGCATAAAAATGCCTGTGAGATACATAGGTTTTGTGAATATAGGATTCATGACTTATAAGTTTAGAAAATGTTGTTTAACAAAAGTCAGTCATGATCCTTGTAAAATGTTTTGTTTTATAAATCATTCGAAAAGTGATGATAAAGTAGATGATACCTAAAATAAAGTAATGTAAGGTTAAATGAATAACCAAGTAAAAATGAGTTTGTATAAGATAAGTTGTTTGTAAAGCAGTGTCTTGTGAAAAGTATGTTATTTGTATAAAATGTTATATGTCTTAAACTGAAATGATTCAAACAACGCTACGATATGTAATACCATACAGCCACTTATATATAGGAAGTACCAGCGGCGTATCCACCATGCTTGTATCATATTACACACGCCTCGTTACTTAAGTCACTTACTCAAACCAAAACACCAATATAGAATGTTCATGTTTACCAATAGTCAAATGTTTTTGTATAACCCAAGTTAAATGTACACCATGTAATGTGCAAGCAAAAGTTATGTATGGTAAGTAAAATGAGACTACTTAAACCATAAGCAAAAATGTACAAAAAACAAAGTGTTTGAATAAATCAGAAGTTATGCTTTGTAAAATAACGTAAGGTTAAACGAATAACCTTATAGTAGCATATTAAAAGTATACTTTGGATTTGTAAATAACATATTAAACTATGTTTTGGTTTTGTAAATAACATATCAAAATATGCTTTGGATGATTAACAAAATATATGTTGGTTTTGTACAATACCACACATGAGAGTATATCAAACTATACTTTTGGGAGTATATCAAAATATACTTTAAAGGTGTGATTTAAAAATTTATTCAGACCTAGTGCATCAAACTACACCTTTGAGACTATAAGGATACCACAAAGGCAATCCCCATTTGGATGGAGAAACAAATTGGTTTCAGACATTCCATGACAACAGGAATGGGGTGTCTAATCCTATAGCGCTATATCATACTACCAATCGGTCTGGTGAACATAAAATAAGTACAATTCAACATTTTATTTTATGTTCATTGAGAAATCAGTGTTTAAACCATAGATAGTCATTTAGTTTGTCAAATGATAAGTAATAACATGTATAATCAATTATACTTTGAAATCATGAAAATAACACATAGGTAGACATGCTTCACCCCAAAACAGTTTGGAAAACAGTAAAATAGGGGAACTATGTACTCACTTGAGATTGCTCAGAAGTCCTAAGATAACCACCAAGCAATGCTAGGGATCACGGAATCAAACGGCACCTAATATAGGTACTATGTTAATAAACCGGACCTATATCGGAGGATCGGATAGAATGAGGGCTCGTAAACCAAATGAGTATGGGAACTCAGGTAGTATGGTTTAACAAAGCCTACATACTAAATGAAACCTAACCTAAGTGCTTACGACACATTACGACCCGTTTAGGTAGCTTATGCTACTTTAACGCGTCGTTCGCGTGAAACGCGTTCGGACCGCCTAACTAGTCCTATGATAAGTAAAATATGCCTTAACATGTCTAATATTGTTACCAAATCAGTTTAGGTACCAAAAGTTATGTTACATATGCTTAAAATGAATTTTGGCGTTAAAAGGGCATTTTGGTAATTTACCTAAGGCATATAAACTACCTATCATACAACTACTTAAACGAAGCGACCATAAGGTATAACCTCGAAAGGTTATTCCCTATACACTATGGTCACCTAAGGTATTTGGTCAGATCCTAATGATCGACCAAATGGGTCGGGTTCGAAAGTATAAGCGATTGTTTAGATCGCTTACCTTACGACCCTATATAAGCACTAAACTAAAAATGACGAGCTAAGCATGCTAAAACATGCTTAACTAAGTTTAGAACACAGGTTTGGTATCAAAACAAATGGTTTTGATACCTAAGAGTAGTTTGGTTACAAAATACGCAAGAATGCGCATTTTGGCCGAAACTACGACTCGTCACTGAGCCTAGATAACGTGGTAATCAGTAGGTATAGTCACTAGGGACTATAACCATCGTGATTACGCTCACGTTATGAAGTTCAAACGAACTTCGCATTGACCATAAACTGGTCAATGCAGAAAGTCAAACAAAGTTTGACTTTCGGACTCGAAAAGCAATAAAAGAACGAAGGAACACTTACAAAGGGTCCCCGCAAGATTTGATTCCAAGTAATCTCAGGTAGGAAGTGAGAAATCACAACCACTTAGAGAAAAACTCAGATCAAATGTGGGTTTTGCAATGGGAATGGATGGGTATTTATAGTTTTCGGTTCACCGTTAGGATCGTTTCTTGGATAACGTGCCTTGATCTCGCTCGTACACTTGTCGGAATGTTGTGGTAACTCATTTTGCCCCCACCACAAGAGTTTGACACATGGCATTGGCCTTTGGAGGGTTTAAGGGCTGGAAACAGGCTGTTAAAAACAAGTTGCTGCATCTGGCCCCTGCTTGTGCACCGTAACGCAATTTTTGTTGAGGTGCGCAAGGACCTGCAGACCAGAAAGTTTGAAAAATGGCAGAACAGGCCCCTGAAGCTCCAAACTTGCTATTTGATGCATTTTTGACACGTTTAAGCCCCGTTAACCCCATTTCAAAGCTCTAAAATGAAGTTAAAGTATAGGGAACTTAAAATGTGTTAAAAAATATCTCCGATGTCGGTTCGTTTGGCCGTACAATCGCGTTGTTCGGTTAATTACGACGGAATGCGCATAAGCGCGAAAAACGATCCAAATGGCGTGACGAATGGATTTTTCTTATACTAAACACTAAAATAAAATATTTTAGTGCTTACATAAATTTTTGGATGTCCGGATGTATTCAGAACGTAAGTTATGCGCGAAAATGCAAACTTGTGCACTTTTTGACGCTTTTAGTCCCTGGATGCCCCAAAAGTTTATTTTAGCACACCGAACCCCTTAAAGCCTATCTCTAAGCTATATAAAGGATATTTAAGGTGTGTTTAACTTATGGTCATGTTCCAGAATGTCTGTTACAGTTCAAATTGGCATACTTTCACAGTTTGTCAAAGTTAGTCCCTTTAGGCGAATTAACTTGTTTTTGCCATACCAAAGCCTTTAAAACTTATTTCTAAGTTATGTAAAGGTTATTTAAGGTATGTTAAGCCTATTTCACTATTCCGGAGTGTTCGTTGGATTAAACTGGTTATATTTACGCATCAGAGCGCGTATAACCCTCCAGAAAGCGATTTAAAGCTTAAAATAGAACAAGAGTTGATATGTGCAAACGATACACATATTTTTACAAATCCCAAGTATGAAATACAATATTTCATTGGTTTGGCATTTGTTTGATGGTTGAAGTGACACAGGTGTCACAAGTACGTGGTGTACATATGAACACTTGATTTATACATGAGTACGTGGTGTACATAAGATACTTGATTTATACAAGATACAAACTATGTTTTCAAACAAAGTATACAAACGTGCAATACAAAAACTGCATGAATTCACACCAACATTATGTTGACGTTTTTCCAAAACTCACATGTATTTTAGGTAACTAAAGTGGATGTGCGCTCAGTATTACTCATGCTCTCGGATGTCGTTATGTTTATCGTTGAATAAAGTTGTAACTTTTAAGACAATATGCCGTCTCGTGTTGTAAACACTTAAACTACGATTTCAGTTATGTAATGTTTTGCATTTAAAGTTATTTTTATGAGCATGTAGTGTGACACCTGTGCCTCCACGGCCATCAAACAAATACTTTATCAATGAAATATTGTATTTCATACTTGGGAGTTGTATAAATATGTGTATTGTTTGCACATATCAATTCTAGTTCGATTTCGGGCTCTAAATCGGTTTCTGGAAGGTTATACGCGCACCGATGCGTAAATATAACCAGTTTAATGCAACAAACACTCTGGAACAGTGACATATGGTTAACATACCTTAAATAACCTTTACATAACTTAGAAATAAGTTTTGGAGGCTTTGGTATGGCAAAAACAAGTTAATTCGCCTAAAGGGACTAACTTTGACAAACTGCGAAAGTATGCCAATTTGAACTGTAACAGACATTCCGGAACATGACCATAAGTTAAACATACCATAAATATCCTTTACATAGCTTAGAGATAGGCTTTAAGGGGTTCGGTGTGCTAAAATAAACTTTTGGGGCATCCAGGGACTAAAAGCGTCAAAAAGTGCACAAGTTTGCATTTTCGCGCATAACTTACATTCTGAATACATCCGGACATCCAAAAATTTATGTAAGCACTAAAATATTTTATTTTAGTGTTTGGCATAAGAAAAATCCATTCGTCACGCAATTTGGATCGTTTTTCACGCTTATGCGCATTCCGTCGTAATTAAGCGAACATCGCGATCGTACGACCAAACGAACCAACATCCGACATATTTTTTAGCATGTTTCATGTCCACAATGTTTAGGCATCATTTTAGGGCCTTAAAGTTGGCTTGGCGGGCCTTAGAAGTGTCGCAAATGAGCTTAAACATCATCAGGGACCAAAACTGACAATTCTGCAAAGTTGCTGGCTTACGGACCGTAAGCCATCACCCTTACGGTCTGTAAGGTATCCCCAGATCAGCAGATTCAGTTAAACAGTTGTTAACAGTTGTTACCCACTCCTAATCCCTTTTGCACTTGCCTCTACCTGATAATGGGGGGCCAATTTGAGTTACCTTAGGGTTGCAACAAGTGTAGGGACAAGATCAAAGCACGGTATTCGAGGAACGATCCTAACGTGTCACACCCCAAAATATCAGAGCATTGGCGTGACTGGACTGGTATCTTCATTGAACAGCGGAAGCAAATAAGCTAAGACTTTTAGTATGTGAACGCCCACTAAGTACTCGACTCTTCATGGTTCTCCTATTCCAACCGTGCCTTGTCTTAGAAATGCAACCTGAGAAAGAAACATGCGAAAAATCAACATAAAGTTGAGCGAGTTCATAGTTTGTTTGTAAAAGATTTGAACTAAATCTTTTTGAATAACCGGTTTTTGATGTTTTGTTGTGAAAATGTATTTAAAATCATTTTCTTATCGAGTTACTTGAAACTCTGAATGAACACATAGTTTGTGTCACGTATAAATCAAGTTTTCATGTATAATTCAAGTATTAATGTGTACACCAAGTACTTTATGTATAATTCTAATCTTCTTGAGTACCCCACGTACTTCAAGTATAATTCTAATTTTCTTGAGTACCCCACGTACTTCAAGTATAATTCTAATTTTCTTGAGTACCCCACGTACTTCAAGTATTAATCAAGTTTTAGTATGGTATGAATTTCATGTAATTAAAGTATTCCTGTAAATATCAGGATTGTTAATGGGTTGCAAGGCCATTAACATGTGACACGACATAGGAAGTCACCAAACCTTAGGCATTTAATTGGTATATTCTGAGACACAAAAGCACTACTCGATTCTCGCCCTCACCGAGAGTGTGGCTGCCCGGCACCCGTTTGATCTAACCTTTTGTTCTGCGGTCTAGGTATATTGTTGATTAATGGTGCTTCTGTACCCTTTTCGTGACACTATTTCTCATAACGCATCCTACTTGGTTCTCGTCCTCACCAAGCGCGTTTCTTGTTGTCATTTCTCATAACGCATCCTACTTGGTTCTCGTCCTCACCAAGTGCGTTTCTTATTATCATTTCTCATAACGCATCCTACTTGGTTCTCGTCCTTACAAAGTGCGTTTCTTATTATCTTATATTTTCATACCATAACTCATATTTTTAAACTCTTGTATTTGTAGTTTCTCGTAGTTTAGAAAACTAGAACTCATGTGTGTATGCATATTTCGAAAAATACGCTTGTTTGGAAAACCGGTATAAAACATAAGCTTTTCGTAAACCATTTGTGTTCTTTGTAACATGGTTTAGAAATATATAATTCTTGTATTCTTTGCAAAAAGTGCATGTCTTTCCACCCCGAAAACATTTTTAAAAATGTAAAACCATAAAAGGTGGGGTTATGAACTCACCTGAATATTCCTGTGCATAGCTAGCTAATTACGACTTCGTGATGTCGTTTCCAAGACTTGACTTGCTAGCGTGCATTCTACAATATTCCTAACACGGAATATCTAATAAGTTTCTAAATAACGCAGTAACTAACTACGTGTAATCGAGCTCTACCGAATCGTTGACCGAACGATATGACGGTAAATTGTCAACTTAAAAGAAGCGAAGAAGTTATACTTGTTAGCTCGTTTTAAGAAGTCGTATGTTGATATAAAGGAATATTCGTATGAAAGTAATATATAATAAACTCGTATTATATATATTGCGTCTTGTGTATATTTGCCAAAAATATACGTTTGTGCCGTCTAGGCGTATAAATATAACATTTATATTTATTTTGTAAAAGAATCGTCGACTTGTATTGGAAAATAAATATATAACTATATTTATTTATAAAAGGATTCGAGTTCGTTTGAAATAAATATAATAATAACTATATTTATTTTTGTTGTCGAAATAATTTTCGTATCGTTGTTCTCGTAAGTTGTAAGTCGTTGTCGAAAGTTATACTCTTGTTTTTACTTTTGTAAAAAGCGTTTGTTGTTGATCGCTATATTTTGATATTAAAATGAGAATCGTTGTTATATAATAAAACGCGTTTTGTTTTTACGGATTCTCTCGAAAAAAACGGGCAGAGTTTCCTCTGTTTTTGGACGGCCCCGACAACTCAAGTTGTCGTTTTAGTTTCAAAATTCAACAATATTCAAACAATATTCATGTAATTTGTCAAATCTATATCAAATGTAAATTATAATCAGTCGGTTCGAGCTCGTTATTCACGTATTTAATTAAACTAAAAATATAACGAGATAAGCGCATCGCTAATCTTTACCAAGTCTTCCGTCAATATGTCGAGTGAGCTAACAGAGTTGACCGAGTTCAACTGAGTGGACTCGGTTTGCCTTGTTGAGTTGACTGAGTCAACCGGGTTTGACCCGAGTTGACCGAGCCAAAACTGAAGCTGACCCGTAGCCCGAGACCCGAACCGCACTGTTGACTTTGTTGACCGCCTTTGACCAGATTTGACCGTATCCAAAACTGACCCCAACGATACCCGTTTTCACGAAACCCGCATCCTGAGCCGAATCTACAGAGTTGCTGACTGAGCCGAACCTGAACTCGAAACTATACCCGAACCAAACTCAAACCGACAACCTCGTCATCATCATCGATCTCCTTAGTCAGCAAAACACATCATCATTATCAACAGGAACACGGCCGGAGCCGGTCTGACCAAAATCAGGAAAGAGAACAAGAGGGGGGGTTACCGGAGAAATCTCGTCGGAGCTCACCACCACCGCACCGCTACTGTCGCCGCCATGAGCGGCGGCACCGCTCCTTCTCTGTCGTTCTTTCTCTCCCTCTTCTCGATCCGTCTCTCTCTCTTCTCGGTGTTTCTCTCTCTCTCTGGTCTCTCTCTCCTCTCACTCTCTCCCGTCTCTGTTCGTGTCGCCGCCATACACCACCACCCGAAAGTGGTGGTGGTCGGTTTATCGCCGGAGAAAAGGAGGTGGGAGAGGAAACGAGGGAGTGATGGGGGTGTGTGTGGTGGTTAGCCGGAACACAGCCGGCACCGGTCAGATTAACTCCGGCCGCCGTTTAGAGAACGAGAGGGAGAAGAGGGCAGGGACTTGTTTGTTTGAGTATAATCAGTCTAGAGAGATGTGGGGAGTGAGGGTTTGTGTGAGTGAAATTTTTTGAGAAGATGAACTTCTGTGTTTTCTTTTTGTGAGGAATCGAGAGAGTAAGACAGACTTAATGTCTATGTGTTGTGTATGTATGTTTTGAGATGGGGTATCATTTTCTTGAAGCATTCATATATAAAGAAAAGAAAAGTAAATGAGAGTGGTGAAAATCTGGTCATAAGATTTGTTGTGGCCTTAAGGACAGGCAATCTTCTTAAAATAATATATATGAAGATTTAATCAAGATTTATTAGGGATTTAGTAGATCTTGATGGGATTTTTGAGCAGATCTTATAAGATTTTTATAAGATCTAGTTAGGGTTCTAATATATTATATGCAGGGTTAGGCTGGTGGGTTTTGGACTTGGGCACAGGGCCCACAAGCCCATCTTATGTGTAGGTAGCCCGTAATTCTTACGAGACCCGATATCGCGACCCATACTCCGTAAGCATAAAATATTCTTAGAAAATCCGTGTTTGTCGGCGTTGTCAGTATTTCGTACGGTATCAGTCCGTTGTCGCGTCATATTTAGCAGATTTCCCATAAATCACCACACGCGCACTGTATAGCTGAACAAACGTTTCTGGGCACTCCACGGGCCTGTTTAAGTTAATTAGTGTCGTAAGCACTATTTATTATCGCGTTAATCGCCAGTTAATTACGTAATTAAGGGCGTAAATTACCGGTTGTCACATAACGGTGGTCCAAATCCAATAAATACCCAACCCATTCACTTGCAAAACCCACTTGAATTCTGAGTTTTTCTCTAAGTGGTTGTGGTTATACACTTCCTACCTGAGATTACTTGGAAGATCAAACTTGCGGGGACCCTTTGTAAGTGTTCTTTCGTTCTTTTCATTCGTTTTAGCGTTAAAGTCAAACTTTGTTTGACTTTCTACATTGACCAGTTTATGGTCAATGCGAAGTTCGTTTAAACTTCATAACGTGAGCGTAATCACGATGGTTATAGTCCCTAGTGACTATACCTACTGATTACCACGTTATCTAGGCTCAGTGACGAGTCGTAGTTTCGGCCAAAATGCGTATTCTTGCGTATTTTGTAACCAAACTACTCTTAAGTATCAAAACCGTTTGTTTTGATACCAAACCTGTTTTCTAAACTTAGTTATTAACATGCTTAGCTCGTCACTTTTAGTTTAGTGCTTATATAGGGTCGTAAGGTAAGCGATCTAAACAATCGCTTATACTTTCGAACCCGACCCGTTTGGTCGATCATTAGGATCCGACCAAACACATTAGGTGACCATAGTATATAGGGAATAACCTTCCGAGGTTATACCTTATGGTCGCTTCGTTAAGTAGTTGTATGATAGGTAGTTTATATGCCTTAGGTAAATTACCAAAATGCCTTTTTTACGCCAAAATTCATTTTAAGCATATGTAACATAACTTTTAACATCTAAACTGATTTGGCAACAATATTAGACATGTTAAGCCATATTTTACTTGTCATAGGACTAGTTAGGCGTTCTGAACGTGTTTTACGCGAATGACGCATTAAAGTAGCATAAGCTACCTAAACGGGTCGTAATGGGTCGTAAGCACTTAGGTTAGGTTTCATTTTAGTATGTGGGCTTTGTTAAACCATATTACATGAGTTCCTATACTCATTTGGTTTACGAGCCCTCATTCTATCCGATCCTCCGATTTAGTTCCGGTTTATTAATGTAGTTACCTATATTAGGTACCGTTTGATTCCGTGATCTTCTAGCATTGATTGGTGGTTATCCTAGGACTATTGAGCAATCTCAAGTGAGTACATAGACCCCTCTTTTATTGTTTTCCAAACATTTTCGGGTGAAACACATGTGCCTACTTGTTACTTTCGTGCCTTTCATGTTTTCATATCATATGCATGTTATGTTCATTAGTACATTTATAGTACATGATTTCATTATGTTTTTGCTATGTATGTCCTTTGTTGCATACTTAGTACATCGTTTTACATTATATTTTATGCTGTGTATGTCCATTGTGTGCATACTTAGTACATTGTTTTACAATACATTTCACATCACATGCTATGTATGTTCAATTGTGGCATACTTAGTACATTTGTTATTTATCACATGCATACATTTTGGTATGACATTTGGTTTGTTTAAATGGGACAATATACATTCATTAACTTTGATCACGCTATTCGTTAGTAGGTAGTGGTACCATAGGAATTGACAACTCCCGTTCCTGACATCCTAGGTATGTTTGGATGGAAGGAATGACCGAATTCGATAAACATAACACAGATAGACCTTTAAATTCGTTTAGGGGTTTATCGCCACAGTCACAAGGCTTGGATGTATACATTTTCAAAATACCGCATAGATTTTTATATCAGTATAGCATGCATTTGTTCCACAAACACATAACTTTGATTTAAACCATGTTTTACTTCAATACCTTGTTTTGTGCATTTTTACATATAGTTTAGTTGATATATTTCACTTACCATACATGATATTTTGGATACACATTACATGATTTGCATTATACATAAACATTTTGACATTGACATACACAATTCATGATTTACATTAGACATAAACATTTTGACGTTGATATACACAATTCATGATTTACATTAGACATAAACATTTTGACATTGATATACACAATTCATGATTTACATTAGACATAAACATTTTGACATTGATATACACAATTCATGATTTACATTAGACATAGACATTAGACATGGTTTTCACACAAACATTTTGAGATTTGATTATACATAAACATTTTACTTTGGTGGTTTGGTTTGAGTAAGTGATTTAAGTAATGAGGCGTGTGAAATATGATACAAGCATGGTGGATACGCTGCTGGTACTTCCTATATATAAGTGCTTGTATGGTATTACATATCGTAGCGTTATTTAAACCATTTCAATTTAGACATATAACATTTTATACAAATAACATACTTTTCACAATACATTGTTTTACAAACAACTTATCTGATACAAACTCATTTTACTTGGTTATTCATTTAACCATGTATTATTCTTTTATACATATATATCATTTGGTTTATTTATCACTTTTCAAATGATTTACAAGACAAAGCAAATTACAAGGTTCATGACTAAACATTTTCTTAAACATAAGTCATGAATTCTATTTTCACAAAACCTATGTATCTCACAGGCATTTTTATGCTGACGTACCTATTTTCACATGTGTTTCAGGACATGATGCATAGGATTTATCAAGATACACTTAGGCGGACTTGGGCCTTAGCGACAATAAAAGATGCAAGACTAGTTATTTATGTTATGTTTCTTTGATTGTCTAGAAATTGTAACACTTTTAATCAATAAAACAATATTCAAATTTCCATGTGTATGAAACAATGATTCTGTTACAACACTCCCCGACGTTTCCGCCACGTTTTGTTGTTTTACGTGGTCGGGGTGTGACATGTAGTATGTTTACCAATCGTATGCAATGAAAACCTTTCATGATCACACCTCGTGCTTCCGCCTTAGAAAGGGGTGTGACAAAACGCTACTACCTGGGATGATTTTAAGGAACTGATGAGAGAGGAGTACTGTCCTCGTGATGAGGTGCAAAAGTTGGAAAACGAGTACTATAACCTGAAGATGGAGGGATCTGAAATCGAGGCTTACACGAAGCAGTCTCACGAACTGGCAAACATGTGTCCTAACCTATCTCGACCACCACCTCGCAGGATCGAACTCTACATTAAGGGATTGCCACCACAAGTCAAGGGATTAATCACTGCAGAAAATCTCAACGACCTACCCCAGATTATCAGATTGGCTCACAAGATTACTGATCATGAGGTGGAGCGTGGCTCGTTGCCACCCCGTGTTACTGCTACTACTACTGCTGCTACGGTTACCACCACCACTGATAACAAGCTTAAGTGGAATGACGCAGATAAGGCAACAAACTCGAATCAATCGCAAAAGAAGCCAGATAACAACAGCAGCCGCAGATTTAGTCAATCGTCTTCGGTTAATCAGAATCAGAACCATAGTCAGACTTCCAGTTACGCTAAAAAACAGCCGAAGTGCAATAAGTGTGGTTTCCACCACTATGGCCAGTGTAGCCGAGCATGTCAAAGGTGTGACAAGGTGGGTCACATGGCGAAAGATTGTAGAGCTCCACATCCCAAGCAACAACAGCAACAGCCTCAGCAACAGCAACAAAGGCAACAACCCCAGCAGAATCGGGGTAATCAGAGGGGATGTTATCAGTGCAGCCGTGAAGGGCATTTCAAGAAGGATTGCTCGCAATTGAATCAGAATGCCAACAATAACAATGGGGGTAATCTCCAGAACAACAAAAATAACGCGGGAAACAACAACAATGGGAATAACAGAGGAAATGGCGCTCGCGGTAGGGCGTTCACTATTGGGGCAGGCGATGCAAGGAACGATGGCAACGTCGTGACCGGTACATTCTCTGTTAATGGTATTATTTCTTCTGTGTTATTAGAATCTGGTGCCGACTGGATTTATGTGTCTTTGGGGTTCAGTCATCAGCTAGGGTTGACTCCTACGCCTCTTGTAAACAAGCATGTAGTGGAATTAGCTGATGGCAAGTCGATAGAAGCCACACATGTACTCTTAGGGTGTAAACTCGATCTTCTAGGTCAAGTGTTCGACATTGACCTTCTTCCCATCACTCTTGGTAGCTTTGATATAGTTGTTGGTATGGATTGGTTGTCAAAACATCGAGCAGACATACTTTGTAGGGAGAAGATTATGCGCATATGTGACATCTGTGCCTCCACGGCCATCAAAAAGATACCAAATCAATGAAATATTGTGTTTCATACTTGGGATTTGTATAAATATGTGTATCATTTGCACATATCAATTCTCGTTCGATTTCAAGCTCTAAATCGCTTTCTGGAAAGTTATACGCGAACCGATGCGTAAACGTAATCAGTTTAACGCTATAAACACTCTGAAATAGTGACATGGGCTTAACATACCTGAAATAACCTTTACATAACTTAGAAATAAGTTTTGGAGGGTTTGGTGTGTCGAAATCAAGTTTATTCGATCGTAGGGACTATTAGCGTCAAACTACGAAAGTATGCCGATTCGTATGGTATCGAACATTCTGGAACTTGATCATAAGTTAAACATGCCCCAAATATCCTTTACTTAGATTAGAAATAGGCTTAGAGGTGTTTGGTACGCAAAAATAAACTTATTTGATCAACAGGGACTAAAAGCATCAAAAAGTGCATAAGTTTGCATTTTCGAGTATATCTTACGTTCTGAATATATCCGGACATCCAAAAATTTATGTAATCATTAAAATATTTTATTTTAGTGATTGGAATGCTCAAATTCCATTCGTCGCGTAATTTCGATAGTTTTTCGCGTCCGTTCGAGTTTCGTCGTAATTAACCGAACAACTCAATCGTACGACCAAACGAACTAACATCCGAGATGTTTTTGAGCATGTTTCATGATCCCTATACTTTAACTTCATTGTAGAGCCTTGAAAATGGGTTAACGGGGTTTAAACGCATCAAAAATAGCCTAAACGAGTTGCAGGGACCAAACCTGACAATTTAGCAAAGTTTCTTGTTACTGGTAGGTGGTGGCGCTGCGCCACCACTATATGGTGTTGATGTGGCGTGACGCCATAGCCACATCTGGACTGAAACTTCAATTTTGGCACCCAGGTTGAATTTCAGGGGCCTAAGTGTAACTTTTTCAGTACCGTGTGATGGTTTTGGGCACCCCTAGTATTCCAAAACCATGTGCCTTACATGTATGGTCCAGATCGAAGCTCAATTATCCAGGAACGATCCTAACGGTTGTGGAAAATCTATATAAACCCACCATTTTCACTTCATCTTCTTCACACTTGATCTCAATCATCTTCTCTAAGTTGAAGCTCTCCTTGTGAAGCTTCATACCTGAGAATTTTTTAGTTCAAATCTTCATAGCTTGGACCTTTTGTAAGTTTCCTTCATGCTTGTTCATGTATTTCAAGCATGAAAGTCAAACAATGTTTGACTATCTGCTTTGACCTTGATTTGGTCAACACGAATTTCGTTTGAGCTTCACAACGTGAGCGTAATCACGATGGTCATAGTCCCTTGTGACTATGCCTACTGATTACCACGTTGATTAGGTGTAGTGACGAGTCATAGTTTCGGTCAAAATACGCGTATGCGTATTTTGCAACCAAACTATTCTTGGGTATCAAAACCCTTTGTTTTGATATCAAACTTGTTTTCTAACTTCATTAAACATGTTTTAACATGTTTAACTCGTCACTTTTAGTTTAGTGCTTATATAGGGTCGTAAGATAAGCGGTCTAAACAACCGCTTAGACTTTCGAACCCGACCCGTTTGGTCGATCATTAGGACCCGACCAAACATATTTTGTGACCATAGTTGTATAGGGAATAACCTTCCAAGGTTATACCTTATGGTCACTTAGTTTAGTTAGTTGTATGGTAATTTATATGCCTTAGGAAAATGACCAAAATGCCCTTTTTACGCAAAAATTCATTTTAAGTATATGTAACCCAAATTTTTACATCTAAACTGATTAGCTAAAATTATTAGACATGTTAAGGCATATAATACTTGTCATAGGACTAGTTAGGCGGTCCAAACGCGTTTTACACGAATGACGCGTTAAAGTAGCGTAAGCTACCTAAACGGGTCGTAATGGGTCGTAAGCACTTAGGATAGGTTTCGATTTAGTATGTAGGCTTTGTTAAACCGTATCATATGAGCTCCAATACTCATTTGGTTTACGAAACCTCATCCTATCCGATCTTCCAATTTAGGTTCGGTTTATTAACATAGTTACCTATATTAGGTGTCGTTTTATTCCGTGATCCCTCTAGCTTTGCTTGGTTGTTATTCAAGACTTCTAAGCAACCTCAAGTGAGTACATAGACCCCTCTTTTACTATTTTCAAATATTTTGGGGTGAAACACGTGTGCCTACTTGTTACTTTCGCGCTTTTCATGCTTTTATATCATATACTTGTTATGTTCATCAGTATACATATAGTACATGATTTCTTCCATGTTTTTGCTATGTATGTTTTATTAACATGCTAGCACATTGATTTCATATATTACATTTTGTTGCATATGTTCTCTCAGCATATGGACACATTGTTTACATTTCTACTTTGTATGTTCATTTAGCATATTTAAGTACATCGTTTTCATATAACATGCTTACATTTGGTATGACATTTGGTTTGTTTAACGGGTCATAAATACATTCATTAACACTGATCATGCCTATCATTAGTAGGTAGTGGTACCATAGGAATTGGCAACTCCCGTTCCTGAAATCCTAGGTTTGTTTGGGTGGAAGGAATGACCGAATTCGATATTCATATGTTTGATAAACCTTTAATTTCGTTTAAGGGTTTGTCACCACAGTCGCAAGGAGTGAATGTAGGCGGTTAACATTACCGCGTAGAAGTTTGTATCAATAAAGCATGGATTTTACAAAACATAACTTTTGATTATTCAAATACATTGTTTTGTGCACATGGTTAGAATAGATATTCTTATTTATTTTACCATACATAACATTTGATTATACATGAACATTTTTACATTGGTGGTTCGTTTGGTAAATGATTTAAATAACGAGGCGTGTGTAATATGATAAAAGCATGGTGAATACGCCGCTGTTACTTCCTATATATAAGTGTTTTTATGATGTTACATATCGTAGCGTTATTTAAACCATTTCAAGTTAGACATATTACATTTTACACATATATCATATCTTCATGAAACATTGTTTTACAAACAACATATTTATACAAACTCATTTTACTTGGTTATTTATTTATCTATTCATCTTTCTTTTATATCATCTGAATTCTTATCACTTTTTGTATGATTTATAAAAGAAAATATTTTACATGGTTCATGACTAACTTTTGTTAAATATTTTCTTTAAACTTACAAGCCATGAATCCTATTTTAATAAAACCTATGTATCTCACATGCATTTTTATGCTGACGTACCTATTTTCACATGTGTTTTCAGGAGCTGATGCATAGGATTGATCAAGATACACTTAGGCGGACTTGGGCCTTAGTGACAATAAAAGATGCAAGACTAGTTAATTATGTTATGTTTCTTTGTTTTTAAGACATAGTAACCTCTTTTAATTCAATAAAACAAAACTTCAATTTCCATGTGTTATGAAACAATGATTCTGTTACAACACTCCCCGACGATTCCGCCGCGATTTGTTGTTTTACGCGGTCGGGGTGTGACAGAAGAGTTGGTATTAGAGCTCATGGTTATAGGGAATTAGGTTATTAGTAATGCTTTGACCTAGTCTATAACCTTCCTAGGACCCCACCACAAGATTCTTGTGTTTAGATCTTAAAACAATATCGTCACCTATCTTTAGGCAACAACCACAATGAGAACACAAATTTCAAATCCGCTTTGAAAAACAATCATCTGTTCTAGGATGATTTATTATAAGGTTTTGAACCTTCAAAGTTTTCAAAATCCCGTCAAAGTTTGGTCTTATAATGTGAACACGTGCAATCTGGAAGAGTGGATGCCTGTACTCTGAGTTTTCTTTCTAAGGCTAGAGTGTTCATACAAATCCACATAATCGGACCAGTCACTCTTACCTGGGAACTCTTGGGGTGAGTGTCCACTTATAGGCTAAAGCATGTCTTCGTGATATATTAATATGACCCACTTACTTTGATTAGTCACCGTCTCATTTGTTTGCCTTAGGTAACAAACAAATGATCATAATTTTTTTATGCGTTGTCATTCTGTTATGATTATCCGATAACATTTCACTTGTTTCCTCCTATGTCTTCCATTTCCTTTAGGATGTCTCTTCATCGCAGCGACACTCAAATGTATGAGCAGGCTACCAAAATTGCCCAACGAATAGGCGTAGTAATCCAGAAGAATGCTGAATTAGCCGTTGCCATGTCTCGTCTCAAGGATGAAGCCACCCAAGAATCACCAAAGGAAACAGAAGCCAAACCTTCACCAAAATCAAAGAAGCATAAAGCCTCAAAGAACCTTCCAACGAATGTTCCAGATCAAGTGAGACCTAGCCAAGTGACAACACCACCAGCCAAGAAGCCGTACAAGGGAACTGCTCCATGGTGCAATCAATGCAACCGTCATCATCCGAATCACATACCATGTTTCAAATGTACCCACTGTGGACGATGGGTACATGCTTTGCTACCCAAAACAAAGTTGTTGCAAATCCTGCTGTTGCTCAACCTCCTGGAAGGAAACCTTATGCCAGTACTACGCCGTTGTGCAACAAATGTAATGCACCTCACCTAGCTTACCTACAGTGTCGTCTATGTGCATCATGTGGGCGAATCGGTCATCTGGAAAATGCTTGTCGATTCAACCCAAGCCAAGGTGGTCCAAACCAACCCCAAGTCAACCTTGCACAAGCTCGTTTTCCTCCTGGTACTTGCTACATCTATGACGAGACGGGTTATCTCAGGAACAAATGCCCAAAGGTTGTCAATGCAAATCTGACCCACGGATGAGCATTTGGCTGATTAGAAGATGCTGCTGCTTTGAATAATCTAAATCTTATGCTTTTGTTTCTTTTAATTTTCTTAAACTGTGAAACAATCTGTTTGGTTTATAAATAAATCATTGTTCACAATTCTGATGTAAATTGTAGTTACATGTGTGTATGGCATACCCCTACGATACCTACACCAAAGAACTATGTTCTTTACAAACTACTCTTGTAGTTCTCCCATTCATGTGATCGCTCATGATTTCCTCGAAAATTCTAAGTACTCGTTTCATTCTAAGAAATGAAGTACAGAATATAAGTGACAATTTTAGACGATTACTCAAAATGTCACTTTAAATCCTTGGTTAGATAACTAAGGGTATTCTTCGATCTCATACCTATATAATTTCATTCTAGTTTCCATAAACAACATACATAGTATATGTGTTTTTTTTAAAACAGCCTTCATGATTTCAAAATATTTCATATAGTTTGAAAACAATTTTAACACAGTATATTTTCTTATATCAAGTGCATGATTTCAATAACATTATCCATATTTTCAGAAACCTTATACATAATTTCAAAATTTATCTCACATGATTTTAAAACATTTTATATTCATACTTACATATGATTTCAAAAGCATCATACATGTTTTCAAAAACCATATACATGATTACAAAAATTCATCTCACATGATTTTAAAACAATTTATAAACATATTTACCTAATACATTTACCGTATGATTTCAAAAGTATTACGTAAGGTTTCAAAAACATTAAACACATTTTTGAAAAACCCCATGCATAGTTTTCGAAAAACATTCCGCTCGTATGATTGATTTAACATACGTTGTACCCAACCTCCGAATTCTGCTTCATATGTCGCCTTGGCATATCTAGCACCTCAACCTCGTGAACATTCTACCTCGTGTATCGACTTAAGCACGTCTAGTGCAAGGTTTCGAAGCATCTCCCGCTATTCAAATTCCAAAATCCGTATAGGATCTTCTTATCTTCATAATTAGATCCTTTGTGGATGATTATCGCTCAAATCGGAGTCCTTAATTGAATTCTTTGTATGCTTTAATACATACATTACGATTCAATAAGGACAAAGCCGAATTCCTATTAAGATCTTCCTATCTTCATAGTTAGATTCTAGAAAATGTTTAAAGTGCCAAATGAAATCCATGGATTGGATTCCTGGTGTACTTTAAATACTCATGTGAAAATTAACACAACAAATTAACAAAATGGTAACAAATTGAAGATCAAGTTAAACAATTTTGTGATTATGTGATTATGTGTTATTTGTTTTCTTTTGTGTTTTTGTGTAATCTGAATATTCGTTATCCAAATCCTCGTAGAATCTTCCATATCTTCATATGAGGGATTCATAGTAGGATATCCAAAGGTACTACCTTAAATCCTTAATGGGCTTCTGCGTAATAGTTAAGACCCTTGGATTATATGGTACCATCCCATTATTCAAAAGAGACCCCTTGAGTGGTCTAGTTAAAAAGATTGATTCAGAATCTGGTTAAGAATGGCATGTGATGATATAGCTGAACAGACTCCTTGGTAGTCTATTTAAAGAAATCATTTATTGATTTAATTAAAATGACCCTATGGTGGTCTAGTCACACTCATCACTGGATTGTTCATTTGGTTTTCTTCCCCTACACATTTTTAAATGCACTGTGCGGACTATGCAAGGAATTATGTAATTATGGATGCTTATGAAATTCAGTGCACAGAAACCTCAGTAAGATTTATCATGTGTAAGAACCGATAGTGGCAACAATAACAAAACGTGAACAATGTAATGGAGGTACGGTGGACGCACCAATGGCGCTTCATATACTTGTATATAAGTGTCCCTCTTACATTGCAAGCATGATGTTATTTAAAGTTACTAGAAGTTCAGAACCCTAACCAGTGTTGTTGTATCTTTTCGACTTCAAGTTTCGAGCTTTCACAAGTTTCCTCTAAATAAATTTCGGGACGAAATTTCCAGAAGTAGGGGAGACTGTGACATATGTGCCTCCACGGCCATCAAACAAATACCAAATCAATGAAATATTTTGTTTCATACTTGGGATTTGTATAAATATGTGTATCATTTGCACATATCAATTCTCGTTCGATTTCAAGCTCTAAATCGCTTTCTAGAAAGTTATACGCGAACCGATGCATAAACTTAATTACTTTAATGCAAAAAACACTCCGAAATAGTGACATGGGCTTAACATACCTTAAATAACCTTTACATAACTTAGAAATAAGTTTTGGATGGTTTGGTGTGTCGAAATCAAGTTTATTCGATCGCAGGGACTATTTGCGTCAAACTGTGAAGGTATGCTGATTCGTATGGTATCGAACATTCCGGAACTTGATCATAAGTTAAACATGCCATAAATATCCTTTACATAGCTTAGAAATAGGCTTAGAGGTGTTTGGTGCGCAAAAATAAACTTATTTGATCAACAGGGACTAAACGCGTCAAAAAGTGCATAAGTTTGCATTTTCGCGCATATCTTTCGTTCTGAATATATCCGGATATCCAAAAATTTATGTAATCATTAAAATATTTTATTTTCGTGGTTGGAATGCTCAAATTCCATTCGTCGCGTAATTTGGATCGTTTTCACGTCCGTTCGAATTTTGTCGTAATTAACCGAACAACGCAGTCGTATGGCCAAACGAACCGACATCTGAGATGTTTTTGAGCATGTTTCATGATCCCTATACTTTAACTTCATTTTAGAGCCTTGAAAATGGGTTAACGGGGTTTAAACGCGTCAAAAATGGCCTAAACGAGTTGCAGGGACCAAACCTGACAATTTAGCAAAGTTTCTTGTTACTGGTAGGTGGTGGCGCTGCGCCATCACTATATGGTGTTGCTGTGGCGTGACGCCACAACATCATCTGGACAGAAACTTCAATTTTGGCACCCAGGTTGAATTTCAGGGGCCTAAGTGTAACTTTTTCAATACCGTGTGATGGTTTTGGGCACCCCTAGTATTCCAAAACCATGTGCCTTACATGTATGGTCCAGATCGAAGCTCAATTATCGAGGAACGATCCTAACGGTTGTGGAAAATCTATATAAACCCACCATTTTCACTTCATCTTCTTCACACTTGATCTAAATCTTCTTCTCTAAGTTGAAGCTCTCCTTATGAAGCTTCATACCTGAGAAGTTTTGAGTTCAAATCTTCATAGCTTGGACTTTTTGTAAGTTTCCTTCATGCTTGTTCATGTATTTCAAGCATGAAAGTCAAACAATGTTTGACTTTCTGCTTTGACCTCGATTTGGTCAACACGAAGTTCGTTTGAACTTCGCAACGTGAGCGTAATCACGATGGTCATAGTCCCTTATGACTATACCTACTGATTACCACGTTGATTAGGTGTAGTGACGAGTCATAGTTTCGGTCAAAATACGCGTTTATGCGTATTTTGCAACCAAACTATTCTTGGGTATCAAAACCCTTTGTTTTAATATCAAACTTGCTTCTAACTTCGTTAAACATGTTTTAAATGTTTAACTCGTCACTTTTAGTTTAGTGCTTATATAGGGTCGTAAGATAAGCGGTCTAAACAACCGCTTAGACTTTCGAACCCGACTCATTTGGTCGATCATTAGGATCCGAGCAAACTTATTTTGTGACCATAGTTGTATAGGGAATAACCTTCCAAGGTTATACCTTATGGTCACTTCGTTTTGTTAGTTGTATGATAGGTAATTTATATGCCTTAGGAAAATGACCAAAATGCTCTTTTTACGCATAAATTCATTTTAAGCATATGTAACCCAAATTTTTACATCTAACTGATTAGGTAACATTATTAGACATGTTAAGGCATATAATACTTGTCATAGGACTAGTTAGGCGGTCCGAACGTGTTTTACACGAACGACGCGTTAAAGTAGCGTAAGCTACCTAAACGGGTCATAACGGGTCGTAAGCACTTAGGATAGGTTTCGATTTAGTATGTAGGCTTTATTAAACCATATCATATGAGCTCCAATACTCATTTGGTTTACGAAGCCTCATCCTATCCGATCTTCCGATTTAGGTCCGGTTTATTAACATAGTTACCTATATTAGGAGCCGTTTGATTCCGCGATCCCTCTAACTTTGCTTGGTTGTTATTCAAGACTTCTAAGAATCCTCAAGTGAGTACATAGACCCCTCTTTTACTATTTTCAAATATTTTTGGGTGAAACACATGTGCCTACTTGTTACTTTCGTGCTTTTCATGCTTTTATATCATATACTTGTTATATTCATTAGTACACATATAGTACATGCTTTCTTCCATGTTTTTGCTATGTATGTTTTATTAACATGCTAGCACATTGATTTCATATATTACATTTTGTTGCATATGTTCACTCAGCATATGGACACATTGTTTTACATTTCTACTTTGTATGTTCATTTAGCATATTTAAGTACATCATTTTCATATAACATGCTTACATTTGGTATGTTTAACGGATCATAAATACATTCATTAAAACCGATCATGCCGATCGTTAGTAGGTAGTGGTACCATAGGAATTGACAACTCCCGTTCCTGAAATCCTAGGTTTGTTTGGGTGGAAGGAATGACCGAATTCGATATTCATAAGTTTGATAAACCTTTAATTTCGTTTAAGGGTTTGTCGCCACAGTCACAAGGATTGAATGTAGGCGTTTAACATTACCGCGTAGAAGTTTGTATCAATAAAGCATGGATTTTACAAAACATAACTTTTGATTATTCAAATACATTGTTTTGTGCATATGGTTAGAATAGATATTTTTTTATTTTACCATACATAACATTTGATTATACATGAACATTTTAAACTGGTGGTTTGTTTGGTAAATGATTTAAATAACGAGACATGTGTAATACGATAAAAGCATGGTGGATACGCCACTGGTACTTCCTATATATAAGTGCTTTTATGATATTACATATCGTAGCGTTATTTAAACCATTTCAAGTTAGACATATTACATTTTACACATCTATCATATCTTCATGAAACATTGTTTTACAAACAACATATATTATACAAACTCATTTTACTTGGTTATTTATTTATCTATGCATCTTTCTTTTATATCATCTGAATTCTTATCACTTTTTGTATGATTTATAAAAGAAAACATTTTACATGGTTCATGACTAACTTTTGTTAAATATTTTCTTTAAACTTACAAGTCATGAATCCTATTTTAATAAAACCTATGTATCTCACAGGCATTTTTATGCAGACGTACCTATTTTCACATGTGTTTTCAGGAGCTGATGCATAGGATTGATCAAGATACACTTAGGCGGACTTGGGCCTTAGTGACAATAAAAGATGCAAGACTAGTTAATTATGTTATGTTTCTTTGTTTTTAAGACATTATAACCTCTTTTAATTCAATAAAACAAAACTTCAATTTCCATGTGTTCTGAAACAATGATTCTGTTACAACACTCCCCGATGATTTCTCCGCGATTTGTTGTTTTACGCGGTCGGGGTGTGACAGCATACCTCTCCCCAGCGGGGAACCGTTAACCATTCAGGGTCATCGAGGTGGTGCAACCGTTAATATCATTTCATCTATGAAAGCTCAGAAGTGTTTACGGAAGGGCTACCTTGCTATTCTTGCGCTTATTACTGATACTCGGCGTGAAGAGAAGAAAATCAAAGATTTACCAGTCGTACGGGAGTTTCCTGATGTTTTCCCCGAGGAACTCCAGGTTTACCTCCACATCGTCAGGTGGAATTCCAAATTGATCTTACACCAGGAGCAGCCCCGATTGCTCGTGCACCTTATCATCTTGCACCTGGAGAGTTGCAAGAATTATCCAATCAACTCCAAGAACTTTTGGATAAGGGCTTTATCCGACCTTGTTCTTCGCCTTGGGGAGCCCCGGTGTTGTTTGTAAAGAAGAAGGATGGATCCTTTCGCATGTGTGTTAATAATCGCAAACTCAACAAGGTGACGGTCAAGAATCGTTATCCTTTACCTCGCATAGACGACCTGTTCGACCAATTGCAAGGGTCGAGCTTCTACTCGAAGATTGATCTAAGATCGGGCTATCATCAGATGAGAGTCCGAGAAGAGGATGTTCCAAAAACAACTTTTCGCACGCGGTATGGCCATTATGAGTTCCTGGTTATGCCATTCGGGTTAACTAACGCACCAGCGGTATTCATGGATCTCATGAACCGCGTATGTAAACCATATCTCGACGATTTTGTCATCGTGTTTATCGATGACATTCTGATCTATTCTAAGAGCAAGGAGGATCATGAACAGCATCTGCGTCTTATTTTGGAGCTCCTGAGGAAGGATCAGCTTTATGCGAAACTTTCTAAGTGTGACTTCTGGATTCGAGAAGTACACTTCCTCGGCCACATTGTTAACGAAATGGGGATACACGTGGATCCTGCTAAGATTGACTCAATCAGGAATTGGGCAGCACCAAAGAATCCTTCTGAGGTGCGACAATTCCTTGGCCTCGCTGGGTACTATCGAAGATTTATTGAGGGCTTTTCAAATATCACTCAACCCCTCACCGCTCTAACACAGAAGGGTGTCGTGTATTCATGGGGAACGAAACAAGAAGACGCATTCCAGCTTCTAAAGCAAAAGCTTTGCAGTGCACCGATTTTGTCTCTACCTAAAGGTACCGAAGATTTTGTAGTATACTGTGACGCCTCTATTCAAGGTCTCGGTTGCGTGTTGATGCAACGCGAGAAAGTGATAGCTTGCGCCTCTCGTCAATTGAAGACTCATGAGAAGAATTACACGACTCACGACTTAGAGTTGGGGGGCCGTGGTGTTCGCGCTCAAAAACTGGAAGCATTACTTGTACGGTACTGAATGCACTATTTATATCGATCACAGGAGTCTCCAGCATATTTTTGACCAGAAGGAATTGAATATGCGACAGCGTCGCTGGGTAGAACTCCTAAACGACTACGATTGTTGATGTGCGTTAGGTGTATATGTAGGTTTAAGTATATTTTAAGCCCTTTTACACTTTCTTTAGCCAAGTTTTAAATTTATAAAACACGATATTTACTAACACTAAACACACATATGGGCAAGTGCACCCATCGTGAGCGTAGTATAGTGTTGGCAAGATACCGAGGTCATCCAAGGACACAAGAGCTTTTAGTACCGGTTTATCCTCAACGTCTAATCAAATCAAAAGTTTAGAAAAATGTTTTAAACTAAGAAAATAAAAACTAACTAAAATGCTGAAAAATAAAAATAAAAGAAAAAAAACAGATAGACAAGATGAATCACTTGGCTCCGACTCGTGTTTAGTGTAACCTTTGATTATTTCCGCACTTTTGCACTATTTAAGAGATTATCTTAGTTATTGTAGTAGGCCCCTCTTTTGGAGGTGACGTTACCCTCAACCCAGTAGTTTGAGTCAGCAAGGATACAATCCTAAAGGGTCGGATTATTGAAAAATAATTAATTAAGTTATTAATGCATAATGTGGTAGGCCCCTCTTTTGAAGGTGACGTTACCCTCGGCTAAGTAGTCTGAGTCAGCAGGGATACATTCCTAAGTAGCCGGGTTAAAGTATTAATGGTAGTTTAACTTATGAGGGGATCAAAGAGTTTGGACCCCCGCCATCCAATACCGTTAAGTATTGAAGGAGGTCCTACTAAATTTAACCCAGGTCCTTTGCAGGATCTATACACTGAACAATGGCAAGACTCTTACCAAACCGTTTCCTTAACCCCCGACCAGGTAGCCAACATACCTCCATATAGACCGTGGAGATATGAATGGTGAAAATCTTTTATTTTATATAGACAGTAAAATAATGCCGAGACACCACAGACAAACGATAAGGAAGAATCACCTTCAACATAAGAAACTAGTTATTAAAGTCATTAATACATAACCAATTAAAAAGTGCGAAAAGATTAAAAATAAAAAGTATTACACTAGACACTTTGTCTTCACCAAGTGATGTAAGAGACTTAGGCAAACATGGCCTTGATTGTCAAGAACTCTTACGATCAATCTTGGATCCTGAGACGACTCACACACTCTATGATGGACAATGGATGATGGTGGTGGGTGGTGGGTGAAGTGTGAGAGAGGTGGTGTGCCAAGGGATGGTTTGAGCTTGAACCAAGCACTCCTATTTATAGGCTGAACAGAAGCTCGGGCACGGCCCCGTGTCCAGTGGGCACGGCCCCGTGTCCACATCCTTCTCTTTCTTCATTAATTGCTCTTGTCTTTATTAGTTGACCACGGCCCCGTGTCCGCTGGGCACGACCCCGTGTGCAGAAGCATATCTGTACTATCAAGATTCGCCTGGATTCTGCGAATCTTATAGTTGACCACGACCCCGTGTCCGCTGAGCACGGCCCCGTGGTGGGCGATGGAAGCTTCTACAACTTTGTCTTTTATGCTGACACTTGGGCACGCCCCCGTGCTCACTGAGCACGGGGCGTGTTCAACCTCCTGTTTTCTTGTTTTGCTTGGGAAGATGCTTTCGGGGAGGTCGGGCATGCCACGTTTATTCCTTTTCTTGTATGTATGTTAGATTTAGCTGCCTTTTTGCTTCTTTTGTTAATTTGAGCTCATTTAATCCTGAAAATACAAAAGGAAGACAATAACACACTTTTTCCAACATTAGTACTAAAAAGGGTTAGTTTTATGCCACAATTGATGTAATTTATATGTTGCATTTTGCACACATCAAATACCCCCACACTTGAATCTTTGCTTGTCCTCAAGCAAAACTCTTTATAATATGGCTTTACACTCCCAAATGGAATTGGTAGAAAAGAGGGTTTTTGGGCTTGTCATAGAGTGTCGGGATTTCCAAGATTCTTTATTTAGTTTTATTTTTATTTATTTACAATCCTATTCGTCATGATTTATTCAAAACTTTTCATAAGATAAATTACTTATTAGGGCATAATATGCCTCTTTAAAATTCTATTTATATACAAGTTCACATACCTCACGGGGGATCACTCAACACTCGCCCGGAGATGTATTTTAGTGAATCACTCGAGAGCGGCATGGAACTTACTCCTACCATAGGCTTGCCAAGCAATCAATCCTCCTCCTTTTTAACTTTATACCTTTGTAAATATCAAGAGGACTTTTTGGGTGAAGGGTTAGGCTTGGGTTAAAGGTAGGTGGTTGGGTTAGTGGTTAGTAGAAAAGGGCGAAAAAGCGTAAAAAGCATCGGTTTTCGTAAGACTCTCTATTTTTCAACTTTTTATTTTGATGAAGCCATAATTCCAAACAAAGTTATTTTTGATGAACTTGCTTGTTTATTTCTTTTGCTTCATCATCAGCACATTTTTTTTGAAAGTCATACGAAAAACCGAACTTGTTACTAAAACAAAGGGTTAAAAATAAAAAGGTTTTGGTGGGTGAAAGGGTGTTTGGTTTGGGTTATGAAATGAAAAGGTTTAGGCTCAAAGGGGTTAACTAGGGGGATTTTGGGTAGGTGGTAAAAAAAAGAAAATAATGGTGTAGAAATAAAAAGGGTTAGTCCTAATGCCTCTATCATATACTTACTCGGGTTTAACTTGGTAAGGACCGGGAATGTATCGTCGTGGCAAGTTCTAGAGTTGTAAGAACCAAGCGGCTATTCACACAAGAAATGAAAAATGAGCATTTAATTTAAAGATGTGTATTTGTATGCTCAATAAAGGCTTAAAACTCACTTTTGTGGGAATGGGTTTTTATATGATCAAGTATATATAATCAAATTTTAACTAAGCTTGTCATGTCTTTTCATAATTTTCTTATGTTGGTTCTTTTTATCACGACGCTATCGGTTGTAAATTTGTAAAAATATAACCTTTTTAGAATTTTGAAATTCCCAAATTAAACCTAAACAAGTAAAAAAAAAAAAATTTTTTTGAAAAAAATTTTGGGGTGATTAGCAGTTCCAATAGAGTTTTGTGTAAGGCTTGTTATTAGGACTTGCAAGATTCAAGGTTTTAGCATCCCCCCCCCCCCCACACTTAAATTACACATTGTCCTCAATGTGTCCCAAAAATAAGTTTTTAGGTTGATTGAATGTGTAAAAGGTGTGAATCAAGCAAAAATTTGTGTTACTGGGCGCTGGACACGGCCCCGTGTTGTCCGGGCACGGCCCCGTGTTCAAGTGCCAGTAACAAAAATTAAACAAATGAAACAGAAGCCTGGACACGGGGGCGTGTTGGGTGAACACGGCCTGTGTCCAGTTTACCTGAACTGGGTCATTTCTGCAGACTGTGCAGCACGGGGCCGTGTTGGGCGGACACGGCCCGTGCTGAGCTTACTGTTAATGAAGAAAATCGTCGGATGGCCCTGTTTTCCTGCATGGGGTGCTGGTTCAAGTTTCCCTTGTTATCCTTTGCCATCCTGAGTGTATTTTATTTGTTTCAACACCATCCAAACACCAGTTTAACTAAAACCATCATTCATTAAGTCATAGAGAGAATTACATAGTAGTCCTAAAAATTTAAAAACAAAGCAGAAAATAAAAGTTAAAAGTCCTAAATTAGATAGGTCAAGTGATACGTAAAATCATCCTAAGGAGCTCTACTACAATAAGAACCAAAATTCCGGAAATAGTTTTCCGGTTTTTAAAAGTTTTTGCAGAACTCCAAGCCGAGCGGTGTCCCTTAGATGTTGCTAAAGCCATTCTTCTATCTCCCTTGGGAGAAGGGAGGCGGCTTCATGTTCCTCAACATCTTGTGGAGAGGGAGTGACACCAATCGGAACCCCTTGTAGTATGTCTCGAGGGGGCTCCGGATGTAAGGCGTACCATTCGGTCGGAATGATGACTTCCGGTACCACATTCCATGCCCTTTGGGTGATAATCGGTACCAAAGGAGGAGAGGCGAGAATGTTCAACCTTTGGTGCAAAAGGTTGACTTCCCAGAGACATCCTTCCAGTCCCACCGTTAGATGATTAATACGGTCGACCAATGCTTCTTCTACCCCCGTTATCTCATCAATGGCCTCTCTTAGAGCGTAAACATAGTTTACAAGAGAATCCTCAACCGTTGATGATCTTCTCCCCTGCCGGTTGTTTCTGGAATGTGACGAAGAGTTTCTGCTTGTTCTGCTTGCCATTCTGAGAAAACATACCGAAAAGAGTTCAATTTTATGGAACCAATACCTCGGACACGGCCCCGTGTTCAACGAACACGGCCCCGTGTTCAGATATCTGCAGGAATTAGGAACAAGGAATCTTGGGGTTTTAAATTGTTTTCGTGATTTTTAAAGCATTTTTGAACAGAAACAACTTAAAACATTATTGTAGAACTTATTATTAACAAGATTCCATGTACAAAAATCTAACAAACATCTCAACAAAGCTTGAAATTATGGAAGTTTCAAGCTTTAATGGAAGTACAAGGAAAGAAAAATTGAAGAAGATGATAGTGGATAAAAGAGGAAAGGACAAGGAGGTAATTGAGAAACTTCTTTTAGAAAATACCTAGGATGGTATGTGAGAATATTCCCCAAATCTCTGTCCCTGGAATGGTTCAAATGTGCAGGATTTTTGGCTGCATTTATAGAAAACGACAGTACGTTGCACACGGCCCCGTGTCGGTTGGACACGGCCCCGTGTGCAGACAGAATCCTGACACAATTTTATCCGTATTCTGATGAAATCAGAAGGGAATCTTTTGGTGGACACGGGGGCGTGCTGACCTGGACACGGCCCCATGTCTAGAAGCTGTCTTATGGAATTCGTCTTTTTTCAAGGAACTTTTCTGGATCGGGCGGTTCGTTACTGGATGGAACAACCCCAAAGTGCCTAAGATACCTTAATTTCTCTAGATTAAGACGAGAATGCAAGAGGTTGTCGGTGAGGGTGATTCCTATGCTATATGTAGGTGGACAGGTCCAACCCTTTCCCGGGCTCTCGTTAAAGAAGGTGTATGCCGAATCGCTCAGGTCTATGTATGCATCGAACGAAGTCGATGGGGAGTCCTTCACGGCACAATCGGCACAGGGACGACTATCGCTCAAGTCCTCACAAGAGTTAGAAGTATCGTCGGGGACAACGAAGTTGTTTGAATGCGATTCCAACACTTCTTCTTGGTTATCATCTTGAGATAAATTATTGAAATCTATCCTAAGTTCTTTTAACCAATTAAGAATTAGATCTTCTAATTGAAATAATTCATCAAGAAGCATTTCTCCTAGAAAATCGGGTTAGGAGCATTCGAGGGAGAGATAGGGATTATTTTTACTTTCGCCCCTCTTAAGGATACAAGGAAACGATGGGTCTATATAGTGGGGCTTATAATTTAGAAAATAACATTCTAATTCCTTATGGGTACCACCACATAATACGTACCATAAGAGTGTCGAAAGTAAAAAGTATCAGTATCACTCATATTTGTGTCAGAAATTACCAACCGCCGGGATCTTACGGTTCTGTTTTCAGTAACTGAATCTTGGGCACGGGGCGTGTTGAACAGGCACGGCCCCGTGTTCAGCTTACTGTCTGACTTAAAACAGGATTGCCAGTTCCAATAATTGGGCACGGGGCGTGTTCAGCGGGCACGACCCGTGCTGAGTTCTGCAGAAGCTGAAAAACTAAGAAAAATCCTAAAAAATAGAAAAATAAGAAAAACGATTAGGCCGTTGATTCCTAACTTTCTTAAAATCCTTGTGTCCCCGGCAGCGATGCCAAAAACTTGATGTGCGTTAGGTGTATATGTAGGTTTAAGTATATTTTAAGCCCTTTTACACTTTCTTTAGCCAAGTTTTAAATTTAAAAAACACGATATTTACTAACACTAAACACACATATGGGCAAGTGCACCCATCGTGAGCGTAGTATAGTGTTGGCAAGATACCGAGGTCGTCCAATGACACAAGAGCTTTTAGTACCGGTTTATCCTCAACGTCTAATCAAATCAAAAGTTTAGAAAAATGTTTTAAACTAAGAAAATAAAAACTAACTAAAATGCTGAAAAATAAAAATAAAAGAAAAAAACAGATAGACAAGATGAATCACTTGGCTCCGACTCGTGTTTAGTGTAACCTTTGATTATTTCCGCACTTTTGTACTATTTAAGAGATTATCTTAGTTATTGTAGTAGCCCCCTCTTTTGGTGGTGACGTTACCCTCAACCCAGTAGTTTGAGTCAGCAAGGATACAATCCTAAAGGGTCGGATTATTGACAGAAAATAAATTAAGTTATTAATGCATAATGTGGTAGGCCCCTCTTTTGAAGGTGACGTTACCCTCGGCTAAGTAGTCTGAGTCAGCAGGGATACAGTCCTAAGTAGCCGGGTTAAAGTATTAATAGTAGTTTAACTTATGAGGGGATCAAAGAGTTTGGACCCCCGCCATCCAATACCGTTAAGTATTGAAGGAGGTCCTACTAAATTTGACCCATGTCCTTTGCAGGATCTATACACTGAACAATGGCAAGACTCTTACCAAACTGTTCCCTTAACCCCCGACCAGGTAGCCAACATACCTCCATATAGACCGTGGAGATATGAATGGTGAAAATCTTTTATTTTATATAGACAGTAAAATAATGCCAAGACACCACGGACAAACGATAAGGAAGAATCACCTTCAACATAAGAAACTAGTTATTAAAGTCATTAATACATAACCAATTAAAAAGTGCGAAAAGATTAAAAATAAAAAGTATTACACTAGACACTTTGTCTTCACCAAGTGATGTAAGAGACTTAGGCAAACATGGCCTTGATTGTCAAGAACTCTTACGATCAATCTTGGATCCCGAGACGACTCACACACTCTATGATGGACAATGGATGATGGTGGTGGATGATGGTGTTATGGTGGTGGTGGGTGGTGGGTGAAGTGTGAGAGAGGTGGTGTGCCAAGGGATGGTTTGAGCTTGAACCAAGCACTCCTATTTATAGGCTGAACAGAAGCTCGGGCACGGCCCCGTGTCCAGTGGGCATGGCCCCGTGTCCACATCCTTCTCTTTCTTCATTAATTGCTCGTGTCTGCTGGGCACGACCCCGTGTGCAGAAGCATATCTGTACTATCAAGATTTGCCTGGATTCTGCGAATCTTATAGTTGACCACGACCCCGTGTCCGCTGAGCACGGCCCCGTGGTGGGCGATGGAAGCTTCTACAACTTTGTCTTTTATGCTGACACTTAGGCACGCCCCCGTGCTCACTGAGCACGGGGCGTGTTCAACCTCCTGTTTTCTTGTTTTGCTTGGGAAGATACTTTCGGGGAGGTCAGGCATGCTACGTTTATTCCTTTTCTTGTATTTATGTTAGATTTAGCTGCCTTTTTGCTTCTTTTGTAAATTTGAGCTCATTTAATCCTGAAAATACAAAAGGAAGACAAAAACACACTTTTTCCAACATTAGTACTAAAAAAGGGTTAGTTTTATGCCACAATTGATGTAATTTATATGTTGCATTTTGCACACATCAATTGTGCTATCAAGTATCATCCAGGCAAAGCAAACGTTGTAGCAGATGCCCTTAGTCGAAAGGAATCAAAACCCAAACTTGTTCGTGCCTTGCAGCTAACTATTCACTCAAACCTCCCAAATCAGATCCGTTCTGCCCAAACCGAAGCGTTGAAAGAGGGAAACATTGAAGCTGAGTATTTACGGGGCATGGAGAAGCGACTCGTAGAGAGATCTGACGGCATTTACTATTTCATGGAACGAATATGGATTCCTGTGTATGGTGACCTTAGAGATCTTGTGATGGTGAAGCGCACAAATCTCGATACTCTGTTCATCCAGGTTCGTATAAGATGTATCAGGACCTCAAAGTTTTATACTGGTGGCCGAAGATGAAGGCTCACATCGCGGCTTATGTGAGTAAGTGTCTAACTTGTGCTAAAGTTAAAGTGGAATATCAGAAACCCTCAGGCCTACTTCAGCAACCAGAAATACCTATGTGGAAATGGGACTAAATCGCCAAGGATTTCGTCACTGGGCTACCTAGAACACAAAATGGAAATGATACCATCTGGGTGATCGTGGACCGTCTCACAAAATCCGCGCACTTCGTCGCAATCAAAGAAACTAACAAGTTCTCGCAGCTAGCTGGTATTTATCTAAAGGAAGTGGTTTCTAGGCACGGAGTGCCAACTCCATTATCTCCGATCATGATCCGCGTTTCATATCTGATTTGTGTCAAGCGATGCACAAAACATTTGGCTCACTTCTCGACATGAGCACTGCCTATGACCCTCAAACGGATGGTCAGAGTGACCGAACCATCCAGACATTGGAAGACATGCTGCGAGCATGCGTTATCGATTTTGGTTAAGATTGGGAGAGACACTTATCCTTGGTGGAGTTTTCTTACAATAACAGTTACCATACCAGTATCCAGGCAGCTTTGTTCGAGGCTTTATACGGACGAAAATTTCGATCTCCCCTCTGCTGGGCTGAAGTAGGTGACAACCAAATCACAGGCCCGGATCTTGTGCTCGAAACTTCTGAGAAGATTGTACAAATCAGAAATCGTATGGCGGCAGCGCGCGACCGTCAGAAAAGCTTCGCTGACAAGCGTAGGAGGCCCTTGGAGTTTGCTGTAGGCGATCGCGTTATGTTAAAAGTCTCACCCTGGAAGGGTGTGGTACGTTTTGGGAAACGCGATAAGCTTAATCCGTGTTATATCGGGCCATTCAAAATTCTGGAACGAATTGGTAAGGTGGTGTACAAGCTCAAGTTACCTGCTGAGATGGGTAACGTTCATGATGTTTTCCATGTTTCGCAGTTAAAGAAGTGTTTGTCTGATGAAACACTGGTAGTACCGTTTCAAGAGCTGAAAATTGACGACAAGTTGCAGTTTGTTGAAGAACCAATCAAAATTATGGACCGGGAAGTCAAGGTTCGTAAGCATAGCCGAATTCCGATTGTGAGAGTCCGTTGGAACTCAAGACGTGGACCGGAGTTCACGTGGGAACGCGAGGATCAGATGAAGCTCAAGTATCCTCACCTTTTCCCAACGAAACAATCTAATCCTGGTGTAACTAATGAATTTCAGGACGAAATTCCCCTTCAAGTTGGGGATGATGTGGTACCCGAGGAAAATCCACGGTCATCCTGATCTAGCACTTCGCCGTTTTTTTTTATTACTTATCAAATTTCGGGACGAAATTTCTTTCGAGTTGGGGATGATGTGACAACCCGAGTTTTCAAGGTCTTTCCTCGACACGTTACTTGTTTACAATTCTGTTTTCGTAATTTGTTTGCGTTATAATTATGTGTATGATTGCTACATGATTAAGGTAGTGGTATGTGTGATTGTTAATAAAACTTAGGATTAGTTTATGTTTCATGTCTTTCACCGACTTCACTTCGACGAAACCTTACCCAATGAAGATAGGATCTTCGTCACAATCCTTACTCGACGAAGTATTGTTTTTCGTCATCACCTTTGCTCGTCGAATCATTGGATTTTTGTCACCACCTCACGACGAAGAATACTTCTTCGTCAAAAGTATAGTTCGCCGTATGGGCTTTTGGCCCAAGTGAGGCCCACTCGACAATATGTACCTTGTATTCTCATTTTATACGCGAAGTGTATTGCTAGCAAAACCCTAGTATCTTTCTCCTCCTCCATGTTATCGACGGCAGTCCCTACCTTCCCCCGAGACTTCTCTTCTTATCGATCTTAACATCTCCGATTAGTATCATTCTTTTTAAACGAATCCCTAGTTATGATGTTTAATTGTATTGTGTTGTTGGAGTGATCTTGGCTTAATCAAATGCAATGAATAACTGTGGCGTAAACGCGACTTAGGGTTGTATGTGGTAAATCTGAATGTGCAGATTATGTTAATTGCCAAATATGTTAGCATACTCATTAGGGTTCAATTAAGTTAAGCGTGCAAATGGATCTGTTGAAGGGTTTATTGTAGAGTGTTCATAGAGAGATTGTATGTTAATAGTAACAGCCATGACCAGGGTTTGAATAATGAATGTATCGATAATTTCTGTGTGTTTCTGATAATCATCGTTATGACTGGGTTGAAGTCAGTTTGTGATTAGGAATTAATGGTGCTGATTTTATAAAGGTAACTGTACTAACTTAGATGGTCATGGCAGTTAGGGTTTCTGTGTGTACGCATGGTTAACTGGTAATGTGACGAAGGTACCCCGTCGACGAATAACCCTGGTGTTTCGTCACCTACATGTCGACGAACAACCCTGGTGTTTCGTCACCTACATGTCGACGAACAACCCTGGTGTTTCGTCACCTACATGTCGACGAACAACCCTGGTGTTTCGTCACCTACATGTCGACGAACAACCCTGGTGTTTCGTCACCTACATGTCGACGAACAACCCTGGTATTTCGTCACCCATCACGTCGACGAAATACTTTGATACTTCGTCACCCACCATGCTGACGAACTACCTAGGTAGTTCGTCGTTTGAAGGTTCACCACCGGAGGATAGTTCACAACAGACTATGGTTAGAACATGAATAATAATGAATGAATGTGTTGATGAAACCCTATTACTGCTTGTTAACGATATAAATATTGTCTGAGGAAACGTGATTTGGTTGTTATGAGTAGTACACTTAACTGTTTAGTACCATTGTGAAACATACATGTGTATTCTGGAATTGTATGAGTTTGAATAACTGCTAAGTGTTATTCGGTGATCGTTGCTTGAATGCACACTATGATTTTAATTTATACGTGAACCTTGCGAATGTAAACTAATTTCGTATACGTGAATACCGTAGGCTTTGATTGATTAAGTGTGAACGAATATCTAGTCATACCGAGCAAACCAAGGTGAGTTAACTTCTCTCAAAACAAGCATGCGTCCGGTGGAAACAATCAAACTGACAAAACTTGTAAACGGATTTTCGTAAACCCATATCCCTGTAGGGGATATGAGGCAGTTTTCAAATACCCACATCCTTGTAGGGGATGTGAGGCGGATTTCACAAACGCATATCCTTGCAGGGGATATGCAACGGTTTTCAGTAAACGTTAATGTTGGATAATACACTCACTTTCTATCACTTAAGTCCCATCATACTACCGGGTTAGTTGCTTGTAGGGCAACGGGGTTATTAGTTGATAGCACTACACTACGTGAAAAAAGGGCCATTTTTCACATTTTAAAACACCTTCAGCAACACATTTTATTGTTGATGTGACCATTTATACCAGTTTAGAATCTTTAGCTACACTTTTAACAAAAAAATAGCCACAACTTGAAATGTGTGGCCAAATGTAATCTGTGGCCACATATTTTTGTTTCATGTGACAAAAACACATGTATTTGGCACACTTAGTCACACTTTAAGGAATAAACTGTGACATATATTAGCCACTCTAGCAAAGTGTGGCAAATTCTTATCTACGATCACAGTATTTGTTTTCATGTGACCAATAACATATATATATTCAAAACCTTTAGCCACACTTTAAGTAAAAAACTGTGACATTTATTAGTCACACTAAAAATTGTGGCCAAATGTGATCTACGGCCACAATATTTGTTTCATATGACTAAAATAGATTTATTCGAAACCTTTAGCCACACATTAAGAAAAAACAGTCACACTAGAAAAGTGTGGCCAAATGTGATCTAAGATCACATTATATGTTTATAATGTGGCTCAAATCTAATACATATGGCCACATATATTATTTTGTGTAACCAAAGGTTAGACAATAGTCACACTTAAAATTACAAAATTTCATATAGCTTTACGTAAACATTCGTCACACCATCTTCAATTTGGTTATTTCGTGTGACAAAATCTTATCAACTGTCATGGAAAAAATGTGTGGCAAAATGTTAAACTTACTACATGTTTTAAAATTCCCTCCAAAATATTTCATTCTAAAAATTAAACTTCCCCCCAAAATATTTCATCCTAAAATTTCCCCCCAAAATATTTATCCTAAAATTTAAACTTCCCCCCAAAATGTTTCATTCAAAACTTTCCTCTCAAATAATATTCTCATTTAAAAAGTTATATTATTTAATAGGGTTATTGGATTTTAATAATCCAAAGTTTCGCCTATTGGCCGATAATAATCACAACTTAAAAAATTCCCTCTAGCAATCCCAACTTGTAAGAATTTGGCCCTCATCAATATTTTTCTAACTAACCCAGTTAGTTATATGCTGATGTGGTAGCTTATGTGGCATAACTCTCAATGATTTGCTGAGATAGATGCTTATGTGGAACCTTCGCCACATCCACCTCCACCACCACCACCTTCAGCCATCGCCACCTTCAGCCACTGCCACCCACCATCCATCACCACCACCACTACCACACCACCACCCACCACCTTCAGCCACCACCACACCGACACCCACCCCCTTCAGCCACCGCCACCCACCACCACCAACAGCCACCAGCACCACCACCATTGTTTTTATCAAATTATTAGGCTTGAATCTTAGAAGATCAAGAAAAATAAGTAATCAAAGGAATGTAAGCCTTTTTCTTACCCTTACATACAAAATACCCAATTCCTCTTTGAATTTTTTAAGTTGAATTAACTTACCACACTTCCTTGTGCACGAAATTGGATGAACACTCTTCATATGGGTGATGATTTCATCAATAGATTGGTAACCTTTTGTTGATTTTTCTTGGTTGATGACGATCCATGCACACACACACGATTCATTGTCTTCTTTTTTAGAACTAAGCATGAACTTACCCACGATTTTATGGTCATTAATCCAATTTAATCTCTCATGTTTACAAGACATGTATTTCAAACCCAAAATTATAGAATAATTCGTAATCCTTTTACAAGCTTAAATGATTTCTAATTTCAAAAAAGAAATATATCAGTGGCATGTAGGGACTCAAGTGGTTTGGAACAGAGCATGATCTCACCCACGATTCATTGAATTTTAGGGACTCAAGTGGTGGTGGTGGCAGATGGTGGTAGTTGTGGGGGGTGGCAGTGGATGGTGGTGGTGGGTGGGGTGGTTGAAGGTGGCGATGGCTGAAGATGGTGGTGGGTGGTGGTGGAGGTGGACGTGGTGGTTGAAGGTGGTGGTGGCTGAAGATAGTGATGGGTGGTGGAGGTGGATGTGGTGATGGTGCCACATAAGCAGCCATGTCAGTAAATTACTAAGGGTTACGCCAAATAAGTTGCCGCGTCATCGTATAACTGACTGGGTTAGGAAATGATCGATGGGGGCCAAATTTCTTATAAGTTGGGATTATTGAAGGGAATTTTTTAAGTTGAGATTATTATCGGCCAATAGGCGAAACTTAGGATTATTAAAATCCAATAACCCAATAGGCGAAACTTAGTGGACCATATAGGGCCTTAATGGATAACAATGGCCAATAGTGAGTCATATATTGGTTAATGAACCATATTGGACCTGAATTGATCACAATGGACAATAGTGGATCATATTTATCTTAGTGGACCATATTGGGTCTTAACGGACCATGCTGGGCCTTGATGGATCACAAGTAGTTAATCATATATTGGTTAATGAACCATATTGGGACTTAATGGCTCACAATGGATAATAGTGGATCATATATATCTTAGTGGGCCATATTGGGCCTTATGGATCATGATAAACAATAATAAATCATATATTTTTAATTGATTATATTGGGCCTTGATGGATCGCAAGTATGAATCATATATGGGTTAATAAACCATATTGGGTCTGAATGGATCATAATTGCCAATAGTGGATCATATATCTGTAATGAACCATAATGAACCGTATTGAACCATATTGGGCCTTAACAGATAATAGTAAATCAAACATATTTTAATGGACCATACTTTTATATACAATATAATATTATTTTCTTTTAAAAGTTTTTTATTATTTTTTTATAAATCTTAAAAAGGAACTTTAATTTTCATTCTCACAATTTACCTAAAAAAATTCGTATATAAAAGATAAAAAATGAACTTTAATTTTCATTCCCACAGACCACAGTTTACCTAAAAAATTTTGTATTTCCCTCTATTTTCCTCACCATTTACCCAAAAAATTTTGTATTCCCTCTATTTTCCTTAACCTATGTTTTGAACCCTAAATACACCTCCAAACAAAATCAGTCGCATTCACCTTATCTCTCTAAAACCATATAAATCAAAGAATCTTTGGTGGGGGTTGAATAGTTGGGGGTTTGAAGATGGTGCTACTGTTGGTGGTCGTGTTTGGTGATGGACGGTGGCGGATGTGGTGGTCGGCTTTGGATGATGGTGAGTGGGATGGTGAGGGTGTTGTCTTTGTTGCAGAGCATTCTCATGAACACAGGTTAGGTTTTTAAATTTCATTAGTTTTGGTATTTAAATTAAGTTACGGGTGTCTACGATTTGGGCTAAAAAAAGGTGAGCTGAAGGGGAATTACTTGGGTCTCATAGCCTGCACATATGCAACGAGCGGACCTTAGCAGTGCTTTAATTCAAATAGGGTTTGCAACGCCTTTTTGATAGAAACCAGCGGACATAAGCTAGAGGCAATCACGCAAGTTTTTACAATCAAAATCGAAATAGAAATTGAAGTTGTTCTGTTTTGATTAGCAGCTTGGGTCAATCAAAATCGTCAATAGAAGTTGTTTTGTTGTGCTTTGCAATCATAATTTTCGACGGAAGCTTTTCTGTTCGAAGGTATACTGTTATGGTTCTGTTTTATATTATTTTCGGTGTGATTTCTGATTATTTTGTTTAACAATAATCACTTTTCTGTTTGATAATCTAGGCTTGTTGACAATCTGTTTTGACTGCTGATTTCGTAGAGAAGTAGTTAAGACTTAAAGGTACACTATTATGTTTTTTTTTATTCCAAAAATTTAGCTAAAATAATTTGCAGTTGTACATATGTTACTGTCCACAAATATTTCATGCTTATTTTGTGTTTGTTTAGATTCTAGTTGAAACCCAAATGTACATGTTATTCAGAGATAACATTGTCTCTTTCTTTTGGCGTAGGAACCAAATTCTAATATAGTATAACTTATTTTGATGCTCGAGTTTTGATATTTAAGTAACTGGCTAAGGTTTGTTTCTTTTTGAGCCGCATTTGGGTGACAAATACCAAAATCATGGTTTTGTTTTCTGGAAAAAAGTAAATATTTTAGGACTTTACGTTCCAAACCATTATGCAAGCATTTTTTAATATGCTCTTTCCCAAATTATGAGATTTTCATGCACTATTGTCATGAGTTTTTTATTTGTCTACACCATTGCTTAAGTTTACTTTCTAAAAAGATGTTTTAATTTGTTATTTGTTATTGGCAGTGAATTAACATTTCCAGGAACACAAATGCTCTCTAGTGTATCAACATGCTTATGATATCAATGTATTAACCACCAGGTACTTCAAGTTTATGTTCTCATAATGTTGCAAGGTTTCGGGTCAACTATTTTACCACTTTATAATCATAAATCCAAGCCCTTGAATGCATCAAACAACCATAATATTATTTATTAAAATCATAAGCAAAATAATACTTTTTTTTAACAAAAGTGCCCCGTTTTTAGACTTTGCTTTAAGTCACCAAAAAGGTTGAGCCGGCCCTGGAAGTTATGCATTTGTAACAATTCAATTTAATAGATTTGTACAATATATATATTTTAATTTTAAGAGTGTCTATACCACCACGAATCACAATGAACCGAATCAAACCCTGCTAATCCCTAGGAGCAACGCGCCGGGTTGAAAGCACTAGTTATTACTATTACTATTATTATTACTATTATTATTATTATTATTATTATTATTATTATTATTATTATTTTGAGAAAGTGAAGTAAAAGGGAATGAAATGCTAGTATTAATTTACTTGCATCAAATAATATAAGTTATAGTTTTCTTCATGATCATATGTATCAAGTGTTCTTTTCACTATACAAATTCCAGTCATAGGTTCCAGTCATAATTAGTTAATATTTTCTTTATCAGGCTACAATAGTCTTTCAGTATATTCAAATGATTAAATAGTAGGATTGTTTGTGTGGATGATGCTGACAGTTGTCTTTGTTGTAGAGCATTCTCATGAACCTTTTGCCGGTCATAACACGACTTTCATTAGCTAAACTATGCCGTTGTCTCATTTACCCGACAACCCCTTTCGCCGCCTTGTTCCGTTGAAATTCTTTCTTCTCGTCACAAGGAGATCTGTTAATGTTATAGCTACTTCAGTTTCAATGTGCATTAACTTGCTTGTCTTTGTTGTAGAGCATTCTCATGAACCTTCTGCAGATTCTAAGCTTGTCAATCATCTTAAGAGTATAATCAAGGTTTTAATTTTTGGCTTTGTTTGCAATTTTTTTGCTTTGTTTGCATTTTTTTGGCTTTGTTTGCCTTTTCATGATGAGTTTTGATTGTTTTTCAGTTTAGAGGTGGTCTAATATTAGTTGTTGAGTACATGGAGGAAGTGATGATAAATCTCAAGGCTGGTTATATCAATTGGGATGTTTTTGGGGCATAAGGTGACTTTATAACCTCCCCTGAAGTAAGCCAAATGTTTGGAGAGGTAATTTGAAGTAAAAAAAAAGTTGTAATTCCTGAATTAAGTTTTATCATAAATTGTTTTCTTTTTAATTTTTGTGCTGATACCTCATTAGATAATTGGTGTTTGGGCAATGTTTTTGTGGGAGCAAATAGGCGAGCCAAAGTCAATCTAGCTAAGCGCCGAAATGAAAGCGAGGAGAGTTTTTCATGGAATGAGAGAAGGAGAGAAGGTTATATTGTTACAAGTGCTATTAGAAGTGATTCTAGTTGAGACAAAAGTGTTATTGTTGCAAGTGCTACTAGGAGTGCTGCATCATTTCTAGATAGTTTTTTATTAGAAGTTTATGTATTTAATATGTAAATAGAAAACTTATGTATGGATTTGGTTTATTATTGTTAATATTATCAATTTGGTTTTTAAGTTTGTTCATGTTTACTACTGTGCTAATTTTACAAAATTTTAAAAATTAAAATTCTAATTACACGAATATTGCCATATAGAACCACAGTAAATGTGTCACCAAAGGTTAGAAATGGCCACACTTGCAATAAATTTATGTGGCCATGGATACCATTTAGCCACTTAATGAACCATTTGCTTAATTACAACAACCTTTTGGTCACAATTTTTTTTATATTGGCGTGCCTAAAACAAACATTTTAGTGACTATATAATAGAAACGACCACACTTGCAGTAAATTAATGTGGCTATATAATAGAAATGGCTACACTTACAATAAATTCATGTGGCCATTGATATCATTTAGCCACACTTAATGGACCATTTGTTTAATTACAACAGTCTTTTGCCATAGTTTTTTTAAAATTGATGTGACTAAAACAAACATTTTAGTGACTATATAATTGAAACGATCACACTTATAGTAAATTTACGTGGCTATATAACAGAAACAACCACACTACAGAAAATTCATGTGGCCGTTTATACCATTTAGCCACACTTAATGGACCATTAGCTTGATTACAACAACCTTTTCGCCACAGTTATTTATGTGGCCATTGCTAGCCTTTAGCCACAGTTATTGGACAAAATGCTTGATTTTAGCAAGACCCTTTAGCCACACTTTTAAGTTGCTACGGCCACACATACGTGAATGTGGCCGTATGATGCCTACGATGACTTGACCTTTGGTCACACTTGGGCTGAAAAAAATTAGTGTGGCGATTGGCATATGGTCACAGTTTTTTTGTGTGGCCATATCCATATTTTGACGTAGTGCAATTAGGTTTGGCACCCTCACGGCGTACCTGGATAAGACGGGTGTGAACTAATAACTTTAAATCATGACCAATGTTTGATAGAGCATTGGAGAAGGGCAAAAGGGCCGTCTGCGGTATCGAGTTATTATCAACATAACATATCATAAGTCACTACTTGGTATTAAACGGTTAAAACAAACCATGAACTCACCAGCGTGTCTGATACACTTTTCTGCATGCTTGCAGGTCCTTAGGTACATTGTTATGGAACTTGCTATCTGGGAAGCTAGAGTGGTCATGGGTCATGGCATTTGGAGCGCTTCTCGATGTTGCATTGTCGAATACTTTTATTTAAAGAAACCATTATGCTTCCGCTGAACATGTTGATTTTATTAAATGGTGTTTGAATTATTCAATTACATTTAATGAAATGTTTTATCTTATCTTATATGTCTATGGTTCAATGTGATTAGTGGCTAGATCCTGGTACGTCACACGCCTCGCGGGGGTTTCTGCTTGTGGTATTTTTGGGGGTGAGACACTCTTTTCCAAGTTTCCTCTTTTATCACCTCGACTTGTGCTCCTCGGATTCGTTCAAGTAAACCCGAGGTCACAACAAGTTGCATCGACCGTACTCGTATTGGAACATATTCTGTTTTCCTACTCAAAGCATCTGCCACAACATTGGCTTTCCCAGGATGATAATGTATCTCGCAGTCATAATCCTTTACCGTTTCCAACCATCGCCTTTGTCGCATATTTAACTCCTTCTGATCGAAGAAGTATTTTAAGCTTTTGTGGTCGGTAAATATGGTGCACTTCACCCTGTATAAATAATGCCTCCATATTTTTAGCGTGAATACCACCGCTGCCAATTCAAGATCATGTGTAGGATATTTCCTTTCATGCACCTTCAGTTGCCTCGAGGCATAAGCTATCACTTTGCCTCGTTGCATCAAAACATAGCCGAGTCCCAGTTGGGATGCATCTGAGTAAACTACCAAATCATCAACTCCATCCGGCAGTGTTAATACCGGAGCATGGGTTAACTTTTTCTTAAGCGTTTGGAACGCTTTTTCTTATTCAACACCCCATACAAATCTTTCCTCCTTGGGAGTTAATTTAGTTAACGGCGAAGCGATCTTGGAGAAATCTTGAATGAATCTCCTGTAGTATCCCGCAAGCCCTAAGAAGCTTCTGATTTCTGAAGGATTCTTCGGAGGCCTCCATTATGACACGGCTTCTATTTTTGACCGATCTAGTAGTACTCCATCGACACTAATGATGTGACCAAGAAATTGTACCACTCGTAACCAGAAGCACTGTGACAATTGTCAAATTTGCATATATCCGTACAATGATTAGACAATGATTAGTGCTTAATGACTGTGCTGATTTACAAATAATGACATGAAGTGCTTTCTGATTATTGATATCATACATACATGTGCGTCATATAGTGCAAAATTTCATATCATTATTGCATGCAAACTTTATTGATTCAAATGATGCACGAAACAAAGTTAGCACAGTTATCAGACAAAACAGAAAAATGCTGACGGAGTTTAGTACATAGACAGATATGGTATTGAGACACAGAATGAGCTAGAAACCAAGAATTACACTAGTATAGTGTGTAGGAAAGTAAGGATCATAAAACTGCCTTCCTAGTGATAGTCTAAGTGCCGGAAAGTGCCTAAAACTCACATAAAATGCAGAATTCTGTAGAATTCAGCAAAATTCAGCATTTAAACACTTAAGTATCATGCAGAAATATGATTAAATGGTCCATAATGCTTTCCTAAGTGTCGGAAATAAAAAAATGTCACAAAATGTAACATAAAGCACACTAAACTGCATAGTTTATCATCTTAACGAACCGGTAACCAACCGAACAACCGGATACTACCCGAAACACCAAATTTCACTAGAAGCATTGTTTTAACATTTCCAAGCTAGTTATGGTCCCCGGACATCATAACACACTATATAACATCCTAATAACTATACACCTAACTATAACACTTAGATTTCAACTATATAACCTAACTAACAATTATACCCTAATCTATACCCCCCTCCTATCCACGGCCATGATGTGGCCCCCACTATTGATTTTATTTTGTTATTTTAATAGATCATGTATACAACTTTAGAAGACACAAGAACCCATGGATTACAAAGTGTTGGAGTGTTATAACTTAAACCAATAGAACTTAACTCTTCATTTCCTCACAACACATTTACCATCATTCTTCTCCCTCTCCTTCTTTAGTCTCGACCGAGAACCACACACCACACAACCACCTTCATCATTCAATCTTCATCCAATCTCTTGATATACAAAGGTGTAAGAAGCAATACAAAGAAGCTAGGAGCCCTTGGAAGTTGAAGGACCTCTCACAAGTGCTATTAACCACCTTATCTTCATCTTGTGATCATCCCTAGCCTTGAGCTAGCAGTAAGATCATCTACATCCATTTTTACATCTTATTTAGTAGGTTAAAGAATGATACAAGTAACTTAACATGAAGAACACTAATGATCAAAAACTTGAAACTTAAACATAAGCTTAAAAATCATAAGAATACATGTTGTTAAGTGTTATAATGCTTCTTGATTGTTGATTGTTTGTGTTTATGATGTTAAACATCATATGATCTTGCTAGATGGTGATTAAAGACATAATCTAGCAAGAATACATGTTGTTAGGAGAATATATATTTAGATGTCACCATGTATGTGATTATTTGTATATTATGTGTACTAGTTATATTATTTTAGGACTTGAAATAATAAAACTCACCAAAATACCAAAAATACAATCCAAAATATTACCAAAATTCCAAGAAATGAATATATAATTTATACCCAAAATATTGGAGAAACCGAACAAGGAATATAACTTACAAAAATATTCCGGAATTTAAATTCATGAGTATATTTTGGTAAATGGTATTTTGGACACCAAGAGAACAAAAATATGATTTTTACAACTATTACAAAATTATAACATATTTTTGACAAAAAGAAAATATATTATTTTTTGGTAAATAAAAATATATGTTTTCTTGAAATTATTAGAAGATATATTATTTTTGGGAGAAAATATATATTTTCTTAAATAAACATAGAATACATTATTTTTGGGTGAAAAATGGATTTATAAATATTTTCTAGAGATAATCTTGAAAATATATTATTTTTGACACTTATATGAAAATACAATTATTTTTGCCAAGGGAAAAATTATAAATAATTTTTCTATGTAAGTTTTCTTAATATATATTTTGAGAATATATATTTTTATTAGAAGTATTATTCCGGAAAAGATAATACAAAAATTAAGTATAAGAATACTTAATTAACACAATAAGAATACGTATTCTAGTACGTATAAATATACATCGGAATACGCCACCAATACTTGGCAAAAATATAAAAGTTAAAGAATACGAGTGTAAATACACCCATCCTTGGAAAGTTATACATGTGCAAATACATAAATGTGTCAAGTTAAAATATATTATTTTAACTAATATTCCAAAATTTAATAAATATAATTTAAGTTAAAATATTAATTATTTTAACAAATAATTATATAACTTGGAATAATATTGATGACACAAAGAAACGTAACTCAAAGACACTAATTAAGACTAAGGTCAAGGCATGACCCACCCGTCTAATAAACCATAGTACGTTTGTAGGTAGTCGTGTGACATCTGTGCTTGTAATCATTGTAAACAATTCAGTTATCAATGAAATAAAGTTATTTTGATCCCAATGTTTGTTTGTTTATGTTTGATGTTTTTCATGTTTTGACTTTTTGTCACACCCTGGTTTTGCGGAAGCGTGGTTAACTTGGTGTGACTTCTTAATACCATAGCTTAACCATAACAAAGCTATATGAAATAAAACCATGCAAGATCATCCATTTAATTAAGTTTTAAAAACCAAATTCAACAACATTGTCTCAACCAACACAAACATCAACATGACATAAAAACAGTTTAAGGACTGTGACTTGTCCAGGAAAGAGTCACATTCCCCAAACCCGGATGACCTCGTAACTAGTGCAGCGGGAAAACGTGCCATACCGCGCCAGATCCTTTAATTTCCTGAAATACATGTAAGTTGAAAAATCAACAATAATGTTGAGCGAGTTCATGTGTAAGTGAGTAAATAAACCTTTGTGAGTATAAAAATAGTCTTGGTATGTAGCAAATAAGGGAATTGAGATCACCAATGGTTTGCAAGGCCACTGATATATGTGAAGTGCAAGTAGGGAGACTCAAACCTAGCAGATTTCGCCACGGCATTAGTATGTGGACAAAGTCACCCCGAGGTCCGTTTCTAGCTTGGCCTGGGGCTGGGCTCGCTATACCCAGATAGATCTACCGCTCCTGTCCCTCGGTCCTGCCATGAGGACTAATGGCCTCATATTGCTCCTACCCACTCACATGATCTAAGTAGTAAACCTCCTTACGCTAACCATACCATGTATAAAGTACTTGTAATCAAAGTAACATGTATTTCACCCCCGCAGTTAAGAAAACTGAAAACAGTTAGAGAAAAGGGGGACATGAACTCACCGTGGTGCGTCTCTACCAAGTATGCCTCCAAATCAAACAGCTGTGTGACGACCTACACGTACTAATTCTATTAGACGGACGGCCGTGCCTTAGCTTTTATGGTTTAAGTTTTTGGGAAATAGTTAGGCAACTATTTCGTGTTTACATTCTGTATATACTTGGTAGTCATTTTCCTTCCCAAGGATGTGGGATTTTAATGCATGTGTGTTCGTATAATTTCGTAATATATTATTAAGTCTCACTTAAAATATATTTTATTTTCAACTGCAAAATATAAATATTCTTCCCAAAAATGTTATATTTTAATACATGTGATTTTCCCAAAGTAATACTTAGTAATATTATTTTTACTCTAAAAATAATATTTACGTAGTTCACAAAATAATCATAAACACTTATACAAGTGATGTTTTCAAAGAAAAATATATACTAAATATATATATGTATCACGTTTTATTTTGTGAAATCCCACCTCCGGTATTTTGTAAATAAGTCGTGGCGAAATCTATAATTTGAAAATAAGTCAAAATGTATTTCCAACACTTATAGTGAAAATATTTCTAAGTGTTAGGTTTTTGGAAAAATTTCGCCAGAGTTTCCTCTGTAACTGGAGGTGGCCACGCTTTCAAGCGTATCATTTTCTTTTACAAATCAACCAACAATTTTCTCAATCAACAATAAGCATTATTCAAACCATCAAACTAGTCAAAATAGATGTAAATCGCAAAAATACATGAACTTGCGGTTTTTCCAAAATATGTAGTATCTTTCCATTATTTTTAGTGGATCTTTTGTATAAATCAACCCGGTTTCGTAATAATCCCGTTTCAAAGAACTTCCATCTTTACAACTTCTCATCAATTTTTACCAAGTTAGTTATTTCGTCAAAACTTTGTGTTACACAAGTGTTTACACACTTGTGTGTTTACTAAAATCATTCTTGTTTATGAAAGATCCGTCTTTATAAGTATGTTTTCTCTTGACACGTGGTCCTTTGAAAATACCACTTGTAGATTCGTAGATCTACTAGTTTTAAACACTATTTCACAAGTAAAATCGCTTTTACACAAGTTCATGATTCGTGTGTGGTAGAGTTTCATCCTTTAACCCTTGTTACTTCCAAAACTGTGACAACTGCCACTTTCGGGTACTTTACGTACATTTAAAACGATGATTTACATAATACAAGTATGTGTTTTGAATATTCGGACTGCATGATTTCATTATATACATCCTAGAAAACTCATGGAATATTCATTTATTATTTCACCATACTTTACACACACATAAGAATACTCTTATCATCTTCATCTTTTTACCAAGAACACCACAAAAACCCATTTCCTTTTTAGCCTTTATTTGATGATCAAGTTGTGCTTCTATGGAGCTTAAGGTGATCTAAAGAACTAGCAAGTTAAAGAAAGGGTTTTCATCCATTCAAGAGTATTCTATCATCAAGATCATCATCTTCTTAGTTCTTAATAATTTTCTAAGATCATCCCTAGCCTAGTGCTAGAAGTAAGCTTCTAGTTCTATTTTTTTTTTCATACTTATATTATGTTTATGATTGTTATTATTACTAATAATAACCAAGTAATCATACATAATAAACATGAAAAATACAAAGAAGCAAAGATAATAATCATGATATATTTATGTTTGTTTATATTGTGATCTAAGACTTGTTATATGCATATTAAATCTTGCTATGATGATTAGGATACAAATAAATTGTTAGAAGATGCTTTAAAAATATGATCTAACAATTATACATGTTTATGTTAAAGGGTTTTAACATAAAGGTTTAAAGTAATGATCATATCCTTTGATCTTGTGAAAGTATTAAGGGTTTTTATTTAAAAACAAGACTTTTACAAGATTATAAAAAGTAACATACAACTAGAGATTTTTATAAAAGTTGTTAAAACTAGAATTAAACTTGGTTTTTGAACTAGTTAGCATATGTAATAATCATGGTTAAAACCCTACATGATTTGGATATCATCTTGAAAATTATGTTATAAAAGTATCATATGTTTAGTTAAGATGTTGAGTAAATTGATGATGATTTGAAAGAAAAAGAAAATGATATGTTTATGAAACATGGTTAAGATAAAAATACAAAGGTTATATGGCCATTTTTCATAAAAACATTATTTTATAAAGTAACCACATATATGGTTAAATCTCTACAAGATTAAAGAGGTTGTTAAAGAAAGTTTTTATAAAATAAAAGAAAAGAAAAATATATATTTTTTTTAAATATATATTTGTTTACTTTAACAATTTTTGTGACATGTATTACTTGATGTATTAGTTATATATATCAAAGTAGGAACTTGTATCTAAGGTCACATTTAAACTCAAAACACTTTATAACAAGAGTCCTACAAGACTTCATATAATAACGCCTTAAAAACGAGTACGGACAATCCGAAGGATCGGACACCATTTATGGTCAAAAACGGACGGTGGACGAATACATAAACGAATCGCCAATCCGAGGAGTTACTACGACGTTTAGACGATTTTTCGACACGAAATATAAGTATGCTATCGATAACAAATTTCGGATGTTTACAAACTTATAAAAACTAGTATGTTTTTATTTACCAAAAAGAATGCTTAGTAAATTTTTATAAAAAGGTTTTTATAAAAATGATGGGCTTACCTTACTTAATGGACTATTTATTTATAACAAATGGGCTTATGTTACTTAATAGGCTATCTTTCCACAAATGGGCTTATTTTTCTTAATGGGCTAATCTTCATAATGGGCTTAACATAAATTCATGGGCTAAGCCCAAATACCAAACATATGGGCCAAAGCCCAACACTATTCAAGCCCAACACTATTCAGGCCCAACACTATTTGAGGCCCAACACTATTTGAGGCCCAACACTATTAGAGGCCCAACACTATTTGAGGTCCAGTACTATTTAAGCCCAATAACTTGAAAACATGGGCTTGGCCCAATAATACCATTATTGGAAACACAACTATACAATTGATACATATAAGACACGAAATTCAGCGGACTAGATTCGACTATACAACTCACAAGATACAAGATAACATATATATATATATATATATTTGGTGAAAAATATATATATAACATTTGAACAACTCATTCATCGAATACACAGTTAACGAACAGTAAAGACGTACAAGTCTTACACATATTGAAGACACAAGACTTGTACTTAAGTTCTTTACAAAGACCGAAGTGTCTAACAAAAATAAGAACATTTGTAGGTCGCAACGCTATGCAGGACGACCGCACGTGAGATCTTATTTACATCTATTCACAGGACGCGATACTGTGAGTTCATGTTCCCCTATTCATTTAAATGTTTTACAACTTTACAACTATCGGGGAAAATACATGTTCAACGTATGTTAAAGTTAGGGAATGAAACACCTTAGATCATGTGCGAATTAGGGTTATACATCTAAGCACCATTAATCCAGTTTGGACCTAGGTACAAGTGGTTAGATCTAATGGGTTTTGGCGAGCCCCACTCTTGGTCGTGGACCCATACAGAAGAGTGCGTTTGTGTCCCAGTCGATAGGAGTCGACATAAAATCGTCTAGGGTTGGATTGCTTCCTTTTTCGTCACACATATTAATGTCCTTGCAAAACATTAATGATCAACGATTTCATTGACGCTTTACATACTACATCATTACATACATATACATTTTATACAACTCACATTTTACGGATACATCTTATATCCAGTTTGGATACAATTACAATTGAGACAAATACATATTACATATTGTTTTGATACAGATACATCTTATACAGCTAAACTGCATGAACTCGCTCAACTTTTGTTGATGTTTTCAAACTTACATGTATTTCAGGGAATTAGTGGACCAATGCAAAGATTTCAGTTCAAGGAAAACAAGTATCAATACTCCATGCCAACTATTGAAGGGTTTGCCTGTTATATACCGCCTCTTTGCGGTGATATAGTGGTCAAAGCCTTGACATTTTTAGACTTACATTTGATGTATAAAACAATGACAACTTATTTTCATTTGATGGTTTGTAAACAATGTACTTAAATTATGTTGCGATCTTTTGAACAATTATGACAATGGCATTGGAGCATGTTTTATTCATTTAGTATGTTCACTTATATTGTTATGCAATGAGAACCGATCAGATCACACCTCGCGCTTCCGCTACGAGCGGGTGTGACAGATTGGTATCAGAGCTTCGATTGTAGTGAACCAGGATTCTTTCTCGAGTCTAGTCTACAATCACTAGGGAACCTCTCACGAAACAATTTACACAAGAACAAGAGTTTTCATTGCATTAACATTTTTCAAGGTCCACTACAAACAAAATTCATTTCATATAAACCAAGCAAGGACATTATCATGAGTGAAGTCTATGAGAAATAGATACATTACATTAACAGACTATGTGCCTACAATACATTACATTATCAGTGCTTATACAAGATAGACACATTACATTATTAGTTTACACATCATAAACAGTTTACAAGTTCAACATATACAAATTCAACTTATGCAAGATAGAAATCCTTGTTAGATAGGATTTCATGTGAATATATATATATATGATTTATTTATATATGTGTTGTACAAAATATTTTGCCAAGGACAAAATACCTTCGACTTCAAACTCTATTATTATTCTTTACTCGCACGATGAAAATATCGACCTCAAGTCTACTGTGGAGCTTATGGCGAACATGATTCCTAAGTGAAATCTTAAACTTAATTCCGTAAAATATGGTTGCTTTCTCGCGAATGCTGAGATGCCTGACCATGATAATGACGACGAGGCGGAGGTGGTAACCTTGGACAACAACTCTATTAGTGGGACGGGATCCCTGTGACTCATACTAATCAAGGTTGATATACTCTTGTCCCTACAAGGAAAATGAAGTACTCATCTTGAAGGTGCCCCTTCAGTTGTTATTGTTACAGATTCTTTCCATTTCTATTCCATCTAACGCTGTGCTGTTTTGTGAGTAATGAAAACGGACGTTGACACGTGATCTATCACGAAGGTCCCTCCTATGTTGAAGGTATATAGACAATAGTGTCCCCCCTCTTACTGATCGGCTGCTTCGTACGAGAGAACGCTAGGGTGACCATGCAAGGCAATTTATTATTACGGTGGCCAACGTAATAACAACTTGTAGTGCATGGGAATTCTGGTCGACTCTGCGGGCCAAGCTAATGATCACTATTCGTTCAAAATTCTTAAGTTATTACTTGAGATTCAATTTTTCTTATCTATTAGAACACGAACTGAGGTGGTTAGTATAACACCCTACAATACAATACAATACAATACAATACAATACAATACAATACAATACAATACAATACAATACAATACAATACAATACAATACAATACAATACAATACAATACAATACAATACAATACAATACAATACAATACAATACAATACAATACAATACAATACAATACAATACAATACAATACAATACAATACAGGAAGACGACATGTATTTGTTCACACCTAACATTCGATCTATATCACGGTTCACTTGAGCCTAGGCACTTAAACAAACAAAACTTGTTAGCCACTCATGGAGGATTTTCCTCAACATTCTCGAAATTCTTGAACATGGATTGGTTCCATGGTGTCTATGATACTTTACCCTACTTTACCTTACCTCACCTTATCATATTCCATCTTATCATATTTATTGGAAGTTATACAATAAATTCCGTCGCTTGACATTTGTCTTTTCCCCAAGGAATGGTATGGCATGAGCCATGCTGCAACTCCCTCATTGCATTCTACTTTCTAATAATCATGCTAGAGCTCGTGAAACTCAAGCACTATTACCATAATTATCACATGGACAAGTAAGACAAAGGATTTTCTCTACTTAGGATGATCGAGGTCCATAGAGTAGGGAATACATATTATATGGACGAAGACCACTGGTTGGTTTCCCCTCCTCAACGAATTATTTTTTTTTCTTTTTCCATTTAAAACATATGACCAATACACGCAAGAGGCATTACACCTTTTGGTTTTGGTTATCCACATTATCATTTATTCAAACATGTATGCACAATATGGTCTTGAGGTTTCCATGACCGATTGATTGCATTCTTCATTCTTGGGCACATGATAGACTTTATTTATCCAAATAAATGTCTAGATTCTTTTAATAGTGTGTATTAAAAAGATCATGGCGCCAAAAGAATCAATTGTTTAAGTTAAAAGTTATGTGTTGAAAACCATCGCTTTTACACAAGACATGTTTTATACATGACATTGTTACGCAAGACATTGTTATACATGTCATTTGACGTTGGTATACACAAGACATTTTTGGTGGTTATTTGTAAGTGATGAGACGTGTGTAATATGATAAAAGCATGGTGGATACGCCGCTGGTACTTCCTATATATAAGTGCTTATATTATATTGCATATCGTGGTGTTACTTAAACCTCTTCGACAAAGACAAGATATGACATTTTTGCACAAGACACGACATCTTCTGCACAAGACATGATATTCAATTTCAAGACATGATATATATTATACACTACATTTCATTTGGTTATTATTTAACCATACATCATTCTTTGATATCATCTGATTTTCATATCTATTTTCATATAACTTTATAAAAGAACTCGATCATGACTAGAGCCTACGTTGTTGGTTACATTCGATGCTTTCACGGTTTCTCCAGGGTTGTTCCATATATGGTAACGCCCGTATTCAAACGCATTGAGCGTTATAATTTAAGTTTAGCCCTGAAATCCAAAACAAGATCGCATCATCCCTCCCTACCTCGATCACTCAAACAATAAATCTCGCCATGAGAGAAATCAAGGCAATTACATAAATGATTTTGGCACCAGGATGTATACTGGTAATTTGCCGAAATCCTAAATGCGACAAGTGAGACATTCATCATGAGGGCAATTGCAAAAGCGCCAAGAGTAGCAGTGTGCTGAGACCGGGCGCAAAACAAAGACTAGTAAGACGATAATACTTAAGAAGGGATCAAGCTAGTGAATAAGTGTGTGTGTAGTTAGCACTATGAATACTCCACAAAATCCCAATGATGTCATGAGTCAGTAACACTCTACGATCATCATGTATCAACTCTTTTAATACCAACACCTAGCTTAGCTAGTGTCTTTAAATGTTAAGCATATACTCGAATTAGAGTCATGTTGGACACACATTACAATATCAAGTTAGCTAATGGGGAATTAGCTGAGACATATCAAATCATTAAGGGTCACCGGTACATATTCTATCAATCAACATTTCACATCCATATTATTTGATACCTTTGCCGATTTTTAGCTTTATCTCAACATCTCACATGCATAGTTTCATGGCTAGTGACGGGATTGTCTTAGCTACAATTAGGGATTGGGTTATCCTACATCTAAACATAGGGATTGGGTTGTCCTCTACATCTGTACAGGGAAGTCTTTACTACATAGAATTCAAAATGTACTTGGCCTAGAGTCAAGTAAGCTAGACATCTCCTCATTCTATAGAATTGGCAAACAATAAACTAGCCGAGTCATGAGCTGAAATTCAATATCGATCTCTTCCCTGTTCAGTTGAGTAGTTTCGAAGTAGTGGTTGACATGGATTGGTTATCCGATAACCTAGCCAAAGTCTTATGTCACGAGAAGATCATTCGCCTACCACTACTGAACGAAGAGACACTTGTGATACATGGAGAGAAGCGCGACACCCCATTGCGGATCATCAATGGCATGAAAGCACATAAGTGCTTACAGAAAGGTTGTATTGCCTATCTAGCACTTGTTGTAGACAAGAAGGCCGTTGGGCCACAGCTGACAGATATTCTTTTGATAAAATAATTTCCTGAAGAAATTCCTGAAGTCTTGCCAGGACTACCACCATATCAACGAGTCGGGTTTCACATCGACTTGGTACCTGGAGCCGCACCCATAGCCAAATCTCCATGTCGATTAGCACCTTCTGAACCTTGTAGTTGACCGAATGAGGATGTTGTGAGATCATAACCCCTACTCTTTACCACTATACATCTTTATAAAGGTTTTGGGGGTGGAAAGACATGCAAGTTTTGCGAAAATGCACAACATTTCGATGAACGAAAATTCATATTTCTAAACCATGTTACAAATGAATTTCCAACTAACTCAAATGGTTTATGAAAGGTTCTAGCTTCTACTCTAAGATAGACTTTCGATCGGAGTATCATCGGTTACGAATTCAAGAGGAAAGCATACCGAAAACGGCTTTTAAGACTCGTTACGGTCATTACGAGTTTCTCGTTATGCCTTTTGGTTTAACAAATGCACCAGCGATCTTCATGGATTTAATGAATCGTGTGTGCAAGCCGTACCTCGACAAATGTCATAGTATTTATTGATGACATATTAATATACTCACGATCGACTGATAAACACGAACAACATTTGAGAACCATTTTGGAGCTGCTAAAGAAGGAGAAACTATACGCGAAATTTTCCAAGTGCGAATTTTGGATTCGCGAAGTACAATTTCTCGGGCATATAGTGAACGAGAAAGGCATACATGTAGAGCATCCAAGATTGAAGCAATTAAAAATTGGGAAGAGCCCAAGACTCAAACTGAAGTCCGACAACTTTTGGGTTTAGCGGGATCTTATCAAAGATTGCCCAACCGCTAACCTCCCTCACACAGAAAGACTAGAAATTTGCCCCAATAAAAAAAAAACAAGAAGTAGCATTACAACTTGTCCTTAAGATTGGTGCATAGCATTTCAAAATCTTATCATTACCCGACGGTACCGAAGACTTTGTTATATACTGTGATGCTTCGCATCATGGTTTGGGTTGTGTGCTCATGCCACGTGAAAAAGTTATCACGCACACGTCGCATCAACTAAAAGTTCACGAGAAGAACTATATCACTCACGACCTTGAGTTAGGCACGATGGTATTCGCTTTGAAATATGGCGAAATTATTTATATGGTACTCAATGCACTATTTTCACAGATCATAAAAGGCTTCAACACATATTCAACCAAAAAGAATTAAACATACGTCAACGACGTAGGGTTGAATTGTTGAACGACTATGATTATGAAATAAAGTACCATCCGAGCAAGGCTAATGTTGTAGTAGGCGCCTTGAGCCGCAAGGAATGAGTTTGAACATTTAGAGTTCAAGCATTAGAGAAGATGATTCACAAGCGCTCAAGGAAGAGCATATTCAAGCAGAAACACTTCCAGGCATGAAGAAACAATTAGTGCCGAAAGAAGATGGAACTTTATACCTTATGGGTCGAAATTGGGTTCCATTCTTTGGCGGCCTTCGAGATGATATTTTGAGGAAGCACATAGGCCTAAGTATTAAAAGAATACTATTGGTGGCCTAACCTCAAAAGTGATATCGCGACTTATGTAGGAGAATGCTTGACTTGCGCAAAAGCCAAGGCTGAATATCAGAAACCCTCGGACTTGTTAACAACCCGAGATTTCCGTTTGGAAATGGGAACAAATATCGATGGACTTCATTACGAAGTTACCCAGGACCTCATGCGGTCATGACATGATTGGGTAATCATCGATAGACTAACCAAGTCCACACACTTCTTACCGATTTGGGAGGAGGATAGTACAGAGAAACTAGCGGAACCCTATCTTAAGGAAATAGTGGCTCGTCATAGAGTGCCTATTTCAATCATCTCAGACCGAGACGATCGCTTTGTGTCAAGAATTTGGAAGTCATTCCAACAGGCCTTTGGATCTCATTTAAATCTAAGTACGACCTTTCATCCATAAACTGACGGCCAGAGCGAACGGACAATCCAAACACTCGAATATATGTTTCGCGCATGTGTTATGGATTTAGGCGGCAATTGGGATACTCATCTACCTTTAGTTGAGTTTTCCTACAATAACAGCTACAATACTAGTATACAAGCTGCACCGTTTGAAGCTCTTTATGGTCGAAAGTGTCGCTCTCCGCTATGTTGGGCGGAAACAGGCAATAGTTAATTAATTGGTCCGAAACTAGTCCAAGAGACTACGGATAAAATTTTTCAGACCCGAGACTGTATCAAGACGGCTCGCGATCGACAAAAGAGCTACGCAGATAAAAGACGAAAACCATTATCTTTCGAGGTTGGAGACAAAGTCTTGTTGAAAGTCTCGCCTTGGAAAGGCGTAGCGAGGTTCAGTGAACGTGGAAAGCTTAACCCACGTTACATTGGACCATTTGAAATCTTGGAAAAGATTGGCACCGTTGCCTACAAGCTGAAGTTACCAGAAGAACTAAGTAGAGTGCACCACACGTTTCATGTGTCGAATCTTAGAAAGAGTCCAACACAAGATACCGTTATCATCCCTGCGGATGAAATTCACATTGACGACAAATTCCAATTCACCAAAGAACCTGTTGAGGTCATGGACTGGAAGGTTCAGAAAACACGAAGAAGTCGTATCAAGTTTGTAAAAGTTCGTTGGAACTCTCGTCACGGACCTGAGTATACTTGGGAACGTGAAGATCAAATGAAAGAAAAATATCCTCACCTATTTTCGAAGACTCCTGCAAAGAATAACAAAGCTAGAATTTCGGGACGAAATTCTAAATAACAAGGGGAGAATGTGACAACTGCCACTTTCGGGTACTTTACGTACATTTAAAACGATGATTTACATAATACAAGTATGTGTTTTGAATATTCGGACTGCATGATTTCATTATATACATCCTAGAAAACTCATGGAATATTCATTTATTATTACACATGATTCACTTTTATTGGGTACATTTGAAATAGTGCGAACAATTCATCGAAACAACTAGAGTAGTGCCTAGTGAACTAGAGTGCTGACGAAAACTCTGGATCCGCAGAAAACATCTAAAATGACATCTTAAGGACTCGGATGAGAGTCCAATATCAATTATACATTAAACCCTAATTGGAAATGCAAGGGTTTGGTCAAATACTTTACCGATGTCCGGGAGCACCAAAAACTGCCCGAAAACTGCCGAAAAACGCTAAAAGTGACCATTTCAATATTTTTCCGCAAAAATTCAGCATTTGTGCTTTTAGTACAAGATGCAAAAGTGTTGTTTAAACACATATTTCATATAAAAATACATAGGGAATATCATTTATATATATAACCAAATTTTTCCCTACAACTTTCATAAGTTAACCTTTTGACTATCTACTTGCGAAACGAGCACTCAACAACTATCCGAACTATAATTTGACTTATGTAGCTAACTAGTGAGCATTATTTTTGGTCATTTTCATCCTAGTTATGATCATTTTATGTCGCGAACCATCTTGAAAATTTGCAAAAACTTAAACCCTTAAACACTTAACCATTTTTACCTCATTTTAAACCATGAATTTTACTAACACTTGAAATCACATAAGGTACCCCCCCCCCCCCATGTATGAATGTGTATAAGGGCCCACATACCCTAAATTATGTGTTAAAAATATCTAGATATTTATTTAGATGCAAGTGGATCAAGTTAGTGAATTATTATAACATGTAATCTCATTAGTTACTAACCATTCTACACCACTTTTCACCATACTTTATGTCACACCCCGACCACGTATAACATACAAAACGTGGCGGAAACATCGGGGAGTGTTGTAACAGAATTAATTGTTTCAAATCCATGGCAAACAAAGTTGTATTTTATTTATCAACATAAGTGTTACATTGTTTCAAACAGGAATTTAAGAGTTTAGTACATAATTAAACATCGTCTAGCTTCATTTTAAGTTTCTAAGGCACAGGTCCGCCCTAGTGTCATGATCGTCATCCTACGGAAAAGCACCTGAAAACACATGTGAAAGTAGGTACGTCAGCATAAAAATGCCTGTGAGATACATAGGTTTTTGTGAAAATAGGATTCATGACTTAAGTTTAAGAAAATGTTTAGTCATGAACCTTGTAATTTGATTTGTTTTGTAAATTGCTTGAAAAACAATAAGTCCAGATGATATGTATAGATAGGTGAATAATGTATGGTTAAATGAATAACCATGCAAAATGAGTTGTATAAAATAAATTGTATTGTAAACCAAAGTCTTGTAAAAACATGTCACTTGTGTAAAATGTATAAGTCCAAAATGAATGATTTAAATAACGCAATGATATGCAATATAATACAATCACTTATGTATAGGAAGTACCAGCGGCGTATCCACCATGATTGTATCATATTACTCACATCTCGTTACTTAAGTCACTTAAACCAACCAACAAAGTAAAATGTCTATGTTTAAACCAATAGTCAATAGTCCTTGTATAAACCATGTCAAATGTTGATAGTCCAAAAGTAGTCAAGTAATGTGTAACAAATGTTATGTATGGTAAGTAAAATAAGACTACTTAAACCATAAGTAAGATGTACAAAACAAAGTATTTTGAATATATCAAAAAGTTATGTTTTGCAAAGTGATGCATGATACACTGATACAAACATTTATGTGGTAAGTTAACGCATACATTCAAGCCTTGAGACAGTCGGATAACCCTTTCAGTCAAGGTTATCAAAAGAATTGTATTCGGATTCAGTCATTCCTTACATCCAAACAAACCCGGGATGTCAGGAATGGGATTTGTCAAGTCCTATGGTACCACTACTTACTACCGAGCGGCGTAGCAAATGTTAATGAACGTAATAAAGACCCGTTTATGCAAACCAAATGTTATAGCAATTGTATACAAGTCATATGAAAACAATGTACTAAGTATGCTAAGTTAACATACAAAGCAGAAAAGTCATGTAAATCAATGTGCTAGCATGCTATCAGTCAACATACATAGCAGAAATGTAATGTAAAACAATGTACTAAGTATGCACACAATGGACATACATAGCATAAAATGTAATGAAATCATGTACTATAATGTACTAACAAACATAGCCGGTATATGATGTGAAAACAAGAAAGCATGAAAGTAACAAGTAGGCACATGTGTTTCACCCCAAAACAGTTTGGAAAACAGTAAAAGAGGGGTCTATGTACTCACATAAACACCTTGAAAACATTTAAAAGAGGGGGTTCTATGTACTCACTTGATATTGCTCAGATGTCTAAAGATAACCACCAAGTAATGCTAGAGATCTCGGAATCAAACGACACCTAATATAGGTAACTATGTTAATAACCGGACCTTAATCGGATGATTGGATAGAATGAGGTTTCGTAAACCAAACGAGTGTAGAGACTCGTGTCATTTGGTTTAACAAAGCCTACATACTAAATGAAACCTAACATAATTGTTTACGACCCATTACGACCCGTTTAGGAAGCTTATGCTACTTTAACGTGTCGTGTGCGTGAAACGCGTTCGGACCGCCTAATCTAGCCCTATGACAAGTGTTATATGCCTAAACATGTTACATAATCAGTTATGTGACAAAGGTTTAGGTTACATATGCTTAATTACCAATTATACATGAAAAGGGTATTCTGGTAATTTACCTAAGGCATATAAACTACCTATCATACAACTATTTAAACGATGTGACCATAGGGTATAACCTCGGAAGGTTATTCCCTACCTACTATGGTCACCTAATGTGTTTGGTCGGATCCTAATGATCGACCAAACTGGGTCGGGTTCGAAGGTATAGGCGATTTATTAGATCGCCTACCCTACGACCCTAGACAACGTGGTAATCAGTGGGCATAGTCCCAAGGGACTATGACCAACGTGATTACACTCACATTGCGAAGTTCAAACGAACTTCGCATTGACCATTACTGGTCAACGCTGAAAGTCAAACAAAGTTTGACTTTCTGACTCGAAAAGCAGTAAAATAAGGAAAAGAACGAAAGAATACTTACGAAGGGTCCCCGAATGCTAATCGTGATCACAATAACTCAGGTATGGAACAATGGTTCCAACTTAGAGTCAAATAGATCAGATTCTTGTAAGTAATGAGGTTGGATGGCATGGGTATTTATAGTATTCGGGTAACCGTTGAGATCGTTTCTTGGAAAAAGGGGAAAAGATCTAGTCCGTACACTTGTCACAACCTTATGGTGGCTACATATGCTCCTTATCTTAGTGACTAAGCAATTGAGAACATGTGGTTGTGGTTAAATCTGCTGAAAACAGGCTGTTTAAACATTGCACCTGGTCTGGAGACCCCATACGCATCGTATGGTATATATACCATACGCATCGTATGGGTGAACTTTGGCAGAATTACAGTTTTGGTCCCTGAACTGTATTTAGGCCATTTTTGACACGTTTAAGGCCCGTTAACCCCATTTCAAAGCTCAAAAATGAAGTTAAAGTATAGGGAACTTAAAACATACTCAAAAATATGCCGGATGATGGTTCGTTTGGTCGTACGAACGCGATGTTCGCTTAATTACGACGGAACGCGCACAAGCGCGAAAAACGATCCAAATGACGCGACGAATGGATTTTTCTTAAGGCGAACACTAAAATATAATATAGTCATGCTTACATAAATTTTTGGATGTCCGGATGTATTCAGAACGTAAGTTATGCGCGAAAATGCAAACTTGTGCACTTTGTGACACTTTTAGTCCCTGAATGTCCCAAAAGTTTATTTTAGCACACCAAACCCCTCAAAGCCTATTTCTAAGCTATGTAAAGGATATTTAAGGTGTGTTTAACTTATGGTTATGTTCCGGAATGTTCATTACAGTTCAAATTGACATACTTTCGCAGTTTGTCATATTTAGTCCCTGTAAGCTAATTAACTTGTTTTTGCCATACCAAAGCCTTCAAAACTTATTTCTAAGTTATGTAAAGGTTATTTAAGGTATGTTGAGTATATGTTGATGTTCCGGAGTATTTCTCGCATTAAACTGAGTACGTTTACGCACTAGTTTGCGTATAACTCTCCAGAAAGCGATGTAGAGTTTGAAATTACATAAAAGTCAAAACATGAAAAATGTAAAACATAACAAAACAAACATTGTGATCAAATAACATTGTTTTATTGATAACAGAACTGTTCATAGTGATTACAAGCACAGTTGTTACAGTCTCCCCTACTTGTGGAAATTTCGTCCCGAAATTTATTTAGAGGAAACTTGTGGAAAAAGATGTGGATATTTCGCCTTCATTTGATCTTCGCGTTCCCAAGTAAACTCAGGTCCACGTTTAGCTTCCCAGCGAACTTTGACCAAAGGAATGCGCTTGCGTTTAAGCCACTTGACTTCACGTTCCATGGTTTCCACTGGTTTCTCAACAAATTTCAGTGTTTTGCCAACACGAATTTCGTCAAGCGGTATGGAGTAGTTCTCATCAGCTGTACACTTCTTGAGATTTGATATGTGAAAAGTTGGATGAACATTTCCCAGTTCAGGAGGTAACTCAAGTTTGTAGGCTACCTTTCCGATTCTTTCGACGATCTTGAATGGTCCAACGTATCTAGGTGCAAGTTTTCCTTTCTTTCCAAATCTGATCACACCTTTCCAAGGTGAGACCTTAAGTAATACTCGATCACCGACTTGAAATTCCAAGGCTTTGCGTTTTGGGTCCGCGTAAATCTTCTGACGGCTTCTAGCTGCCTGAAGATTATCACGAACTTTCTTGACCTTGTCAGTTGTCTCTAAAATGAGGGCAGGTCCAGTAAGTTGAGCCTCGCCAATCTCATTCCAGCAGACTGGTGAACGACATTTTCGACCATAGAGAGCCTCGAAAGGAGCCATTTTGATGCTAGTGTGATAACTGTTGTTGTAGGAGAATTCAATCAATTTAAGATGTGAATCCCAGCTACCACCAAAATCGATCACACAAGCTCTAAGCATATCCTCCAAAGTCTGGATTGTTCTCTCAGATTGACCATCCGTTTGCGGATGATAAGCTGTGCTCAGATTAAGTTAGGTCCCCATGGCAGATTGCATGGTTCTCCAAAAATGAGAAGTGAAACGAGCATCTCTGTCAGAAATGATGTTCAAAGGAACACCATGTCGAGCCACAATTTCATCTACATAGATTTGAGCAAGTCTATCAGCAGGAAAATCCTCACGGATTGGCAAGAAGTGTGCTGACTTTGTAAGACGATCAACGACTACCCAGATGGCATCATGACCTTTCTTTGTGCGCGGAAGTTTGGTAACAAGATCCATAGTAATGTTTTCCCATTTCCAAACTGGGATCTCTGGTTGCTCCAATAAACCAGAAGGACGCTGATGTTCAGCCTTAACCTTAAGACAAGTAAGGCATTTGGATACGTATAAGGCAATGTCTTTCTTCATACCAGGCCACCAATAGTGAATACGAAGATCCTTATACATTTTATCTGAGCCCGGATGAATAGAATAACGAGACTTATGGGCTTCATCCATAAGCAAGGTACGAAGATCATCCTGGCTTGGGACCCATAAACGGTCCATGAAGTAATATGATCCATTGTCCTTCAGTTCCAGAGCAGGTGTTATGTGATAAGGAAACTCCTTATCCATCAATCCTTGTGAAACACAAGATTGTTGAGCTTGAGAAATGCGTGCTTGAATATCGGATCGAGCTTGAATAACAGATTGAACATGTACACAATGAAGCTTAGTACGTTCGTTACGACTCAATGCGTCAGCTACGACATTCGCCTTACCAGGATGGTAGCGAATTTCGCAGTCATAGTCGTTTAAAAGCTCAACCCAACGTCGCTGTCTCATGTTGAGTTCTTTCTGATTGAAGATATGCTGGAGACTTTTGTGGTCAGTGAAAACCACACATTTTGTACCGTACAAATAGTGTCTCCAGATCTTTAGAGCGAAAACAACTGCACCCAACTCAAGATCATGAGTGGTGTAGTTCTTCTCATGTATCTTCAACTGCCTTGATGCATAGGCTATGACTTTGTTCCTTTGCATCAGAACACAACCAAGACCCAATTTCGATGCATCACAATACACGACAAAATCATCATCACCCTCAGGCAATGATAGAACAGGCGCATCGCAAAGCTTCTGCTTCAAGTGTTGAAAAGCTTCCTCTTGTTTGTTTCCCCAATAAAAGGGCATTTTCTTCTGAGTTAGAGCAGTTAGAGGAACTGCAATTTTCGAGAAGTTTTCTATGAAGCGGCGATAATAACCCGCTAGACCAAGAAAAGAACGAACTTCAGTAGGAGTAGAAGGTGTATCCCAATCCTTAATCGCACTGATTTTGGAGGGATCTACATGAATACCTTGTTCGTTGATAATATGTCCTAAAAATTGAACCTCTTTAAGCCAGAATTCACACTTGGAGAATTTGGCGAAAAGTTGCTCTTTCTTTTGGAGTTCCAGAGTAAGACGAAGATGCTGCTCGTGATCAGCTCGCGTCTTAGAGTAAATCAAGATATCGTCAATAAAAACAATGACGAACTGATCCAAATAAGGTTTGCAGACCCTATTCATTAAGTCCATGAAAACAGCAGGAGCATTAGTCAAACCGAATGGCATGACTGTGAATTCATAATGCCCATAACGAGTACGGAATGCTGTCTTCGGAATGTCTTCTTCTTGCACCCGAAGTTGATGATATCCGGAACGTAGATCAATCTTCGAAAAATAAGAAGCGCCCTGTAGCTGATCAAAGAGGTCGTCTATGCGAGGTAAGGGATATCGATTCTTGATGGTAAGCTTGTTAAGCTCACGATAATCGATACACATCCTAAAGGATCCATCCTTCTTCTTTACAAAAAGAACGGGAGCACCCCAAGGTGAAAAACTAGGACGGATAAAACCTTTATCAGAGAGCTCCTGAAGCTGCTTAGACAACTCTTGCATCTCAGATGGTGCAAGACGATATGGAGCTCTGGCAATGGGATTTGCACCAGGTACGAGGTCAATGCGGAACTCGACTTGGCGTACTGGAGGTAGACCAGGTAAATCTTCAGGGAACACTTCAGAATAATCCCGAACGACAGGAATATCTGAAATAGACTTACCCTTGCCTTTATCTTCTGTAACATGTGCTAAGAAAGCCACATAGTTCTTCCGCAGATATTTCCGAGCTTTAAAACAAGACATGAGTTTGAGACCACCGGTAGGCTTCTCTCCTTGAACCTGCAGGATCTCGCCTGTCGAAAGCGGTACACGAACAATCTTCTCAGAACAAACTATCTCTGCGTGATGCTTGGATAACCAATCCATTCCCACAATAACGTCGAAGCTTCCAAGTTGCATAGGCGTGAGATCGATAGGAAAAAGATGATCGTTAAGATTCAATTGGCAGTTGTGAAGAACAGAATCAAGAATAATGGGTTCACCACTAGCAACCTCTACTGTCAAAGATTTACTTAGTTTCGTTCTAGACACGCGAAGCATCGGCTCAAAAGACAATGACACAAAACTCTTATCGGCACCCGAATCAAAGAGAACAGATGCAGGCTGATTATTAATAAAGAACGTACCGTTCACCACGTTATCATCCGCCTGCGCCTCTTGGGCATTCATGTTAAAGACTCTGCCTCGAGTCGGAGCCTGATTCAGATTTTGGTTCTGGTTGACTAGCCTTGGGCACCGGTTCCTGTAGTGGGTCAGATCCCCACAATTGTAGCACGAACCAGGAGGAAAATGAGGTCGTGCAGCTTGGCCCTGTTGCTGAGCTAGAGGCTGGGCAACTTGTTGAGCTTGGTTATGGACTGCCTGGTTCTGATTGACAGGAATGCGGCAGTTGACAGCAAGATGACCAGATCTTCCGCAGTTGGTGCACTGACGACACTGGAGATGTGGTTGGTGATGGCCGTTACACCTATTGCACAAAGGTGCATTGCCAATATAAGGCTTCTTGGCAGGTGGTTGCGCAGGCTGATTTGGTGCAGCTTGAGCCTGTGTAGTAACAGCAAAATTTTGGGCACCCTTTCGCTTCCTTGATTTCTTTGATGCTTCACCTTCCTTACCCTTACCCTTATTCTTGTTTTTCTCAGAATTAGTCTCCTTCTTTTTATCACCCTTGCGGGTGAGTTTACCCTTCCTGACTAGAGTCTCAGTGAGGGTAGCAGACAACTCGATAGCTTGGCGAAGGGTAGTAGGATTAACACCAGTCAAAATCTCCAGAATAGAATCGGGTAGCCCATCAATATACCTCTCGATCGCTTTATCCGGAGGGGTAACCATGGTGGGACACAATAGACTGAGTTCTTCAAAACGATCCGTGTATGCACGGTGTTCAGCCCCATCTTGTTTTAAGTCATCAAACTCTCGTTCCAAAACTCGAATTTCATGACGGGGACAAAACTCCTTCATCATGAGAGCCCGAAGCTCTTCCCATGTTTGTGCCAACGCCACTTCGGTACCCCTATCGCGCTTAATACCATTCCACCAGGTAAGCGCTCGCTTCTCAAACACGCTTGAAGCAAATTCAACCCTACGCGCATTCTGACACTGCACATGTAAGAATGTGCTCTCGATACTTTCAAACCACCGTAGGAGCGCAGTTGCTCCTTGTGACCCAGAAAACTTAAGCGGCTTCGCAGAATTGAAATTCTTGAAATTACAGTATGCGTTATTGTTGTTGTTATTGCCGTTGTTGTTAAATATATCGTGGACTTGAGTTACAACCCCGGGAAGTACAGCAGCCACTTGCTGAGAAACCAGGGCTGCGATCTCTTCAATAGTAAAAGTTCGAGGATCGCGTCGAGGAGGCATTCTAAAAGAGGAAAACATGAAAGAAAACGAGTGAGATGATTGGATGAAAAGAATGAGATGAAACAAAATCAACAAGAGCAAAGATGGTGGTCATTCGTCCGTATCACAGAGCAAACAAACAACACACAGTGACTAATCAAAGTAAATGGGTCAAAAATAATGTATAATGAAGACATGCTCGCCTATAAGTGAACACTCATCCCAAGAATTCCCAGGTAAGCACAACTGGTCTCGCGTCTGATGAGATGTATACGAAGTGCTTGCCTAGACAGAAAACCCAGAATACAGGCATTCACCCTTCCAGTTTGCACATGTTCACATTATTTAAAACCCAAAACGTTTGACGGGATTTTGAAAATTAGAAGGCACAAGGCCAAAAACCAAACTTGAAAAGGGTTCAAAACCATATAACAGAGGGTTTAAAACCTTACAATTGAGGGTTCAAAACCTTGTAAAAATTTATTCAAAAACAGATGATTGTTTTTCAAAAAATCGTTTCGGAAAAATTTTGGTTCCTTGTTTTGTTAATCACCTAAGGATAGGTGATGTACATGTTTTAAGATCTAAACACAAGATAACTTGTGTTAGGTTCCTAGAAAAGTTATAGTCTAGGTCAAAGCATTACTAATAACCTAATTCCCTATAACCATTGGCTCTGATACCAACTCTTCTGTCACACCCCGACCACGTATAACATACAAAACGTGGCGGAAACATCGGGGAGTGTTGTAACAGAATTAATTGTTTCAAATCCATGGCAAACAAAGTTGTATTTTATTTATCAACATAAGTGTTACATTGTTTCAAACAGGAATTTAAGAGTTTAGTACATAATTAAACATCGTCTAGCTTCATTTTAAGTTTCTAAGGCACAGGTCCGCCCTAGTGTCATGATCGTCATCCTACGGAAAAGCACCTGAAAACACATGTGAAAGTAGGTACGTCAGCATAAAAATGCCTGTGAGATACATAGGTTTTTGTGAAAATAGGATTCATGACTTAAGTTTAAGAAAATGTTTAGTCATGAACCTTGTAATTTGATTTGTTTTGTAAATTGCTTGAAAAACAATAAGTCCAGATGATATGTATAGATAGGTGAATAATGTATGGTTAAATGAATAACCATGCAAAATGAGTTGTATAAAATAAATTGTATTGTAAACCAAAGTCTTGTAAAAACATGTCACTTGTGTAAAATGTATAAGTCCAAAATGAATGATTTAAATAACGCAATGATATGCAATATAATACAATCACTTATGTATAGGAAGTACCAGCGGCGTATCCACCATGATTGTATCATATTACTCACATCTCGTTACTTAAGTCACTTAAACCAACCAACAAAGTAAAATGTCTATGTTTAAACCAATAGTCAATAGTCCTTGTATAAACCATGTCAAATGTTGATAGTCCAAAAGTAGTCAAGTAATGTGTAACAAATGTTATGTATGGTAAGTAAAATAAGACTACTTAAACCATAAGTAAGATGTACAAAACAAAGTATTTTGAATATATCAAAAAGTTATGTTTTGCAAAGTGATGCATGATACACTGATACAAACATTTATGTGGTAAGTTAACGCATACATTCAAGCCTTGAGACAGTCGGATAACCCTTTCAGTCAAGGTTATCAAAAGAATTGTATTCGGATTCAGTCATTCCTTACATCCAAACAAACCCGGGATGTCAGGAATGGGATTTGTCAAGTCCTATGGTACCACTACTTACTACCGAGCGGCGTAGCAAATGTTAATGAACGTAATAAAGACCCGTTTATGCAAACCAAATGTTATAGAAATTGTATACAAGTCATATGAAAACAATGTACTAAGTATGCTAAGTTAACATACAAAGCAGAAAAGTCATGTAAATCAATGTGCTAGCATGCTATCAGTCAACATACATAGCAGAAATGTAATGTAAAACAATGTACTAAGTATGCACACAATGGACATACATAGCATAAAATGTAATGAAATCATGTACTATAATGTACTAACAAACATAACCGGTATATGATGTGAAAACAGGAAAGCATGAAAGTAACAAGTAGGCACATGTGTTTCACCCCAAAACAGTTTGGAAAACAGTAAAAGAGGGGTCTATGTACTCACATAAACACCTTGAAAACATTTAAAAGAGGGGGTTCTATGTACTCACTTGATATTGCTCAGATGTCTAAAGATAACCACCAAGTAATGCTAGAGATCTCGGAATCAAACGACACCTAATATAGGTAACTATGTTAATAACCGGACCTTAATCGGATGATTGGATAGAATGAGGTTTCGTAAACCAAACGAGTGTAGAGACTCGTGTCATTTGGTTTAACAAAGCCTACATACTAAATGAAACCTAACATAATTGTTTACGACCCATTACGACCCGTTTAGGAAGCTTATGCTACTTTAACGTGTCGTGTGCGTGAAACGCGTTCGGACCGCCTAATCTAGCCCTATGACAAGTGTTATATGCCTAAACATGTTACATAATCAGTTATGTGACAAAGGTTTAGGTTACATATGCTTAATTACCAATTATACATGAAAAGGGTATTCTGGTAATTTACCTAAGGCATATAAACTACCTATCATACAACTATTTAAACGATGTGACCATAGGGTATAACCTCGGAAGGTTATTCCCTACCTACTATGGTCACCTAATGTGTTTGGTCGGATCCTAATGATCGACCAAACTGGGTCGGGTTCGAAGGTATAGGCGATTTATTAGATCGCCTACCCTACGACCCTAGACAACGTGGTAATCAGTGGGCATAGTCCCAAGGGACTATGACCAACGTGATTACACTCACGTTGCGAAGTTCAAACGAACTTCGCATTGACCATTACTGGTCAACGCTGAAAGTCAAACAAAGTTTGACTTTCTGACTCGAAAAGCAGTAAAATAAGGAAAAGAACGAAAGAATACTTACGAAGGGTCCCCGAATGCTAATCGTGATCACAATAACTCAGGTATGGAACAATGGTTCCAACTTAGAGTCAAATAGATCAGATTCTTGTAAGTAATGAGGTTGGATGGCATGGGTATTTATAGTATTCGGGTAACCGTTGAGATCGTTTCTTGGAAAAAGGGGAAAAGATCTAGTCCGTACACTTGTCACAACCTTATGGTGGCTACATATGCTCCTTATCTTAGTGACTAAGCAATTGAGAACATGTGGTTGTGGTTAAATCTGCTGAAAACAGGCTGTTTAAACATTGCACCTGGTCTGGAGACCCCATACGCATCGTATGGTATATATACCATACGCATCGTATGGGTGAACTTTGGCAGAATTACAGTTTTGGTCCCTGAACTGTATTTAGGCCATTTTTGACACGTTTAAGGCCCGTTAACCCCATTTCAAAGCTCAAAAATGAAGTTAAAGTATAGGGAACTTAAAACATACTCAAAAATATGCCGGATGATGGTTCGTTTGGTCGTACGAACGCGATGTTCGCTTAATTACGACGGAACGCGCACAAGCGCGAAAAACGATCCAAATGACGCGACGAATGGATTTTTCTTAAGGCGAACACTAAAATATAATATAGTCATGCTTACATAAATTTTTGGATGTCCGGATGTATTCAGAACGTAAGTTATGCGCGAAAATGCAAACTTGTGCACTTTGTGACACTTTTAGTCCCTGAATGTCCCAAAAGTTTATTTTAGCACACCAAACCCCTCAAAGCCTATTTCTAAGCTATGTAAAGGATATTTAAGGTGTGTTTAACTTATGGTTATGTTCCGGAATGTTCATTACAGTTCAAATTGACATACTTTCGCAGTTTGTCATATTTAGTCCCTGTAAGCTAATTAACTTGTTTTTGCCATACCAAAGCCTTCAAAACTTATTTCTAAGTTATGTAAAGGTTATTTAAGGTATGTTGAGTATATGTTGATGTTCCGGAGTATTTCTCGCATTAAACTGAGTACGTTTACGCACTAGTTTGCGTATAACTCTCCAGAAAGCGATGTAGAGTTTGAAATTACATAAAAGTCAAAACATGAAAAATGTAAAACATAACAAAACAAACATTGTGATCAAATAACATTGTTTTATTGATAACAGAACTGTTCATAGTGATTACAAGCACAGTTGTTACACTTTACACACACATAAGAATACTCTTATCATCTTCATCTTTTTACCAAGAACACCACAAAAACCCATTTCCTTTTTAGCCTTTATTTGATGATCAAGTTGTGCTTCTATGGAGCTTAAGGTGATCTAAAGAACTAGCAAGTTAAAGAAAGGGTTTTCATCCATTCAAGAGTATTCTATCATCAAGATCATCATCTTCTTAGTTCTTAATAATTTTCTAAGATCATCCCTAGCCTAGTGCTAGAAGTAAGCTTCTAGTTCTATTTTTTTTTTCATACTTATATTATGTTTATGATTGTTATTATTACTAATAATAACCAAGTAATCATACATAATAAACATGAAAAATACAAAGAAGCAAAGATAATAATCATGATATATTTATGTTTGTTTATATTGTGATCTAAGACTTGTTATATGCATATTAAATCTTGCTATGATGATTAGGATACAAATAAATTGTTAGAAGATGCTTTAAAAATATGATCTAACAATTATACATGTTTATGTTAAAGGGTTTTAACATAAAGGTTTAAAGTAATGATCATATCCTTTGATCTTGTGAAAGTATTAAGGGTTTTTATTTAAAAACAAGACTTTTACAAGATTATAAAAAGTAACATACAACTAGAGATTTTTATAAAAGTTGTTAAAACTAGAATTAAACTTGGTTTTTGAACTAGTTAGCATATGTAATAATCATGGTTAAAACCCTACATGATTTGGATATCATCTTGAAAATTATGTTATAAAAGTATCATATGTTTAGTTAAGATGTTGAGTAAATTGATGATGATTTGAAAGAAAAAGAAAATGATATGTTTATGAAACATGGTTAAGATAAAAATACAAAGGTTATATGGCCATTTTTCATAAAAACATTATTTTATAAAGTAACCACATATATGGTTAAATCTCTACAAGATTAAAGAGGTTGTTAAAGAAAGTTTTTATAAAATAAAAGAAAAGAAAAATATATATTTTTTTTAAATATATATTTGTTTACTTTAACAATTTTTGTGACATGTATTACTTGATGTATTAGTTATATATATCAAAGTAGGAACTTGTATCTAAGGTCACATTTAAACTCAAAACACTTTATAACAAGAGTCCTACAAGACTTCATATAATAACGCCTTAAAAACGAGTACGGACAATCCGAAGGATCGGACACCATTTATGGTCAAAACGGACGACGGACGAATACATAAACGAATCGCCAATCCGAGGAGTTACTACGACGTTTAGACGATTTTTCGACACGAAATATAAGTATGCTATCGATAACAAATTTCGGATGTTTACAAACTTATAAAAACTAGTATGTTTTTATTTACCAAAAAGAATGCTTAGTAAATTTTTATAAAAAGGTTTTTATAAAAATGATGGGCTTACCTTACTTAATGGACTATTTATTTATAACAAATGGGCTTATGTTACTTAATAGGCTATCTTTCCACAAATGGGCTTATTTTTCTTAATGGGCTAATCTTCATAATGGGCTTAACATAAATTCATGGGCTAAGCCCAAATACCAAACATATGGGCCAAAGCCCAACACTATTCAAGCCCAACACTATTTGAGGCCCAACACTATTAGAGGCCCAACACTATTTGAGGTCCAGTACTATTTAAGCCCAATAACTTGAAAACATGGGCTTGGCCCAATAATACCATTATTGGAAACACAACTATACAATTGATACATATAAGACACGAAATTCAGCGGACTAGATTCGACTATACAACTCATAAGATACAAGATAACATATATATATATATATATTTGGTGAAAAATATATATATAACATTTGAACAACTCATTCATCGAATACACAGTTAACGAACAGTAAAGACGTACAAGTCTTACACATATTGAAGACACTAGACTTGTACTCAAGTTCTTTACAAAGACCGAAGTGTCTAACAAAAATAAGAACATTTGTAGGTCGCAACGCTATTCAGGACGACCGCACGTGAGATCTTATTTACATCTATTCACAGGACGCGATACTGTGAGTTCATGTTCCCCTATTCATTTAAATGTTTTACAACTTTACAACTATCGGGGAAAATACATGTTCAACGTATGTTAAAGTTAGGGAATGAAACACCTTAGATCATGTGCGAATTAGGGTTATACATCTAAGCACCATTAATCCAGTTTGGACCTAGGTACAAGTGGTTAGATCTAATGGGTTTTGGCGAGCCCCACTCTTGGTCGTGGACCCATACAGAAGAGTGCGTTTGTGTCCCAGTCGATAGGAGTCGACATAAAATCGTCTAGGGTTGGATTGCTTCCTTTTTCGTCACACATATTAATGTCCTTACAAAAAATTAATGATCAACGATTTCATTGACGCTTTACATACTACATCATTACATACATATACATTTTATACAACTCACATTTTACGGATACATCTTATATCCAGTTTGGATACAATTAAAATTGAGACAAATACATATTACATACTGTTTTGATACAGATACATCTTATACAGCTAAACTGCATGAACTCGCTCAACTTTTGTTGATGTTTTCAAACTTACATGTATTTCAGGGAATTAGTGGACCAATGCAAAGATTTCAGTTCAAGGAAAACAAGTATCAATACTCTATGCCAACTATTGAAGGGTTTGCCTGTTATATACCGCCTCTTTGCGGTGATATAGTGGTCAAAGCCTTGACATTTTTAGACTTATATTTGATGTATAAAACAATGACAACTTATTTTCATTTGATGGTTTGTAAACAATGTACTTAAATTATGTTGCGATCTTTTGAACAATTATGACAATGGCATTGGAGCATGTTTTATTCATTTAGTATGTTCACTTATATTGTTATGCAATGAGAACCGATCAGATCACACCTCGCGCTTCCGCTACGAGCGGGTGTGACAAAAACAACCTGATGTCATGATCCAAGATCATAACCAACCCGGGTTAAACGATGATCCGAGCTACCACAACATAGATCGGGTCTAAATAACCACACAAATCAAATACTACAAGTTTTACACAACATATGAGCTTTTAACCATCACTTTTAGTGTTTTTAGTAGACTTTTAAGTATCATTTTGCATGTTTACGAGTTTTAACCGTTACAAATCATATTACCCACTTTAAAATAGTTCGAGAAGGTGATTTAAGCAACTTACTACTAGCTCGAGGCTAGGGAAGAAACTAGTCGCAAAATGAGAGGATAAAAGCAATAGAACGAGGTCCTTCTCCTTCCGAATGCACCAAGGTTCCTTATACGCGATCCTTAACACTTGTAGATACTTGGAATGTGATGATCAAAACCGAAAAGATGGATGGATGTAGAGGGGTGTTCGGCCGAAGCCTTTGAGAGAGAGAGAGAGAGAAAGTTGTGTTGAGTTGTGAGATGGATGATTATGTTGTGTTAAACCATGAACTTATAGACAAATATCAAGAGTATTACCCAATGGGCCTTGTGTTAGCTAGATACTAAACACAAGATTATAATAATCAACAAAAGGACAAGGGGTGTCCCCCTTATGGGGACGGTTTGGTTAAGGGGGGGGGTACTAGTTCGATTCCAACTAGTAGTTAGGTATATTAGTTAGGTTAATCTAGTTAAGTTAAGTGATTAACCCGGTTACTAGTGTGTAGTGTGTTATGACGGGTGTTAGGGTATTCAGGGACCTTAACTGGCTCAGAAAAAGGTAAATAATGAAAATGACAATATTTTCATGTTCCGGGTATAGTCCGGTTGTTTGGTTGGATAGTAATCCGTTAATGTGCTTAAACAAGCTTTAAAGTGTCGTTAATACCCTTTTTAGTGACACAACTTATTTCTGACACTTTGGAAAGTGTCTAGTAATATTTTTCTCATGTTTTGGCACTTTATTAGTTAGCTAAAAGCTGAATTATTATGTAAAGTGCTGAATTTTGTGCTTAGAGCACGTTTTAGGCACATCCAGTCATTGTAACTTATTCCTAGAGACGCAGTTCTACAACCCTTGTATTCCTACACTCACCACTAGTGTAGTAAAATATTTCTGGCTCATACAGGCCTTAGGGGCAGTGTCTACCTGAAGCTGGCTTTATCAGCATGTCAAATAGGTTATCCATTTATTGTGCTACTGTGCTTTTGTGCATCATGTTTGTCACTAAGGTTCAGCATGTAAATAATGTAGTGACAGCAAGTAAAGTATGATGCAAGTAAGTGCATGTATCAGTATTCAAGTAGCAGTTTATTCACAAGTTCAAACAAGCACAGTAATTAAGCAGTAATTAATTATTAATTAAGTCGTATGGATACCTGGTTTAGCGAGGGTTGTCACATTCTCCCCCCGTTAGAAAATTTTCGTCCCGAAATTTTATGTTCTGCTTGTAGATGCAGGGTTCTTAGGAAATAGATGGGGGTATTTCTCTTTCATCCGGTCCTCACGCTCCCAGGTGTATTCAGGACCATGTCTGGCATTCCAACGAACTTTGACGAGCTTGACACTGCTCCAGCGGGTCTTGTTTACTTTCCAATCCGTAACCTCAACCGGTTCTTCAACGAAATGGAGCGTGTCGTCAACATGAATCTCGTCGATGGGAATGGCAATGGTATCTTGAGTTGGACTTTTCTTCAGGTTGGATACATGAAATGTATCGTGAACTGAATGGAGTTCAGCAGGTAAGTCCAGCTTATATGCTACTAGTCCTATTCTTTCCAAAACTCTGAAAGGACCAATGTAGCGCGGATTTAACTTCCCACGCCTTCCGAAGCGTGCCACCCCTTTCCAGGGTGAAACTTTCAATAAAACCATTTCTCCCACTTGAAATTCCATGTGTTTCCGGTTTGGATCTGCATAGGCTTTCTGTCTGTGGCGAGCTGCTTCGATGCGTTTTAGAATCTGCGCAATCTTGTCCGTCGTCTCTTGGACGATTTCGGGACCAGCAAGCTGCCTATCACCTGCGTCAGCCCAGCATAGGGGTGATCGACACTTGCGTCCGTAAAGGGCTTCAAATGGCGCGACACCAATACTGGTGTGGTAGCTGTTGTTGTATGAAAATTCGACCAAAGGCAAATGCTTATCCCAGCTACCGCCCAAATCCATAACACACGCTCTCAGCATGTCTTCCAAAGTCTGTATCGTTCGCTCGCTTTGACCGTCAGTTTGCGGATGAAACGCAGTGCTCAGATTTAATTGTGAGCCAAAAGCTTCTTGGAAGGATTGCCATATCCTTGACACAAACCTTCCGTCTCTATCAGAGATGATCGAGAGAGGCACTCCATGACGTGCGACGATCTCCCTCATGTATATTTCGGCCAACTTGCTCGTATTATCCTTCTCTCTGATAGGTAAGAAGTGTGCTGACTTTGTTAATCGGTCCACTATTACCCAAATAGTGTCATGACCTCTTGGCGTTCTTGGCAACTTTGTAATAAAATCCATTGAGATTTGTTCCCATTTCCACTTGGGAATCTCAGGTTGTTGCAGAAGTCCTGAAGGCTTCTGGTATTCTGCTTTAACCTTAGCACACGTTAAACATTTGCTCACATAAACAGCAACATCGCCTTTCATCCTAGGCCACCAATAATAATCTTTGAGATCCTGGTACATCTTATCCGCTCCAGGGTGGATAGAGTACCGCGACTTGTGAGATTCATCGAAAATAACCTTCCTTAAACTTCCAAACCAAGGAACCCAAATCCTTTTCTCAAAACATAACGTTCCTTCCTCGTTTGGTACCAGTAGCTTCTCCATCCCACGGAGATATTCTTCTTCAAAGTTTCCTTCCTTGAGAGCTTCTTTCTGCGCGGCACGAATGCGCAAGGAAAGATCGGTTCGGATAATCATTTCTAAAGTCCTAACCCTTATGGGCTTGATCCTCTCCTTTCGACTTAGGGCATCGGCGACCACATTCGCCTTCCCTGGATGATACTTTATCTCGCAGTCGTAATCGTTCAGCAACTCAACCCATCGTCTCTGCCTCATATTCAACTCATTCTGGTTGAATATGTGTTGTAGGCTCTTGTGATCTGTAAAGATTGTACATTTCGTACCATAAAGGTAGTGTCTCCAGATCTTTAATGCAAAAACCACTGCGCCAAGTTCCAAATCATGTGTGGTATAGTTCTTTTCGTGCACTTTCAATTGACGCGATGCGTAAGCAATAACCTTTTGGCGTTGCATCAACACGCAACCCAATCCTTGGCGTGAGGCGTCACAGTATACCACAAAATCATCTGTACCTTCCGGTAGTGCTAAGATTGGCGCATTGCAGAGTTTATCCTTCAGTATCTGGAATGCTTCCTCCTGTTTGATTTCCCAATCAAACTTCTTATCTTTCTGCGTGAGGAGCGTCAATGGTTGAGCGATCTTCGAAAAATCCTCAATGAACCTTCGATAGTAGCCAGCCAAACCCAAGAATTGTCGAATCTCGGTTGGCGTCTTTGGCGTTTCCCAATTCTTGATCGCTTCGATCTTGGTTGGATCCACATGGATTCCATCTCCATTTACCACGTGCCCAAGGAATTGGACTTCACGTAGCCAAAATTCGCACTTGGAGAATTTGGCATACAACTGTTCCTTCTTCAGCAACTCCAAAATAGCTCTTAAATGTTGTTCGTGCTCGGCCTTTGTTCTTGAATAAATCAAGATGTCGTCGATAAACACAATCACGAACTTGTCCAAGTACGGCTTGCAAACTCTATTCATCAAATCCATAAAGACCGCAGGTGCGTTTGTCAAACCAAACGGCATAACAAGGAACTCGTAGTGTCCATAACGAGTTCTGAAGGCTGTCTTCGGGATACTCTCCTCTTGTATCCTTAACTGATGGTATCCAGATCGAAGATCGATCTTTGAATAAAAGCTTGAACCTTGCAGTTGGTCAAACAGATCATCAATTCTTGGCAGAGGATATCTATTCTTGATCGTCAGCTTGTTCAGCTCCCGGTAGTCGATGCACATACGAAAACTACCGTCCTTCTTCTTGACAAACAGGACCGGAGCTCCCCAAGGCGAGAAGCTTGGTCGGATAAATCCCTTGTCTAACAACTCTTGAAGTTGTGTCGACAGTTCCTGCATCTCAGACGGAGCAAGTCTGTAAGGTGCCTTAGCCACAGGTGCGGCGCCTGGAACTAAGTCAATGCGGAACTCTACTTGTCTCTAAGGTGGCAGTCCAGGTAAGTCCTCTGGGAAGACTTCCGGATACTCCCTCACGACAGGGATGTCTTCTATTCTTGGCTCAGCAGCCTTCTTATCCACAATGTGTGCCAGGAAGGCAACACATCCCTTTTGCAAACACTTTCGCGCTTTCAGGCAGCTGATAATTCTTAACGGCGTATCACGCTTCTCCCCGTGAACCACAATTGTTTCGCCATCTTCGGTTGGGATACGAACGACCTTTTCGTGACAAACTATCTCAGCCTTGTTGCCTGATAACCAATCCATTCCTACCACCACGTCGAAGCTTCCCAACTGGATTGGTAGTAGATCCAAAGCAAACTCACGTTCTCCCAATTCGATCACACAGCCTCTGATAACTTCATTGGCTTCTACTAACTTCCCGTTGGCCAATTCGATGGAGTACGGAATATCTAACTTACTAGCGGTTAAACCAAGCGTATTCTTAAATTCTAACGATACGAAGCTATAATTGGCACCAGTATCAAACAAAATAGATGCAAAAGTTTTGGTTGATAGAGAACGTACTAGTAGTCACGCCTGGTCCTGGCACACTTCACAAGCTCCGATGTTGGATGTCCTTTCACGGTCTTGTTTCAACTTCGGGCATTCCCTCTTAAGATGTCTAACCTCCCCACAATGGAAGCATCCTGACACTCGGCCATTACCTTTCCCATTTCCACCTTGAACGTTCTTACTGTTTTCTCCTTGTCTGGGACTCTTCATCCCACAACCATCCTTGTTGTGTCCTTTCCTCCCGTACCTAGACCTTCGACATCCACACTCGTGGTGATACTTGCACCCGGCACGTCTTGGTTTAGTTTCTAAGTAAATCTTATCATTGGCCTGTTTGTTGTTAGGGCAGTCTTTCTTGAAATGCCCTTTGTCCCCGCAGTCAAAACAACCTCGAATAGATCTTTGTTCATCCTTATTCGTTTGGGTATCTTCGGTAAGCTTCCTTTTGTTCTTTCCAGACGACTCTACCTGAGTCTCCTTGTCAGGGTTTGCAAGTTTTTCTAGTCTAATTGCCTCCGTAACGAGTGCCAGACCCATCTTACTTGCAACATCCGTTGTTGGTGGCGTTGATGTTGTCATCAAGCTCAAGACTTGAGGCGCCAGTTCCCAAATGAATTGTTCCAATTTCTTTAATTCTGGTTTCACCAGGTACGGAACAACTCGTGACGAATCATGAAGTCTTTGCACGTACTCCAACACCTTCGGACCTTCCATCATCAGGCTCCGAAATTCATCTTCCCACTTCTGGGTTTCCGTTTGGGGGCAATACTTCTTATGCATCATTCCTTTCAGTTCACCCCAGGTTAATGCATATGCTGCAGTAGCACCCTTTATATGGGTCTGAAGATTCCACCATAATCGGGCTTCATCTAGAAACAACTCAGAAACGTATAGGACCTGTTGTTCCGGCGTACAACCGCTCACTTGAAAGATGGAATCCATACTTTCGATCCATTTCACAAAACCTATGGCACCTCCAGTGCCGTCGAACTTCGGAGGCTTGTAGTTGAGGAAGTGCCAGTAGGAACAACCGTTATTTTCTGAGGTACCTCTGATAGGTTCGGAGCGTAGGGCCTCGTGCTGTGCTATAGCTGCAGCAATTATCTCTTGAAGTTCCGCCTCTGAGGTGGGCATGCGCATTTCGCGTCTTGGTGGCATCTTCTAAAAGATGTTTCACGTAGGTTAGGTCATAGCAAGTAAAATGTTCGTATGTATTCAACAATATCAACACATAACATCTCATGCTATAAATAAATCAACCACATAACATCTCTTGTCATAGAACATAAACAATAAATCAAACATCACAAGTGATGAGAATACTGCGGTTGCATTGCCACAAATTGAGACCACAATGTAAAGCTTACAAGTACACAACTGTATCATACAACGTCAATGACTTAGTAGGGGACGACCCTAGACAAGTCGTGCGATTGCTGGACAAGTTCAGGAATTTCTGGTTTGTCTATTTTCAAATTCCTGAACTCCACCTCAAGCTTCTGAATTCCAGTCCTAAAACAACATTTCTTCTCAATCGTTTCCTTGAGCTCGTCCCAGCTCAGTGCATAAGCAGCGTCTGTGCCAAGGGTCTGAAACTGAAGGTTTCACTATGAGAGTGAGTTATCTAGAAATAACCCCGGGATGTAGGTAACACTCTGTTGGGACGAATAGTCACTCATTCTTGGAATGGAGTCAATCTTTTTGGACCGACGAACAAATGCAACGGCGCTTCCTGTTCCGTCGAAGTTCAAAGGCTTGCAGTTCAGGAACCGCTTATAGGTGCAGCCAGTTGGAGGGTTATTTCCAGTAGTGCCATTGATGTGCTTAGAGCGGAGGGCTTCATGTCGTGCATTTATCTGTGAGATGCGTTCTTGCAGCTCGGCTTCTGTCCTTGGCAACGTACTGGTGTTTGTGTCACGTCTGGGTGACATTCTCTTTTGTCGAAGTGGTGTGAAGCGGGTTAGACAACGTTTCAATTGTCTATGAGGTATATAGCAACATAAGCCATCATGTAATCACCCAATTTCACACGCAAATATACTCAATGTATGAGTGGGGAAATAAATTTCTGAGCCTTCACATAGGTTTGCCAATTTGGCTTGTTGCTTGTAATAGAATGAACTCGAGGCTACATCGCCTCGCCTTGGTCATTCGTGTTTTAGATATTTCCTGCTACATTGGTTTTCATTAGCTTGACCCGCAGAGTCCACCAGGATTTCTGTGCACTACAAGTCGTTATTACGTGGGCCCCCGTAATAATAAATTGTCTTGCATAGTTACCCCAAATTTTCTCTCGTCCAAGCAGATGATCAATCAAGGAGCAACAGCAGGTGCATCGGCATGAACAGGGTCATGCTCCAATGCGGGGTCAGGAGCAACGCCTGGCTCAGGGGCCACGGCTGGCTCCGGATCAAAAACCCCATCTCTAGATCAGCTGGATCAACAAACACAGGGGGTTACAGGATCCTCCAAGGGCTGGTCTAAGTGTATGAACTCAAGGTCATGGTCTGGATCAAAACTAGGTGGAAGAACAAGATCACCCTCAATACTGTGATCAAACTCAAAGCTGGGTGCGGGAACCGGTGCAGCTGATGATGCCGTATCAGGGTCGGCGTCGTGTGAATGGTGCTGCACTCCCTGTATATGCGAAAATGCGGATGTCAGAAACTCAAATGAGTCTGGGACAGGGGAATGGGCATGAGTTTCCCCTGCAGGAGCGTCCGCATGCAGTAGGCTAATACCAACAGCAATAGGGCCCTGCCCTCGAATGGGTCCTCCTCTAGTAGATCGTTATCGTCGTCAGAGGCCACGTCGGGGGGGGGGGGCATATCAACCGTAGGATAAGCGGCAAGGGGGCAAATTCCCAACAAGATGGCCATCAGTAGGCTCTGCTACGACTTCAGACAGCGCAAAAGGGCTGAAAGTCGTCATTGTCTGTGCCGGTAGTATCGGAAATGTACACCTCGTGCTTCGATGAAACTATGTCGTCTGATACTATGGCCATGGGATTCGTAGTGTCCATCTTTCTAGTACATGATGAAAGCACCGTTTGTAACACAAACACATATACGTATAATAATCAATCATATAATCATATAGACATGTTAGTCAATCAAATAATTCTCCTAGTCCCACTAGCCTCCCAGTCTCCTAGACTGACATTCCTAGTCCCACTAGCCAAATTCTTCCCAGTCTCTAAGACTGCTCTATCACCTACCTCGACCCCTTAGATCGAGCCTCGGCCTCTAAGACCGAGCCTCAGCCTCCAAGACTGAGCCTACTCTTCCTAGTTTTACTAGCCATCTACCTCGATTTCTTAGATCGAGCCTCGGTCTCCAAGACCGAGCCTCAGCCTCCAAGACCGAGCCTCAGCCTCCAAGACTGAGCCTAAAATAATAATATATAAAATGTGCTCAACATTTGTTTGTAAAAACGTTTTGGATCTGGACTTAAATGGTATGCAGTAAAAATGTTTTCGTGAGAGCCCTAGTGATCATAGTCTAGACTCGAGAAGGAATCCTAGTTCGCTATGATCAGAGCTCTGATACCAAGCTGTCACACCCTGGCTTTGCGGAAGCGTGGTTAACTTGGTGTGACTTCTTAATACCATAGCTTAACCATAACAAAGCTATATGAAATAAAACCATGCAAGATCATCCATTTAATTAAGTTTTAAAAACCAAATTCAACAACATTGTCTCAACCAACACAAACATCAACATGACATAAAAACAGTTTAAGGACTGTGACTTGTCCAGGAAAGAGTCACATTCCCCAAACCCGGATGACCTCGTAACTAGTGCAGCGGGAAAACGTGCCATACCGCGCCAGATCCTTTAATTTCCTGAAATACATGTAAGTTGAAAAATCAACAATAATGTTGAGCGAGTTCATGTGTAAGTGAGTAAATAAACCTTTGTGAGTATAAAAATAGTCTTGGTATGTAGCAAATAAGGGAATTGAGATCACCAATGGTTTGCAAGGCCACTGATATATGTGAAGTGCAAGTAGGGAGACTCAAACCTAGCAGATTTCGCCACGGCATTAGTATGTGGACAAAGTCACCCCGAGGTCCGTTTCTAGCTTGGCCTGGGGCTGGGCTCGCTACACCCAGATAGATCTACCGCTCCTGTCCCTCGGTCCTGCCATGAGGACTAATGGCCTCATATTGCTCCTACCCACTCACATGATCTAAGTAGTAAACCTCCTTACGCTAACCATACCATGTATAAAGTACTTGTAATCAAAGTAACATGTATTTCACCCCCGCAGTTAAGAAAACTGAAAACAGTTAGAGAAAAGGGGGACATGAACTCACCGTGGTGCGTCTCTACCAAGTATGCCTCCAAATCAAACAGCTGTGTGACGACCTACACGTACTAATTCTATTAGACGGACGGCCGTGCCTTAGCTTTTATGGTTTAAGTTTTTGGGAAATAGTTAGGCAACTATTTCGTGTTTACATTCTGTATATACTTGGTAGTCATTTTCCTTCCCAAGGATGTGGGATTTTAATGCATGTGTGTTCGTATAATTTCGTAATATATTATTAAGTCTCACTTAAAATATATTTTATTTTCAACTGCAAAATATAAATATTCTTCCCAAAAATATTATATTTTAATACATGTGATTTTCCCAAAGTAATACTTAGTAATATTATTTTTACTCTAAAAATAATATTTACGTAGTTCACAAAATAATCATAAACACTTATACAAGTGATGTTGTGAAAGAAAAATATATACTAAATATATATATGTATCACGTTTTATTTTGTGAAATCCCACCTCCGGTATTTTGTAAATAAGTCGTGGCGAAATCTATAATTTGAAAATAAGTCAAAATGTATTTCCAACACTTATAGTGAAAATATTTCTAAGTGTTAGGTTTTTGGAAAAATTTCGCCAGAGTTTCCTCTGTAACTGGAGGTGGCCACGCTTTCAAGCGTATCATTTTCTTTTACAAATCAACCAACAATTTTCTCAATCAACAATAAGCATTATTCAAACCATCAAACTAGTCAAAATAGATGTAAATCGCAAAAATACATGAACTTGCGGTTTTCCCAAAATATGTAGTATCTTTCCATTATTTTTAGTGGATCTTTTGTATAAATCAACCCGGTTTCGTAATAATCCCGTTTCAAAGAACTTCCATCTTTACAACTTCTCATCAATTTTTACCAAGTTAGTTATTTCGTCAAAACTTTGTGTTACACAAGTGTTTACACACTTGTGTGTTTACTAAAACCATTCTTGTTTATGAAAGATCCGTCTTTATAAGTATGTTTTCTCTTGACACGTGGTCCTTTGAAAATACCACTTGTAGATTCGTAGATCTACTAGTTTCAAACACTATTTCACAAGTAAAATCGCTTTTACACAAGTTCATGATTCGTGTGTGGTAGAGTTTCATCCTTTAACCCTTGTTACTTCCAAAACAACCTTATGTCATGATCCAAGATCATAACCAACCCGGGTTAAACGATGATCCGAGCTACCACAACATAGATCGGGTCCAAATAACTACACAAATCAAATACTACAAGTTTTACACAACATATGAGCTTTTAACCATCACTTTTAGTGTTTTTAGTAGACTTTTAAGTATCATTTTGCATGTTTACGAGTTTTAAACGTTACAAATCATATTACCCACTTTAAAATAGTTCGAGAAGGTGATTTAAGCAACTTACTACTAGCTCGAGGCTAGGGAAGAAACTAGTCGCAAAATGAGAGGATAAAAGCAATAGAATGAGGTCCTTCGCCTTCCGAATGCACCAAGGTTCCTTATACGCTATCCTTAACACTTGTAGATACTTGGAATGTGATGTTCAAAACCGAAAAGATGGATGGATGTAGAGGGGTGTTCGGCCGAAGCCTTTGAGAGAGAGAGAGAGAGAAAGTTGTGTTGAGTTATGAGATGGATGATTATGTTGTGTTAAACCATGAACTTATAGACAAATATCAAGAGTATTACCCAATGGACCTTGTGTTAGCTAGATACTAAACACAAGATTATAATAATCAACAAAAGGACAAGGGGTGTCCCCCTTATGGGGACGGTTTGGTTAAGGGGGGGGGGGGGGGGTACTAGTTCGATTCCAACTAGTAGTTAGGTATATTAGTTAGGTTAATCTAGTTAAGTTAAGTGATTAACCCGGTTACTAGTGTGTAGTGTGTTATGACGGGTGTTAGGGTATTCAGGGACCCTAACTGGCTCAGAAAAAGGTAAATAATGAAAATGACAATATTTTCATGTTCCGGGTATAGTCCGGTTGTTTGGTTGGATAGTAATCCGTTAATGTGCTTAAACAAGCTTTAAAGTGTCGTTAATACCCTTTTTAGTGACACAACTTATTTCTAACACTTTGGAAAGTGTCTAGTAATATTTTTCTCATGTTTTGGCACTTTATTAGTTAGCTAAAAGCTGAATTATTATGTAAAGTGCTGAATTTTGTGCTTAGAGCACGTTTTAGGCACATCCAGTCATTGTAACTTATTCCTAGAGACGCAGTTCTACAACCCTTGTATTCCTACACTCACCACTAGTGTAGTAAAATATTTCTGGCTCATACAGGCCTTAGGGCAGTGTCTGCCTGAAGCTGGCTTTATCAGCATGTCAAATAGGTTATCCGTTTATTGTGCTACTGTGCTTTTGTGCATCATGTTTGTCACTAAGGTTCAGCATGTAAATAATGTAGTGACAGCAAGTAAAGTATGATGCAAGTAAGTGCATGTATCAGTATTCAAGTAGCAGTTTATTCACAAGTTCAAACAAGCACAGTAATTAAGCAGTAATTAATTATTAATTAAGTCATACGGATACCTGGTTTAGCGAGGGTTGTCACACTTTTATCCAATTTCAAACTCTATATCGCTTTCTGGAAGAATTATGCGCAAACTGGTGCATAAACGTAATCAGTTTAATGCAACAAATACTCCGGAACATCAACATATGCTTAACATACCTTAAATCACCTTTACATAACTTAGAAATAAGTTTTGAAGGCTTTGGTATGGCAAAATTCAAGTCTATACGCTTACAGGGATTAAATTTGACAAACTGCGAAAGTATGCCAATTTGAACTGTAACGGACATTCCAAAACATGGCCATAAGTTAAACACACCTTAAATATCCTTTACATAGCTTAGAAATAGGCTTTGAGGGGTTCGGTGTGCTAAAATAAACTTTATGCTCATTTAGGGACTAAAAGCGTCAAAAAGTGCATAAGTTTGCATTTTCGCGCATAACTTACGTTCTGAATACATCTGGACATCCAAAAATTTATGTATGCATTAAAATATTTTATTTTAGTGTTTGGCATAAGAAAAATCCATTCGTCGCGCAATTTGGATCGTTTTTCGCGCTTATGCGCATTCCGTCGTAATTAAGCAAACATCGCGACCGTACAACCAAACGAACCGACATCCGACATATTTTTGAGCATGTTTCATGTTCCCTATACTTTAACATCCTTACGGAGCTTAAAAATGGGTTTGACAGGTGTTAGAAGTGCCAAAACACGACCATACGCGCACAGGGACCAAAACTGACAACTTTGAAAGTTGCGGGTCTGCAGACCAGCTTACGGTCCGTAAGGCTGAGGACCATACGGTCCGTAAGGCATCCCCAGATCTGCAGAATGTTGATTCCAGCTTGATCCAGCTGCTCCACACTTGTGCACATGGTTTTGAGCATTTCTAGGGGCTCCCTTGGTTTTCTAAAACAGTGGGCTCGATGTGTACGGCTAGGATTAAATCTCAGTTTTCAAGAAACGATTCTAACGGTTGTACGAAAACTATAAATACCCCTCCATTCTCATTTGCAAAACCCACAATTTGAATCTGATTCATGCTCTCTAAGTGGAAGTATATGCTTCCTACCTGAGAGAGAGTCGGATCAAATACTTGCGGGGACCCTTTGTAAGTGTTCCTTCGTTTTTTTATGCGTTTTTAGCTTGAAAGTCAAACTGCGTTTGACTTTCTGCATTGACCAGTTTATGGTCAATGCGAAGTTCGTTTGAACTTCATAACGTGAGTGTAATCACGATGGTCATAGTCCCTAGTGACTATACCTACTGATTACCACGTTATCTAGGCTCAGTGACGAGTCGTAGTTTCGGGCAAAATGCGTGTTCTCACGTATTTTGTAACCAAACTACTCTAGGTTATCAAAACTGTTTGTTTTGATATCAAAACCTGTTTTCTAACTTGACTAAACATGTTCTAGCCATGTTTAGCTCGTCACTTTTAGATTTGTGCTTGTCTAGGGTCGTAAGGGTAAGCGATCTAATCAATCGCTTATGCTTTCGAACCCGACCCATTTGGTCGATCATTAGGATCCAACCAAACACTTTAGGTGACCATAGTTGTATAGGGAATAACCTTCCGAGGTTATACCTTATGGTCACATCGTTTGAGTAGTTGTATGATAAGTAGTTCTTATGCCTTAGGTAAATTACCAAAATACCCATTTTGCGCCAAAATACCCTTTTTGCGCCAAAATTCATTTTAAGCCTATGTAACCCAAATTTTGACATCTAAACTGATTTAGCAAAAATATTAGACATGTTAAGGAATATATTACTTGTCATAGGACTAGTTAGGCGTTCCGAACGCGTTTTACGCGAACGACGCGTTAAAGTAGCATAAGCTACCAAAACGGGTCGTGACGGGTCAAAAACACTTAGGATAAGTTTCGATTTAGTATGTAGGCTTTGTTAAACCATATTACATGAGTTCCTACACTCATTTGGTTTACGAACCCTAATGCTACCCGATCCTCCGAATAGGTCTGTTTATTAATGTAGTTACCTATATTAGGTGCCGTTTGATTCCGTAATCTCTAGCTTTGCTTGGTGGATATCTAAAGTCTATTGAGCAATCTCAAGTGAGTACATAGACCCCTCTTTTATTGTTTTTCAAACATTTTGGGGTGAAACACATGTGCCTACTTGTTATTTTCATGCTTTCCATGCTTTCCATGCTTTCATATCATATACTTGCTATGTTCATTAGTACACTTATAGTACATAATTTCATTGTGTTTTTGCTATGTATGTCCTTTGTAGCATACTTAGTACATCGTTTTACATGTCATTTTATGCTATGTATGTCCGTTTTACCGCATACTTAGTACATTTCATTGTGTTAAGTGGGACTATATACATTCATTAACTTTGATCACGACGCTCGTTAGTTGGTAATGGTACCATAGGAATTGACAACTCCCGTTCCTGACATCCTAGGTATGTTTGGATGAAAGGAATGACCGAATCGGATAAAACATAATACAGATAGACCTTTAATTTGTTTAAGGGCTTATCACCACAGTCACAAGGCTTGGATGTATGCATTTTTTACAATACCGCATAAATGTTTGTATTCAATATAGCATGCATTTCCACAAGACATAACGTTGATTTAAACCACGTTTTACTTCAATACATTGTTTTGTGCATTTTTACCTGTGGCTCAGTAGATATATATATATATATATATATATATATGTATATGTTTCCCTTGCCATACATGACATTTTGTTTACACATTACATATTTGACATTTGACATAGACATTTTGATATTGATATACATATTTCATGGACTACATTTTGACATAAACATATTGACATGATTCACACAAAGACATTTGACAAATGGTTTAGACATGGGCAATTTACATTGGTGGTTTGGTTGGGTAAAATGATTTGAGTAACGAGGCGTGTGTAATATGATACAAGCATGGTGGATACGCCGCTGGTACTTCCTATATATAAGTGCTTGTATGGTATTACATGTCGCAGCGTTATTTGAATCATTTCAATTTAGACATATAACATTTTATACAAATAACATATTTTTCAAGACATTGTTTTACAAACAACTTATTTTAATCAAAACTCATTTTACTTGGTTATTCATTTAACCTCACATTACTCTTTTACATATCATCTACTTTATCATCGCTTTTCAAAAGATTTATAAAACAAAACAACTAACAAGGTTCATGACTGACTTTTGTTAAACAACTTTTTCTTAAACTTAAGTCATGAATCCTATTTTCACAAAACCTATGTATCTCACATGCATTTTTATGCTGACGTACCTATTTTCACATGTGTTTCAGGAGCTGTTGCTTAGGATGATGATCGTAACACTAGGGCGAACCTGTGCCTTAGAGACTTAAAATAAAGATAGACTTAGTTTAATTATGTTGTGTACTCTTTGGTTCTTGTTTTGAAACAATGTATTCCACCTTTGGTTGTTGAATAAAATGAAATTTTAATTACCATGGTTGTGGAACAATAATTCTGTTACAACACTCCCCGACGTTTCCGCCACGATTTGATGTTTTACGTGGTCGGGGTGTGACAAGTCGTGTGAACGAGTATCAGCTTGAGTTACATCGGATTGAAGAACACAAGACTGTGAGTTCATGTCCCCCTTTTCTCTTAACTATTTTCGTTTTACAACTACAGGGGTGAAGTACATGTTACAAAATGTTTACAAATGTTTACATATGGTATGGTTAGCTAAGGAATGAATTGTTAGATCATGTGAATGGGTAGGCGCACACATAAGACCATTAATCCTCGAATAAGGACCGAGGGACATGAGTGATAGATCTATTTGGGTGTAGCGAGCCCCACCCAGGAGAACCGGGATTTGGCCCATGAGGTGACTATGTCTTACAGCCAGAAGCCCGGTACAAAATCCGCTAGGTTTGAGCCTTCCTACACCGTTGCACACATGTTAATGGCCTTGCAAACCATTAATTGATCTGTTTCCTTGTTGCAATGATATTAAGCAAGTCACACATAATCAAGCTGAATGCAATGATACCGCGATTGCAAGTATATCGATCCTCTAAAACCCAACCCGGTTCCAAGCCCTTATCATGCAAGTTTAGTTCAAGTTCGGTCAATCTACCTAGGGTCTCACGCTAAGAATCGCAAGTCCACCTAATCCCCCCTCAAGCTTATAGAACAAAAGGAACAACCACTGGGTTATTTCCTAACCGTTTTATACCAAGATCAAGAGAGTTTAAAATCAAATCTATTTTTTTCCACTTTTTTTTTCTTTTTGCTTGCTTTTTCTCTTTTTTTTTTCTTTCTTTCGTTCGTGAGACTAGACGATGCTTTCCCTAACCAAGCGGTATTCCGGCTGTAGAGTCGCGATCCCCAACCACAGATTACTTAGGTTTCGGTACTTTTATTCGGCAAGGCGATTTCACACATCCCAGAGGCATTCCGGCTGTAGAGTCGCTATCCCCAACTCGGATTACATAGGCCTGTGTTACTTTCATTTAGTTTCTAGCTCACTTTTTATTCTATTTTTTTTTCAGCGAGATAATGACTAAAAACTCTAACGATCTTAACTTATAACGGTGCCCCTTATACTATTTTTGGCGGTTTCAGTTTCCCCACTCTCCCTAGATGAGAACCCACTAGTAGACCGACAATTAGGTAATTTTAAATCAAAGGAACCTAGAACCGAATCAAGCCTACCCGCGCATCCCAAACTAGACACAAGCACAATTATTTTATCTCATATTATTATTATTTGAACCCGAACAAAAACCCGACTTTTCTATCATTTTCCGTTTTTATTTTGCAAACTTCTTATTTCAAAGGACATTTTCTAATTTTTTCAATTTTTTTTTTTTATTTTTGAAAATTTTTCAATTTTTTTGTATTTTTCGTTTTTTAATGACTCATGACTCACTAACTAATGACACTAAACGATAGTTCCCATCCCCACACTTAAACTTTACATTGCCCTCAATGTAAGATGGAAACCGACTCAAAATACTAAAAATAAATAAGAAATAAAAGACAAAGGGCAAATTGGAAAGGACTTAGCTGGTTTAATTCGCGCGGATACTCCAAAACTCTCGTCCAATCCAGCTCGATCGTATAGCATTTCGTTCGCGATCGGCTTGACTCCAACTGACACGCTCGATAAATGCCTGGAATTTGATAAGCAGCTCCAAAATCACCCGAATGGAGATTGAGTACGGGTGGTACATCTTTAAACCTGCATAAACAAAAACAAGCAAACACCAAAGCAATACCGACTCTAAAAAAAATGAATCAAAAACTACTAACCTAGACTCAATATACAAAAACTACGACTTTATACAAACTCTACAAAACCTCCCCACACTTGAACTTAATCAGGAGGCTTTTCCTTAACTTGAACCCGGTCTAACCCATTTAATTCCACCCGTTTCTCATAAACATTTAAAAATATAACGGTGGAATTATAAAATGATTTTAAAATTTTTAATGGGTTAGAACACCAAAATTTGAAATTACCTGGCAGGAGCCACTGAAATGCTATCCCAGGTGTCCTTCTCATTGCCTTCTCCCGTGATTTTAAACTTTTTCTTGCATTCGCTATTAATAACACGGGCCAGCTGTGGTGGTATTCCTCTTCCACCACCACTTCTTCTTCTTCTTTAATGTCCGTCATTGGGTTTCCTACAAGTAAAGCTTCTAAGTATGCAAGGTCACCCTCCGGATCAAACGTACCTACTTCTTTATCTACAGTCAAACCCTCTAACTCATCCGCAAATTCTCTCTCCCAAAACAGCTCATCTTCACTTTCCTCATCCTCTTCATCTGACAAATCCCATATTGGTTCGGTGGGATAAGTCTCATCATCAGAGACATCTAGGTCAATTGGATCACCTGCCATTAAAAGAGTAGAAAGAGCAGAACAAGGTAGAGATAAAAAAAAAGTAACTAAAAAAATTACACAACTATACAAGTAGCACGGATTTTTCAGTTAAGTCTAATCAAAGCCAATGAACGCAATCGCCAAGAGTCCCCGGCAACGGCGCCAAAAACTTGATGTGCTAAAAGTGGTCTAAATAAATTAACTAAATTAAACCCTAAACTAGACTCTCTAAGTTTTAAATTTATAAAAACAGACTCTCTAAAACCTAGACCACACCACCGGCAAGTGTACCGGTCAATGCAGTATAGCCTAAGTAAGTCCGAGTATCGAACCCACGAGACTCTACTGACTACGTTAACTAGACTCTGACTAGACTGACTCAAACCTAACTGTACTTAACTGTTTTGTTGTTTGGGGGGGGGGGGGGGGTTACGGAAAAACTAAGGAAATCTATATTAAACTAATTAATTAACTAAGAACTAGACTAATACAAAATAGAGCTAAGGCTTGATTCAGATGAGATTGACGACTACCTAGGCTTGAATCCAGTTTAACTAGGAATGGACTTCTAACGGTATTATTGTTGTATGGAGCCGGGATCGTAAAATACTAAACCTTAAGGTATTTCAATGCTAAGACTTCCCGACCCTTCTCAGGAAGAAACCTAGGAAACCCTACAAGGCTGTTATGAACACCGACTGTTAGACTTCCTCTCAGTCCTCTAACGACTCTAAAAGTGCCCTAATACGACTATCTACCTCTCAGCGCGACAGTCTAAGGCAATCCTAGATTCTAACTTGATTTACTAGACACAAATGCAATTAGGGAAATAAGATCGACTTCTCTCAAAACCTATCTTAGATATATATTGCACTGAGACCTAATAACTAACTCGAGCCTCTCAGCGACAAGTTAAGCAGAATACTTAATTCTAACTGTATTTTAATTACTGTTTCTAGGGCTATTGGCCAATTTACCCAAAGATCACCCGGACCCGCAAAGGTGCAAATAATCAACACAAATCCCTTATATGAAAGACATTCATCAGAACTCGTGTGAAACAGCAAGCAATCAACAATCAAAAGTAAATACGCATGTGCACCAAATCAGAAATTCTAGAACACTTTACTTTCAGAAATCAATCCATACAAATAATAAAAACCGTTAAAAGATCCAAACTTTAATCAAACTATCATCTAACCTAGGTAGTTTAGAAAATTAGCCAAGGAACATAGTCAAGAACGAAAATAATAAACAAGTCTCAAATAACAAAGAAGTCATAGTATCAAGTTTGAAAACAAAAAGTAAAACAAAAAGTAAAACAAACCGAACAATAACTCGTTGCCTAATCGACCCGAATCTTAAATCCCACTCTTGAAGCTCGATCCAATAAACCTTTTTTCTCTTGATCGCCAACTGTGTAGCCCTTATGATCGCTTCTTCTTTCTCTGATGTGTTCTTCGTGCCTCTTTAGCCGTCTCTGATGTTGTTCTCTTTTTGATTCGTCTCATAGTGGGCCTTCCAAGCCCAGGATCTGCGTTCAGAATGATGTACCTTCACGGCCCAATGTGGCATCTTGAATTTGGCGGCCCATCTTTTATTTTCTTTTGTTCTTTGCGTTGAACTCCAACAACAATCATAATTGCAATCTATTTATTTATTTATCCACTCCTCTTTTCTTTAGTTGCAGCCAACCCACCAAGTTGTGTTTCCAACTTTTTCATTAATTAATTCTCCATAAGGTTTTTATTATTCCCAAAAGTGGCCACCAACTTTAATAATATAGAGATAGCGGGCTCGACCCACTCAGCGGCAATTTTAATTCAGTCACTGGCGCCCCACTCTGTTCAACTGACTTGTTATTTTCATATTACTCGTTTTTGCTCCATTCGCACCAGAACCTACCAAAACACAATATAATGTAATATAGCACTAAAAACTAAAAAGAATAAATAAAAACTAAACTAAAACTATACAATTTACACGGGACAAATATGTATATTTTACCCTACACGTAGAACAACAAAACGTGGCAGAAACGTCGGGGAGTGTTGTAACAGAATTAATTGTTTCAAATCCATGGCAATTGAAGTTTCGTTTTATTAATCAAACATGAAAGTTTACATTGTTTTAAATAAGAACCAAAGAGTACATAACATAAATTAACTAGTTCTTGTCTCGTTTTAAGTCACTAAGGCACAGGTCCGCCTAAGTATGTCTTGATAAGTCCTATGCATCATCTCCTGAAAACACATGTGAAAATATGTACGTCAGCATAAAAATGCCTGTGAGATACATAGGTTTTGTGAAAACAGAATTCATGACTTATGTTTGAGAAAATGTTTAGTCATGAACCTTGTAATTTGCTTTGTCTTGTAAATCATTTGAAAAATGATAAGATCAGATGATATGTATAAATAAGAGAATAATGCATGGTTAAATAAATAACCATGTAAAATGAGTTTGTATAAGATAAGTTGTTTGTAAATCAATGTATTGTGAAAAGTATGTTATTTGTATAAATTCTTATATGTCTCAAATTGAAATGATTCAAATAACGCTACAATATGTGATATCATACAAACACTTATATATAGGAAGTACCAGCGGCGTATCCACCGTGCTTGTATCATATTACATACGCCTCGTTACTTAAATCACTTACTCAAACCAAACCATCAAGATGAAATGTTTAACAATTGTAGAAATGTTTATGTATAGTCAAATGTCTATTGTCAAATGTAAATCATGTAATCATGTCAACAGGTACAACGGGTTCACACGGTTCAATAGTTACAAACGGTTCATATAATCAAAGGGTTACGACGGTTCACATAGTCAAATGGTTACAACGGTTCAAAATGTAGTATAATGTGTTCATATGCTGGATGAGCATATGCAACAGAAATGCAATGTAAAACAATGTACTAAGTATTCACACAATGGGCGTACATAGCATGAAATGTATTGTATTGTATTGTAAAGTGATGTACTAAGTATGCACACAATGGGTATACATAGCATAAAATGTATTGAAATCATGTACTATAAATGTACTAATAAACATAGCAAGTATATGATGTGAAAACAGGAAAGCATGAACGTAACAAGTAGGCACATGTGTTCCACCCCAAAACAGTTTGAAAACAGTAAAAGAGGGGTCTATGTACTCACTTTAGATTGCTTAGTAGTCCTTGAGTAACAACCAAACAATGCTAGAGATCACGGATATCAAACGGCACCTAATATATGTAACTATGTTAATAAACCGGACCTAAATCGGAGGATCAGATAGAATGAGGGTTCGTAAACCAAACGAGTGTGGAGACTCGTGTAATATGGTTTAACAAAGCCTGCATACTAAATGAAACCTAACATAAGTGCTTACGACCCATTACGACCCGTTTAGGTAGCTTATGCTACTTTAACGCGTCGTTCGCGTGAAACGCGTTCGGAATGTCTAACTAGTCCTATGACAAGTGTTATATGCCTAAACATGTTACATAATCAGTTATGTGACAAAAGTTTAGGTTACATATGCTTAATTACCGATTACACATGAAAATGGTATTTTGGTAATTTACCTAAGGCATATAAACTACCTATCATACAACTACTTAACGAAGCGACCATAAGGTATAACCTCGGAAGGTTATTCCCTATATACTATGGTCACCTAAGGTATTTGGTTGGATCCTAATGATCGACCAAATGGGTCGGGTTCGAAGGTATAAGTGATTTATTAGATCGCTTACCCTTGCGGCCCTAGACAACGTGGTAATCAGTAGGCATAGTCACAAGGGACTATAACCATCGTGATTACAATCACGTTGCGAAGTTCAAACGAACTTCGCATTGACCATAAACTGGTCAACACAGAAAGTCAAACAAAGTTTGACTTTCGGACTCGAAAAGCAATAAAAGAACGAAGGAATACTTACGAAGGGTCCCCGAATGCTAATCTCGATCCAAGTAGCTCAGGTATGAAACAATGGTTTCAACTTAGAGCTTCTCAAATCAAAATTCTAGTGGGTTTTGCAATGGCATGGGGGGGTATTTATAGTTTTCGGTGAGCCGTTAAGATTGTTTCTTGGAAACCGTGCTTTGATCTTGGCCATACACCTCAAGATAGTGGTTTTTGAAAACCATTTGAGCCCCTAGTATTGCCCAATACCATGTGCACAAGAGGAATGGACCTGATTCAATGTTTCTGCAAGTTTTCTTCTGTCTGGGGACTGCTTACGGACCTCAACACTCACAATGTTGAGGTCCGTAAGGACCTTGCAGACCAGAAACTTTGATTTTTGGCAGTTTTGGTCCCTGTTGTGTAATAAGGCCATTTCCGACACGTTTAAGGCCCGTTAACCCCATTTCAAAGCTCTAAAATGAAGTTAAAGTATAGGGAACTTAAAATGTGCTCAAAAATATCTCGTATGTCGGTTCGTTTGGCCGTACGATCGCGATGTTCGGTTAATTACAACGGAATGCGCATAAGCGCGAAAAACGATCCAAATGGCGCGACGAATGGATTTTTCTTATGCCAAACACTAAAATAAAATATTTTAGTGCTTACATAAATTTTTGGATGTCCGGATGTATTCAGAACGAAAGTTATGCGCGAAAATGCAAACTTGTGCACTTTTTGACACTTTTAGTCCCTGAATGACCCAAAAGTTTATTTTAGCACACCGAACACCTCAAAGCCTATTTCTAAGCTATGTAAAGGATCTTTAGGGTGTGTTTAACTTATTTTCATGTTCCGGAATGTTCGTTACAGTTCAAATTGGCATACTTTCATAGTTTGGCAAGTTTAGTCCCTGTAAGCGATTTAACTTGATTTTGACATACCAAAGCCTTCAAAACTTATTTCTAAGTCATGTAAAGGTTATTTAAGGTGTGTTAAGCCTATTTCACTATTCCGGAGTGTTCGTTGCATTAAACTAGTTATATTTACGCATCAGTGCACGTATAACCTTCTAGAAAGTGATTTAGAGCTTGAAATCGAACAAGAGTTGATATGTGCAAAAGATACACATATTTATACAGATCCCAAGTATGACCTTCTAGAAAGCGATTCTGAAGCTACTACAGAATTTCGGGATGAAATTCCAACTCAACGGGGGGATGATGTGACACCCCAGGAAAACCAGTGAACGACACAACTCACCTAGCTTCCTCTGTAACAGCATGCTAAATTTCGGGACGAAATTTCTTTCAAGTTGGGGATAATGTGACAACCCGAGTTTTCAAGGTCTCTATTCGACCTAACTTAGTATTTAATTGTAAAGTGTGTTTTGACTTTTATTTTGATGTGCAATATTAGTGTTGATTTGTGATGGTGTATATTATATTAATTGAGTTGAATTGCATAATTATAAAACATGGAACCTAGCTGAAAAACCCTCACCCACGAAATCACTCACTCATGAAAACACTTTGAGTGTTTTCGTCCACATGAGGACCAACGAAATCGAAGTGGGCTTTGGCCCAGTAACTAATGATTAGAGGATCTGTTTATTTTATGTGCACGAATGCGATAACTGAAAACCCTAATCACATCACATACTCTCTCTCGTTTTCTGTGAAACCCGACGGCAGACCTATTCACCGATTGACTTGCTGTCCTCTTTGCTTAGGTTAGTAATCAATTTATGTTGTGTATTTGTGTTATGCTTTTATATGAAAGATCTAATGATTTCATATTGTGATTGGACCATTATCCATTCAAGTCATTCACGTGATTTTCTGCAGTGTTTTAATTGTATTTGGATAGTCACATGGGATGGACACTCATCATGTTACCACATGATAACTATTGATTCGAGATATGTAATGATGTTGAGATATATAATGATTAATTTCTGACCACTATACAATACAATTTAAAAAGATAGAGGTGATAGGGATTCCTTTAAAATGATGTAATAATCTGTCGTATTATGCTTATGATATATGTTGTCATTGCTGATCTGATAGAGCTAACAGATTAGGGTTTCTATGTCAAAAGATTTATTGAAAACTGAATGATCATAGCAACCTGCTGATGTCGGATGATTGAATATTAATTGAGTGATAATCATTGTTTGGTGATTTGGGAAATTTATATGATTACATAGTTGATCTGATTGAATGATTCCTAGATGGTGCGATTGAGTTTTTGGAACATGTAACTGTTATTAATGATGAAGACCCAGACGAATGCCCAACGAAAACCATAGGGATTTCGGCCCAAAGGGGGTTTTCGGCCCACATGTGATTTCATGGTGTGCTATCTGTTAAGCATGTAACTTTGTTAATTTTGTTAGTGACCTCAGTTAGTCTAATAATTCTGTTACATGTTAACTTTGTTAGGTCTGTTATGTGGTAAACTCTGTTAATCAGCTAACTCTGTTAGTTTGTAACTCCGTTGATTGTTAACCCCATTTGGTGTTAACTCAATTAGTTGATTTAACTCTGTTAGTTTATTATTCATGTTTAGTGTGCTAGCTCTGTTTAGTTTATCAACTTCGTTAAGTATGTTAAAGGAGAATTATGTTAGATCGAACTGCAAATGATATGAACGTGAAGCATGAGTTATGTGAACTTGAATAACTGTATGCGTGGTACATGATATTAACTGCCAAGCACCATGTGACACTAGATTTTATGCGAGTTCTTGCAAACATAGAGTGATTGTATATACGTGCATACTATAGGTCGTGACTGATTATTTGTGAACGTGTGATTGATAGCATACCGAGCAAACCAAGGTGAGTTCACACAGCCAAGGCATGGGGTTCCCAGGGTGGGAATGGGTTTGGATTATTTACTTGTACTTACCTAGCTTATGGAACTTAGTTATATGGTCCTCGGGTGAGGAAGGATTATTGATAAGATACGACTAGACTAGTGATACTAATAGAACTGATCTTCGCACACACGCCGGGGTTGGCCGCGATAATATGACTGATCTTCGCACACATGCCAGGGTTGGCCGCGATAATATGACTAATCTTCGCACACATGCCTAGGAAGGCTGCGAACTATACACTAAACTTTGCACATATGCCGGGTGGCCGCGATACAAATATACCTAGTCTACAATACTCGGGAAGTTTTCCCTAATCTTCGCATACATGGCTAGAGGGCCGCGATACGAACTAATACGATACATAACTTAATGAACGAACACAAGGCTTACTATACTATTACAATTGCTGATCTACTAACTGTGAACTCGCTCAACTAGTTGTTGACTCTCTGCTGCATGCCTTGCAGGAACTTAGGTGCATATGGAGCTTGCACAGGGAGGAGCAGGTCGTTGTGGAACATGGATCGAGGATGCTACGTTAAACATTTAAACATTGTACTTATTACTTACACTTGGGTTTACAATTATGCTTCCGCTAGACACTTAATAAGTTTTGTTTGAACACCTTTCATATCGTTTGGTTTGAATTACATTATTACTTGTGATGTTTGATATGATTGGTGGCTTGATCCTGGTCAGTCACGCCTCCCAGCGGTGATACTCCGCGTGTGGATTTTGGGGGTGTGACATTCTCAAAGATTGCACAGCCGCTCACATTTCTGACACAGAAAGGTGTTGTTTACCGTTGGGGTAATACACAGGAAACAGCGTTTCAGCACTTAAAGGATAGACTTTGTAGCGCACCTATCCTCTCATTGCCTGAAGGCACGGACGATTTTGTAGTCTACTGCGACGCGTCTATCCAGGGTCTTGGATGTGTGTTGATGCAGCGGGATAAAGTCATTGCTTATGCGTCGCGCCAACTTAAGATTCACGAACGGAATTACACCACACACGATTTAGAGCTGGGAGATGTTGTTTTTGCGCTCAAGATATGGCGACATTACCTGCATGGCACTAAATGCACCATCTACACTGATCACATGAGTCTCGAGCATATTTTCAAGCAGAAAGAATTGAACATGCGACAACGTAGATGGGTCGAGCTACTGAACGATTACGAGTGTGCCATAAAGTACCATCCGGGCAAAGCCAATGTGGTGGCCGACGCCCTCAGTCGAAAGGATACCACACCTAGGCGTGTACGAGCGTTGCAACTCACTATTCAGTCTAGTCTTCCTTCACAGATACGAGATGCTCAAGTAGAAGCATTGAAACCGGAAAACGTCAGGGCTGAAGCCCTACGTGGCTCAAGGCAACGATTGGAACAAAAGGCAGACGGCGCCTACTATGTAACAGGACGCATATGGGTCCCACACTATGGCAACTTACGAGAGCTTGTGATGGATGAGGCACACAAGTCTCGCTACTCGGTACATCCTGGTTCGGATAAAATGTACCACGGTATCAAAACTACATATTGGTGGCCTAGCATGAAAGCTCACATAGCCACTTACGTTAGCAAGTGCTTGACTTGTGCGAGAGTTAAAGCGGAATATCAGAAACCATCAGGCCCACTCCAACAACCTGAGATACCACAATGGAAATGGGAACAAATTTCCATGGATTTTGTTACTGGCCTACCTAGATCTCAGCGAGGAAATGATACTATTTGGGTGATCGTGGATCGACTCACAAAGTCTGCTCACTTCTTGGCTATCAAAGAAACGGATAAGTTCTCCACTATAGCAAAAGTATATCTCAAGGAAGTTGTCTCGAGGCACGGGATGCCCACCTCTATTATTTTTGATCGTGATGCACGTTTTACTTCAGAACTATGGCAAACAATGCACAAATCTTTTGGCTCTCGTTTAGACATGAGCACAGCTTATCATCCTCAGACAGATGGGCAGTCTGAGCGCACTATTCAAACTCTAGAAGACATGCTTCGGGCGTGCGTAATTGACTTTGGCAATGGCTGGGAAAAACATCTGCCACTTGTGGAATTTTCGTACAATAACAGCTACCACACCAGCATTAAAGCTGCTCCATTTGAGGCATTGTACGGGCGTAAATGCCGATCACCTCTTTGTTGGGCAGAGGTGGGTGACAGTCAAATCACCGGTCCAAAAATGGTAGTTGATACTACTGAAAAGATTGCTCAAATACGACAACGCATGGCGGCAGCTCGTGACCGTCAGAAAGCATACGCAGATAAAGACAGGAAACTACTTGAGTTCCAGGTTGGGGATCGAGTGCTACTCAAAGTTTCACCCTGGAAGGGTGTTGTTCGTTTTGGCAAACGAGGCAAGCTCAATCCGCGATACGTCGGACCTTTCGAAGTCATAGAGAAAATAGGCAAAGTGGCCTACAGACTGAACTTACCAGCTGAACTCAGTGCAGTTCACAACGTCTTTCACGTGTCGAATCTGAAGAAGTGTCTGCCAGATGAGACCCTCATAGTTCCTTTGAAGGAGCTCACTATCGACGAACAGTTGCGATTCGTCGAAGAACCAGTTGAAATCACGGACCGGGATGTTAAGGTCCTCAAGAACACCAGAATACCTCTTGTTCGAGTTCGTTGGAACTCCCGTCGTGGCCCAGAGTTTACCTGGGAACGAGAAGATCAAATGAAACTCAAATATCCCCAGTTATTCGAAACCAATGCAACCACTACTGAGGCTGAAGCTACTACAGAATTTCGGGACGAAATTCCAACTCAACGGGGGGATGATGTGACACCCCAGGAAAACCAGTGAACGACACAACTCACCTAGCTTCCTCTGTAACAGCATGCTAAATTTCGGGACGAAATTTCTTTCAAGTTGGGGATAATGTGACAACCCGAGTTTTTAAGGTCTCTATTCGACCTAACTTAGTATTTAATTGTAAAGTGTGTTTTGACTTTTATTTTGATGTGCAATATTAGTGTTGATTTGTGATGGTGTATATTATATTAATTGAGTTGAATTGCATAATTATAAAACATGGAACCTAGCTGAAAAACCCTCACCCACGAAATCACTCACTCATGAAAACACTTTGAGTGTTTTCGTCCACATGAGGACCAACGAAATCGAAGTGGGCTTTGGCCCAGTAACTAATGATTAGAGGATCTGTTTATTTTATGTGCACGAATGCGATAACTGAAAACCCTAATCACATCACATACTCTCTCTCGTTTTCTGTGAAACCCGACGGCAGACCTATTCACCGATTGACTTGCTGTCCTCTTTGCTTAGGTTAGTAATCAATTTATGTTGTGTATTTGTGTTATGCTTTTATATGAAAGATCTAGTGATTTCATATTGTGATTGGACCATTATCCATTCAAGTCATTCACGTGATTTTCTGCTGTGTTTTAATTGTATTTGGATAGTCACATGGGATGGACACTCATCATGTTACCACATGATAACTATTGATTCGAGATATGTAATGATGTTGAGATATATAATGATTAATTTCTGACCACTATACAATACAATTTAAAAAGATAGAGGTGATAGGGATTCCTTTAAAATGATGTAATAATCTGTCGTATTATGCTTATGATATATGTTGTCATTGCTGATCTGATAGAGCTAACATATTAGGGTTTCTATGTCAAAAGATTTATTGAAAACTGAATGATCATAGCAACCTGCTGATGTCGGATGATTGAATATTAATTGAGTGATAATCATTGTTTGGTGATTTGGGAAATTTATATGATTACATAGTTGATCTGATTGAATGATTCCTAGATGGTGCGATTGAGTTTTTGGAACATGTAACTGTTATTAATGATGAAGACCCAGACGAATGCCCAACGAAAACCATAGGAATTTCGGCCCAAAGGGGGTTTTCGGCCCACATGTGATTTCATGGTGTGCTATCTGTTAAGCATGTAACTTTGTTAATTTTGTTAGTGACCTCAGTTTGTCTAATAATTCTGTTACATGTTAACTTTGTTAGGTCTGTTATGTGGTAAACTCTGTTAATCAGCTAACTCTGTTAGTTTTAACTCCGTTGATTGTTAACCCCATTTGGTGTTAACTCAATTAGTTGATTTAACTCTGTTAGTTTATTATTCATGTTTAGTGTGCTAGCTCTGTTTAGTTTATCAACTTCGTTAAGTATGTTAAAGGAGAATTATGTTAGATCGAACTGCAAATGATATGAACGTGAAGCATGAGTTATGTGAACTTGAATAACTGTATGCGTGGTACATGATATTAACTGCCAAGCACCATGTGACACTAGATTTTATGCGAGTTCTTGCAAACATAGAGTGATTGTATATACGTGCATACTATAGGTCGTGACTGATTATTTGTGAACGTGTGATTGATAGCATACCGAGCAAACCAAGGTGAGTTCACACAGCCAAGGCATGGGGTTCCCAGGGTGGGAATGGGTTTGGATTATTTACTTGTACTTACCTAGCTTATGGAACTTAGTTATATGGTCCTCGGGTGAGGAAGGATTATTGATAAGATACGACTAGACTAGTGATACTAATAGAACTGATCTTCGCACACACGCCGGGGTTGGCCGCGATAATATGACTGATCTTCGCACACATGCCAGGGTTGGCCGCGATAATATGACTAATCTTCGCACACATGCCTAGGAAGGCTGCGAACTATACACTAAACTTCGCACACATGCCGGGTAGCCGCGATACAAATATACCTAGTCTAGAATACTCGGGAAGTTTTCCCTAATCTTCGCATACATGGCTAGAGGGCCGCGATACGAACTAATACGATACATGACTTAATGAACGAACACAAGGCTTACTATACTATTACAATTGCTGATTTACTAACTGTGAACTCGCTCAACTAGTTGTTGACTCTCTGCTGCATGCCTTGCAGGACCTAAGGTGCATATGGAGCTTGCACAGGGAGGAGCAGGTCGTTGTGGAACATGGATCGAGGATGCTACGTTAAACATTTAAACATTGAACTTATTACTTACACTTGGGTTTACAATTATGCTTCCGCCTGACACTTAATAAGTTTTGTTTGAACACCTTTCATATCGTTTGGTTTGAATTACATTATTACTTGTGATGTTTGATATGATTGGTGGCTTGATCCTGGTCAGTCATGCCTCCCAGCGGTGATACTCCGCGTGTGGATTTTGGGGGTGTGACAACGTCAGACACTAAGAGTGATCCTGACATGCTATCCGATGACGAGGACGACTTCCAGCCATTCGCAATACCCGACTTTGGCGATTATTTACCCATTGTTGATGGTTTTCCTGACAAGGATCCTTATGTCATTCCTGTTCCAGTCCATGATCACCTCATCATTGGTCATCCCGATGGTGAGCACATCGTGGCTCTGATCCTTGATCCTGTTCCTCTCGTGGTCATTCCTCCCGAGGATTGGCCTTTCGACAATTTGTTTGATGACGATATCGATCTGATTGTTGATGGTCCTCCTGTTGACTTCCAGGGTGATGGAGAGATAGATGAGGATGTTGTTGCTATCCCACCTCCTGAGATTCCTGTTGTTGATATATCCTCTGATTCCAGCTTGCACTGGGTCTCAGACTCCTTTGAGTATGTGACGTCTTCAGCTTTACAGGCGGTTGGATTACAGCGTTACACTACTGATTCTGATGATGACACTGCTATGTCAGCTGCACCATCTCCTCCACACGACCCCGTACCTGGTCCTGAGCCAGATCTTGCTCCTCTTGATCAGCCTGATGATGCACCTGTCGACCATGAGCCGATTCCCGATCATGACCATATCCCTTTTGGTTTACCAGATATTGCACCTCTCATTCCCGACCCAGTTCCTGCACCTGTTGATCTTCCAGTTGTTGAGCCATTTATTCCTCCACCCGCACCCGCTGATGTTGCTCCTCTCCCTCCTGCAGAGTCCGATGTCCATCGCACTGACTTACCGATCGTTTTCCTTCAAGACATCCCTGCACCCCGTCTAGGGGAAGGTACTTCAGGACAGCACCCGCGTGATGATCCTTTTGCTTCAGTAGCTTTTCCACAGATCCCTCAGACTGCACCGTTTGCTCCCTTCACTACTTCACCGCTTGATGAGCCACTCCGATGGTTCCCACCATACTCTATGCCGATCTCAGACCCCTATCATCCCTCTCATTTTGTTGGTTATACACGGGATGAGTTGCTTTTATCACTTCAGCTTCAGTTTGAGATTATGAGTCGTAGAGTTTTGGAGCTTGAGCTGACTCCGTGTCCTCCACCATGTCCCTGCCAGTCTACATTTGTTCCTCCACATTCATCACCGTCTCCTTTTGCACATCCACCTACTCCTCTAACTCCTTTTCCAGGTTTTGATGCTCAATTTCTTACTGTCGAGCAGCAGATCAGTTACTTGCTTCATCGTGTATACGAGCTCGAGGAGGATCTTGCGCATGTTCGCAGCTTGCTTTTCTTCCCTCCTCCTCCTCCACCATCAGCATAGTTGGTTTTTGGTCTTATGAAAATTGCATTACTTTTGGTGAGAGCACCACTATTGAGCCGAGATTATGAAGACTTGTGAAGACCACTTTTTGACCATGTGATTTTTGTATGTTGACAGACTTATTGGACAAGGGTAGTGTGACCCTGTGTCCCTTTTGGATGAGATACACTTTGTAAACAATGTAATTGTGGTCGATGATTAATGAAAGCTCAATCATCATGTTCTCACTAAACACATTGTTGGATTATTTGCTTATGTTGTGATTGTGTGTTGCATGATTGCTTGCTATGATGAATGCTATTATATATACGTACTATATATTTATTTAACGAATAAGGCCTGACCTATCCGATCTTCTTCTTAGAAGATGCCTCCGCGAAGGAACATCGACACCAACAATCCTCTGCCGACGACCGAGGCAGAATTACAGGAACGCATCTCACAGGCCATCGCACACCACGAGGCCCTTCGCTCCGAACACAGTGGGGGTACCTCAGGGAATAACCCACCTAATGACCGTACCTACAAGTAGTTTTTGGACTGCAAGCCTTTGAACTTTGACGACACTGGGGGTGCGGTAGCTTTTGTGAGATGGGTTGAGAAGACGGATTTTGTTCTGCGGATGAGTAAGTGCACGCCAGAGCATCAAGTCACGTACATTTCTGGACTGTTTCTAGATGGGGCTCTGTTATGGTGGAACCTTTAGGTTCAAACTCTAGGTGAGGCTGCGGCGTATGCTTTGACGTGGGATGAGTTGAAAGAGCTGATGCGTAAGAAGTATTATTCGAGGGCAGAAATTCAGAAATGGGGAACTGAATTCTGGAATTTGAAAATGGATGGTCCTAAGATAGCTGAGTATGTGCTGAGGTTTCATGACCTGTCAAGAGTGGTTCCTTACTTGGTGGAACCAGAATTCAAGAGGATCGAACGTTTCATCTGGGGTTTGGCACCTCAGATACTGAGCATGGTGACTGCCTCTAAGCCTCCAACAAATACTGAGGCCATCGACTTGAGTGTGGCACTGACTGAAGAAGCAATCCGTCTGGGAAAGTTCTCAATTTCTAAGACCAAGAAGAAAGAGACTCATGTAGAGTCGCCTGGAGAAAACAAAAGGAAGTTTTTGAATTTCAAGAAGGGTACCCAAGGGAACAACAACAGTGCTAACAAGCGGAGAGATGCTAACACACCAGCCGAGGTCTGGACTGGTGCTGCCAATGCTGAGAGCAGAGGAAAAGGGTATATGGGCACTCTGCCCAAATATGAAGTATGTCAGTTTCATCATGCTGGTCGATGCAGAATTGGGAAATGTGAAACATGTGGAAAAGTTGGTCATTCTAAGGAAACATGCTAGTATGGAAACGGACATGGAAACGGTGGGCAAGGAGGAAATGGTAATGGTAATGGCAACCGCGGTGGAAACGGTTATGGGAATAGAAATCAGGGAGGAAACAATAACCAGGGAGGTAATGGAAACCGGAATGGAAATGGAAACCAGGCGGGAAATGGAAACCGCGGGGGAAATAATAACAACAATCAAGGTGGAAATGGGAATGGACGTGGCCAAGGTTGTTATGGTTGCGGTGATGTAGGGCACCTTAAGCGGGACTGCCCAAAGAATAACCAAGATCGTGGAAGAGTGTTCAACATTGGAGCTAGGGAAGCTCCCCAGGATCCGAACGTAGTCACTGGTGCGTTCCATATTAATCAAAATTTTGCATCTGTGTAATTTGATACCGGTGCCGACTATAGCTTCGTATCTCTAGAGTTTAAGAATATACTTGGCTTAGTAGCAAGTAAGTTAGATATCCCGTGCTCGATAGAACTAGCTAATGGGAAGCTAGTAGAAGCCAATGAAGTGATTAGAGGATGTGTCATAGGGCTTGGAGAGCGTCAGTTTTCGATAGATCTTCTGCCAATTGAATTGAGAAGCTTCAAAGTCGTAGTTGGGATGGATTGGTTGTCGAGTAATCGTGCAGAGATTGTATGCCATGAGAAGATTATTTGCATCCCGATGGCGAATGAAGAGACGATCGTGATTCATGGGGATAAGCATGATAGGCCTCTGTGGATTATCAGTTGTTTGAAGGCACGGAAGGTTTTGGGTAAAGGATGTGTTGCCTTCTTAGCTCATGTCGTGGACAAAAAGGCCGAAGAACCGAAGCTCGAAGATATCCCTGTGGTAAGGGAATATCCTAAAGTCTTCCCCAAAGACTTGCCAGAATTACCTCCTTAACGACAAGTCTAATTCCACATTGACTTGGTTCCAGGCGCCGCGCCTGTAGCCAAGGCACCGTATCGACTAGCGCCTTCAGAGATGCAAGACTTGTCAGCGCAGCTTCAGGAGCTACTTGACAAGGGATTTATAAGACCAAGCTTCTCGCCTTGGGGAGCTCCAGTACTGTTCGTCAAGAAGAAGGACGGTAGTTTTCATATGTGCATCGACTACCGAGAGTTGAACAAGTTAACCATCAAGAATCGGTATCCCTTGCCGAGGATTGATGATCTATTCGACCAACTTCAGGGATCATGTTATTATTCCAAGATCGATCTTCGATAGGGTTATCACCAGCTGCGGATTCAGGAAGAAAGTATACCGAAGACTGCCTTCAGAACTCGTTATGGACATTACGAGTTTCTAGTGATGCCGTTTGGGATGAAAAATGCGCCGGCAGTGTTTATGGATTTGATGAACCGGGTTTGCAAGCCATATCTCGATAAATTCGTGATCGTATTTATTGATGATATTTTGATCTATTCGCGGACAAAGGAAGATCATGAGCAACACCTCAGAGCCATCTTAGAGCTACTAAAGAAGGAGAAGCTCTACGCTAAGTTTTCGAAGTGCAAGTTTTGGATACGTGAGGTACAGTTCCTCGGTCACGTGGTAAACGAGGATGGTATCCATGTGGATCCCACCAAGATCGAGGCCATCTAGAATTGGGAAACTCCGAAAACGCCAACCGAGATCCGACAGTTTTTGGGTTTAGCGGGCTACTATCTCAGGTTCATTGAGGATTTCTCCAAGATCGCTCAACCTTTGACCTCCCTCACTCAAAAGGATAAGAAGTATGAATGGGGAGACAGATAAGAAGAAGCTTTACAACTGCTTAAGAATAAGCTTTGCGATGCACCTATATTATCCCTACCCGAAGGCACTGACGACTTCGTGGTCTATTGTGACGCCTCGCGTCAGGGATTGGGTTGTGTGCTCATGCAACGCCAGAAGGTTATCGCTTATGCTTCGCGCCAATTAAAGGTCCATGAGAAGAACTACACCACACATGATTTGGAATTAGGCGCAGTGGTATTCGCATTAAAGATTTGGCGACATTATCTATATGGTACTCGATGGACTATTTTTACAGATCACAAAAGCCTTCAGCACATATTCGATCAGAAAGATCTCAATATGAGACAGCGACGATGGGTTGAGTTGTTAAATGATTATGACTGCGAGATTAAATATCATCCAGGAAAGGCGAATGTGGTAGCAGACGCCTTAAGCCGAAAGGAAATGATCAAGCCCATAAGGGTTAGGGCTTTAGAGATGATTATTCAGACAGACCTCCCGTTGCATATTCGTGCTGCTCAGAAGGAAGCTCTTAAGAAAGAGAACATTAAGGATGAATATCTCTCAGGAATGGAGAAAAAGCTGGTACCCAACGAGGAAGGAACCTTGTATTTTATGGGACGTACTTGGGTTCCGCTTTTTGGTGGTCTTGGAGAGGTTATTTTTTATGAAGCTCATAAATCGAGGTACTCGATCCACCCAGGATCGGACAAGATGTACCAAGATTTAAAGGATTACTATTGGTGGCCAAGACTTAAAGGTGATGTTGCTACTTATGTTGGAAAGTGCTTAACTTGTGCCAAGGTGAAGGCCGAGTATCAGAAGCCTTCAGGTCTTCTTCAACAGCCAGAGATACCCATGTTGAAGTGGGAGCAGATTTATATGGACTTCATAACAAAGTTACCTAGAATTCCCAGAGGTCATGATACGATTTGGGTAATCATGGACTGATTGACGAAGTCTGCGCACTTCTTGCCGATTAGAGAGAAGGATAACACTGGTAAGCTAGCTGAGCTTTACCTCAGAGAGATAGTTTCACGTCATGGAGTGCCTATCTCAATTATATCGGACAGAGATGGATGGTTTGTGTCAAGGATTTGGCAATCCTTTCAATAAGCTTTTGGTTCTCAGTTGAATCTGAGTACAACTTTTCACCCGCAGACGGACGGACAGAGCGAGAGAACGATTCAGACGTTGGAAGATATGTTAGGTGCTTGCGTAATGGATTTAGGTGGCAGTTGGGATACTCATCTGCCTTTGGTTGAGTTCTCCTATAACAACAGCTACCATACAAGCATCTAAGCTGCACCGTTCGAGGCTCTCTATGGACGCAAGTGTCGATCGCCGTTATGCTGGGCAGATGCAGGTGACAGACAGATGGTTGGTCCTGAACTGGTCCAAGAAACAACTGATAAGATCATGCATATCCGAGAGCGCATCAAGGCGGCTCGTGATCGACAGAAGAGCTATGCGGACCAAAGACGAAAACCCTTGGAATTTGAAGTGGATGATATGGTTTTGTTAAAAGTTTCACCTTGGAAAGGTGTGGCACGCTTTGGGAAGTGTGGTAAGTTAAACCCATGATATATCGGGCAATTCAGGATTCTAGAAAGGGTTGGTACAGTAGTGTACAAGTTGGAGCTACCAGTAGAACTTAATGGTGTTCATGATACATTTCATGCATCTAATCTGAAGAAAAGTCCAACACAAGAGACAGTGGTCATCACTGCAGATGAAGTACACATTGATGACACACTCCACTTCACCGAAGAACCTGTTGAGGTTACAGATTGGAAGGTTAACAAGACTCGAAGGAGTAGTGTTAAGCTTGTCAAGGTTCGATGGAATGCACGTCACGGCCTAGACTTTACATGGGAACATGAAGACCGTATGAAAGCAAAATACCCACATTTGTTCCCCAACTCCCCTGCAGCTAATAGTAAAGCTTAAAATTTCGGGACGAAATTTTCTTAACAGGGGGAGAATGTGACAATTGTCAAATTTGCAAGTATCCATAGAATGATTAGACAATGATTAGTGCTTAATGATTGTGCTGATTTACAGTTAATGACATGAAGTGCTTTCTGATTATTGATATCATACATACATGTGCATCATATAGTGCAAAATGTCATATCATTATTGCATGAAAACTTTATTGATTCAAATGATCCACGAAACAAAGTTAACACAGTTATCAGACAAAACAGAAAAATGTTGTCGGAGTTCATTACATAGACAGATATGGTATTGAGACACATAATGAGCCAGAAACCAAGAGTTACACTAGTATAGTGTGTAGGAAAGTAAGGATCATAAAACTGCCTTCCTAGTGATAGTCTAAGTGCCGGAAAGTGCCTAAAACTCACATAAACTGCAGAATTCAGCAAAATTCAGCATTTAAACACTTAAATATCATGCAGAAATATGATTAAATGGTCCAGAATGCTTTCCTAAGTGTCAGAAATCAAAACTGTCACAAAAGGTAACATAAAGCACACTAAACTGCATAGTTTAGCACCTTAACGAACCGGTAACCAACCGAACAACCGGACACTAACCGAAACACCAAATTTTCACTAGAAGCATTGTTTTAACAGTTCCAAGCTAGTTATGGTCCCCGAACATCATAACACACTATATAACATTCTAATAACTAAACACCTAACTATAACACTTAGATTTCAACTATATAACCTAACTAACAATTACACCCTAATCTATACCCCCATCCTATTCACGGCCATGATGTGGCCCCTACTATTGATTTTATTTTGTTATTTTACTAGATCATGTATACAACTTTAGAAGACATAAGAACCCATGGATTACAAAGTGTTGGAGTGTTATAACTTAAACCAATAGAACTTAACTCTTCATTTCCTCACAACACATTCACCATCATTCTTCTCCTTCTTTAGTCTCCGTCGAGAACCACACACCACACAGCCACCTTCATCATTCAATCTTCATCCAATCTCTTGATATACAAATGTGTAAGAAGCAATACAAAGAAGCTAGGAGCTCTTGGAAGTTGAAGGACCTCTCACAAGTGCTATTAACCACCTTATCTTCATCTTGTGATCATCCCTAGCCTTGAGCTAGTAGTAAGATCATCTACATCCATTTTTACATCTTATTTAGTTGGTTAAAGAATGATACAAGTAACTTAACATGAAGAACACTAATGATCAAGAACTTGAAACTTAAACATAAGCTTAAAATCATAAGAATACATGTTGTTAAGCGTTATTATGCTTCTTGATTGTTGATTGTTTGTGTTTATGATGTTAAACATCATATGATCTTGCTAGATGGTGATTAAAGACATAATCTAGCAAGATGAGAGGATGATTATGTTGTAGATCAAAGTGATCATCCTTATGTGAAACATGAACTTGAAAGATTTAATGTTTTTCTTGAAGTATGATGATGAAAGTGTGATATAAGTCTTGTAAACATATGGTTTTAAGAATGTTTTTTCAAGAAACCAAGTTAAAATACAAGATTTACATAAACTTGGTTCTTAAAGAAATTAACCACATTTTAGTGGTTAATCAAGTGTAGAATCATGTATTTAAAAAGAAAAATTCAAGAATAAATATTTTTAGAAAAATGATTTACAAGTTGTAAACACCTAAATTCTTCAAGAATGATGTTTCTAAATAGACAACCACACTTTAAAGGGTAACTAAGCTTACTAAACACACTAGTAAGTTACTACAATTTTATATAAACTTTCAAGTTCATGAAGTAGTGATTATGGCTAGATTTTGGCAAATTGCTAAGTATTAATTTATCTGTGGTTGATTGTGAAGATTTATAAAAGAAAATGATAGGCTTTGAAAGCATGGAAACCTTCATTTTTAAGGGGAAACTATGTCAAAAATTTTCTAAAAATTAAACACTTAGTAAAATATTTTTAAACAAATAATTACAAGTATATTTTAATCATGAATTTTCATATAAAGTTTGCCATAATTTTTGTTACAAAAATTATAAATATTGGAGGTTGGTTTTTGATATTAAGAGTGACTAAATATGTATTTAGGAGAATATATATTTAGATGTCACCATGTGTGTGATTATTTGTATATTATGTGTATTAGTTATATTATTTTAGGACTTGAAATAATATAACTCACCAAAATACAATAAAATACAATCCAAAATTCCAAGAAATGAATATATAATTTATACCCAAAATATTGGAGAAACCGAACAAGGAATATAACTTACAAAAATATTCCGGAATTTAAATTCATGAGTATATTTTGGTAAATGGTATTTTGGACACCAAGAGAACAAAAATATGATTTTTACAATTATTACAAAATTATATCATATTTTTGACAAAAAGAAAATATATTATTTTTGGGTAAATAAAAATATATGTTTTCTTGAAATTATTAGAAGATATATTATTTTTGGGAGAAAATATATATTTTCTTAAATAAACATAGAATACATTATTTTTGGGTGAAAAATGGATTTATAAATATTTTCTAGAGATAATCTTGAAAATATATTATTTTTGAGACTTATATGAAAATACAATTATTTTTGCCAAGGGAAAAATTATAAATAATTTTTCTATGTAAGTTTTCTTAAAATATATATTTTGAGAATATATATTTTTATTAGAAATATTAATCCAGAAAAGTTAATACAAAAATTAAGTATAAGAATACTTAATTAACACAATAAGAATACGTATTCTCGTACATATAAATATACACCGGAATACGCCACCAATACTTGGCAAATATATACAAGTTAAATAATACGAGTATAAATACACCCATCCTTAGAAAGTTATACATGTGCAAATACATAAATGTATCAAGTTAAAATACATTATTTTAACTAATATTCCAAAATTTAATAAATATAATTTAAGTTAAAATATTAATTATTTTAACAAATAATTATATAACTTGGAATAATATTGATGACACAAAGAAACGTAACTCAAAGACACTAATTAAGACTAAGGTCAAGGCACGACCCACCCGTCTAATAAACCATAGTACGTTTGTAGGTAGTCGTGTGAACGAGTATCAGCTGTGAGTTACATCGGATTGAAGAACGCAAGACTGTGTGTTCATGTCCCCCTTTTCTCTTAACTGTTTTCGTTTTACAACTATGGGGGTGAAGTACATGTTACAAAATGTTTACATATGGTATGGTTAGTTAAGGAATGAGCTGTTAGATCATGTGAATGGGTAGGCGCACACTTAAGACCATTAATCCTCGTATAAGGACCGAGGGACATGAGTGATAGATCTATTTTAGTGTAGCGAGCCCCACCCATGAGGACCGGGATTTGGCCCATGAGGTGACTATGTCTTACAGCCGGAAGCCCGGTACAAAATCCGCTAGGTTTGAGCCTTCCTAAGCCGTTGCACACATGTTAATGGCCTTGCAAACCATTAATTGATCTGTTTCCTTGTTGCTTTCATACCGGTATTTACAAATTCATACATACTTACAATGATTACAAAGTTTGTTTCGAGCTCACATACAAAACATGTCACACCCCCAAAATACCACCTAGGGAATGTCCCTGTTAGGCGTGTGACAAACCAATAACGAGCCACTAATAATGTTGAACCCATACAAGTTTTTAAATGAAAATCATCACTTATTAATAAAAAGTATCAACAATAAGTTTCAATAAACCCAACATTGTTCAGCGGAAGCAAATAGTAAACCATAGATAATTGTTTCAAAACCAATGTATAATATCAGTAATTCCATCACATGTATAATATCAGTAAAGCCCCAATCCATGCAAGTTCATGTGAAATGTGTAGTTGGGTTTAATCTGTGTAATAGTGCACTTCACGTATCATTTGGCCCATTAATGGTAGCCCACACCAAAGGTGCTACTCACCTTTCCTCCAATCGAGTAATCATGACATCAGTGCCTCAAAAGACCAATGCAAATTGTATACCATTCCTATCAATCTATCCACATATGAAACATAGATCAAATGAAAACCAAATGGATTCCTGGTGTTAATTCAAGATTACTAACCCAACTGTGCGTTTTGGACTGAGTATGAAGCCCATTTACAATCGGACTATTAAATGTTACTCGGCCCAATCTCAATGTGTGTTTTATTGTTTTAACTCTTGTAGCCCAATTACCACACCGGCCCAATCACAGTGGGTGTTATTTGTTCAATACTTTAACCCACACAAATTTGCATGTTATTATTATTAGTTCCACTTCTCAATTTGCCACAACCATCCAAACCCATATTCAGTTTAAATCTAAACTTACAATCATCATCAACAACCTTGAAAACATAAACTAAAACTTGTGACACATTGTTGTTACATTGCATGCACACAGTTTCTTCATATTATTATAGTAGCCCATCTACACTACCATCACCAACTACTTTCCATGCATAACACACCTAACTCATCGGCTCATTATTAAAATTCATTAACCAACCCTTCATGCAAATCGGCCCATATATGAACATCATAATTGTCAACCATTCAAGATCACATAACATACCGACTAATTTAATCACACATTAGATTACACTTATATGATCTATAGCATCACATTATGTCTTTTTAGTACATACACATACACTTTTGTTAATCAAGATCACATATGACAATATCATTAATCATGAACTAAGAATTACGTAACATAAATCCACTCACCTAGAGCTCGACTAGACAAGGTGTTGACTGTAACATATGTGCTTGTAATCATTGGGAATAGTAAAATTATCAATGAAACAATGTTATTTGATCCCAATGTTTGTTTTGTTATGTTTTACATTTTTCATGTTTTGACTTTTGTTCGATTTCAAACTCTATATCGCTTTCTGGAGAGTTATACGCAAACTGGTGCGTAAACGTAACCAGTTTAATGCGACAAATACTCCGGAACATCAACATATACTTAACATACCTTAAATAACCTTTACATAACTTAGAAATAAGTTTTGAAGGCTTTGGTATGGCAAAAACAAGTTAATTCGCTTATAGGGACTAAACTTAACAAACTGCGAAAGTATGCCAATTTGAACTGTAACGAACATTCCGGAACATGACCATAAGTTAAAAATACCATAAATATCCTTTACATAGCTTAGAAATAGGCTTTGAGGGGTTCGGTATGCTAAAATAAACTTTTGGGTCATTCAGGGACTAAAAGTGCCAAAAAGTGCACAAGTTTGCACTTTCACGCATAACTTACGTTCTGAATACATCCGGACATCCAAAAATTTATGTGAGCACTAAAATATTTTATTTTAGTGTTTGGCTTGAGAAAAATCCATTCGTTGCGTCATTTGGATCGTTTTTCGCGCTTATGCGCATTCCGTCGTAATTAAGTGATCATCGCGATCGTACGACCAAACGAACCAACATCCGGCATATTTTTGAGCATGTTTCATATCCACAATGTTTAGGCGTCATTTTAGGGCCTTAAAGTTGGCTTGACGGGCCTTAGAAGTGCCGGAAATAAGCTTAAACACCATCAGGGACCAAAGCTGTCAAAATGCAAACTTGTTTCTGATCTGTGCAGGCCAGGCGGCCCGCGTAAGATCAGTGTGTCCTTTACGCGGCCCGCGTCAGGGTCCCAGATCAGATAAGATCGATTTGTCAGCAGATTACAGCTGTTTAACTCACAACCACAAACCCACACTTGCCCTTTCAGCTCATTAGGGGCCATTTTTAGTCACCACAACATTCCAACAAGTGTACGCACGAGATTCGATCACGTTATTCAAGAAACGATCTTAACGGTTTGGGAAATACTATAAATACCCCACCCCCATTTGCTTCAAACTCACAAGAATCTGATCTAATGTGCTCTAAGTTGAAACCTTTGTTTCATACCTGAGCTATTTTGATCTAGATTAGCATTCGGGGACCATTCGTAAGTATTCCTTCGTTCTTTTATTGCTTTTCGAGTCCGAAAGTCAAACTTTGTTTGACTTTCTGCGTTGACCAGTTTATGGTCAATGCGAAGTTCGTTTGAACTTCGCAACGTGATTGTAATCACGATGGTTATAGTCCCTTGTGACTGTGCTTACTGATTACCACGTTGTCTAGGGTCGTAAGGGTAAGCGATCTAATAAATCGCTTATACCTTCGAACCCGACCCATTTGGTCGATCATTAGGATCCGACCAAACACATTAGGTGACCATAGCATATAGGGAATAACCTTCCGAGGTTATACCTTATGGTCGCTTCGTTTAAGTAGTTGTATGATAGGTAGTTTATATGCCTTAGGTAAATTACCAAAACACCCCTTTGATGCCAAAATTCATTTTAAACATGTGTAACATAACTTTTGACATCTAAACTGATTTGACAACAATATTAGACATGTTAAGGCATATGTTACTTGTCATAGGACTAGTTAGGCGGTCCAAACGCGTTTTACGCGAACGACGCGTTAAAGTAGCATAAGCTTCCTAAACGGGTCGTAATGGGTCGTAAGCACTTAGGTTAGGTTTCATTTAGTATGTAGGCTTTGTTAAACCATATGACACGAGTCTCCATACTCGTTTGGTTTACGAACCCTCATTCTATCTAAATCTTCCGATTTAGGTCCGGTTTATTAACATAGTTACCTATATTAGGTGCCGTTTGATTCCGTGATCTCTAGCATTGCTTGGTGGATATCTTAGGACTTCTGAGCAATCTCAAGTGAGTACATAGAACCCCTCTTTTACTATTTTCAAACTGTTTTGGGGTGGAACACATGCGCCTACTTGTTACTTTCGTGCTTTCCTGTTTTCACATCATATACCTGCTATGTTTGTTAGTGCATTATAGTACATGATTTCATTACATTTCATGCTATGTATGCCCATTGTGTGCGTATTTAGTACATCGTTTTACATTACATTTCATGCTATGTATGTCCATTGTGTGCATACTTAGTACATTGTTTTACTTTACATTTCTGCTATGTATGTTGACTGATAGCATGCTAGCACATTGATTTACATGACTTTCTGCTTTGTATGTTAACTTAGCATACTTAGTACAATGTTTTCATATAACATGTTCACTTTTGCTATGACATTTGGTTTGCACAAACAAGACTATTATATGTTCATTAACATTAGCTACGCCGCTCGGTAGTAAGTACTGGTACCATAGGACTTGACAAATCCCATTCCTGACATCCCGTGTTTGTTTGGATGTAAGGAATGACTGAATCCGAAAACATTTCTTTTGATAACCTTGACTGAAAGGGTTATTTGTAACATATGTGCTTGTAATCATTATGAACAGTTCAGTTATCAATAAAACAATGTCATTTGATCCCAATGTTTGTTTGGTTGTGTTTTACATTTTTCATGTTGACTAATGCTCCTTCTGTTTTCATGGACTTAATGAATAGGGCCAGTTATCAATAAAACAATGCCATTCGATTTGACTAATGCTCCTGCTGTTTTCATGGACTTAATGAATAGGGTCTGCAAACCTTATTTGGATCAGTTCGTCATTGTTTTTATTGACGACATCTTGATTTACTCTAAGACGCGAGCTGATCACGAGCAACATCTTCGTCTTACTTTGGAACTCCTAAAGAAAGAGCAACTTTTTGCCAAATTCTCCAAGTGTGAATTTTGGCTTAAAGAAGTTCAATTCTTAGGACATATCATCAACGAACAAGGTATTCATGTAGATCCCTCCAAGATCAGTGCGATTAAGGATTGGGATACGCCTACTACTCCTACTGAGGTTCGTTCTTTTCTTGGTCTAGCGGGTTATTATCGCCGCTTCATAGAAAACTTCTCGAAGATTGCAGTTCCTCTAACTTCTCTAACTCAGAAGAACAAACCCTTTGATTGGGGATTCAAGCAAGAGGAAGCTTTTCAACATTTGAAGCAGAAACTTTGCGACGCGCCTGTTCTGACTTTGCCTGAGGGCAATGATAATTTCGTCGTTTATTGCGATGCATCTAAATTAGGTCTTGGCTGTGTTCTGATGCAAAGGAACAAAGTCATAGCATATGCATCGAGGCAGTTGAAGATACATGAGAAGAACTACACCACTCATGATCTTGAGTTGGGTGCAGTTGTCTTCGCTCTCAAGATCTGGAGACACTATTTGTACGGTACAAAATGTGTGGTTTTCACGGACCACAAAAGTCTTCAACATATATTCAATCAGAAAGAACTCAACATGAGGCAACGACGTTGGGTTGAGCTTCTAAACGACTATGACTGCGAAATTCGCTACCATCCTGGTAAGGCGAATGTCGTAGCCGATGCATTGAGTCGTAAGGAACGTACTAAGCTTCATTTTGTATGTATTCAGTCTGTTATTCAAGCTCGATCCGATATCCAAGCACGCATTTCTCAGTCTCAACAATCTTGTGCTTCACAAGGTTTGATGAATAAGGAATTTCCCTATCACATAACACCTGATCTGGAACTGAAGGACAATGGATCGTATTACTTCATGGACCGTTTGTGGGTCCCAAGCCAAGATAACCTTCGCACCTTGCTTATGAATGAAGCCCATAAGTCGCGTTATTCTGTTCATTCTGGATCAGATAAGATGTATAAGGATCTCCGTATTCACTATTGGTGGCCTGGTATGAAGAAAGACATTGCCTTATACGTATCGAAATGCCTTACTTGTCTTAAGGTTAAGGCTGAACATCAACGTCCTTCGGGTTTATTGGTGCAACCGGAGATCCCAATTTGGAAATGGGAAAACATTACTATGGATCTCGTTACCAAACTTCCACGCACAAAGAAAGGTCATGATGCCATCTGGGTAGTCGTTGATCGTCTTACTAAGTCAGCGCATTTCTTGCCAATCCGTGAGGATTTTCCTGCTGACAAACTTGCTAAAATCTATGTGGATGAAATTGTAGCTCGACATGGTGTTCCTTTGAACATCATTTCTGACAGAGATGCTCGTTTCACTTCTCATTTTTGGAGAACCATGCAATCTGCTATGGGGACCCAACTTAATCTGAGCACGGCTTATCATCCGCAAACGGATGGTCAATCTGAAAGAACAATCCAGACTCTGGAGGATATGCTTAGAGCTTGTATGATCGACTTTGGTGGTAGTTGGGATTCACATCTTCCGTTAATTGAATTCTCCTACAACAACAGTTATCACACCAGCATCAAAATGGCTCCTTTCGAAGCTCTCTATGGTCGAAAATGTCGTTCACCAGTCTGCTGGAATGAGATCGGCGAGGCTCAGCTTACTGGACCTGCCCTCATTTTAGAGACAACTGATAAGGTCAAGAAAGTTCGTGATAACCTTCAGACAGCTAGAAGCCGTCAAAAGAGTTACGCGGACCCAAAATGCAAACCCTTGAAATTTCAAGTCGGTGATCGAGTATTACTTAAGGTCTCACCTTGGAAAGGTGTGATCAGATTTAGATAGAAAGGAAAACTTGCACCTAGATACGTTGGACCATTCAAGATCGTCGAAAGAATCGGAAACGTAGCCTACAGACTTGAGTTACCTCCTGAACTTGGAAATGTTCATCCAACTTTTCACGTGTCCAATCTCAAGAGGTGTTTAGCTGATGAGAATCTCCACATACCACTTGATGAAATTCGTGTTGATAAAACACTGAAATTTGTTGAGAAGCCTGTGGAAATCATGGAACGTGAAGTCAAGTGGCTTAAACGCAAGCGCATTCCTTTGGTCAAAGTTTGCTGGGAAGCTAATCGTGGACCCGAGTTTACTTGGGAACGCGAAGATCAAATGAAGGCGAAATATCCGCATCTTTTCCCACGAGTTTCCTCTAAATAAATTTCGGGACGAAATTTCCACAAGTAGGGGAGACTGTAACATCTGTGCTCGTAATCATTGTGAACAGTACAATTATCAATAAAACAATGTTATTTGATCCCAATGTTTGTTTTGTTATGTTTTACATTTTTCATGTTTTGACTTTTGTTCGATTTCAAACTCTATATCGCTTTCTAGAGACTTATACGCAAACTGGTGCGTAAACGTAACCAGTTTAATGCGACAAATACTCCGGAACATCAACATATACTTAACATACCTTAAATAACCTTTACATAACTTAGAAATAAGTTTTGAAGGCTTTGGTATGGCAAAAACAAGTTAATTCGCTTACAGGGACTAAACTTGACAAACTGCGAAAGTATGCCAATTTGAACTGTAACGAACATTCCGGAACATGACCAAAAGTTAAACATACCATAAATATCCTTTACATAGCTTAGAAATAGGCTTTGAGGGGTTCCGTATGCTAAAATAAACTTTTGGGTCATTCAGGGACTAAAAGTGCCAAAAAGTGCACAAGTTTGCACTTTCGCGCATAACTTACGTTCTGAATACATCCAGACATCCAAAAATTTATGTGAGCACTAAAATATTTTATTTTAGTGTTTGGCTTGAGAAAAATCCATTCGTTGCGTCATTTGGATCGTTTTTCGCGCTTATGCGCATTCCGTCGTAATTAAGCGATCATCGCGATCGTACGACCAAATGAACCAACATCCGGCATATTTTTGAGCATGTTTCATATCCACAATGTTTAGGCATCATTTTAGGGCCTTAAAGTTGGCTTGACGGGCCTTAGAAGTGCCGGAAATAAGCTTAAACACCAACAGGGACCAAAGCTGTCAAAATGCAAACTTGTTTCTGATCTGTGCAGGCCAGGCGGCCCGCGTAAGATCAGTGTGTCCTTTACGCGGCCCGCGTCAGGGTCCCAGATCAGATAAGATCGATTTGTCAGCAGATTACAGCTGTTTAACTCACAACCACAAACCCACACTTGCCCTTTCAGCTCATTAGGGGCCATTTTTAGTCACCACAACATTCCAACAAGTGTACGCATGAGATTCGATCACGTTATTCAAGAAACGATCTTAACGGTTCGGGAAATACTATAAATACCCCACCCCCATTTGATTCAAACTCACAAGAATCTGATCTAATGTGCTCTAAGTTGAAACCTTTGTTTCATACCTGAGCTATTTTGATCTAGATTAGCATTCGGGGACCCTTCGTAAGTATTCCTTCATTCTTTTATTGCTTTTCGAGTCCGAAAGTCAAACTTTGTTTGACTTTCTGCGTTGACCAGTTTATGGTCAATGCGAAGTTCGTTTGAACTTCGCAACGTGATTGTAATCACGATGGTTATAGTCCCTTGTGACTATGCCTACTGATTACCACGTTGTCTAGGGTCGTAAGGGTAAGCGATCTAATAAATCGCTTATACCTTCGAACCCGACCCATTTGGTCGATCATTAGGATCCGACCAAACACATTAGGTGACCATAGCATATAGGGAATAACCTTCCGAGGTTATACCTTATGGTCGCTTCGTTTAAGTAGTTGTATGATAGGTAGTTTATATGCCTTAGGTAAATTACCAAAATACCCCTTTGATGCCAAAATTCATTTTAAACATGTGTAACATAACTTTTGACATCTAAACTGATTTGACAACAATATTAGACATGTTAAGGCATATGTTACTTGTCATAGGACTAGTTAGGCGGTCCAAACGCGTTTTACGCGAACGACGCGTTAAAGTAGCATAAGCTTCCTAAACGGGTCGTAATGGGTCGTAAGCACTTAGGTTAGGTTTCATTTAGTATGTAGGCTTTGTTAAACCATATGACACGAGTCTCCATACTCGTTTGGTTTACGAACCCTCATTCTATCTAAATCTTCCGATTTAGGTCCGGTTTATTAACATAGTTACCTATATTAGGTGCCGTTTGATTCCGTGATCTCTAGCATTGCTTGGTGGATATCTTAGGACTTCTGAGCAATCTCAAGTGAGTACATAGAACCCCTCTTTTACTGTTTTCAAACTGTTTTGGGGTGGAACACATGTGCCTACTTGTTACTTTCGTGCTTTCCTGTTTTCACATCATATACCTGCTATGTTTGTTAGTGCATTATAGTACATGATTTCATTACATTTCATGCTATGTATGCCCATTGTGTGCGTATTTAGTACATCGTTTTACATTACATTTCATGCTATGTATGTCCATTGTGTGCATACTTAGTACATTGTTTTACTTTACATTTCTGCTATGTATGTTGACTGATAGCATGCTAGCACATTGATTTACATGACTTTCTGCTTTGTATGTTAACTTAGCATACTTAGTACAATGTTTTCATATAACATGTTCACTTTTGCTATGACATTTGGTTTGCACAAACAAGACTATTATACGTTCATTAACATTAGCTACGCCGCTCGGTAGTAAGTACTGGTACCATAGGACTTGACAAATCCCATTCCTGACATCCCGGGTTTGTTTGGATGTAAGGAATGACTGAATCCGAAAACATTTCTTTTGATAACCTTGACTGAAAGGGTTATTTGTAACATCTGTGCTTGTAATCATTATGAACAGTTCAGTTATCAATAAAACAATGTCATTTGATCCCAATGTTTGTTTGGTTGTGTTTTACATTTTTCATGTTTTGACTTTTATCCAATTTCAAACTCTACATCGCTTTCTGGAGAGTTATACGCAAACTGATGTGTAAACGTAATCAGTTTAATGCGAAAAATACTCTGGAACATCAACATATACTTAACATACCTTAAATAACCTTTACATAACTTAGAAATAAGTTTTAAAGGCTTTGGTATGGCAAAAACAAGTTAATTCACTTACAGGGACTAAACTTGACAAACTGCGAAAGTATGCCAATTTGAACTGTAACAGACATTCCGGAACATGACCATAAGTTAAACATACCATAAATATCCTTTACATAGCTTAGAAATAGGCTTTGAGGGGTTCGGTATGCTAAAATAAACTTTTGGGTCATTCAGGGACTAAAAGTGTCAAAAAGTGCACAAGTTTGCACTTTTGCGCATAACTTACGTTCTGAATACATCCGGACATCCAAAAATTTATGTAAGCATGACTATATTATGCTTTAGTGTTTGGCTTGCCAAAAATCCATTCGTTGCGTCATTTGGATCGTTTTTCGCGCTTATGCGCATTCCGTCGTAATTAAGCGAACATCGCGTTCGTACGACCAAACGAACCAACATCCGACATATTTTTTAGCATGTTTCAAGTCCACAATGTTTAGGCATCAATTTAGGGCCTTAAAGTTGGCTTTACGGGCCTTAGAAGTGCCTGAAATGGGCTTAAACACGTGCAGGGACTGAAACTGTCATTTCTGAAACATGTTGGCTGATCAGGCAGGCCAGGCGGCCCGCATTATAATTGTCTGATCCTGAAGCGGGCCGCGTCCGACTATCAGACCAGATTAAGTGTTTTTAACAGCAGGTTGCAGCTGTTTGATTCTCACCCACACATTCCCAATTGCTTAGTCAGATGATAAGGATCATTTTTAGTCACCATAAGGTTCCAACTCTTGTACGGATGCGATTAAAGCACGGTTTCCATGAAACGATCTTAACGGTGGACCGAAAACTATAAATACCCCATGCCCCCCATTGCTCAAATCACTAGAATTTTGATTTGAGAAACTCTAAGTTGAAACTATTGTTTCATACCTGAGATTTTTGAATCGAAATTAGCATTCGGGGACCCTTCGTAAGTATTCTTTCGTTCTTTTATTGCTTTTCGAGTCTTTCGAGTATGAAAGTCAAACTTTGTTTGACTTTCTGCATTGACCAGTTTATGGTCAATGCGAAGTTCGTTTGAACTTCGCAACGTGAGTGTAATCACGTTGGTTATAGTCCCTTGGGACTATGCCTACTGATTACCACGTTGTCTAGGGTCGTAGGGTAAGCGATCTAATAAATCGCTTATACCTCGAACCCGACCCATTTGGTCGATCATTAGGATCCGACCAAACACATTAGGTGACCATAGTAGGTAGGGAATAACCTTCCGAGGTTATACCCTATGGTCACATCGTTTGAGTAGTTGTATGATAGGTAGTTTATATGCCTTAGGTAAATTACCAGAATACCCTTTTCATGTATAATTGGTAATTAAGCATATGTAACCTAAACCTTTGTCACATAACTGATTATGTAACATGTTTAGGCATGTTCTACTTGTCATAGGACTAGTTAGGCGGTCCGAACGCGTTTCACGCGAACGACGCGTTAAAGTAGCATAAGCTACCTAAACAGGTCGTAATGGGTCGTAAACAATTATGTTAGGTTTCAATTAGTATGTAGGCTTTGTTGAACCATATTACACGAGTCTCCATACTCGTTTGGTTTACAACCCCTCATGCTACCCGATCTTCCGATTTAGGTCTGGTTTATTAACATAGTTACCTATATTAGGTGCCGTTTGATTCCGAGATCTCTAGCATTGCTTGGTGGTTATCTTAGGACAACTAAACAATCTCAAGTGAGTACATAGACCCCTCTTTTACTGTTTTCCAAACTGTTTTGGGGTGAAACACATGTGCCTACTTGTTACATTCATGCTTTCCCGTTTTTACATCATATACCTGCTATGTTCGTTAGTACATTATAGTACATGATTTCATTACATTTCATGCTAGGTGTGCCCATTGTGTGCATTACTTAGTACATCGTTTTACATTACATTTCATGCTAGGTGTGCCCATTGTGTGCATTACTTAGTACATCGTTTTACATTACATTTCATACTAGGTGTGCCCATTGTGTGCATTACTTAGTACATCGTTTTACATTACATTTCACGCTACGTATGTTCATTTGATTACATACTTAGTGCATCGTTTTCACATGCTTACATTTTTTGTATGACATTTGGTTTGTTTACAATGGAACAATACATTCATTAACACCGATCATGCCGTTCGTTAGTAGGTAGTGGTACCATAGGAATTGACAACTCCCGTTCCGGACATCCTGGGTATGGGGATGAAAGGAATGACCGAATTCGATATACATAATTTAGATAAACCTTTAATTTGTTTAAGGGTTTATCGCCACAGTCTCAAGGCTTGGATGTATGCATTTTCACAATACCGCATAAATGTTTGTATCAGTACAGCATGCATTTGTTACACAAAACATAACTTTGATTTAAACTGTGTTTTACTTCAATACCTTGTTGTTGTGCATTTTACATATGGTTTAGTTGATACATTTCACTTACCATACATGACATTTCTGGTTACACATTACATGATCTACATTGAACATAAACATTTTGACAGTGATATACACATTTAGTGGTTTACATTGAACATAGACATTTCGATATGGTTTACACATTATCACATGACAATTCATTTATACATGAACAATTTACATTGATGGTTGGTTGGAGTAAGTGATTTGAGTAACGAGGAGTGTGTAATATGATACCAACATGGTGGATACGCCGCTGGTACTTCCTATAAACAAGTGTTTGTATGATATTACATGTTGTAGCGTTACTTAAATCATTTCAATATTTAACATATTACGTTTTACATAAACAACTTATCTTCACAAGACATTGATTTATAAAACAACTTATCTTATACAAACTCATTTTTCTTGGTTATTCATTTAACCATACATTATTTATATATATCATCTGATCTTATCGTTTTTCAAATGATTTACAAGACAAAGCAAAGTACGGGGTTCATGACTAAACATTTTCTTAAACATAAGTCATGAACCTTATTTTCATAAACCTATGTATCTCAGAGGCATTTTTATGCTGACGTACCTATTTTCACATGTGTTTTCAGGAGCTTTTCCGTAGGATGTTGATCACGATACTAGGGCGGACCTGTGCCTTAGAGACTAAAAATGGAGATAGACTTGTTTAATTATGTTATAAACTTTTAAATTACTGTTTTGAGACAATGTAACACCTTTGTTGATAAATAAAATATCACTTTGTATGCCATGGTTGTGAAACAATAATTCTGTTACAACACTCCCCGACGTTTCCGCCTCGTTTTGTATGTTACACGTGGTCGGGGTGTGACAGAAGAGTTGGTATCAGAGCCAATGGTTATAGGGAATTAGGTTATTAGTAACGCTTTGACCTAGACTATAACTTTTCTAGGACCCTAACACAAATTATTTGTGTTTAGATCTTAAAACATGTACATCACCTATCCTTAGGTGATTATCAAAACAAGAACCAAATTTTTCCGAAACGATTTTTGAAAAACAATCATCTGTTTTTGAATAAATTATTACAAGGTTTTGAACCCTCTGTTATATGGTTTTGAACTCTTTCAGTTTGGTTTTTGGCCTTGTGCCTTCAAATTTTCAAAATCTCGTCAAGGTTTTGGGTTTTAAATAATGTGAACACGTGCAAACTGGAAGGGTGAATGCCTGTATTCTGGGTTTTCTGTCTAGGCAAGCACTTCGTATATATCTCATCAGACGCGAGACCAGTTGTGCTTACCTGGGAATTCTTGGGATGAGTGTTCACTTATAGGCGAGCATGTCTTCGCTATACATTATTTTTGACCCATTTACTTTGATTAGTCACTGTGTGTCATTTGTTTGCTTTGTGATACGGACGAATGACCACCATCTTTGCTTTTGTTTATTTGTTTCATCTCATTCTCTTCATCCAAACATCTCACTCGTTTCTTTTCATGTTTCCTCTTTTAGAATGCCTCCTCGACGCGAAAACCAGATAGCGACTGCCGAACTGGCAGAAATTATTGCGCAGCAGATGGCTGCTCAATTCCCAAATCTCTTTGCTCAATGGAATCAAGCCAACAATAACAACAATGTTCCATGCAAATTCAAGGATTTTAACCAGGCTAAACCACTCAAGTTTAGTGGTTCTGAAGGAGCAACTGGGCTTCTTCAGTGGTTCGAGAGCATTGAGAATACTTTTTGCCACGTTCAGTGCCCGGATAATCGCAAGGTCGAGTTCTCCTCGAGTGTGTTTCAGAAGAGGGCTCTCACATGGTGGAACGGGGTTATGAGAGACCGAGGTGCAGAAATTGCTCTCGCACAGACATGGGCTGAACTTAGAGCCCTTATGATGAGGGAATTCTGTCCTCGTCATGTGCAGCGAGCTTTGGAGAAGGAATTTGATGATTTGAAGCAGGATAGTGGTGAGCACAGGGCGTATACTGACAGGTTTGAAGAGTTGAGTCTGCTTTGCCCAACTATGGTTACCCCACTCGACAAGGCTATCGAAAGGTACATCGACGGCCTACCTGACTCGGTACAAGACATCCTTACTGGTAGTAACCCTGCCACACTCCGTCAGGCAATCGAGTTATCAGCGACATTGACTGAGTCGCAGATTCGGAAGAATAAATTGCACAGGAAGGGTGACAAGGGCAAGAAACAGTCGGCTGACAAGGGGGATAGCAAGAAAGGTCAAAACAGGAATGGAAAGGACTCTGGTTCTTCGAAGAGGTCAAGGAAGCGTAAGGCTTCCCAAAATTTTGCTGTCACTGCCCAAGCTAATCAGGCAGCTCCCAACCAACCCGCACAGCTTCCAGCAAAGAAACCCTATTCAGGGAATGCACCTTTGTGCAATAGATGCAACAGTCACCATCAGCCGCAACATCAGTGCTGTTTCTGTACTAGCTGTGGGAAGTCAGGTCATCTTGCCGATGTTTGTCGGTTTGCTCAAAATCGCGCAGTTCAGAACCCGGCTCAACAAGTTGCTCAGCCTCCTGCTCAGCAACAGGGTCAAGCTGCACGACCATTTTATCCACCGGGTGCTTGTTATAACTGTGGGGATCTGACCCACTACAGAAATCGATGCCCAAGGCTAGCCAACCAGAATCCGGTTCAGGCTCCGGCTCGAGGCCGAGCCTTTAACATGAATGCCCAAGAGGCACAGGCTGACGATAATGTGGTGAACGGTACGTTCTTTATTAATAATCAGCCTGCATCTGTTCTTTTCGATTCTGGTGCCGATAAGAGTTTCGTGTCATTGTCTTTTGAGCCAATGCTTCGCGTGTCTAGAACGAAACTAGGAAAACCTTTGACAATAGAAGTTGCTAGTGGTGAACCCATTATTCTTGATTCTGTTCTTCGCAACTGCCAGTTGAACCTTAACGACCATCTTTTTCCTATTGACCTCGCGCCTATGCAACTTGGAAGCTTCGACGTTATTGTGGGAATGGATTGGTTATCCAAGCATCACACAGAGATAGTTAGTTCTGAGAAGATTGTCCGTGTGCCGCTTTTGACAGGCGAGATCCTGCAGGTTCAAGGTGAGAAGCCTACCGGTGGTCTCAAACTCATGTCTTGTTTTAAAGCTCGAAAGTATCTGCGAAAGAATTATGTGGCCTTCTTAGCACATGTTACAGAAGATAAAGGCAAGGGTAAGTCTATTTCAGATATTCCTGTCGTTCGGGATTATTCTGAAGTATTCCCTGAAGACTTACCTGGTCTACCTCCAGCACGCCAAGTCGAGTTCCGCATTGATCTCGTACCTGGTGCAAATCCCATTGCCAGAGCTCCATATCGCCTTGCACCATCTGAGATGCAAGAGTTGTCTAAACAGCTTCAGGAGCTCTCTGACAAAGGTTTTATACGTCCTAGCTTTTCACCTTGGGGTGCTCCCGTTCTTTTTGTCAAGAAGAAGGATGGATCCTTTAGGATGTGTATCGATTATCGTGAGCTTAACAAGCTTACCATCAAGAATCGATATCCCCTACCTCGCATAGACGACCTCTTTGATCAGTTACAGGGGGCTTCTTATTTCTCGAAGATTGATCTGCGATCTGGGTATCATCAACTTCGGGTGCATGAAGAAGATATTCCTAAGACAGCGTTCCGTACGCGTTATGGACATTATGAGTTCACAGTCATGCCATTCGGTTTGACTAATGCTCCTGCTGTTTTCATGGACTTAATGAATAGGGTCTGCAAACCTTATTTGGATCAGTTCGTCATTGTTTTTATTGACGACATCTTGATTTATTCTAAGACGCTAGCTGATCACGAGCAACATCTTCGTCTTACTCTGGAACTCCTTAAGAAAGAGCAACTTTTCGGCAAATTCTCCAAGTGTGAATTCTGGCTTAAAGGGGTTCAATTTTTGGGACATATTATCAACGAACGAGGTATTCAGGTAGATCCCTCCAAGATCAGTGCGATTAAGGATTGGGATACGCCTACTACTCCTACTGAAGTTCGTTCTTTTCTTGGTCTAGCGGGTTATTACCGCCGCTTCATTGAAAACTTCTCAAAGATTGCAGTTCCTCTAACTGCTCTAACTCAGAAGAACAAACCCTTTGATTGGGGATTCAAACAAGAGGAAGCTTTTAAACACTTGAAGCAGAAGCTTTGCGATGCGCCTGTTCTATCATTGCCTGAGGGTGATGATGATTTTGTCGTGTATTGTGATGCATCGAAGTTGGGTCTTGGTTGTGTTCTGATGCAAAGGAACAAAGTCATAGCCTATGCATCGAGGCAGTTGAAGATACATGAGAAGAACTACACCACTCATGATCTTGAGTTGGGTGCAGTTGTCTTCGCTCTAAAGATCTGGAGACACTATTTGTACGGTACAAAATGTGTGGTTTTCACAGACCACAAAAGTCTTCAGCATATCTTCAACCAGAAAGAACTCAACATGAGGCAACGACGTTGGGTTGAGCTTTTAAACGACTATGACTGCGAAATTCGCTACCATCCTGGTAAGGCGAATGTCGTAGCTGATGCATTGAGTCGTAAGGAACGAACTAAGCTTCATTGTGTTCGTGTTCAATCTGTTATTCAAGCTCGATCCGATATCCAAGCACGCATTTTTCAGGCTCAACAATCTTGTGTTTCACAAGGTTTGATGGATAAGGAATTTCCCTATCACATAACACCTGCTCTGGAACTGAAGGACAATGGATCATATTACTTCATGGACCGTTTGTGGGTCCCAAGCCAGGATGATCTTCGTACCTTGCTTATGGATGAAGCCCATAAGTCTCGTTATTCTATTCATTCGGGCTCAGATAAGATGTATAAGGATCTTCGTATTCACTATTGGTGGCCTGGTATGAAGAAAGACATTGCCTTATACGTATCAAAATGCCTTACTTGTCTTAAGGTTAAGGCTGAACATCAGCGTCCTTCGGGTTTATTGGTGCAACCAGAGATCCCGGTTTGGAAATGGGAAAACATTACTATGGATCTTGTTACCAAACTTCCACGCACCAAGAAAGGTCATGATGCCATCTGGGTAGTCGTTGATCGTCTTACTAAGTCAGCGCATTTCTTGCCAATCCGCGAGGATTTTCCTGCTGACAGACTTGCTAAAATCTACGTGGATGAAATAGTAGCTCGACATGGAGTTCCTTTGAACATCATTTCTGACAGAGATGCTCGTTTCACTTCTCATTTTTGGAGAACCATGCAATCTGCTATGGGGACCCAACTTAATCTGAGCACAACTTATCATCCGCAAACGGATGGTCAATCTGAAAGAACAATCCAGACTCTGGAGGATATGCTTAGAGCTTGTGTGATCGATTTTGGTGGTAGCTAGGATTCACATCTTAAATTGATTGAATTCTCCTACAACAACAGTTATCACACCAGCATCAAAATGGCTCCTTTCAAGGCTCTCTATGGTCGAAAATGTCGTTCACCAGTCTGCTGGAATGAGATTGGCGAGGCTCAACTTACTGGACCTGCCCTCATTTTAGAGACAACTGACAAGGTCAAGAAAGTTCGCGATAACCTTCAGACAGCTATGAGCCGTCAGAAGAGTTACGCGGATCCAAAACGCAAACCCTTGGAATTTCAAGTCGGTGATCGAGTATTACTTAAGGTCTCACCTTGGAAAGGTGTGATCAGATTTGGAAAGAAAGGAAAACTTGCACCTAGATACGTTGGACCATTCAAGATCGTCGAAAGAATCGGAAAGGTAGCCTACAGACTTGAGTTACCTCCTGAACTTGGAAATGTTCATCCAACTTTTCACGTATCCAATCTCAAGAGGTGTTTAGCTGATGAGAACCTCCACATACCGCTTGACGAAATTCGTGTTGGCAAAACACTGAAATTTGTTGAGAAACCTGTGGAAATCATGGAACGTGAAGTCAAGTGGCTTAAACGCAAGCGCATTCCTTTGGTCAAAGTTCGCTGGGAAGCTAAACGTGTACCCGAGTTTACTTGGGAACGCGAAGACCAAATGAAGGCGAAATATCCGCATCTTTTCCCACGAGTTTCCTCTAAATAAATTTCGGGACGAAATTTCCACAAGTAGGGGAGACTGTAACATCTGTGCTTGTAATCATTATGAACAGTTCAGTTATCAAAAAAACAATGTCATTTGATCCCAATGTTTGTTTGGTTGTGTTTTACATTTTTCATGTTTTGACTTTTATCCAATTTCAAACTCTACATCGCTTTCTGGAGAGTTATACGCAAACTGATGCGTAAACGTAATCAGTTTAATGCGACAAATACTCCGGAACATCAAAATATACTTAACATACCTTAAATAACCTTTACATAACTTAGAAATAAGTTTTAAAGGCTTTGGTATGGCAAAAACAAGTTAATTCACTTACAGGGACTAAACTTGACAAACTGCGAAAGTATGCCAATTTGAACTGTAACAGACATTCCGGAACATGACCATAAGTTAAACATACCATAAATATCCTTTACATAGCTTAGAAATAGGCTTTGAGGGGTTCGGTATGCTAAAATAAACTTTTGGGTCATTCAGGGACTAAAAGTGTCAAAAAGTGCACAAGTTTGCACTTTTGCGCATAACTTACGTTCTGAATACATCCGGACATCCAAAAATTTATGTAAGCATGACTATATTATGCTTTAGTGTTTGGCTTGCCAAAAATCCATTCGTTGCGTCATTTGGATCGTTTTTCGCGCTTATGCGCATTCCGTCGTAATTAAGCGAACATCGCGTTCGTACGACCAAACGAACCAACATCCGACATATTTTTGAGCATGTTTCAAGTCCACAATGTTTAGGAATCATTTTAGGGCCTTAAAGTTGGCTTTACGGGCCTTAGAAGTGCCGGAAATGGGCTTAAACACGTGCAGGGACTGAAACTGTCATTTCTGAAACATGTTGGCTGATCAGGCAGGCCAGGCGGCCCGCATTATAATTGTCTGATCCTGAAGCGGGCCGCGTCCGACTATCAGACCAGATTAAGTGTTTTTAACAGCAGGTTGCAGCTGTTTGATTCTCACCCACACATTCCCAATTGCTTAGTCAGATGATAAGGATCATTTTTAGTCACCATAAGGTTCCAACACTTGTACGGATGCGATTAAAGCACGGTTTCCATGAAACGATCTTAACGGTGGACCGAAAATGTGACAACTCGAGTTTCCAAGATTTCCATCTTCGCATTTATTGCTCGTTAATTTTTTTTTGTTATTTGTTACTCGACTTGGTTGCTTCACAACGCTTACATTTGTAAAACGTTAAATAGTTTTGCGATTGATATTTTATAATTGGGGTGCCTATTATATTAGTGTATTTTGTGTTAATTGGGATTGTATAGTTTATTATGGATCTTTGGCTAACACCCCTGCTCATATGAAAACACCCTCCCTGATGAAAACACACTTGGTGTTTTCGTCCATACATGGCTGACGAAAACAACAAATGGGCTTTAGGCCCAGTGGGGAATTATATATACTTATTTTATCACAACCTTCACGGAGAAGTTTCTCATTTGGCAAACCCTAAGCACATTGTTTCTCTCTCCTTTTGAAACCCGACGGCAGCCTTGAACATATACATCACTTGGTATTGTTGTCTCTTTGGTTTAGGTTAGTAATCTGCCATTGTTGTTGTTTGTTTGATCGAAATCACCATAGATTGTTTGTTTATCATCCTGTATTAACTGCTATCATGAGATATGTTTGAGTATATGATTGAACATCGATTGCTTAACAAATGGGTTAAAATCTCTGTTATTAACTGGTCTTCGTTAATCTCTGTGGTTAAGTGCAGCGCTTTAAGCTATTGTTTTGGTAGGTTCTAAATGTGGGTATGAAATTAAGAAATTGTTCTTGTTAAAAATCTGTTGTGATGATGTCGATTCTCTGATTGACCGATTGCTGGCTGAAATCATGTAACTGTAATGGGATTATAGTTGCTGGGTTTTATGTTACTGTAAGTATTGTTGAAGAAGATGATGTACTGGATGAAATCACCCATCACATTTAAAGTGGACGAAATCACTTTATGATTTCGGCCCAAATATTAGCCCATAAGTGATTTCGTCATTTTTCAACAAAAACCAAAGGGTTTTCGGCCCAATAGTGTTTTCGTCCCATATAGGGATTTCGCCAATATAGTGTTTTCGGCCCAACTGTTAAATTTATTAAGTGGATTAATTCTTTTATACAATGAACTGTTAGTTTATTAGTCTGGTTAACCTCGTTAGTTTAATTGCTCAACTAGACTATTAACTTGGTTAAGTTATTAACACTGTTAACGTTATGTAACTCTATTGGTTATTAACTCTGTTAGTTAATTAACCTTGTTAGTTCTGTAAACCCAATCAGTTTGTTGGTTCTGATTTGGATGTTAATTCTGTTAAGTGAATTACTGGACGGTCATATTAGAATAAACTACAAAAGACCTTTATGTATAATGTAACAACTGTGCTTGTTATCACTATGAACAGTTCTGTTATCAATAAAACAATGTTATTTGATCCCAATGTTTGTTTGATTGTGTTTTACATTTTTTATGTTTTGACTTTTATGTAATTTCAAACTCTACATCGCTTTCTGGAGAGTTATACGCAAACTAGTGCGTAAACGTACTCAGTTTAATGCGAGAAATACTCCGGAACATCAACATATACTCAACATACCTTAAATAACCTTTACATAACTTAGAAATAAGTTTTGAAGGCTTTGGTATGTCAAAAACAAGTTAATTCGCTTACAGGGACTAAATATGACAAACTGCGAAAGTATGTCAATTTGAACTGTAACGAACATTCCGGAACATAACCATAAGTTAAACACACCTTAAATATCCTTTACATAGCTTAGAAATAGGCTTTGAGGGGTTTGGTGTGTAAAATAAACTTTTGGATCATTCAGGGACTAAAAGTGTCAAAAAGTGCACAAGTTTGCATTTTCGCGCATAACTTACGTTCTGAATACTTTCGGACATCCAAAAATTTATGAAAGCATGACTACATTATATTTTAGTGTTCGCCATAAGAAAAATCCATTCGTTTCGTCGTTTGGTTCGTTTTTCGCGCTTATGCGCATTCCGTCGTAGTTAAGCGAACATCGCGTTCGTACGGCTAAACGAACCGACATCCGAGATATTTTTGAGCATGTTTTAAGTTCCCTATACTTTAACTTCATTTTTGAGCTTTGAAATGGGGTTAACGGGCCTTAAACGTGTCAAAAATGGCCTAAATACAGTTCAGGGACCAAAACTGTAATTCTGCCAAACTTGCACCATACGATGCGTATGGTATATATACCATACGATGCGTATGGGGTCTCCAGACCAGATGCATTGTTTCTAACAGCAGATTTCACATGTTTAATCCACAACCACATGTTCCTAATTGTCTAGTCATGTGATAAGGATGGAATTTTAGTTACCATAAGCTTCCAACACATGTACGGCTTGGATCATGGCACGTTTTCCATGAAACGATCCTAACGGTGGACCTAAAACTATAAATACCCCACCCCCCTTTGTTCAAAAATTACAAGAAATTTGATTTGAGAAACTCTAAGTTGAAACGTTTGTTTCATACCTGAGATTTTCGAATCGAGTTTAGCATTCGGGGACCCTTCGTAAGTATTCTTTCGTTCTTTTCCTTATTTTTACTGCTTTTCGAGTCAGAAAGTCAAACTTTGTTTGACTTTCAGCGTTGACCAGTAATGGTCAATGCGAAGTTCGTTTGAACTTCGCAACGTGAGTGTAATCACGTTGGTCATAGTCCCTTGGGACTATGCCCACTGATTACCACGTTGTCTAGGGTCGTAGGGTAGGCGATCTAATAAATCGCCTATACCTTCGAACCCGACCCAGTTTGGTCGATCATTAGGATCCGACCAAACACATTAGGTGACCATAGTAGGTAGGGAATAACCTTCCGAGGTTATACCCTATGGTCACATCGTTTAAGTAGTTGTATGATAGGTAGTTTATATGCCTTAGGTAAATTACCAGAATACCCTTTTCATGTATAATTGGTAATTAAGCATATGTAACCTAAACCTTTGTCACATAACTGATTATGTAACATGTTTAGGCATATAATACTTATCATAGGACTAGTTAGGCGGTCCGAACGCGTTTCACGCGCGCGACGCGTTAAAGTAGCATAAGCTTCCTAAACGGGTCGTAATGGGTCGTAAACAATTATGTTAAGTTTCATTTAGCATGTAGGCTTTGTTAAACCATATCACGTGAGTTCCGACACTCATTTGGTTTACAAACCCTAATGCTACCCAGTCTTCCGAGATAGGTCCGGTTTATTAACATAGTTACCTATACTAGGTGCCGTTTGATTCCGAGATCTCTTGCATTGCTTGGTGGTTATCTTTATACAACTGAGCAATCTCAAGTGAGTACATAGACCCCTCTCTTACTGTTTTTCCAAACTGTTTTGGGGTGGAACACATGTGCCTACTTGTTACTTTCCTGCTTTCCAGTTTTCACATCATATACTGCTATGTTCGTTAGTACATTATAGTACATGATTTCATTACATCTTATGCTAGGTGTGCCCATTGTGTGCATTACTTGGTACATTGTTTTACATTACATTTCATGCTAGGTATGCCCATTGCGTGCATTACTTAGTACATCGTTTTATATGACATTTCATGCTAGGTATGCCCATTGCGTGCATTACTTAGTACATCGTTTTATATGACATTTCATGCTAGGTATGCCCATTTTGTGCATTACTTAGTACATCGTTTTACATGACATTTCACGCTACGTATGTTCATTTGATTACATACTTAGTGCATCGTTTTCACATGCTCACATTTTGTTATGACATTTGGTTTGTTTACATGGGACAATATATCCATTAACACTAGCTACGCCGTTCGTTAGTAGGTAGTGGTACCATAGGAATTGACAACTCCCGTTCCGGACATCCCAGGGTAAGGGGACAGAAAGGAATGACCGAATTCGTTGACATTAAGACAGATAGACCTTTAATTTGTTTAAAGGGTTTATCACCACAGTCGCCAGGCTTGGATGTATGCATTTTCACAATACCACATAAATGTTCATATTAAATAGTTGCATGCATTTACACAAAACATAGCTTTGATTTAAACTAAGTTTTACTTCAATACTTTGTTTTTGTGCATATGGTTTAGTTGAGACATTTCACTTGCCATACATGACATTTTGACATAGACATTTGACATGGATATTTGACATAGACATTTGACCTGGATATTTGACATAGACATTTGACCTGGATAATTGACATAGACATTTGACATGATTTACACTTGACATATTATTCAATACATTTGACAATTTGGTTAAACATAGACTTCTTACATTGGTTGGTTTGGTTTGATTAAGTGATTAAGTAACGATGCGTGTGTAATATGATACAAGCATGGTGGATACGCCGCTGGTACTTCCTATATATAAGTGTTTGTATGGTATTACATGGCGTAACGTTATTTGAATCATTTCAGTTTGAGACATAGAACATTTTATACAAATAACATACTTTTCACAAGACATTGATTTACAAAACAACTTATCTTATACAAACACATCTTTTTACATGGTCATTTATTTAACTGACAATTACTTATACATATCATCTGATCTTATTGTTTTCAATGATTTACAAGACAAAGCAAATAACAAGGTTCATGACTAAACATTTTCTCAAACTTAAGTCATGAATCTTATTTGCACAAAACCTATGTATCTCACAGGCATTTTTATGCTGACGTACCTATTTTCACATGTGTTTTCAGGTGCTTTTCCATAGGATGTTGATCATGATACTAGGGCGGACCTGTGCCTTAGAAACTTTAAAAGAAGATAGACTATGTTTAATTATGTTCTGAACTCTTTAATTACCTGTTTGAAACAATGAAACACCCTTGTTTAATAAATAAATAAAACTTTGTATGCCATGGTTATGAGACAATTAATTCTGTCGCAACACGCCCCGATGTTTCCGCCGCGATTTGTTGTTTTACGCGGTCGGGGTGTGACATATAACATGGATTGTTTGAACATGATTAACTGTATTAAGTATGTTATTGGATGATATGCTATAATAAACTGTGATTAACTGTTATGTGAAACAAGAATTGTGCACATGTGATTAACTGTTATGTGGTGTATGATTAACTGCCAAACACACTCTGTGATATTCTATGATACTTGTTACATATGAAACATTACGAACGTGAACTGATCTAGTATACGTGCACTATAGGACTTGACTGATTTATTGTGAGCACTTAACTTAGCATACCGAGCAAACCAAGGTGAGTTCACACTCTTACCAAGGCATGGGATTCCCGGGGTGGGAATGGGTTTGGATGATTACTTATGCTTGAGTTGTTATTGGAATTACATACCATAGGCCTCGGGAGAGGAAGGTTATTGGTAGATACTGCTAGACTAGTGATACATATACTTCTCTTCGCACACACGCCGGGATTGGCTGCGATAATAGAACAAATCTTCGCACACATGCCTGGAATGGCTGCGAACCATACTTTAAACTTCGCACACATGCCGGGTGGGCTGCGATACAAATATACCTAGTCTAGAAAACATGGGAAACCCCCACAATCTTTGCACACATGTCTAAGAGACTGCGATTCAAGTACATACGATATATGAGTTGGTTAACGAACATACGGGTTACAATACAATTACTATAACTGAACAATCAACTGTGAACTCGCTCAACTAGTTGTTGACTCTCTGTTACATGCCTTGCAGGACCATAGGTACTTATGGAGCTTGCACGGGAGGCACGGTCGTTGTGGACATGGATCGTGAATGTGTTGTTAAACATTATGACATTTTGTACTTATACTTATGTTGGGTTTTGCATTATTGCTTCCGCTACACACTTGTTTATGTTTGGTTTTGAAAACAACTATCGTATTGATGAATGACTTTTACTATTTACTTATATGTTCAATATGATTGGTGGCTTGATCCTGGTCAGTCACGCCTCCAAGCGGTGGTACTCCGCGAGTGGATTTTGGGGGTGTGACAGATTGGTATCAGAGCCATTGGTTATAGAGAACTCGGTTTTAATAAGGGGAAAACATTTTTATTAAAACCAGACTATAACCAGTACAATGCTCAACGATCCACAACGACGCCTCGCTCCACGTGCAAGACTCATCATTCTCGGTAATATGGTATATGTTTTATTACCTACTTGCTAGAATTGTATAGAACTTTGCTCAGGGTATGCTTAGATTAACGTAACACTATTGCATGAGAACACTTGTGTGCTTACTCTCTTCTATTATCGCACTACTCGCGAACCTCTCTCACTTACGTCATATTTGCTATGAAGATCATGGCTGGACGCATTAACATGACACAAGCCTAGTTGACGGCTCTTATTAACGAACGAGTTGCTGTGGCACTTGCAGCCGCACAAGAAGGAGGTATACCCTGCCGTTGTAACTCACACTAGGATCTTTAGATCCTACACTCCTAAACCAACTCTTGTGCTTAATCTTGTCCTGGTTCTTATACACAACAGGTCAGCACGCTCAGCCACCTGTTTGCACCTTCAAAACTTTCATGGACTGTCGTCCTACTACTTTTAGTGGCACGGAAGGAGCGGTTGGACTCCTCCATTGGTTTGAAAAACTCGAGTCCGTATTTGAAATGTGTGAATGCCCTGAGGCTCGCAGGGTGAAGTACGCCACTGGTACTCTAGAAGGCATTGCGCTGACTTGGTGGAATGCGTAAGATGTTAGGGTTGGCTGTTGCTAACGCCACACCCTGGAATGATTTCAAGGAGTTGATCAGAGAGGAATACTGTAGCCGTGATGATATCCATAAGCTGGAGGTAGAGTTTTACCACTTGAAAATGACGGGGTCAGAAATTGAAGCGTACACCAGAAGATCGAATGAGTTGGCTATTCTGTGTCCTACTATGGTAGACCCTCCCATTAAGCGTATCGAACTGTATCTCAAGGGTCTGGTACCGGAAATTCAAAGTCATGTAACCTCAGCAAATCTTGGCACCATTCAACAGATCGTCAAGCTAGCTCATCGCCTCACCGATCAGGCAGTGGAACAGAACAAGCTGCCTAAACGTATCAGCGCTACTACTACCGCTACCACTTCAGCTACTCCTGCTACTCCCAGTGACAACAAGCGGAAATGGGAAGGGGATTCCAGCAAGGGTTCAGCTACTGTACAGTCTCAAGCACAGCAACAGCGCAAGACTAGTGATTATCAGAGTCCGAGTCAGCAATCGTCTGGTGGTCAGGGGCAGAGTGGATATCGGGGAATTCACCCACTGTGTAACAGGTGCAACAGACACCACGGTGGTCAGTGTCGCAAAGGCCGCTGCCAGAGATGTCTCAAGATAGGTCATGAGGCTAAAGATTGCAGAAGTTCACGACCTGCAAATCAGAACCAGCAACAACAACCACCCGCTCCACGAAACTAGCCACAACAGCAACAACAACAAGGAAATAGGGCATGCTTTCAGTGTGGGGCTGAAGGCCACTTCAAGCGGAACTGTCCCCAGTTAAACCAGAACCAGAATAACAACAACAATCAGGGCAACGGGAACAACAATGGGGGAAACAACAACGGCAATGGTGCTAGGGGTCGTGCATTTGTGATTGGTCAGGCTGATGCAAGGAACGATCCTAATGTGGTTATGGGTAAGTTTCTTCTCGATGACTTTTATGTTACTGTATTATTTGATTCGGGTGCGGATACCAGTTATATGTCTCTGAAAGTTAGTCAAATGCTTAAACGCGCACCAACACTTTTGAACACCAAACATGTCGTAGAGTTAGCTAATGGAAAAAGTCTAGAGGCCACACACATAGTTCAGGGTTGTAATCTTATCCTCGCTGGTCAGACTTTCTCTATCGATCTCATTCCCATAACTCTGAGTAGTTTTGACATCGTCATTGGTATGGATTGGTTATCCCAACAACAAGCAGAGATCCTATGCAAGGAGAAGATCATTCACATTCCCCGTACCGGCAAAGAACCTCTCGAAGTTCAAGGCGACAAGAGTGGTGTCGTGAGTGGCATCATCTCCTTCTTGAAGGCACAGAAGTGTTTGCGAAAGGGCCATACTGCTATACTAGCACTTGTTACAGATACATCGACGACAGAGAAAAAGATTGAGGATATTCCTGTAGTACGCGACTTTCCTCAAGTGTTTCCTGAAGAGTTACCTGGGCTACCGCCCCATCGCCAGGTTGAATTTCAGATCGAGCTAGCTCCAGGAGCAGCACCCATAGCTCGAGCGCCTTATCGCTTAGCTCCAAATGAACTGGAAGAACTGTCTAAGCAATTGCAAGAACTCTTGGAAAAGGGTTTCATACGTCCTAGCTCTTCGCCCTGGGGAGCTCCAGTATTATTTGTGAAGAAGAAAGACGGTACCTTTCGCATGTGTATAGACTACCGCGAACTGAACAAGGTGACTGTGAAGAATCGTTATCCTCTTCCACGCATCGACGACTTATTCGACCAGTTGCAAGGGTCGAGCTATTACTCGAAGATTGATCTGAGGTCAGGCTATCATCAATTGAGAGTCCGGGATGAGGACGTCTCCAAAACAGCATTCAGAACTCGCTACGGCCATTACGAATTTCTGGTCATGCCATTCGGATTAACGAACGCGCCTGCGGTTTTCATGGACCTTATGAACAGGGTGTGCAAACCCTATCTTGACAAGTTTGTTATTGTTTTCATTGACGACATCCTGATTTATTCGAAGAATCGGGAGGAACACGAGCAGCACTTACGACTTATTTTGGAACTCTTACGAACGGAACAACTATACGCTAAGTTTTCAAAATGCGACTTCTGGCTTCGTGAAGTCCACTTTCTAGGCCATGTGGTAAACACGGATGGGATTCATGTCGATCCATCCAAGGTAGATTCGATCAAGAACTGGCCTGCACCTCGTACACCAACCGAAATACGCCAATTCTTGGGTTTGGCGGGTTATTACAGACAGTTCATCAAAGACTTCTCAAAGATTGCACAGCCGCTCACCATACTGACACAGAAAGGTGTTGCTTACCGTTGGGGTAATACACAGGAAACAGCGTTTCAGCACTTAAAGGATAGACTGTGTAGCGCACCTATACTCTCATTGCCTGAAGGCACGGACGATTTTGTAGTCTACTGTGACGCATCCATCCAAGGTCTTGGATGTGTGTTGATGCAGCGGGATAAAGTTATTGCTTATGCTTCGCGCCAACTTAAGATTCACGAACGGAATTACACTACACATGATTTAGAGCTGGGAGCTGTTGTTTTTACGCTCAAGATATGGCGACATTACCTGTATGGCACTAAATGCACCATCTACACCGATCACAGGAGTCTCGAGCATATTTTCAAGCAGAAAGAATTGAACATGCGACAACGTAGATGGGTCGAGTTACTGAACGATTACGAATGTGCCATCAAGTACCATCCGGGCAAAGCCAATGTGGTGGCCGATGCCCTCAGTCGAAAGGATACTACACCTAGGCGTGTACGAGCGTTGCAACTCACTATTCAGTCTAGTCTTCCTTCACAGATACGAGATGCTCAGGTAGAAGCATTGAAACCAGAAAACGTCAGGGCTGAAGCTCTACGCGGCTCAAGGCAACGGTTAGAACAAAAGGCAGACGGCGCCTACTATGTAACAGGAAGCATCTGGGTCCCACACTATGGCAACCTACGAGAGCTTGTGATGGATGAGGCACACAAGTCTCGCTACTCAGTACATCCTGGTTCGGATAAGATGTACCACGACCTCAGAACTACATACTGGTGGCCTAGCATGAAGGCTCACATAGCAACTTACGTCAGCAGGTGTTTGACTTGTGCAAGAGTCAAAGCCGAATATCAAAAACCTTCAGGCCCACTCCAACAACCTGAGATACCACAATGGAAATGGGAGCAAATTTCCATGGATTTTGTTACTGGCCTGTCTAGATCTCAACGTGGGAATGATACTATTTGGGTGATCATGGATCGACTCACTAAGTCTGCACACTTCCTAGCTATTAAGGAAACAGACAAGTTCTCTACCTTAGCAGACATCTACTTAAAGGAAGTGGTTTCAAGGCACGGGGTGCCCACCTCTATTATCTCTGATCGTGATGCACGTTTTACTTCAGAACTGTGGCAAGCACTGCACAAATCTTTTGGCTCTCGTTTAGACATGAGCACAGCTTATCACCCTCAGACGGATGGGCAGTCTGAGCGCACTATTCAAACTCTAGAAGACATGCTTCGGGCGTGCGTAATTGACTTTGGCAATGGTTGGGAAAAACATCTGCCACTTGTGGAATTTTCGTACAATAACAGCTACCACACCAGCATTAAAGCCGCTCCATTCGAGGCATTGTACGGACGTAAATGTCGGTCACCTCTTTGTTGGGCGGAGGTGGGTGATAGTCAAATCACAGGTCCAGAAATGGTAGTTGATACTACTGAAAAGATTGCTCAAATACGACAACGCATGGCGGTAGCTCGTGACCGTCAGAAAGCATACGCCGATAAAGACAGGAAACTACTCGAGTTCCAGGTTGGGGATCGAGCGCTACTCAAGGTTTCACCCTGGAAGGGTGTTGTTCGTTTTGGCAAACGAGGCAAGCTCAATCCACGATACGTTGGACCATTCGAAGTCATAGAGAAAATAGGCAAAGTGGCCTACAGACTGAACTTACCAGCTGAACTCAGTGCAGTTCACAACGTCTTTCACGTGTCGAATCTGAAGAAGTGTCTGTCAGATGAGACCTTCATAGTTCTTTTGAAGGAGCTCACTATCGACGAACAGTTGCATTTCGTCGAGGAACCAGTTGAAATCACGGACCGGGATGTTAAGGTCCTCAAGAACACCAGAATACCTCTTGTTCGAGTTCGTTGGAACTCCCGTCGCGGCCAAGAGTTTACCTGGGAACGAGAAGACCAAATGGAACTCAAATATCCCCAGTTGTTCGAAAACAATGCAACTACTACTGAGGCTGAAGCTACTACAGAAATTCCAAATCAACGGGGGGATGATGCGACACCCCAGGAAAACCAGTAAACTACACAACACAACACAACTAGCTTCCTCAGTAACCATGTGCTAAATTTCGGGACGAAATTTCTTTCAAGTTGGGGATAATGTGACAACTCGAGTTTCCAAGATTTCCAACTTCGCATTTATTGCACGTTAATTTTTTTTTGTTATTTGTTACTCGACTTGGTTGCTTCACAACGCTTACATTTGTAAAACGTTAAATAGTTTTGCGATTGATATTTTATAATTGGGGTGCATATTATATTAGTGTATTTTGTGTTAATTGGGATTGTATAGTTTATTATGGATCTTTGGCTAACACCCCTGCTCATATGAAAACACCCTCCCTGATGAAAACACACTTGGTGTTTTCGTCCATACATGGCTGACGAAAACAACAAATGGGCTTTAGGCCCAGTGGGGAATTATATATACTTATTTTATCACAACCTTCACGGAGAAGTTTCTCATTTGGCAAACCCTAAGCACATTGTTTCTCTCTCCTTTTGAAACCCGACGGCAGCCTTGAACATATACATCACTTGGTATTGTTGTCTCTTTGGTTTAGGTTAGTAATCTGCCATTGTTGTTGTTTGTTTGATCGAAATCACCATAGATTGTTTGTTTATCATCCTGTATTAACTGCTATCATGAGATATGTTTGAGTATATGATTGAACATCGATTGCTTAACAAATGGGTTAAAATCTCTGTTATTAACTGGTCTTCGTTAATCTCTGTGGTTAAGTGCAGCGCTTTAAGCTATTGTTTTGGTAGGTTCTAAATGTGGGTATGAAATTAAGAAATTGTTCTTGTTAAAAATCTGTTGTGATGATGTCGATTCTCTGATTGACCGATTGCTGGCTGAAATCATGTAACTGTAATGGGATTATAGTTGCTGGGTTTTATGTTACTGTAAGTATTGTTGAAGAAGATGATGTACTGGACGAAATCACCCACCACATTTAAAGTGGACGAAATCACTTTATGATTTTGGCCCAAATATTAGCCCATAAGTGATTTCGTCATTTTTCAACAAAAACCAAAGGGTTTTCGGCCCAATAGTGTTTTCGTCCCATATAGGGATTTCGCCAATATAGTGTTTTCGGCCCAACTGTTAAATTTATTAAGTGGATTAATTCTTTTATACAATGAACTGTTAGTTTATTAGTCTGGTTAACCTCGTTAGTTTAATTGCTCAACTAGACTATTAACTTGGTTAAGTTATTAACACTGTTAACGTTATGTAACTCTATTGGTTATTAACTCTGTTAGTTAATTAACCTTGTTAGTTCTGTAAACCAATCAGTTTGTTGGTTCTGATTTGGATGTTAATTCTGTTAAGTGAATTACTGGACGGTCATATTAGAATAAACTACAAAAGACCTTTATGTATAACATGGATTGTTTGAACATGATTAACTGTATTAAGTATGTTATTGGATGATATGCTATAATAAACTGTGATTAACTGTTATGTGAAACAAGAATTGTGCACATGTGATTAACTGTTATGTGATGTATGATTAACTGCCAAACACACTCTGTGATATTCTATGATACTTGTTACATGTGAAACATTACGAACGTGAACTGATTTAGTATACGTGCACTATAGGACTTGACTGATTTATTGTGAGCACTTAACTTAGCATACCGAGCAAACCAAGGTGAGTTCACACTCTTACCAAGGCATGGGATTCCCGGGGTGGGAATGGGTTTGGATGATTACTTATGCTTGAGTTGTTATTGGAATTACATACCATAGGCCTCGGGAGAGGAAGGTTATTGGTAGATACTGCTAGACTAGTGATACATATACTTCTCTTCGCACACACGCCGAGATTGGCTGCGATAATAGAACAAATCTTCGCACACATGCCTGGAATGGCTGCGAACCATACTTTAAACTTCGCACACATGCCGGGTGGGCTGCGATACAAATATACCTAGTCTAGAAAACATGGGAAACCCCCACAATCTTCGTACACATGTCTAAGAGACTGCGATTCAAGTACATACGATATATGAGTTGGTTAACGAACATACGGGTTACAATACAATTACTATAACTGAACAATCAACTGTGAACTCGCTCAACTAGTTGTTGACTCTCTGTTACATGCCTTGCAGGACCATAGGTACTTATGGAGCTTGCACGGGAGGCACGGTCGTTGTGGACATGGATCGTGAATGTGTTGTTAAACATTATGACATTTTGTACTTATACTTATGTTGGGTTTTGCATTATTGCTTCCGCTACACACTTGTTTATGTTTGGTTTTGAAAACAACTATCGTATTGATGAATGACTTTTACTATTTACTTATATGTTCAATATGATTGGTGGCTTGATCCTGGTCAGTCACGCCTCCAAGCGGTGGTACTCCGCGAGTGGATTTTGGGGGTGTGACAGAAAACTATAAATACCCCATGCCCCCCTTTGCTCAAATCACTAGAATTTTGATTTGAGAAACTCTAAGTTGAAACTATTGTTTCATACCTGAGATTTTTTAATCGAAATTAGCATTCGGGGACCCTTCGTAAGTATTCTTTCGTTCTTTTATTGCTTTTCGAGTCTTTCGAGTCTGAATGTCAAACTTTGTTTGACTTTCTGCATTGACCAGTTTATGGTCAATGCGAAGTTCGTTTGAACTTCGCAACGTGAGTGTAATCACGTTGGTTATAGTCCCTTGGGACTATGCCTACTGATTACCACGTTGTCTAGGTTCGTAGGGTAAGCGATCTAATAAATCGCTTATACCTCGAACCCGACCCATTTGGTCGATCATTAGGATCCGACCAAACACATTAGGTGACCATAGTAGGTAGGGAATAACCTTCCGAGGTTATACCCTATGGTCACATCGTTTGAGTAGTTGTATGATAGGTAGTTTATATGCCTTAGGTAAATTACCAGAATACCCTTTTCATGTATAATTGGTAATTAAGCATATGTAACCTAAACCTTTGTCACATAACTGATTATGTAACATGTTTAGGCATATTCTACTTGTCATAGGACCAGTTAGGCGGTCCGAACGCGTTTCACGCGAACGACGCGTTAAAGTAGCATAAGCTACCTAAACAGGTCGTAATGGGTCGTAAACAATTATGTTAGGTTTCAATTAGTATGTAGGCTTTGTTGAACCATATTACACGAGTCTCCATACTCGTTTCGTTTACAAACCCTCATGCTACCCGATCTTCCGATTTAGGTCCGGTTTAACATAGTTACCTATATTAGGTGCCGTTTGATTCCGAGATCTCTAGCATTGCTTGGTGGTTATCTTAGGACTACTGAACAATCTCAAGTGAGTACATAGACCCCTCTTTTACTGTTTTCCAAACTGTTTTGGGGTGAAACACATGTGCCTACTTGTTACATTCATGCTTTCCCGTTTTTACATCATATACCTGCTATGTTCGTTAGTACATTATAGTACATGATTTCATTACATTTCATGCTAGGTGTGCCCATTGTGTGCATTACTTAGTACATCGTTTTACATTACATTTCATGCTAGGTGTGCCCATTGTGTGCATTACTTAGTACATCGTTTTACATTACATTTCATACTAGGTGTGCCCATTGTGTGCATTACTTAGTACATCGTTTTACATTACATTTCACGCTACGTATGTTCATTTGATTACATACTTAGTGCATCGTTTTCACATGCTTACATTTTTGGTATGACATTTAGTTTGTTTACAATGGAACAATACATTCATTAACACCGATCATGCCGTTCGTTAGTAGGTAGTGGTACCATAGGAATTGACAACTCCCGTTCCGGACATCCTGGGTATGGGGATGAAAGGAATGACCGAATTCGATATACATAATTTAGATAAACCTTTAATTTGTTTAAGGGTTTATCGCCACAGTCTCAAGGCTTGGATGTATGCATTTTCACAATACCGCATAAATGTTTGTATCAGTACAGCATGCATTTGTTACACAAAACATAACTTTGATTTAAACTGTGTTTTACTTCAATACCTTGTTGTTGTGCATTTTACATATGGTTTAGTTGATACATTTCACTTACCATACATGACATTTCTGGTTACACATTACATGATCTACATTGAACATAAACATTTTGACAGTGATATACACATTTAGTGGTTTACATTGAACATAGACATTTCGATATGGTTTACACATTATCACATGACAATTCATTTATACATGAAAAATTTACATTGATGGTTGGTTGGAGTAAGTGATTTGAGTAACGAGGAGTGTGTAATATGATACCAACATGGTGGATACGCCGCTGGTACTTCCTATAAACAAGTGTTTGTATGATATTACATGTTGTAGCGTTACTTAAATCATTTCAATATTTAACATATTACGTTTTACATAAAACAACTTATCTTCACAAGACATTGATTTATAAAACAACTTATCTTATACAAACTCATTTTTCTTGGTTATTCATTTAACCTTACATTATTTATATATATCATCTGATCTTATCGTTTTTCAAATGATTTACAAGACAAAGCAAAGTACGGGGTTCATGACTAAACATTTTCTTAAACATAAGTCATGAACCTTATTTTCATAAACCTATGTATCTCACAGGCATTTTTATGCTGACGTACCTATTTTCACATGTGTTTTCAGGAGCTTTTCCGTAGGATGTTGATCACGATACTAGGGCGGACCTGTGCCTTAGAGACTAAAAATGGAGATAGACTTGTTTAATTATGTTATAAACTTTTAAATTACTGTTTTGAGACAATGTAACACCTTTGTTGATAAATAAAATATCACTTTGTATGCCATGGTTGTGAAACAATAATTCTGTTACAACACTCCCCGACGTTTCTGCCACGTTTTGTATGTTACACGTGGTCGGGGTGTGACAGAAGAGTTGGTATCAGAGCCAATGGTTATAGGGAATTAGGTTATTAGTAACGCTTTGACCTAGACTATAACTTTTCTAGGACCCTAACACAAATTATTTGTGTTTAGATCTTAAAACATATACATCACCTATCCTTAGGTGATTATCAAAACAAGAACCAGATTTTTTCGAAACGATTTTTGAAAAACAATCATCTGTTTTTGAATAAATTATTACAAGGTTTTGAACCCTCTGTTATATGGTTTTGAACTCTTTCAGTTTGGTTTTTGGCCTTGTGCCTTCAAATTTTCAAAATCTCGTCAAGGTTTTGGGTTTTAAATAATGTGAACACGTGCAAACTAGAAGGGTGAATGCCTGTATTCTGGGTTTTCTGTCTAGGCAAGCACTTCGTATATATCTCATCAGACGCGAGACCAGTTGTGCTTACCTGGGAATTCTTGGGATGAGTGTTCACTTATAGGCGAGCATGTCTTCGCTATACATTATTTTTGACCCATTTACTTTGATTAGTCACTGTGTGTCATTTGTTTGCTTTGTGATACGGACGAATGACCACCATCTTTGCTTTTGTTTATTTTGTTTCATCTCATTCTCTTCATCTAAACATCTCACTCGTTTCTTTTCATGTTTCCTCTTTTAGAATGCCTCCTCGACGCGAAAACCAGATAGCGACTGCCGAACTGGCAGAAATTATTGCGCAGCAGATGGCTGCTCAATTCCCAAATCTCTTTGCTCAATGGAATCAAGCCAACAATAACAACAATGTTCCATGCAAATTCAAGGATTTTAACCAGGCTAAACCACTCAAGTTTAGTGGTTCTGAAGGAGCAACTGGGCTTCTTCAGTGGTTCGAGAGCATTGAGAATACTTTTCGCCACGTGCAGTGCCCGGATAATCGCAAGGTCGAGTTCTCCTCGAGTGTGTTTCAGAAGAGGGCTCTCACATGGTGGAACGGGGTTATGAGAGACCGAGGTGCAGAAATTGCTCTCGCACAGACATGGGCTGAACTTAGAGCCCTTATGATGAGGGAATTTTGTCCTCGTCATGAGCAGCGAGCTTTGGAGAAGGAATTTGATGATTTGAAGCAGGATAGTGGTGAGCACAGGGCGTATACTGACAGGTTTGAAGAGTTGAGTCTGCTTTGCCCAACTATGGTTACCCCACTCGACAAGGCTATCGAAAGGTACATCGACGGCCTACCTGACTCGGTACAAGACATCCTTACTGGTAGTAACCCTGCCACACTCCGTCAGGCAATCGAGTTATCAGCGACATTGACTGAGTCGCAGATTCGGAAGAATAAATTGCACAGGAAGGGTGACAAGGGCAAGAAACAGTCGGCTGACAAGGGGGATAGCAAGAAAGGTCAAAACAGGAATGGAAAGGACTCTGGTTCTTCGAAGAGGTCAAGGAAGCGTAAGGCTTCCCAAAATTTTGCTGTCACTGCCCAAGCTAATCAGACAGCTCCCAACCAACCCGCACAGCTTCCAGCAAAGAAACCCTATTGTGTGCGTATTGTGTGCGTATTTATAGTACATGATTTCATTACATTTCATGCTATGTATGCCCATTGTGTGCGTATTTAGTACATCGTTTTACATTACATTTCATGCTATGTATGTCCATTGTGTGCATACTTAGTACATTGTTTTACTTTACATTTCTGCTATGTATGTTGATTGATAGCATGCTAGCACATTGATTTACATGACTTTCTGCTTTGTATGTTAACTTAGCATACTTAGTACAATGTTTTCATATAACATGTTCACTTTTTCTATGACATTTGGTTTGCACAAACGAGACTATTATACGTTCATTAACATTAGCTACGCCGCTCGGTAGTAAGTACTGGTACCATAGGACTTGACAAATCCCATTCCTGACATCCCGGGTTTGTTTGGATGTAAGGAATGACTGAATCCAAAAACATTTCTTTTGATAACCTTGACTGAAAGGGTTATCCGGCTGTCTCAAGGCTTGAATGTATGCGTTAACTTACCCCGTAAATGTTTGTATCAATGTAACATGCATTACTTTGCAAAACATAACTTTTTGATATATTCAAAATACTTTGCTTTGTACATTTCTACATTTGGATTATGTGACAATACTTTACTTACAATACATAACATTTGATACACATTACTTGACTACTTTTGGACTTATAAACATTTGACATGGTTTATACAAGGACTTTTGACTATTGGTTTAAACATAGACTTTATACATTGGTGGTTTGTTTAAGTGACTTAAGTAACGAGATGTGAGTAATATGATACAAGCATGGTGGATACGTCGCTGGTACTTCCTATATATAAGTGTTTGTATTATATTACATATCATAGCGTTATTTAAATCATTTCAATTTATACATATAACATTTTATACAAATAACATAACTTTCACAAGATATTGTTTACAAACAACTTATCTTATACAAATTCATTTTACATGGTTATTCATTTAACCATACATTATTCTCTTATTTATACATATCATCTGAACTTATTGTTTTTCAAACGATTTACAAAACAAATCAAATTACAAGGTTCATGACTAAACTTTATTAAACAATTTCTTAAACTTAAGTCATGAATCCTATTTTCACAAACCTATGTATCTCACAGGCATTTTTATGCTGACGTACCTATTTTCACATGTGTTTTCAGGAGCTTTTCCATAGGATGATGATCGTGACACTAGGGCGGACCTATGCCTTAGAGACTTAAAAAGAAGATAGACTTTGTTTAATTATGTTATAAACTCTGTATTTCCTGTTTAAGACAATGTAACTCTTATGTTGATAAATAAAATACAACTTTGTATGCCATGGTTATGAAACAATTAATTATGTTACAACACTCCCCGACGTTTTCCGCCACGTTTTGTATGTTATACGTGGTCGGGGTGTGACATTGACTGAATGGGATGTTGCGCCGTTGCGGGGGGGTCTTCTTCTGTCGTACGTAAAATATGGAGAAGAGTAGGGTTTGTTTTGAGTTTTGTGCCAAACTAAAATATAATACGTATACATATTGTGATAACGATTTGGGGCAGTTAATCCTTTTGACCGAAAACAATGGGCTTAAGCCCATACAGTTAGTTGTTATCATAATGGGATTGTATTAGTCTGATTAGTTTTTTTTTATTAGGTTACAAGGGTTTAGGGTGCGGCCCGCTCGAACAAATACACTAAGATGTGGTCCACTAATGCACTCGAGCATAACCCGACACATTTGCGCTTAACAATTAGCCGTAGCAAGAAGAATGTGAACGAGAAACAACGAGGAATCAGATTTACAAGAATCAGATTCACAAGACTGACCTTGGAAGTTCGAGTTGTCGCAAAACACATGAACTCGCTCAACTTTTGTTGATGTTTTCAAACTACATGTATTTCAGGAAACTAAATGTGGATCTGGCGGGCGCTGAAGTTTTCAAGTCATGTCATTAATAAAGGATGTCATCATGTGTCAAAGGGTTTGGCTTGTGTATCTTATCCTGGATAAGATACATAGTTCAAAACCTAGCTTTTAGTAGTGTCTTTTGTCGAGTCCTTATGGAACTCTAAACAATTTGAATGGTTTGTAGTATGGATTTGAAGTCTGTGTTGGGATTTGAACAATGTTGTTTGTAATGTTTGAAACTTATCTATGGATAAACATCTTGGGTTTTATGATATAGTTGTTTGTTATGGTTGAATACAATGATATTAAGCAAGTCACACATAATCACGCTTCCGCAAAAGTCAGGGTGTGACAAGCACACTTCGAAAATTTTGCATATAGTCTTTCCCGTCTGAGTGTCTCTAACACCTCCTGTAAATGATGCGCGTGATCTGCCTTATTTTTCGAATATACTAGAATGTCATCGATAAACACGATTACAGACTTGTCCAACATAGGTTTGCAAACCCGGTTCATGAGGTCCATGAACGCCGCGGGTGCATTCGTCAATCCGAATGACATCACGAGGAACTCGTAATGCCCGTACCGAGTACGAAAGGCTGTCTTCGGTACATCTTCTTCCTTGACCTTTAACTGATGATATCCTGATCTAAGGTCAATTTTCGAAAACCAACTTGCACCTTGAAGTTGGTCGAATAAATCGTCAATTCTCGGAAGCTGGTATCAATTCTTCACCGTGAGTTTGTTTAACTCCTGGTAATCGATACACATTCACATGCTCCCGTCTTTCTTTTTCACAAACAATACCGGTGCGCCCCAAGGGGACACTCTCGACCTTATAAACCCCTTGTCGAGCAAGTCTTGAATTGGTGACATTAATTCTTGTAACTCCGATGGCGCGAGTCGGTATGGCGCCTTAGCTACGGGTTTCACGCCTGGAACCAATTTGATTCCAAACTCCACTTCTCGTTCGGGTGGTATTCCCGGCAAGTCTTCCGGAAACACGTCTTCATAATCACGTTCTCCAATCTTCAGCGATTCTTTCCTCGGTTCATTTGTGTATATCATAAACGCCCTACATCCGTGCCTCATAAGCTTGTGAGCTTTTAAAATTGAGCATATCACAGGATTACCTCCCTTCTCGCCATAGATAGTAACGTGCCTTCCACTCGGAGATGTTAACTTTATCTCTTTACGGAAACACACGACCTTTGCTTGGTGTCGGGATAACCAATCCATCCCGAAAACCACTTGGAACTCTCCCATCGATATCGGGATCAGATCTATTGAGTATTCTTCGTCATCGATACTCAATTTACAGCTCTGACAAACATAACACACTATAAAGCTCTTGTTGTCCCCTATTTCAACTTCTAAGGGCATAGGTAATTTCGTCAATACAAATGGAGGATGTCGAATAAATCCATATGAAATAAAGGATTTATTCGCACCCATATCGAATAATACACGTGCAGGAATTGAGTTTATTGCGAATATACCTGAGACCACATCGGGTTCTGTCTTTGCTTCAGCTGTTGTTAGTTGAAAGGATCTGGCCTTCGCCTTTTGAGTTTCTGTTGGCGATTCCTTGCTATCTTTCTTTCCGACCAAGTCCGGGCATTCAGACTTCTTGTGCCCCAGTTGGTAACACTTGTAGCAAACAGAAAATTTTCCCGGGCATAGTGACGCTGTGTGCCCCGTCTTCCCGTATATGGGACACGGTTTGTCTTTAAAGCGGCAATCGCCTTTGTGCCCTTTCCCACACACTTTGTAACTTAGCGAACCGCCTTTCACATCAGCCTTTCGTGCTGACTCAGTTGTTCTTGCCTTCTTTGTAGGACTTGGATTCACATCCTGTGCCCTTTGTTCGCCCCTCTCTACTTGTTTCTTCAATTCAATCTCACGCTCCCGGGCGGTGTTAATGATTTCAGTGAGGGTCTCGTACTTCGAGGGGGTCATGAACTCCTGATATTCAGCGCTCAGCATGTTATAATAGTAGTATATCTTATGCTCTTCGGTAGTCACTAACTCATCACAGAATCTCAGCTTATCTAGGAAAATACCCGTGATCTTATCAATTGATTCACCCTTTTTCCTTAACTGGATGAATTCCTCCTTGATTATGTTGATGACTGCCTTGGGACTGTGGTGATTAAGGAATGATGCCTTAAACTCGTCCCACGTCAGAGCGTTTGCCGCTTCAACCCCAATCTCCTTCTTCATGTTATCCCACCAATCCTTGCCTTGACCCCTTAACTGACCCGTACCGTAAGCTACAAAATCGCTTACATCACAGGGGGTCCTTTCAAACACCCCTTCGATATCACTTAGCCATCGTTGGCATATTATCGGGTCAACCTCCCCATTGTAAATTGGCGGTTTACAAGCCATAAACTCTTTATATGAGCAACCTTTCCGTTCTCCGGATTTTTCCTTCACTAGGTTGACATTGTCTTCCAACCTTTTAATTTCAACTACCGAAAGCACCGTATTTTGGATCTTGTATATAAAAACGGATAGACTATTCTCGATTGACTTTCCTACCTCTTCGGCAATCACTTCTTTCATTTGTTCGGTAACTATCGGCACCGCATCATTGTTACCTTTTTTCGTCACCTTGAAACTGAAATGTTTATACCAATTGTTAAACATTTCATTTTATAACATATACTTTATTCAATTTGGTTTAGCCAAGTTCACCACTTGCTTAAACCATTCATGTTTAGTGCACTTTCCGAGTATGAGTGTGTTAATACGCTCTTCCCATGCACATCAACTTGAATTTATTTTTCTAATAATCTAATAAAATCTACTAAATGACTAATTCTTATCGGATGTTTGATCAAGCTTCGAACCGAACACACCATGTTAATAACCTTGAGTTCTGATTACCAACTTGTAACACCCGTCTCAATTAATTCAGATTTTTGACATAAAAGTAAGCATTTTTAAACAAAATGCATCATCTTAAAAACTTAGTCATGATGAAAAGCATACATAGTGATAGTATTCTAGTTAACTAACTAACTAGTTTAAATGTCGAAAACGTTAAGTGTTTAGAAAATGAACATTGTCTACAACAAAGTTAGATAAACGCGGAAGCTTCAAAGTTGGGTTCGGTTCTTGAATTTGCTTGATCGACATCCAGAGTAAAACCAATTTCACCTAATGTCAAAACCACGTTAAATGTTAGTTTTGACAATAATAAAACATATATAATCAAGTTCTAGTATCATATAATTAAAAACAAAATAAAAATTCGAAATTTAGTATGTCGCGCCACGCGACAGACTCCATAAACTCTTTCGCGCCCCGCGAGCGCTCTCGTGTGTCGCGCCAGGTTGATCGTTCCCTGTCGCGTGCCGCAGGGGAACCCCTTTTCTAGCAGGTTCAGGTTTGAAACCTGCATTTCTTCCCAGCACCAAATTTTCTATAATTCCAACTTCAAACATTATCTAAGTGTCCGTTTTAGGTGATTCTTTTTCCTACGTGTCCGTAATTTAATTACCAATGCATCAATCATGGTTATCTAGTCAAAAGTTGAGTTTACGGACCGAAAGGCTAATAGTCCCCTTTTTATTTATTCAACCCGTATAGTTTCGCACTAATTCTAGCACTAATATGTTTATGACCTTAAGGCGTATTTACCCATCTTCCGGGGCTTACGATCACTGGCGTATCATTACCAATTCCATGGTTTACGCTCTTGTGATCCACAATCACCAAATGATCTTTCAAACATTTTCATAATATCTAATCAACACACATTTATTTGACCCGTTTGGCTCATTTATGGAATCCTCCATTTTCAATGACTACCAAACATTTTCTAATCAAGTTTCGACTCATTTAACTAAGTAGTGATCATCGTCACTTCTACTAACGCTACCCTTTCTGTAAAACACAATTTCTAGCGACTTTAATATCCGAATAACATAATGTAACGGAAACATGGTTACATACCTTCAAAGCGCTCCCTTCAAACACGTGTCACCACCGGCTTGTCCGCTTGACGTTCTGGTTTCCTTTCCTATAGAGTTCAACCACGAATCGTTTAGAACTCTTTTCTTAACATACAACTCATAGTTTGCCATAATATATAAGTATGCGTTTTAATTCAAATTTTCAACATTAGACTTTCTTTTAGGCATTTCTACGAACACCTAAAGGGCATAATTTCTTGAAGTTTACAATCAAGCTCATGACTAATTATGTAGCCAAAATTAATCATCAATTAAGCGAGTTCATGTCAGTTTTTCATATCATATTATGAAATTACTTCATAGAACTCAAATTACACTAGAATGACAATCATAATCCTAGTGTTTAACATACTTCTACATAACCCACTAAACACCTACATTGGTGATTATGGAATTCACAAGTAATGAGCAAAATTTTAACAAGTAAATGACTAGGGTTTATTCCTAGTCACAATTTTCATTCCAAATTCATCCAAACAACAATCATGCAAACTAAATTTCGAATTATAAGTGTTCATCCAGATGGAACCAAATAGTGAATTTTCACATACCGTATGATCCCTTTACTAAGGAGATCACTAATCTATGCTTGGATTTCGTATTGGAACTGATTTGATCCTTCAATTTGGCTAATTTAGCAAGAATTAGGGTTTAGAAGAGAGCTCTTGGTCGCCCCCTGTGTTTAGTCGAACCAGACACACACACCAGTGTGTGTTTGGGTTTTAATTTTTTTGTTTTAATAAAACTTGTTTCAAATTTAACACCTTTAACCCTCCAACTATCATTAGGCTTTTATTTTAGGTGTTTTCAACCCTCTAACATGTTACTACAAGACTTTCCTCTAACTAGGTTATTTTTATTCCTAGTTAGTTCATTTTGTTTATTACAACATTGTATTTATAATAAAAGGTTTATATTTTTGGGGTGTTACAAGATCATGCCTTGAACAATTCAAAAACACTTGTAAAGATCTTAAAGGTTCATGAAAATCTATAAATAACAAGGGGTTTAAACCATTTCAACTTGCTTATTCCATTTTCTTCTCCTATCTGCTCTAAGTGGAGGCAACCACTTGTTGAGGGCCACCTACCTGAGCATTCTTAGTCTCCTTTCCAAGCATTGGACTCTTGTAAGTATTCTTTCATGCTTGTTTAGTTAAATCAAGCAAGAAAGTCAAACAGTGTTTCACTTTCAGCTTTGACCATGAATTGGTCAAGACAAAGTTCATTTTAACTTTGGAACGTGAGCGTAATCATGATGGTTATAGTCCCTAACGACTATACCTACTGATTACCACGTTGACTAGTCGAAGTGGCAAGTCAAAGTTTCGGTCAAAATGCACGATTATGTGCATTTTGCGACGAAACTATTTTCAGGTATTAAAACACTTTGTTTTGATATCAAATCAGTTTTCTAACTTAGTTAAACATGTTTTAACATGTTAAAACATGTTTAACTCGTCACTTTTAGTTTAGTGCTTATTTAGGGTCGTAAGTCAAGCAGTCTCGACAACCGCTTAGACTTTCGAACCCAACCCGTTTGGTCGATCATTAGGATCCGACCAAACACCTTAGGTGACCATAGTTGTATAGGGAATAACCCTTAGGGGTTATACCTTATGGTCACTTCGTTTAGTTGGTTGTATGATAGGTAGTTTATATGCCTTAGGAAAATGACCAAAATGCCCTTTTTGCGCATAATTTCATTTTAAGCATATGTAACCAACGTTTTGACATCTAAACTGATTATGCAATGTAATTAAACATGTTTGGGCATATAATCATAGGGCTAGTTAGACCATCCGAATGCGCTTTCGCTCAAATGACGCGTTAAAGTAGCATAAACTACCTTAATGGGTCATAACGGGTCAAAAGCACTTAGGATAGGTTTCAAATCAAAATGTAGGTTTTGTAAAACCATATCATATGAGTTCCAACACTCATTTGGTTTACAATACCTCATTCTATCCGATTCCTCGATTTATGTCCCGTTATACTAACATAGTATCCGATACACTAGGAACCACTTCAACACTTGAACTCTCGATCCTTTGAGCTTTGTTGTACCATTTGAACAAGAACTATATGCAATCCCAAGTGAGTACATAGTCCCCTCTTTTACGTTTTCAATGTTTTGGGGTGATTCATATGTGTAACCAATTTGTTTTCCAATGTATGGCATATATGTGTTTACTAAGTGCTTTTATGTGTATTATTCCGATTATGCAAACACGATGTTTATCCAAATCCTTAAAGATCTATCTATTATCATAGTTAGATTCTTATAGGATATTTGAAGTACAGTCTTAGATCTTCCTATCTTCATAGTGAGATTTTTAAGAAGTACTTTACAAGACGATGGTTATGGTTTATGTGTAGATTGTTGGTGATTTAGATAACGAAACTAGAGTAATACAATAAGCACATGGTGGATACGCCGCTGGTACTTCCTATATATAAGTGTGCTTATTGTAATACCCTTCGTGGCGTTATCCCGAATCACCATTAGGATTTAGGATGTTGTGATGCAATGATTCAATGTGACAGAAACCAAATCCTTTTAGCATCAATTTATCTTCATAGATTGATACTTGTAGGATGTTTAAAGTACTAATATTGGAGTCCTTGTTTGGATTCATTGTGTACTTTAATGCGTATTTGACTAGACAATGTGACAGAAACCAAATCCTTATAGCATCTATCTATCTTCATATATTGATTCTTGTAGGATGTTTAAAGTGCTAATATTGGAGTCCTTGTTTGGATTCATTGTGTACTTTAATGCGTATATGACAAGACAATGTGATGAAAACTGGATCCCTATAGTATTTATCTATCTTCATAGTTAGACCTATATGGGATGCTTAAAGTACTAATATTGGAGTCCTTGTTTGGATTCATTGTGTACTTTAATTTGTATTTACAAGTTGGTGACAAGTTGACGATTTATGTGTTTATGTGGTAGTTGTGATTTAGATAACGAAACAGGTGTAATAAAATAAGAACATGGTGGATACGCCACTGGTACTTCCTATATATAAGTGTTCTTATTTTATTACTCTTGTAGTGTTATCCGAATCACTTTAGGATTTTGTGTACGATTGATTCAAAGTTCGATTATCCAAATACTTGTAGAATCTTCCATATCTTTATATGTTAGATTCTTAAAAGGATGTCTAAAGTATTATTATAAATCATTGACTTGATTTATATAATACTCACACAAGTTTTGATTGATTTTAAAATAGTTATTATTAATCCTTGATTGGATTTCTAATAATACATTAACGAGTTTTACGATGATTTCAACGAGATTACAATGTACAATATCAAATGGCATAAAAATTACTTAGTAATAATCATATTGCCATATACAAAACTATTTGCCACGAGTTTTCACAATCAAGATTATGTATTGCAATACTAAACTTTCGCCATTCTTTGGCTTCAAGATTCATTTTCAAACGACAGCTCTCGTAGTTGTCAAAGTATTGTAATACCAAACTTTTTGCCATTTTTATGCTGACTATTTTTCACATATGTTTCAGGTTTTCAATTATTCGAGCATGCAACACATAGGACTGCATCCAGGCCTTAGACTTCCTAAATCAAAAGACAGTTACATGTATTCTTTGTTTGTAAAACAATGATAACAATAATGATACAATTTAGTACCAGTAGTTGTGAGCAATTTGTAACGTGACTCCCTGATATTTCTGGCACGTGTTGTTGTATTACGCGATTGGGGTGTTACAGATTGGTATCAGAGCACTGGTTATAGGGAATTAGGCTAATAGTATGCCTTTAACCTAGTCTATTACTTTTCCTAGGACCCAACCATGAGTAGACTTAGGATCTCTATCCTAATCCTCATCCTTATGCGTGCCACAACTACTCTATGATTTGCAAATCATCTAAACCTAAATAATTTATCCTAAACCTTAGGCTTTAAGCCTTAAGGTATTCCTCAAAATGTTTTCTCAAAACATTTTCACTGAAATATTTCTCAAAATGTTTTCTTAAACATTCTCGTCAAAATATTTCATAACATGTTTATCTCAAACGATTTGAATCAAAAGATTTCTCAAATGTTTTTCTCAAACATTTTTCATCGAAATCTTGAGTTTTAATAATGTGAACACATGCATTCTGGAAGGGTGGATGCCTGTACCCCGATTTTTCTGTCTAAAGCTAGAGTGTTCGTACAAATCCGCATTATCAGGCCAGTCACTCTTACCTGGGAACTCTTAGGGTGAGTGTCCACTTATAGGCTAAAGCATGTCTTCGTGAAACATGATAAAAACCTATCCACCTTGACCATGTTGAACGATTTCTAAACACTACAACCTTTGTGACACTACTCATTCATATTACCCTCGGTAATATGTTTGCTATTCATAACAACCGAAACAAATTTCCCTTTTCACAATACTATTTCATCATATTACCTTTGGTGATATGTTTGATTCGAGACAATTGAAATGAATTTCATTTTGTTTCCCGACACTATGTAATCCTATGTCATTTTCGAAACACTACCTTTAGTCTTTCAAAATTTCAAAAATTTACCATTTGGATGAGAATTTTAAAAATTTCAAACACAAAGTTTCTTTATTTTAGAATTTTTAATTTAAAACATTTTATCCTAAAAACAATAAATTTTTTTTAAAAAGGTAAAGAATTTATAACACAAACCATTAACTTGGTTTGTATTCTCTCATCCAAAAAATTTACAAAAACTTATTTCTCAAACAATTCTTGTATCAAAACAAAATCCACAACACTGTATTTTCTAAATACAAGAACAAGACTTATAAACAAGATTTTACTGAGTCAAAGTTAACACTATATTTTCTAAGTACAAGAACGAGACCTATGAACGAGATTTTACTAGGTCAAAGTTTTCACTGCACAATGATGTTACAAACTCATGACAATTTGATGGAATCTAACTTACTTAATTTTTTAATACAGCTATATCTTCAAGATGCCTCCCCACCGCGACATCACTTGGAACGCTGAAATGGCAGCAAGGATTTCTCAGCATTGTAACCCAAGTCAACCAAATCCAAAACAATAACAACAACAATGTTATATCACCATGTACCTATAAACAATTCAACTCGGCTAAACCACTCGGATTTAATGGGTCTGAAGAAGCAACTGGGCTCCTACAATGGTTTGAGAGTATAGAAAGCACATTTCGCCATGTTTAGTGTCCCAATGAGCGCCAAGTGGAGTTCGCCTCGAGTGTCTTTCAAAAGAGAGCACTCACTTGGTGGAACGGTATCATGAGTGACCGAGGTGCCGATATAGCAATGGCACTAACGTGGGAAGAATTTAAAAATTTTATGAAGAAAGAATTCTGCCCACGAAGCGAAATAAAGGCACTTGAAAATGAATTCTATTATCTGAAACAAGATAGTGGGGAAAACCGTGCCTGCACTAACCGATTTGAACAGTTAAGCCTACTTTGCCCCACTATGGTCACACCTTTAAGTCGGACGATTGAGAAATACATTGATGGTCTACTTGATCTGTCCAAGACATTGTCACTGGCAGCAAACCTACAACACTTAGGGAGGCTAAGGAATTAGCCGCAACCCTAACCGACTTCCAGGTTAGAAAAGGGAAACTTTTTCGAAAAGGAGACAAGAAACAGAACATTGAAACTACTAAGGATAATTCAAAGGGAACAAAGGCCGAATCTTCTAAAAATTCTAAGAAGCACAAGACTTCAAAGAATTATGCAATTCCTGCACCAATTCCACTAAACTCAGTACCCTTTAAGGGATTTTATCATGGAAAGCAACCTCGGTGCAATCATTGCAACTATCATCATGCAACAAATTCTCCTTGTCGCCAGTGTACAATCTGTGGTCTATTTGGACATCTAGATGTGACCTGTCGTATCCAGAACCGAGCAGCCCCTGCTCAGACTCGCCCCCGAGCATGTTTCAGTTGTGGTGATTTAAATCATTTCAAGCGAAACTGCCCTAAGCTTGCCAATGCTAATGGACGAGTGTTCAATGTCAATGAGGCTCAAGCTGATGATCAAGCACTTATGATCAATTGAACCTCTACATTTTCTGTTTATTTTTTAAAACAATGTACATATTTCAATTATGTTTGTAAAGACAATATAAATTTCAAGTAGTTTTTCTTTCATTCTTTGTTATTCGTATTTAAATTACAAACTCCAATATGATTACACTATGTGTGATTACAACTACATGCTGACTTTGAGGATTCCGTTCTTTAGGAACTAAATCTTGTAATTTAGCATACTATGATTGCACTCTAGTGCATTCATACGAACTTGGCAACACGATCGATACGAATATTATGTACAAGTTACTACTATTTTATGATCATGGCATTACATACATGAATTGTTTATCTAGTATGTATAGTACCTGATTACAAATACAATTTGCTTCGTATGTTGACTTAACATACTTAGTACACTATTTTCAAATACATTTTGCTTAGTGTGTTGACTTAGCATACCTAGCGCATGATTTGAAAACATTTTCTCGATATGCTTACATTATGATGACAATGCATGATTAGTATATGTTGCATTCAATTCAAAATGTAGGCTTTGTTAAACCATATCATATGAGTTCCAACACTCATTTGGTTTACAATACCTCATTCTATCCGATTTCTCGATTTATGTCCCGTTACGCTAACATAGTATCTGATACACTAGGAACCACTTCAACACTTGAACTCTCGATCCTTTGAGCTTTGTTCTACAATTTGAACAAGAACTATACGCAATCCCAAGTGAGTACATAGTCCCCTCTTTTACGTTTTCAATGTTTTGGGGTGATTCATATGTGTAACCAATTTATTTTCCAATGTATGGCATATATGTGTTTACTAAGTGATTTTATGTGTATTATTCCGATTATGCAAACACGATGTTTATCCAAATCCTTAAAGATCTATATATCATCATAGTTAGATTCTTATAGGATATTTGAAGTACAGTCTTAGATCTTCCTATCTTCATAGTGAGATTTTTAAGAAGTACATTATAAGACGATGGTTATTGTTTATGTGTAGATTGTTGGTGATTTAGATAACGAAACTAGAGTAATACAATAAGCACATGGTGGATACGCTGCTGGTACTTCCTATATATAAGTGTGCTTATTGTAATACCCTTCATGGTGTTATCTCGAATCACCATTAGGATTTAGGATGTTGTGATGCAATGATTCAATGTGACAGAAACCAAATCCTTTTAGCATCAATTTATTGTCACACCCCGACCGCGTAAAACAACAAATCGCGGCGGAAACATCGGGGCGTGTTGCGACAGAATTAATTGTTTCAAATCCATGGCAAACAAAGTTGTATTTTATTTATAAACAAAGGTGTTACATTGTTTCAAACAGGAAATTTAAGAGTTCAGAACATAATTAAACATAGTCTATCTTCTTTTAAAGTCTCTAAGGCACAGGTCCGCCCTAGTATCATGATCAACATCCTATGGAAAAGCTCCTGAAAACACATGTGAAAAATAGGTACGTCAGCATAAAAATGCCTGTGAGATACATAGGTTTGTGAAAATAAGATTCATGACTTGTGTTTGAGAAAATATTCCGTCATGAACCTTGTAATTTGATTTGTTTTGTAAATCACTTGAAAAACGATAAGATCAGATGATATGTATAAATAAGAGAATAGTGTATGGTTAAATGGATAACCATTGTAAACTGAGTTTGTATAAGATAAGTTGTTTGTAAAACAATGTATTGTGAAAAGTATGTTATTTGTATGAAATGTTCTATGTATAAAACTGAAATGATTCAAATAACGCTACGATATATAATACCATACAAACACTTATATATAGGAAGTACCAGCGGCGTATCCACCATGCTTGTATCATATTACACACGCATCGTTACTTAATCACTTAATCAAACCAAACCAAACAATGTAAAATGTTCATGTCAAGATGTAAATCATGTAAAAATGTCTATGTCAAATATCCAAGTCAAATGTCTATGTTTAAACCAATAGTCAAAAGTCCTTGTATAAACCATGTCAAATGTTGATAGTCCAAAAGTAGTCAAGTAATGTATAACCAAAATGATATGTATGGTAAGTAAAATAAGACTACTTAAACCATAAGTAAAAATGTACAAAACAAAGTATTTTGATTATATCAAAAAGTTATGTTTTGTAAAGTGATGCATGATACATTGATACGAACATTTATGTGGTGAGTTAACGCATACATTCAAGCCTTGAGACAGTCGGATAACCCTTTCAGTCAAGGTTATCAAAAGAATTGTATTCGGATTCAGTCATTCCTTACATCCAAACAAACCCGGGATGTCAGGAATGGGATTTGTCAAGTCCTATGGTACCACTACTTACTCCCGAGCGGCGTAGCAAATGTTAATGAACGTAATAAAGACCCGTTTGTGCAAACCAAATGTCATAGTAGTCGTATACATGTCATATGAAAACAATGTACTAAGTATGCTAAGTTAACATACAAAGTAGAAAAGTCTTGTAAATCAATGTGCTAGCATGCTATCAGTCAACATACGTAGCAGAAAGGTAATGTAAATCAATGTGCTAGCATGCTATCAGTCAACATACGTAGCAGAAAGGTAATGTAAATCAATGTGCTTAGCATGTTATCAGTCAACATACATAGCAGAAAAGTCATGTAAATCAATGTACTATAATGTACTAACAAACATAGTCGGTATATGATGTGAAAACAGGAAAGCATGAAAGTAACAAGTAGGCACATGTGTTCCACCCCAAAACAGTTTGGAAAACAGTAAAAGAGGGGTCTATGTACTCACTTGAGATTGCTCAGTTGTCAAAAGATAACCACCAAGTAATGCTATAGATCTCGGAATATCAAACGACACCTAATATAGGTAACTATGTTAATAACCCGGACCTAAATCGGAAGATTGGATAGAATGAGGTTTCGTAAACCAAACGAGTGTAGAGACTCGTGTCATTTTGTTTAACAAAGCCTACATACTAAATGAAACTTAACATAATTGTTTACGACCCAATACGACCCGTTTAGGAAGCTTATGCTACTTTAACGCGTCGTGCGCGTGAAACGCGTTCGGACCGCCTAACTAGTCCTATGACAAGTATTATATGCCTAAACATGCTACATAATCAGTTACGTGACAAAAGTTTAGGTTACATATGCTAAATTACCAATTATGTATGAAAAGGGTATTCTGGTAATTTACCTAAGGCATATAAACTACCTATCATACAACTACTTAAACGTCGTGACCATAAGGTATAACCTCGGAAGGTTATTCCCTACACTATGGTCACCTAATGTATTTGGTCGGATCCTAATGATCGACCAAACTGGGTCGGGTTCGAAGGTATAGGCGATTTATTAGATCGCCTACCCTACGACCCTAGACAACGTGGTAATCAGTAGGCATAGTCCCAAGGGACTATGACCATCGTGATTACAATCACGTTGCGAAGTTCTAACGAACTTCGCATTGACCATCACTGGTCAACGCTGAAAGTCAAACAAAGTTTGACTTTCTGACTCGAAAAGCAGTAAAAATAAGGAAAAGAACGAAAGAATACTTACGAAGGGTCCCCGAATGCTAATCTAGATCAGTATAGTTCAGGTATGAAACAAGGTTTCAACTTAGAACACAACTAATAAGATTCTTGTGCCTTAAAACAATGAAAGGCATGGGGTATATATAGTATTCGGGTAACCGTTAGGATCGTTTGTCGATTATCGTGCCTTAATCTCGTGCGTACACTTGTCACAAAGGTTATGGAGCCACATATGCTCCTAATCTTAGTGATTAAGCAAGTTGCAAACATGTGGTTGTGGTTTAATTGGTTGCAACTTGTGATAAAAACACTGAATCTGGTCCAGATAGGGGCTCGCGTGACGCTAAGGACCCTCGCGTCACGCTAGGCCCCTGTTTTGGCAGATTTTGCAGAAATGGTCCCTGCACGTGTTTTAAGCGATTTTCGATGCGTTTGAACCCCGTTAACCTCATTTCAAGGCTCTAAAATGAAGTTAAAGTATAGGGAACTCAAAACATGTTCAAAAATATGCCGGATGATGGTTCGTTTGGTCGTACGAACGCGATGTTCGCTTAAGTACGACGGAATGCGCATAAGCGCGAAAAACGATCCAAATGACGCGACGAATGGATTTTTCTTAAGGCGAACACTAAAATATAATATAGTCATGCTTACATAAATTTTTGGATGTCCAGATGTATTCAGAACGTAAGTTATGCGCGAAAATGCAAACTTGTGCACTTTTTGACACTTTTAGTCCCTGAATGTCCCAAAAGTTTATTTTAGCACACCGAACCCCTCAAAGCCTATTTCTAAGCTATGTAAAGGATATTTAAGGTGTGTTTAACTTATGGTTATGTTCCGGAATGTTCGTTACAGTTTAAATTGACATACCTTCGCAGTTTGTCATATTTAGTCCCTGTAAACGAATTAACTTGTTTTTGCCATACCAATGCCTTCAAAACTTATTTCTAAGTTATTTAAAGGTTATTTAAGGTATGTTGAGTATATGATGATGTTCCGGAGTATTTCTCGCATTAAACTGAGTACGTTTACGCACTAGTTTGCGTATAACTCTCCAGAAAGCGATGTAGAGTTTGAAATTACATAAAAGTCAAAACATGAAAAATGTAAAACATAACAAAACAAACATTGTGATCAAATAACATTGGTTTATTGATAACAGAACTGTTCATAGTGATTACAAGCACAGTTGTTACAGTCTCCCCTACTTGTGGAAATTTCGTCCCGAAATTTATTTAGAGGAAACTCGTGGAAAAAGATGTGGGTATTTCGCCTTCATTTGGTCTTCGCGTTCCCAAGTAAACTCAGGTCCACGTTTAGCTTCCCAGCGAACTTTGACCAAAGGAATGCGCTTGCGTTTAAGCCACTTGACTTCACGTTCCATGATTTCCACTGGTTTCTCAACAAATTTCAGTGTTTTGCCAACACGAATTTCGTCAAGCGGTATGGAGTAGTTCTCATCAGCTGTACACTTCTTGAGATTTGATACGTGAAAAGTTGGATGAACATTTCCCAGTTCCGGAGGTAACTCAAGTCTGTAGGCTACCTTTCCGATTCTTTCGACGATCTTGAATGGTCCAACGTATCTAGGTGCAAGTTTTCCTTTCTTTCCAAATCTGATCACACCTTTCCAAGGTGAGACCTTAAGTAATACTCGATCACCGACTTGAAATTCAAAGGCTTTGCGTTTTGGGTCCGCGTAAATCTTCTGACGGTTTCTAGCTGCCTGAAGGTTATCACGAACTTTCTTGACCTTGTCAGTTGTCTCTAAAATGAGGGCAGGTCCAGTAAGTTGAGCCTCGCCAATCTCATTCCAGCAGACTGGTGAACGACATTTTCGACCATAGAGAGCTTCGAAAGGAGCCATTCCGATGCTAGTGTGATAACTGTTGTTGTAGGAGAATTCAATCAATTTAAGATGTGAATCCCAGCTACCACCAAAATCGATCACACAAGCTCTTAGCATATCCTCCAGAGTCTGGATTGTTCTCTCAGATTGACCATCCGTTTGCGGATGATAAGCTGTGCTCAGATTAAGTTGGGTTCCCATAGCAGATTGCATGGTTCTCCAAAAATGAGAAGTGAAACGAGCATCTCTGTCAGAAATGATGTTCAAAGGAACACCATGTCGAGCCACAATTTCATCTACATAGATTTGAGAAGTCTGTCAGTAGGAAAATCCTCGCGGATTGGCAAGAAATGTGCTGACTTTGTAAGACGATCAACGACTACCCAGATGGCATCATGACCTTTCTTTGTGCGCGGGAGTTTGGTAACTAGATCCATAGTAATGTTTTCCCATTTCCAAACTGGGATCTCTGGTTGTTCCAATAAACCCGAAGGACGCTGATGTTCAGCCTTAACCTTAAGACAAGTAAGGCATTTTGATACGTATAAGGCAATGTCTTTCTTCATACCAGGCCACCAATAGTGAATACGAAGATCCTTATACATTTTATCTGAGCCCGGATGAATAGAATAACGAGACTTATGGGCTTCATCCATAAGCAAGGTACGAAGATCATCCTGGCTTGGGACCCACAAACGGTCCATGAAGTAATATGATCCATTGTCCTTCAGTTCAAGAGCAGGTGTTATGTGATAAGGAAACTCCTTATCCATCAAACCTTGTGAAACACAAGATTGTTGAGCCTGAGAAATGCGGGCTTGAATATCAGATCGAGCTTGAATAACAGATTGAACACGTACACAATGAAGCTTAGTACGTTCCTTGCGACTCAATGCATCAGCCACGACATTCGCCTTACCAGGATGGTAGCGAATTTCGCAGTCGTAGTCGTTTAAAAGCTCAACCCAACGTCGCTGTCTCATGTTGAGTTCTTTCTGGTTGAAGATATGCTGAAGACTTTTGTGGTCAGTGAAAACCACACATTTTGTACCGTACAAATAGTGTCTCCAGATCTTGAGAGCAAAGACAACTGCACCCAACTCAAGATCATGAGTGGTGTAGTTCTTCTCATGTATCTTCAATTGCCTCGATGCATAGGCTATGACTTTGTTCCTTTGCATAAGAACACAGCCAAGACCCAATTTCGATGCATCACAATACACGACAAAATCATCATCACCCTCAGGCAATGATAGGACAGGCGCATCGCAAAGTTTCTGCTTCAGGTGTTGAAAAGCTTCCTCTTGTTTGAATCCCCAGAAAAAGGGCATTTTCTTCTGAGTTAGAGCAGTTAGAGGAACTGCAATTTTAGAGAAGTTTTCAATGAAGCGGCGATAATAACCCGCTAGACCAAGAAAAGAACGAACTTCAGTAGGAGTAGAAGGTGTATCCCAATCCTTGATCGCACTGATCTTGGAGGGATCTACATGAATACCTTGTTCGTTGATAATATGCCCCAAAAATTGAACTTCTTTAAGCCAGAATTCGCACTTGGAGAATTTGGCGAAAAGTTGCTCTTTCTTTAGGAGTTCCAGAGTAAGACGAAGATGTTGCTCGTGATCAGCTCGCGTCTTAGAGTAAATCAAGATGTCGTCAATAAAAACAATGACGAACTGATCCAAATAAGGTTTGCAGACCCTATTCATTAAGTCCATGAAAACAGCAGGAGCATTAGTCACACCGAATGGCATGACTGTGAACTCATGGTGCCCATACCGAGTACGGAACGCTGTCTTAGGAATATCTTCTTCATGCACCCGAAGTTGATGATATCCGGAACGTAGATCAATCTTCGAGAAATAAGAAGCGCCTTGTAACTGATCAAAGAGATCATCGATGCGAGGTAGGGGATATCGATTCTTGATGGTAAGCTTGTTAAGCTCACGATAATCGATACACATCCTAAAGGATCCATCCTTCTTCATAACAAAAAGAACGGGAGCACCCCAAGGTGAAAAGCTAGGACGGATAAAACCTTTATCAGAGAGTTCCTGAAGCTGTTTAGACAACTCTAGCATCTCAGATGGTGCAAGACGATATGGAGCTCTGGCAACGGAATTTGCACCAGGTACGAGATCAATGCGGAACTCGACTTGGCGTGCTGGAGGTAGACCAGGTAAATCTTCAGGGAATACTTCACAATAATCCCGAACGACAGGAATATCTGAAATAGACTTACCCTTGCCTTTATCTTCTGTAACATGTGCTAAGAAGGCCACATAGTTCTTCCGCAGATACTTCCGAGCTTTAAAACAAGACATGAGTTTGAGACCACCGGTAGGCTTCTCACCTTGAACCTGCAGAATCTCGCCTGTCGAAAGCGGTACACGAACAATCTTCTCAGAACAAACTATCTCTGCGTGATGCTTGGATAACCAATCCATTCCCACAATGACGTCGAAGCTTCCAAGTTGCATAGGCGTGAGATCGATAGGAAAAAGATGATCGTTAAGGTTCAACTGGCAGTTGCGTAGAACAGAATTAAGAATAATGGGTTCACCACTAGCAACCTCTACTGTCAAAGATTTACTTAGTTTCGTTCTAGACACGCGAAGCATCGGCTCAAAAGACAATGACACAAAACTCTTATCGGCACCCGAATCAAAGAGAACAGATGCAGGCTGATTATTAATAAAGAACGTACCGTTCACCACGTTATCATCCGCCTGCGCCTCTTGGGCATTCATGTTAAAAACTCGGCCTCGAGCCGGAGCCTGATTCTGATTCTGGTTCTGGTTGACTAGCCTCGGGCACCGGTTCCTGTAGTGGGTCAGATCCCCACAATTGTAGCACGAACCAGGAGGAAAATGAGGTCGTGCAGCTTGGCCCTGTTGCGGGGCAGGAGGCTGAGCAACCTGTTGAGCTTGGTTACGAACTGCCTGGTTCTGATTGACAGGAATGCGGCAGTCGACAGCAAGATGACCAGATCTTCCGCAGTTGGTGCACTGACGACACTGGAGATGAGGTTGGTGATGGCCGTTACACCTGTTGCACAAAGGTGCATTGCCAAAATAAGTCTTCTTGGCAGGTGGTTGCGCAGGCTGATTTGGTGCAGCTTGAGCCTGTGCAGTAACAGCAAAATTTTGGGCACCCTTTCGTTTCCTTGATTTCTTTGATGCTTCACCTTCCTTATCCTTACCCTTATTCTTGTTTTTCTCAGAATTAGTCTCCTTCTTTTTATCACCCTTGCGGGTGAGTTTACCCTTCCTGACTAGAGTCTCAGTGAGGGTAGCAGACAACTCGATAGCTTGGCGAAGGGTAGTAGGATTAACACCAGTCAAAATCTCCAGAATAGAATCGGGTAGCCCATCAATATACCTCTCGATCGCTTTATCCGGAGGGGTAACCATGGTGGGACACAATAGACTGAGTTCTTCAAAACGATCCGTGTATGCACGGTGTTCAGCCCCATCTTGCTTTAAGCCATCAAACTCTCGTTCCAAAACTCGAATTTCATGACGGGGACAAAACTCCTTCATCATGAGAGCCCGAAGCTCTTCCCATGTCTGTGCCAACGCCACTTCGGCACCCCTATCGCGCTTAATACCATTCCACCAGGTAAGCGCTCGCTTCTCAAACACGCTTGAAGCAAATTCAACCCTACGCGCATTCTGACACTGCACGTGTAAGAATGTGCTCTCGATACTTTCAAACCACCGTAGGAGCGCAGTTGCTCCTTGCGACCCAGAAAACTTAAGCGGCTTCGCAGAATTGAAATTCTTGAAATTACAGTGTGCGTTATTGTTGTTGTTATTGCCGTTGTTGTTAAATATATCGTGGACTTGAGTTACAACCCCGGGAAGTACAGCAGCCACTTGTTGAGAAACCAGGGCTGCGATCTCTTCAATAGTAAAAGTTCGAGGATCGCGTCGAGGAGGCATTCTAAAAGAGGAAAACATGAAAGAAAGCGAGTGAGATGATTGGATGAAAAGAATGAGATGAAACAAAATCAACAAGAGCAAGGATGGTGGTCATTCGTCCGTATCACAGAGCAATCAAACAACACACAGTGACTAATCAAAGTAAATGGGTCAAAAATAATGTATAATGAAGACATGCTCGCCTATAAGTGAACACTCATCCCAAGAATTCCCAGGTAAGCACAACTGGTCTCGCGTCTGATGAGATGTATACGAAGTGCTTGCCTAGACAGAAAACCCAGAATACAGGCATTCACCCTTCCAGTTTGCACATGTTCACATTATTTAAAACCCAAAACGTTTGACGGGATTTTGAAAATTTGAAGGCACAAGGCCAAAACCAAACTGAAAAGGGTTCAAAACCATATAAAAGAGAGTTCAAAACCTTACAATAGAGGGTTCAAAACCTTGTAATAATTTATTCAAAAACAGATGATTGTTTTTCAAAAATCGTTTCGGAAAAATTTTGGTTCCTTGTTTTGATAATCACCTAAGGATAGGTGATGTAAATGTTTTAAGATCTAAACACAACTAATTTGTGTTAGGGTCCTAGAAAAGTTATAGTCTAGGTCAAAGCATTACTAATAACCTAATTCCCTATAACCATTGGCTCTGATACCAACTCTTCTGTCACACCCCGACCGCGTAAAACAACAAATCGCGGCGGAAACATCGGGGCGTGTTGCGACAGAATTAATTGTTTCAAATCCATGGCAAACAAAGTTGTATTTTATTTATAAACAAAGGTGTTACATTGTTTCAAACAGGAAATTTAAGAGTTCAGAACATAATTAAACATAGTCTATCTTCTTTTAAAGTCTCTAAGGCACAGGTCCGCCCTAGTATCATGATCAACATCCTATGGAAAAGCTCCTGAAAACACATGTGAAAAATAGGTACGTCAGCATAAAAATGCCTGTGAGATACATAGGTTTGTGAAAATAAGATTCATGACTTGTGTTTGAGAAAATATTCCGTCATGAACCTTGTAATTTGATTTGTTTTGTAAATCACTTGAAAAACGATAAGATCAGATGATATGTATAAATAAGAGAATAGTGTATGGTTAAATGGATAACCATTGTAAACTGAGTTTGTATAAGATAAGTTGTTTGTAAAACAATGTATTGTGAAAAGTATGTTATTTGTATGAAATGTTCTATGTATAAAACTGAAATGATTCAAATAACGCTACGATATATAATACCATACAAACACTTATATATAGGAAGTACCAGCGGCGTATCCACCATGCTTGTATCATATTACACACGCATCGTTACTTAATCACTTAATCAAACCAAACCAAACAATGTAAAATGTTCATGTCAAGATGTAAATCATGTAAAAATGTCTATGTCAAATATCCAAGTCAAATGTCTATGTTTAAACCAATAGTCAAAAGTCCTTGTATAAACCATGTCAAATGTTGATAGTCCAAAAGTAGTCAAGTAATGTATAACCAAAATGATATGTATGGTAAGTAAAATAAGACTACTTAAACCATAAGTAAAAATGTACAAAACAAAGTATTTTGATTATATCAAAAAGTTATGTTTTGTAAAGTGATGCATGATACATTGATACGAACATTTATGTGGTGAGTTAACGCATACATTCAAGCCTTGAGACAGTCGGATAACCCTTTCAGTCAAGGTTATCAAAAGAATTGTATTCGGATTCAGTCATTCCTTACATCCAAACAAACCCGGGATGTCAGGAATGGGATTTGTCAAGTCCTATGGTACCACTACTTACTCCCGAGCGGCGTAGCAAATGTTAATGAACGTAATAAAGACCCGTTTGTGCAAACCAAATGTCATAGTAGTCGTATACATGTCATATGAAAACAATGTACTAAGTATGCTAAGTTAACATACAAAGTAGAAAAGTCTTGTAAATCAATGTGCTAGCATGCTATCAGTCAACATACGTAGCAGAAAGGTAATGTAAATCAATGTGCTAGCATGCTATCAGTCAACATACGTAGCAGAAAGGTAATGTAAATCAATGTGCTTAGCATGTTATCAGTCAACATACATAGCAGAAAAGTCATGTAAATCAATGTACTATAATGTACTAACAAACATAGTCGGTATATGATGTGAAAACAGGAAAGCATGAAAGTAACAAGTAGGCACATGTGTTCCACCCCAAAACAGTTTGGAAAACAGTAAAAGAGGGGTCTATGTACTCACTTGAGATTGCTCAGTTGTCAAAAGATAACCACCAAGTAATGCTATAGATCTCGGAATATCAAACGGCACCTAATATAGGTAACTATGTTAATAACCCGGACCTAAATCGGAAGATTGGATAGAATGAGGTTTCGTAAACCAAACGAGTGTAGAGACTCGTGTCATTTGGTTTAACAAAGCCTACATACTAAATGAAACTTAACATAATTGTTTACGACCCAATACGACCCGTTTAGGAAGCTTATGCTACTTTAACGCGTCGTGCGCGTGAAACGCGTTCGGACCGCCTAACTAGTCCTATGACAAGTATTATATGCCTAAACATGCTACATAATCAGTTACGTGACAAAAGTTTAGGTTACATATGCTAAATTACCAATTATGTATGAAAAGGGTATTCTGGTAATTTACCTAAGGCATATAAACTACCTATCATACAACTACTTAAACGTCGTGACCATAAGGTATAACCTCGGAAGGTTATTCCCTACACTATGGTCACCTAATGTATTTGGTCGGATCCTAATGATCGACTAAACTGGGTCGGGTTCGAAGGTATAGGCGATTTATTAGATCGCCTACCCTACGACCCTAGACAACGTGGTAATCAGTAGGCATAGTCCCAAGGGACTATGACCATCGTGATTACAATCACGTTGCGAAGTTCTAACGAACTTCGCATTGACCATCACTGGTCAACGCTGAAAGTCAAACAAAGTTTGACTTTCTGACTCGAAAAGCAGTAAAAATAAGGAAAAGAACGAAAGAATACTTACGAAGGGTCCCCGAATGCTAATCTAGATCAGTATAGTTCAGGTATGAAACAAGGTTTCAACTTAGAACACAACTAATAAGATTCTTGTGCCTTAAAACAATGAAAGGCATGGGGTATATATAGTATTCGGGTAACCGTTAGGATCGTTTGTCGATTATCGTGCCTTAATCTCGTGCGTACACTTGTCACAAAGGTTATGGAGCCACATATGCTCCTAATCTTAGTGATTAAGCAAGTTGCAAACATGTGGTTGTGGTTTAATTGGTTGCAACTTGTGATAAAAACACTGAATCTGGTCCAGATAGGGGCTCGCGTGACGCTAAGGACCCTCGCGTCACGCTAGGCCCCTGTTTTGGCAGATTTTGCAGAAATGGTCCCTGCACGTGTTTTAAGCGATTTTCGATGCGTTTGAACCCCGTTAACCTCATTTCAAGGCTCTAAAATGAAGTTAAAGTATAGGGAACTCAAAACATGTTCAAAAATATGCCGGATGATGGTTCGTTTGGTCGTACGAACGCGATGTTCGCTTAAGTACGACGGAATGCGCATAAGCGCGAAAAACGATCCAAATGACGCGACGAATGGATTTTTCTTAAGGCGAACACTAAAATATAATATAGTCATGCTTACATAAATTTTTGGATGTCCAGATGTATTCAGAACGTAAGTTATGCGCGAAAATGCAAACTTGTGCACTTTTTGACACTTTTAGTCCCTGAATGTCCCAAAAGTTTATTTTAGCACACCGAACCCCTCAAAGCCTATTTCTAAGCTATGTAAAGGATATTTAAGGTGTGTTTAACTTATGGTTATGTTCCGGAATGTTCGTTACAGTTTAAATTGACATACCTTCGCAGTTTGTCATATTTAGTCCCTGTAAACGAATTAACTTGTTTTTGCCATACCAATGCCTTCAAAACTTATTTCTAAGTTATTTAAAGGTTATTTAAGGTATGTTGAGTATATGATGATGTTCCGGAGTATTTCTCGCATTAAACTGAGTACGTTTACGCACTAGTTTGCGTATAACTCTCCAGAAAGCGATGTAGAGTTTGAAATTACATAAAAGTCAAAACATGAAAAATGTAAAACATAACAAAACAAACATTATGATCAAATAACATTGGTTTATTGATAACAGAACTGTTCATAGTGATTACAAGCACAGTTGTTACATTTATCTTCATAGATTGATACTTGTAGGATGTTTAAAGTACTAATATTGGAGTCCTTGTTTGGATTCATTGTGTACTTTAATGCGTAGTTGACTAGACAATGTGACAGAAACCAAATCCTTATAGCATTTATCTATCTTCATAGATTGATTCTTGTAGGATGTTTAAAGTGCTAATATTGGAGTCCTTGTTTGGATTCATTGTGTACTTTAATGCGTATGTGACAAGACAATGTGACGAGAACCGGATCCCTGTAGTATTTATCTATCTTCATAGCTAGGCCTATATGGGATGTTTAAAGTACTAATATTGGAGTCCTTGTTTGGATTTATTGTGTACTTTAATGCGTGTTTACAAGTTGGTGACAAGTTGACGATTTATGTGTTTATGTGGTAGTTGTGATTTAGATAAAGAAACGGGTGTAATAAAATAAGAACATGGTGGATACGCCGCTGGTACTTCCTATATATAAGTGTTCTTATTTTATTACTCTTGTAGCGTTATCCGAATCACTTTAGGATTTTGTGTATGATTGATTCAATGTTCGATTATCCAAATCCTTGTAGAATCTTCCATATCTTTATATGTTAGATTCTTAAAAGGATGTCTAAAGTATTATTATAAATCATTGACTTGATTTATATAATACTCATACACGTTTTGATTGATTTCAAAACAGTTATTATTAATCCTTGATTGGATTTCTAATAACACATTAACGAGTTTTACGATGATTTCAACGAGATTACAATGTACAATATCAAATGGCATAAAAATTACTTAGTAATAATCATATTGCCATATACCAAACTATTTGCCATGAGTTTTCACAATCAAGATTATGTATTGTAATACTAGATTTTCGCCATTCTTTGGCTTCAAGATTCATTTTCAAACAACAAGTCTCGTAGTTGTCAAAGTATTGCAATACCAAACTTTTCGCCATTTATTTGGTTATCAAAACCTATGTACTCGCCGGCATTTTTATGCTTACTATTTTTCACATATGTTTCAGGTTTTCAATTATTCGAGCATTCAACGCATAGGATTGCATCCGGGCCTTAGACTTCCTAAATCAAAAGACAATTACATGTATTATTTGTTTGTAAAACAGTGATAACAATAATGAAACAGTTTAGTACCAGTAGCTGTGAGCAATTTGTAACGTGACTCCCCGATATTTCCGCCGCGTGTTGTTGTATTACGCGATTGGGGTGTTACAGCACGGATCTAGACCGTCGATCTGCGCGAATCAACATATTATAATACACATGGATCAAGGTTTGGTAACCTCGCACGGATCAACAAACACTTCATATGCACGGATCTGGAATCATTACATACGCGCGGATCTAGGGTTCTTGTATTTGTTCATTCACGCGAACCAAGATTGCACATCCGTGTGAATCAAGGTGTTTGTGTTGTTTGATTTTCTAAGTTGTTTGATACTTTGTTGATTCTTGCAGATATTTCTTAAAATAGAAATCATGGTGTGGAATCGAGAAAACCGTCATGCGCGTAGTATATTGAATGAAAGGATTACAATTTTTAGAGAAGCACAAGAGGCCAAGAGATGGGATGATGAGAGGAAATGTTTCTTAGATTCTCAAGGAAATCCTCTTGTAGATCTTAAGACAATAGACTTTAACGTTCTAGTCGCAACGGTACCTACTGCTGGAAAGCTTTATTCAAAGGAGAAAGGAGATATAGAATATGTTAAAAAAATTGGAGGAGTGTATGGAAAAAGTGGTTTATGGTAGTATAAAAAGTCTAGAAAAAGTGATAGAGAGTTTGAAGAAGACACCTGATACAGAGGAGACAACAGCAAAATAGTCAATTGAGAAAGAAACTCTAACTGAATCCCCCAAATCATCAAATCAGGTTAAAGAAATAGATAAAAATGACGGAAGTGATGAAAAATCTAGTAATAAAGATGAAATGCAGTACAGGAAAAACATTATATCATGCAGTGCATGTACTGAAAAGGACAAAAAATTAAATTCCAGAAATAGTGAATTTTCTAAAAATGAGAAGATTTTGAAAGAAAAAATAGAAGAGCTGACACTAAAATGCAATGTTCTTGAAAAAGAAAATGAATTTTTGAAATAAAAGTGTTCAGCAGATTGTGAAAAATGTTTTCAAAACAAAAATGCTGCTCAAGAAATGAAAAACGAATATGATGGGATGAAATTTTCATATCATAAAGTAAAAGAAGCATATGAAACTTTGAAAAGTCAAACTCAACGAATTTAAGATAGACTTACAAAATATTCTGAAACGACAAATTTCTTGAAGACTCAGAGTTGAAGAAGATACTACGATATTGACTGCATCAATATCCAAGGGGGGAGTCTTTGAGTGCATATGTCTATCGTTTCTGTCAATCACGTATCGTAGCTATCAGACAAGACTAGGTTTTGTATAGTATATGCACATTGGAAAGAACAACCCATCTGCACGAACCCATGCATGTTGATCCGCACGGATCAACATGATCCATTCTATGTAGGTTCGCACGAATGTGCGCCAGATTAGGGTTTGTTTGTTTTATATGTTCATCCGCGCATAGCAGGTAGATCCGCATATAGGGGTGCGTCTGTAGATTGGTAGGTGCGGATGGACTTTCACTATAAATAGGTTTGAGTCTTGTTCATTTGTAGAGAACTTTGGCTAGAGAGGGGAAACTCTGTCAAAGTGGTTTCGTGGTATTGTACTTACAAATCAATCAATAGAAACCAGATTATAATTACTTGTTCTTGTTCAATCCACTCTCGTAGTTAGATTTCGCACAAGATGCGAGATCTACGCAGTCAACGGAACATCGGAATCAATCCAAACACGTTCTCTAAATGCGGATCAGAGCTGCCTATATATAGTTGTCATGTCTTGTCATTTGGTAGAGAACTTTGGACTAGAGAGGGGAAACTCTGTCCAGTTGGTTTCACGGTTTTGTACTATCAAATCATCAATAGAAACCTTATTAATTAGCTTGTTCTTGTTCAAGTCATCTTCGTACTTGGATTCCGCACGAGATACGAAGTGATCGTAACCTGTTGTACATTCGAGCAGATCGTAATCGGTGCTAACAAGTTCCTACAAAATTCATAGAACTTCCGTGGTTTATGTATTTCATAGAAAATTTAGAAATCAATATTTATGAGATTATCTTGATAATTATAGAGTTTTATATAATTTTCTATATAATATAACATGACCAAAATTCATAAATAAATCCATAAGGTGTCTAAAATTTCTCAAAAATTACATAGGTTAATCTAGCATGATAATAAGCAATTCTCTAACTTCAATTTTATCAAAACTTGAACCTAATTCAAAAAGCCCCAAATTCTAATAATTATGAACCCTTGTTTATCCAAGAATCCAATTCAGATTGTTGATGCCCTCTATCACAGAAATTGATAGAGGGGTTTTGTAGTGCTCGTAAAAATAATAAGAATGGGTTTGGAATTACCTGATTTGGTGCAAGAATGAGGGAGATATCGTCACCTGAAATCAAACCCTAGAAATTTCTTTGATCAAATTCGAGATGTGTAGTTGATGAAATGAGGGAATCTTAAGTGGGGTCTTGTTAGATTTTTGCAGAGGTTTATAGTGATGTAGGAATGGAGGTTTGATTTTACGAAATGGAGAAAACCCAAATGATGAACATAAGTCTTTAATGGGTTTGATTGATTTGATTTAATTCGATGGGTTATGAGATGTTTAAGGGTCACGATTCATCAATTCTAAAGCTATACACTAATTAGAATTAATATTTGGCTTAGCTATACATTAACTCGATGTTACAAAACGATTCAATTACATGGTTTTGTTGTTTTGCGTTTTCAGTGAAGAAGGAGAAGAAACAGGTCGTCTGAACTTGAATAAAAATATAAAGCGTTTCGGGTTCTATCACTAAACGGGGCGGTAGCCTGGTGGTGATGATGGTGTGCACTAGTTCGGTTAATCTGGGAGGACCTGTGTTCGAAACCAATTCTACCCTTTTTAGATTTCATTTGATTTAAAGTTTCCATAATTGCACAAAAGGTCCCTCCACTTAGTTAACTAGGTTATAAGTTAACCTGATTTATAATACATAACTAACCTAGTTAGTTGTTTTAGGTTATATTATAGTTTCTATTAATAGCAAACATAACCCTCAACTTCTATAACAATGCTAACCTGGTTTCACTTGATAAACTAACTTAGTTAGTTGATTTAAGTTATAATATAGTTTCCATCAATTCCATAACTATCCCCTTAACTTATAACCAACATAGTTAATGTTGTTAATGCCTTCCTTTTATGAATTTAACCGAACTAATTGAAATCCTTTATACGTTTTATGTTTCTCAGTTTATTCAACTTTAAATAAATAATAAAAATAACATGAATTTCCATTTTAGTTATTTTTCCGATGGGTCCGGTTTTGCAATACAGGTCGGATTTCAAAGATCCATTTTTGGCGGATGTTATAGTCTCCCCTCCTTCTAGGAATTTCTTCCCGAAATTAGGAGGAAACAGCTCAGGTAGGATGATTAATAGAGTTTCTCGGGGGCGTAAAAGATAGCAATTAGGTTTAGTGATAGCACTAACAATACAGATCTTGGGATCAGATTGTTCTTTAGATATGTCAGGTAACATGTGTTAAAAACAAGTCTTAAAGATACCGAGAGTATGCTCGAGCTAAGATATATCAGAAGTAAAGTTTAAATCTGAATGAGGCGGTAGCGTTTCTGGTAAGGGTTGAATACCCAGATAAGGAAATCGTTTTTGGTGCCAGAGATGCAGGAGTGAAGAGCGTGAATGATAATGTATGAGATAGAATGTTTTAGGCGATACGAGTATTACATCGAGAAACCTAAACTGCGAACCGTGTCACAACTTGTCACACCCCGACCACGTAGAACATACAAAACGTGGCGGAAATGTCGGGGAGTGTTGTAACAGAATTAATTGTTTCAAATCCATGGCAATTGAAGTTTCGTTTTATTGATTAAAAGTGTTACAATGTCTTAACAAACAAGGAAATACAATATAATTAACTAGTCTTGCATCTTTTATTGTCACTAAAGCCCAAGTCTGCCTATGTGTATCTTGATCATCTCATGCAACAGCTCCTGAAAAACACATGTGAAAATAGGTACGTCAGCATAAAAATGCCTGTGAGATACATAGGTTTTGTGAAAATAGGTTTCATGACTTATGTTTGAGAAAATGTTTAGTCATGAACCTTGTAATTTGCTTTGTCTTTGTAAATCATTTGAAAAACAATAAGTTCAGATGAAACGTATAAATAAGAGAAAAAAATGCATGGTTAAATGAGTAACCATGTAAAATGAGTTTGTATAAGTTAAGTTGTTTGTAAAACAATGTATTGTGAAAAGTATGTTATTTGTATAAAATGTTATATATCTCAAATTGAAATGATTCAAATAACGCTACAATATGTGATGTCATACAAGCACTTATATATAGGAAGTACCAGCGGCGTATCCACCATGCTTGTATCATATTACACACGCCTCGTTACTTAAATCACTTACTCAAACCAAACCCCCGAAGTAAAATGTTTATGTATAATCAAATGTCTAATGTCTATGTCGAATGTTTATGTCAAAAGTCCTTGTATAAACCATGTCAAATGTTGATAATCCAAAAGTAGTCAAGTAATGTATAACCAAAATGATATGTATGGTAAGTAAAATTAAGATTACTTAAACCATAAGTAAAAATGTACAAAACAAAGTATTGAAGTAAAACTTGGTTTAAATCAAAGTTATGTTTTGTAAGATATGTGCATGCTATACTGAATATGAACATTTATGCGGTGTTGTGAAAATTCATACATCCAAGCCTTGAGACAGTCGGATAACTATGTAAAAGTGAGTTATCAAAAGAATATGTATTTGGATTCGGTCATTCCTTACGTCCAAACAAACCCGAGATTTCAGGAATGGGATTTGTCAAGTCCTATGGTACCACTACCTACTACCGAGCGGCATGATCGGTGTTAATGAATGTACATTGTCTCATTTAAACAAACCAAATGTCATACCAAAATGTAAGCATGTGATGAAGATAATGTACCTAGTATGCTAGAGTAAACATACAAGGTAGAGCTGTAAAACAATGTGTCCATATGTTACTGGAACATATGCAACAGAGATGCAATGTAAAATGATGTACTAAGTATGCTAAGTTAACATACAAAGTAGAAAAGTCATGTAAATCAATGTGCTAGCATGCTATCAGTCAACATACATAGCAGAAATGTAATGTAAATCATGTACTAATAGTGTACTAATGAACATAACAAGTATATGATGTGAAAACAGGAAAGCACGAAAGTAACAAGTAGGCACATGTGTTTCACCCCAAAACAGTTTGGAAAACAGTAAAAGAGGGGTCTATGTACTCACTTGAGATTGCTCAGAAGTCCTAAGATAACCACCAAGCAATGCTAGAGATCACGGAATCAAACGACACCTAATATAGGTAACTATGTTAATAAACCGGACCTAAATCGGAAGATCGGATAGAATGCGGGTTCGTAAACCAAACGAGTGTAGAGACTCGTGTCATTTGGTTTAACAAAGCCTACATACTAAATGAAACCTAACATAAATGCTTATGACCCATTACGACCCGTTTAGGTAGCTTATGCTACTTTAACGCGTCGCTCGCGTGAAACGCGTTCGGACCGCCTAACTAGCCCTATGACAAGTGTTATATGCCTAAACATGTTACATAATCAGTTATGTGACAAAAGTTTAGGTTACATATGCTTAATTACCAATTATACATGAAAAGGGTATTCTGGTAATTTACCTAAGGCATATAAACTACCTATCATACAACTACTTAAACGATGTGACCATAAGGTATAACCTCGGAAGGTTATTCCCTACACTATGGTCACCTAATGCATTTGGTCGGATCCTAATGATTAACCAAACTGGGTCAGGTTCGAAGGTATAAGCGATTTATTAGATCGCTTACCCTACGACCCTAGACAACGTGGTAATCAGTAGGCATAGTCCCAAGGGACTATAACCATCGTGATTACAATCACGTTGCGAAGTTCTGACGAACTTCGCATTGACCATAAGCTGGTAAACGCTGAAAGTCAAACAAAGTTTGACTTTCTGACTCGAAAAGCAATAAAAGAAGGAAAAGAACGAAAGAATACTTACGAAGGGTCCCCGAATGCTAATCCCGATTCAAGTAGCTCAGGTATGAAACAATGGTTTCAACTTAGAGCTCCTCAAATCAGAATTCTAGTGATTAAAGCAATGGGGGTGGATAGGTATATATAGTTTTCGGTCCACCGTTAAGATCGTTTCATGGAAACCGTGCTTTAATCGCATCCGTACAAGTGTCGGAACCTTATGGTGGCTAAAATTGATCCTTATCAGCTGACTAAGCATGTGTGAATGTGTGGTGGAGGATTAAACAGCTGCAAACTGCTGTTAAATGCAGTTAACCTGGTCAGGAGGTCGGACGCGGGCCGCGTGAGGATGTTCAGAAACTGAGGCGGGCCGCCTGGCCTGCACAGATCGGCAATAAGTTTGCAGAATGACAGTTTCAGTCCCTGCACGTGTTTAAGGCCATTCCCGACACTTCTAAGGCCCGTAAAGCCAACTTTAAGGCCCTAAAATGATGCCTAAACATTGTGGACATGAAACATGCTCAAAAATATGTCGGATGTTGGTTCGTTTGGTCGTACGAACGCGACGTTCGCTTAATTACGACGGAATGCGCATAAGCGCGAAAAACGATCCAAATGACGTGACGAATGGATTTTTCTTATGCCGAACACTAAAATAAAATATTTTAGTGCTTACATAAATTTTTGGATGTCCGTATGTATTCAGAACGTAAGTTATGCGCGAAAATGCAAACTTGTGCACTTTTTGACACTTTTAGTCCCTGAATGACACAAAAGTTTATTTTAGCATACCGAACACCTCAAAGCCTATTTCTAAGCTATGTGAAGGATATTTATGGTATGTTTAACTTATGTTCATGCTCCGGAATGTCTGTTACAGTTCAAATTGGCATACTTTCGCAGTTTGTCAAGTTTAGTCCCTGTAAGCGAATTAGCTTGTTTTTGCCATTCCAAAGCCTTCAAAACTTATTTTTAAGTTATGTAAAGGTTATTTAAGGTATGTAAAGCCTATTTCACTATTCCGGAGTGTTTGTTGCATTAAACTGGTTATATTTACGCATCGGTGCGCGTATAACCTTCCAGAAAGCGATTTAGAGTTTAAAATCGAACAAGAGTTGATATGTGTAAACGATACACATATTTTTACAAATCCCAAGTATGAAATACAATATTTCATTGGTTTGGCATTTGTTTGATGGCCGTGGAGGCACAGGTGTTACAGTCTCCCCTACTTTAGGAAATTTCGTCCCGAAATTTATTTAGAGAAAACTTGTGAGAGTTTGAAAACATGAAGTTGAAAAGATCGAACAACATTGGTTAGGGTTTTGAACTTCTAGTAACTTTAATAACATCATGCTTGCAATGTAAGAGGGATACTTATATACAAGTATATGAAGCGTCATTGGTGCGTCCACCGTACCTCCATTACATCGTTCTCATTTTGTTATTGTTGTCACTATCGGTTCTTACACATAATAAACCTTACTGGGTTTCTGTGCACTAAATTTCATAATTATGTACGCGTCCATAATCAGACAATTCCTTGCACAGTTCACACAGTCTATTTTATAATGTGTAGGGGAAAACCAAATGAACAATCCTGTGATGAGTGTGACTAGACCGCCATAGAATCCTTTTAATTAAATCAATAAATGATCTAAATAGACTATCAAGGAGTCTGTTCAGCTACATCACTAGATGTCGTTCTTTAACCAAATTGTGAATCAATCTTTTAGACTAGACCACTAAAAGGATCTCTTATGAAACATGGAGCGGTACTATATAACCCAAGGGTCTTAACTATTACATAGAAGCCCAATAAGGATTTAAGGTAGTACCTTTTTTAATATCCTACTACGAATCCCTCATATGAAGATATGAAAGATTCTACGAGGATGTGGATAACGAATATCCAGAGTATACAAAAACACAAAATGCATAAAAGAAATCACAAGATGCATAAACACATAGTCATATAACCACAAAGATTGTTTATTAATTTGTCTTGTTAATTGCGTACATGCAGTTAAAGCACACTAGGAATCCATTCCGTGGATTTCATTTGGTACTTTAAACGTTATCAAGAATCTAACTATAAAGATAGAAAGATTTAAAAAGAAAATTCGATTTCGATTTTAAGGAACCGAAATGTTCGAATTAAGGTACATAAGGAATCCAATCAAGGACTCTGATTTGTATGACAATTATCCACAAGGATCTAATTATGAAAATAAAAAGATCCCATATGGATTTAAAAGTTGAAGATGTTTTGAAACCTTGCACTGGATGTGCTTAGGTCAAAACATGATGTAAAATGCTTATGAAGTTGAGATGCTTGATATGTCAAGGCGACATATGAAGCAGAATTTGAAGATTAAGTCAATGTATGAGGAAAATATTTTTGAAAACTATGCATGGGGTTCCTTTAAGAAAAATGTGTTTAATGTTTTTGAAACCTTATATATAATACTTTTGAAATCATAAAATAGGTGTATTAGATAGATATATTTACAAAAATGTTTTAAAATCATGCGAGATGAATTTTGAAATTATGTATAAGGTTTTTGAAAGACATGAATGATGCTTTTCGAAATCATGCACTTGATAAGAAAATGTATTGTGTTAATATTGTCTTCAGACTATATGAAATATTTTGAAATTAGAAAGGTTGGTTTTGATAACATGGCCAACGTTTTTGAAATAACATAGACAATGCATCAAGAAAAATTGTTTTCAAATTATATGAAATGTTTTGAGATCATGAAGATTGTGTTGAAATACTGGTACTGTGTATGTTGAAAAATATCAAAACGTAATGGGTATGAGATTTGAAAATACCCTTAGTTATCTAACCAAGGATTTAAAGGTAAAGATGTGCTGAAGCATGATTACTCATAATGTCACTTTATTTTCTGTACTTCGCATCTTAGAATGAAACGAGTACTTAAAATTTTCGAGGGACTCATGAGCGATCATTTGAAAGAGAGAATCACAAGAGTAGTTTGTAAGGAACATAGTTCCTTAATGAAGGTATTATAGGGAAATGCCATAAACACTTGTTATTATACTTGTATATCAGAATTGTGATCAACAACTTTTATTTATGAACAAGACATATTGTTTCACAATACACGAAAACAAAAGAAACAAAGGCATAAGACAGCAACATCCTTTGTTCAGCCGAATGCTCATCCAAGGGTTGGATTTGCACTGACTATCTTCGGGCAGTTGTTCCTGAAATGGCTCGTCTCGCCACAGTTGTAGCAAGTACCAGGCGGAAAACGAGCTTGAGTAGGGTTGACTTGGAGTTGGGTAGCAGCAAGATTTGCAATAGCTTTGTTTTGGATAGCAAAGCGGCATGTGTTAATCAAATGTCCCCTCCGTCCACAGTAGGTACATTTGAAGCAGGGTATGAGGTTTGAATGATGACCGTTGCATCGCTTGCACCTAGGAGCAGTTCCTAAGTACGGTTTCCTAGCTGGTGGCCTTGCCACTTGGCTAGGTCCCGCTTGATTAGGTGTAACCGCTGCGGGTTTCCTTGAAGCCTTACGCTTCCTTGATGTTGGTGCAAGCCTGACTTCTGCTTCCTTTGGTGGCTCTTGAGTGGCTTCATTGTCGAGACGAGAGGCTTCATTGTTGAGACGAGCCATGGCAATGCCTAATTCCACAGTCTTCTGAATCACTTCGCCTATTTGCTGGGCAAATTTGGTTGTTCGCTCGGACATTTTACCAGTGCTGAGAGGAATAGACATTCTAGAAGAGAATGAAAGACATAGGAAGAAACGAGTGAAAGGTTATTTGGATAATCAATACAGAATGGTAACGAATGAAAATTGTGATTATTTGCTTGTTACCTAAGGCAAACAAATGAGATGGTGACAAATCAAAGTAAATGGGTCAAAATAATGTATCGCGAAGACATGCTCGCCTATAAGTGAACACTCATCCCAAGAATTCCCAGGTAAGCACAACTGGTCTCGCGTCTGATGAGATGTATACGAAGTGCTTGCCTAGACAGAAAACCCAGAATACAGGCATTCACCCTTCCAGTTTGCACGTGTTCACATTAATTAAAACCCAAAACCTTGACGAGGTTTTGAAAACTCAAAGGGGTTCAAAACCATATAATAGAGAGTTCAAAACCTTACAATAGAGGGTTCAAAACCTAGTAATCAATCATCCTAGAACAGATGATTAGTTTTCAAAGCGGTTTTGAAATTTATGTTCTTGTTGTGGTTGTCGCCTAAGGATAGGTGACAGTATTGTTTTATGACTAAACGCAAGTAAACTCGCGTTAGGGTCCTAAGAAGGTTATAGACTAGGTCAAAGTATTACTAATAACCTAATTCCCTATAACCATGAGCTCTGATACCATCTTTTCTGTCACACCCCGACCACGTAGAACATACAAAACGTGGCGGAAATGTCAGGGAGTGTTGTAACAGAATTAATTGTTTCAAATCCATGGCAATTGAAGTTTCGTTTTATTGATTAAAAGTGTTAAAATGTCTTAACAAACAAGGAAATACAATATAATTAACTAGTCTTGCATCTTTTATTGTCACTAAAGCCCAAGTCTGCCTATGTGTATCTTGATCATCTCATGCAACAGCTCCTGAAAAACACATGTGAAAATAGGTACGTCAGCATAAAAATGCATGTGAGATACATAGGTTTTGTGAAAATAGGTTTCATGACTTATGTTTGAGAAAATGTTTAGTCATGAACCTTGTAATTTGCTTTGTCTTTATAAATCATTTGAAAAACAATAAGTTCAGATGATACGTATAAATAAGAGAAAAAAATGCATGGTTAAATGAGTAACCATGTAAAATGAGTTTGTATAAGTTAAGTTGTTTGTAAAACAATGTATTGTGAAAAGTATGTTATTTGTATAAAATGTTATATATCTCAAATTGAAATGATTCAAATAACGCTACAATATGTGATGTCATACAAGCACTTATATATAGGAAGTACCAGTGGCGTATCCACCATGCTTGTATCATATTACACACGCCTCGTTACTTAAATCACTTACTCAAACCAAACCCCCGAAGTAAAATGTTTATGTATAATCAAATGTCTAATGTCTATGTCGAATGTTTATGTCAAAAGTCCTTGTATAAACCATGTCAAATGTTGATAATCCAAAAGTAGTCAAGTAATGTATAACCAAAATGATATGTATGGTAAGTAAAATTAAGATTCCTTAAACCATAAGTAAAAATGTACAAAACAAAGTATTGAAGTAAAACTTGGTTTAAATCAAAGTTATGTTTTGTAAGATATATGCATGCTATACTGAATATGAACATTTATGCGGTGTTGTGAAAATTCATACATCCAAGCCTTGAGACAGTCGGATAACTATGTAAAAGTGAGTTATCAAAAGAATATGTATTCGGATTCGGTCATTCCTTACGTCCAAACAAACCCGAGATTTCAGGAATGGGATTTGTCAAGTCCTATGGTACCACTACCTACTACCGAGCGGCATGATCGGTGTTAATGAATGTACATTGTCTCATTTAAACAAACCAAATGTCATACCAAAATGTAAGCATGTGATGAAGATAATGTACCTAGTATGCTAGAGTAAACATACAAGGTAGAGCTGTAAAACAATGTGTCCATATGTTACTGGAACATATGCAACAGAGATGCAATGTAAAATGATGTACTAAGTATGCTAAGTTAACATACAAAGTAGAAAAGTCATGTAAATCAATGTGCTAGCATGCTATCAGTCAACATACATAGCAGAAATGTAATGTAAATCATGTACTAATAGTGTACTAATGAACATAACAAGTATATGATGTGAAAACAGGAAAGCACGAAAGTAACAAGTAGGCACATGTGTTTCACCCCAAAACAGTTTGGAAAACAGTAAAAGAGGGGTCTATGTACTCATTTGAGATTGCTCAGAAGTCCTAAGATAACCACCAAGCAATGCTAGAGATCACGGAATCAAACGGCACCTAATATAGGTAACTATGTTAATAAACCGGACCTAAATCGGAAGATCGGATAGAATGCGGGTTCGTAAACCAAACGAGTGTAGAGACTCGTGTCATTTGGTTTAACAAAGCCTACATACTAAATGAAACCTAACATAAATGCTTACGACCCATTACGACCCGTTTAGGTAGCTTATGCTACTTTAACGCGTCGCTCGCGTGAAACGCGTTCGGACCGCCTAACTAGCCCTATGACAAGTGTTATATGCCTAAACATGTTACATAATCAGTTATGTGACAAAAGTTTAGGTTACATATGCTTAATTACCAATTATACATGAAAATGGTATTCTGGTAATTTACCTAAGGCATATAAACTACCTATCATACAACTACTTAAACGATGTGACCATAAGGTATAACCTCGGAAGGTTATTCCCTACACTATGGTCACCTAATGCATTTGGTCGGATCCTAATGATCGACCAAACTGGGTCAGGTTCGAAGGTATAAGCGATTTATTAGATCGCTTACCCTACGACCCTAGACAACGTGGTAATCAGTAGGCATAGTCCCAATGGACTATAACCATCGTGATTACAATCACGTTGCGAAGTTCTGACGAACTTCGCATTGACCATAAGCTGGTCAACGCTGAAAGTCAAACAAAGTTTGACTTTCTGACTCGAAAAGCAATAAAAGAAGGAAAAGAACGAAAGAATACTTACGAAGGGTCCCCGAATGCTAATCCCGATTCAAGTAGCTCAGGTATGAAACAATGGTTTCAACTTAGAGCTCCTCAAATCAGAATTCTAGTGATTAAAGCAATGGGGGTGGATGGGTATATATAGTTTTCGGTCCACCGTTAAGATCGTTTCATGGAAACCGTGCTTTAATCGCATCCGTACAAGTGTCGGAACCTTATGGTAGCTAAAATTGATCCTTATCAGCTGACTAAGCATGTGTGAATGTGTGGTGGAGGATTAAACAGCTGCAAACTGCTGTTAAATGCAGTTAACCTGGTCAGGAGGTCGGACGCGGGCCGCGTGAGCATGTTCAGAAACTGAGGCAGGCCGCCTGGCCTGCACAGATCAGCAATAAGTTTGCAGAATGACAGTTTCAGTCCCTGCACGTGTTTAAGGCCATTCCTGACACTTCTAAGGCCCTAAAATGATGCCTAAACATTGTGGACCTGAAACATGCTCAAAAATATGTCGGATGTTGGTTCGTTTGGTCGTACGAACGCGACGTTCGCTTAATTACGACAGAATACGCATAAGCGCGAAAAACGATCCAAATGACGTGACGAATGGATTTTTCTTATGCCGAACACTAAAATAAAATATTTTAGTGCTTACATAAATTTTTGGATGTCCGAATGTATTCAGAACGTAAGTTATGCGCGAAAATGCAAACTTGTGCACTTTTTGACACTTTTAGTCCCTGAATGACACAAAAGTTTATTTTAGCATACCGAACACCTCAAAGCCTATTTCTAAGCTATGTGAAGGATATTTATGGTATGTTTAACTTATGGTCATGCTCCGGAATGTCTGTTACAGTTCAAATTGGCATACTTTCGCAGTTTGTCAAGTTTAGTCCCTGTAAGCGAATTAGCTTGTTTTTGACATACCAAAGCCTTCAAAACTTATTTCTAAGTTATTTAAAGGTTATTTAAGGTATGTTAAGCCTATGTCACTATTCTGGAGTGTTTGTTTCATTAAACTGGTTATATTTACGCATCGGTACGCGTATAACCTTCCAGAAAGCGATTTAGAGTTTAAAATCGAACAAGAGTTGATATGTGTAAACGATACACATATTTTTACAAATCCCAAATATGAAATACAATATTTAATTGGTTTGGCATTTTTTTGATGGCCGTGGAGGCACAGGTGTTACACAACTTGGGATTTTGAGAAGAAAGATTTTCCCACAAACTACCAAAATGATAAGATTGGACTCACAATGCCATAGGATTAAATCACCAAGCACATAACCAAAACATACTAACACAAAATCTCTCATGATTAGTCTAACGCTACTTTTGAAAATTTGATAGAGGCACTTATATATAGGAAGTACCAGCGGTGTATCCAACATGTCTCTACCAAACTTACATCCACATCGTTATTCGAATCATGATTGATGACACAACAAGCTTACACAGAAATTCCCATGACTAGTCTAACGAGGCTATTGATAGTTTGATAAGAACACCTATATATAAGAAGTACCAGCGGCATATCCACCATGTCCTTATCAAAGTTCATCTGCTTCATTACCCAATCATGATTGTTTCTATGTGACGGCACTACTAACTGATGCACTACATAAATATAATCAAACGACAAACAACCAGAGCTTGACAGAATAATGCTTTTGTCTTTAACTTTTATAAGTTAAGCTGTGACCACGTCCTTGTCCCTTGCGGGTCAGGTTGCGTAATTGCTTGAAATGAAATAATAATAATGAGGATAATCGTGAAATGGCAAAAACTTGAAATAATATGAAATAACAATAACACTATAAAGTGACAATGGAATGATAAAGATAATAAATGACATTAGCATAAAATTTCTATGACAAGATAACATTAACGTAAAATGTCTTAGTACAAAATGAAAAACGATAATAATTCAAAATAGTAACATCGAAACTTTCCAATTGTCCTGGGATTAGAGAAATAGAGAAGTTTTGTCCATTCAGACTTGTATTAAACGTTCCCATCATCGTTTTTAGCCCCAACTTGATTCCCATTGATGTTGAAAGCTCTACCTCCTGCTACCTGATTTGCTTGGTTAATCGGCTTAGCCTAAGCTTGGGCATTGATGATGTTAACCAACCTAGGGCATGTGTTTCTGAAATGGGTGGGATCCCCACAGTTGAAACAAGCCCTAGCATATGGCTCCATAGGGTAGTTGGGCTAATAATAAGGTGGAATCATGTTCTGAGCAGGATATGGAACCATCATCGGATTGGGCAAGGCAAGAATCCCTAATCACATGTAAAACTTCTACGGTTGACAATTACCAAGCTTCTTGATTTTAAACCGACTATCCTCTTGTTGAAGAGGACAAATCCTACAGTAATTAGACAAGATGAATATGACCCACACACAAAAGCCTAAAAACCGATCTATGATGTGCAATCAAATTGTGAATGAAGTGCTAGATAGAAAAGACTTGACCTATCGAAACCGAATCACACAACTAGAGACATGAAAAAGTAACACACTTAAACACATTTTAATTGTGAAGCTAATCTTGGATTGATGCACTAAAAACCTAGAATTATCTAGACACGAATAAGCAGGAAGACCCCGTGCTATCGAGTGTCTAAAACTACCAAACAAAGACTAGACAAACCCTAGCAACCCTAAATTACATTTCTATTCAATAAGAATTGGATACACACCTATGTCTACTGATTTTCGTTGATTAGTTAACCTATATTATCTCTAATGATAGGGTTAAAACGATAATTGGCTGGATTAACGAGTTAACTAGTGATTTTAACGTGTATATGGTGAATTTCTTCTTTACAAACACTTCAATAACGACAACCAACCAATAATAATCAACAAACAATACCATGCATGATCAAATTCAGCAACAATCAAAACTATTTTAAATCAAAACACAAGAAGTTGAATAAAAGTCAACCAAACAAAAGTCAAACATGCAATTAGTTCATTAAACCTAAGTAAGTAGCTGTGACAACTGTGTTCTGTAATCGATTTACGATGAAAAACAATGATGATTATTAATAAAACAATGTGCTTTGGTTTTATTATATGTGTTTTGATGTTATTATGTGTGCAATTGTGTTTAGTGAATTTACAATTTGATTCGATTCCAATTTCAAGCTTTAAATCGTGTTCTGGAAGGTTATACGCAAACTGGTGCGTAAACGCAGTCAGTATAACGCGACAAACACTCCGGAATAGTGACATAGGCTTAACATACCTTAAATAACCTCCACATAACTTAGAAATAAGTTTTGAATGGTTTGGTGTGTCGAAATCAACTTTGTTCGATCGCAGGGACTATTTGTGTCAAACTGCGAAACTATGCCGATTTGTATAGTAACGAACATTCCGGACCTTGATCATAAGTTAAACATACCCTAAATAAACTTTATATAGCTTATAAATAAGCTTTGAGGGGTTCAGTATGCTAAAATAAATTTTATGCTCATTCAGGGACTAAAAGCGTCAAAAAGTGCACAAGTTTGCATTTTCACCCATATCTTACGTTCTGAATACATCCGGACATCCAAAAATTTATGTAAGCATTAAAATATTTTATTTTAGTGTTTGGCATGATAAAATTCCATTCGTCGCTTAATTTGGATCGTTTTTGCGTTCGTTACGACTTCCGTCGTAATTAACCGAACAACGCAATCGTACGGCCAAACAAACCAACATCCGTGATTTTTTCAAGCATATTACATGTTCCCTATGTGTTAACATCATCGTGGAGCTTGAAATTGGGTTTGACGGGTGTTAGAAGTGCCGTTACACAACGAAACAAGGTGCAGGGACCAAAACTGTCATTTCAGCAAAGATGATGGCTTACGGACCGTAAGCCATCACCCTTACGGTCCGTAAGGACCTCCCAGTTGCTCAGAAACTTCTAAACAGCCTGTTTCCAGCTGTCGCACCCTCAAAACCCAATTACACTTGCCTCTTCCTGATAATGAGGGGTCATTTTGGTGTTCCATGGAAATATCAACAAGTGTAGGGGTGAGATTGAAGCACGATTTTCGATAAACGATCCTAACGGTCCTAGTAATCCTATAAATACCCACCTTAGTTTTCACTTCTTCCTCACAAATCTGATCAAAAGTGCTCTAAGTTGAAGCCCTTGCTTCATACCTGAGTTATTTGGATCGAGATTAGCTTGCGGGGACCCGTTGTAAGTGTTCCTTCGTTCTTTTATTCGTTTTAGCGTTAAAGTCAAACTACGTTTGACTTTCTGCATTGACCAGTTTATGGTCAATGAGAAGTTTGTTTGAACTTCATAACGTGAGCGTAATCACGATGGTTATAGTCCTTTGTGACTATACCTACTGATTACCACGTTATCTAGGCTCAGTGACGAATCGTAGTTTCGGCCAAAATACGCATTTACGCGTATTTTGTAACCAAAGTACTCTAGGATATCAAAACCGTTTGTTTTGATATCAAAACCTGTTTTCTAACTTAACTAAACATGTTTTAGCATGTTTAGCTCGTCACTTTTTAGTTTAGTGCTTGTGTAGAGTCGTAAGTCAAGCGGACTAAACACCCGCTTAGACTTCCGAACACGACCCGTTTGGTCGATCTTAGGATCCGACCAAACATGGTTAGTGACCATAGTAGTATAGGGAATAACCTTCCGAGGTTATACCTTATGGTCACCTAGTTTAGGTAGTTGTATGATAAGTAGTTTATATGCCTTAGGTAAATTACCAGAATACCCTTTTCATGTATAATTGGTAATTTAGCATATGTAACCTAAAATTTTGTCACATAACTGATTATACAACATGATTAGACTTGTATAGGCATATAATACTTGTCATAGGACTAGTTAGACGTCTCAAACGTGCTTTGCGCGCACGACACGTTAAAGTAGCGTAAGCTACCTTAATGGGTCGCGATGGGTCGAAAGCACTTAGGCTAGGTTTCATTTAGGATGTAGGCTTTGTTAAACCATATCACATGAGTTCCAACACTCATTTGGTTTACAAGACCTCATTCCGTCCGATCTTCCGATTTAGGCGTCTATTGTTTGACTAGTGATTCAATTACTAGGTGCTACGTGATTTCTCTGATTTACTCGAGTTTGTTGAAGTACTATTGATTGAGGATACCTTGCACTACATGTGAGTACATAGTTCCCCTATTTTACTGTTTTCAATTGTTTTGGGGTGATTCATTTGTACAAAATGTTTTCAAGGTTTAAACGATGATTTCAAAAACGAATAGAATGATTTATACTAAACTAATAACGATTTCGATAATGTGAACGAACTTGTTGGTTGTAGTTACATAACGAATGACATTCATTAGCATTGATCAAGCTGACCAGTATTAGGTTATGGTACCATAGGATCTGACAAATCCCGTTATTTCACTATACCCATGGTTATGTGTGGGTGTTGTGGGCAACGACTGAATCTGATGATTGTTAACTTACCCTTTGGAGGTTTGTTAATGCAAGAACGAGTTGAACGATGAACGAGTCACAAAGGTTTGAATGTTATTAGTGAGGCGACCATATATAAGTTTCACAATTAAAACAAGAACGATTTGAACGATTGAACGATTTGAACGATTGAACGATTTGAACGATTAAACGATTTAAACGAGTAAACGATTTGGAAACGATGTTAAACGATTTGGGGTAAACGATAGTGAAACGATGTCACACAACGATGTTTTTGAAACAATATACGAGTTTTATTTACAAGTTATTACGAGATGTTTTACAATTTACCTTACTAAAACAAATGTTTTTTGGTTAAGAATCATGGCTACGAGGATTTCTAAACCATAACCATCTTGATTTGAGTTGGTTAATTTAGTTGCAATCTAATACTCTTTTCAAAACAAGGTTTTTAATAAAGTACTGCAACATTTAAAATAGCCATGAATCCGACACTCCTATAAAACCTATGTATTCGCCAGCATTTCTTTGCTGACTTTTTTTCCACATATGTTTTAGGGATTGATGCTTGATGATGATTACTAGGATGCATGAGTCACATAGGATCTGGACGAGGCCTTAGTGACATAATAACAATATTAGTCGATATGTAACTTGTTTGTTCTATATTAAGACAATGTTAATGTTTAATATTCAATAAAATGAAACACTTTTGTATCCATGGTTATGAAACCATAATTCTGTTACAACACGCCCCGATGTTTTCCGCCGCGCTTTGTTATTTTACGCGGTCGGGGTGTGATAGAAGAGTTGGTATCAGAGCCAATGGTTATAGGGAATTAGGTTATTAGTAATGCTTTGACCTAGACTATAACTTTTAGGACCCCAACGCAAGTAAACTTTGCGTTTAGAGTTTTTTTTTAAAACAAAACTGTCACCTACCCTTAGGTGATAACCACAACGAGAACACAATTTTCGAATCCGCTTTAAAAACTAATCATCTGTTCTAGGATGATTGATTACTAGGTTTTGAACCCTTTGTTGTAAGGTTTTGAACCCTTTAAGTTTTCAAAATCTCGTCAAAGTCTGGGTCTAAATAATGTAAACACGTGCAAACTGGAAGAGTGAATGCCTGTACCCTGGGTTTTCTGTCTAAGGCTAGAGTGTTCGTACAAATCCACATAATCGGACCAGCCACTCTTACCTGGGAACTCTTGGGGTGAGTGTTCACTTATAGGCGAGCATGTCTTCGCGATACATTATTTTTGACCGGTTTACTTTGATTAGTCACTGCGTGTCGTTTGTTTGTTCGAGGTAACAAACAAATGATTGCCTCTCTTGTGTTTTGTCGATACCTCTTTTGTTTTTCCTACTTTTCAACCTCACTCGACTCTCTTGTTTCCTTGTTAGACAATGCCTCCTCAACGTGAAGCACAATCTTTCACTATTGAAGAAATCGCAGCCTTGGTCTCTCAGCAAGTGGCTGCTGTGCTTCCCGGCGTTGTGACCCAAGTTCACGAGATATTCAACAACAATAATAACAACAACAATGCGCCGTGTAATTTCAAGAACTTCAATTCTGCGAAGCCACTTAAGTTTTCTGGGTCGCAAGGAGCAACTGCGCTCCTGCAATGGTTTGAGAGTATCGAGAGCACATTCAGACATGTACAGTGTCCGAATGCGCGTAAGATTGAATTTGCTTCAAGCGTGTTTGAGAAGCGAGCGCTTACCTGGTGGAATGGCATTATGCGCGATAGGGGTGTCGAAGTGGCGTTGGCACAAACATGGGAAGAGCTTCGGGCTCTCATGATGAAGGAGTTTTGTCCCTGTCACGAAGTTCGGGCTTTGGAGCGAGATTTTGACGATTTAAAGCAAGATGGGGCTGAACACCGTGCTTACACGAATCGTTTCGAGGAACTTAGTCTATTGTGTCCCACCATGGTTACCCCTCTGGAGAAAGCAATCGAGAGGTATATCGATGGGTTACCCGATTCTATTCTGGAGATTGTGACCGGTGTTAATCCTCCTACCCTTCGCCAAGCAATCGAGTTGTCTGCTACCCTGACGGAGACTCAAGTCAGGAAGGGTAAACTCACCCGCAAGGGTGATAAAAAGAAGACGACTGATTCAGAGAAGGACAAGAAAAAGGGTAAGGGTAAGGAAGGTGAGTCATCGAAGAAGTCGAGGAAGCGAAAGGGTGCCCAGAATTTTGCTATTACAGCACAGACTGCTCAGAACCCGCAGAACCCACCAGCTCAACCACCTACAAAGAAAGCGTATGCTGGTACCGCACCTCATTGTGCTCGTTGCAACGGTCATCACGTTGCACAACAAGCTTGCAGGCAATGCACGACGTGTGGTAGACTTGGGCATTTGGCCAATGTTTGTCGTTTTGGACAGAATCAGTTTGCTCAGGTTCCAGCTCCGGGTCAGGGGAATGCTGCGAGATTCCCACCAGGTTCATGTTTTAATTGTGGAGAGTATGGTCATTTCCGCAACAACTGTCCGAAACTGGTGAATGCAAACACGAATGCTAACGCGAACCCGAATGCGAACGTCAACGTTAATGTTGTCACACCCCGAAATTATCAGAGCTGGCGTGACTGGACTGGTATCTTCATTGCACAGCGGAAGCAAAATAAGCTAAGTCTTTTAGTAAATGAACGTCACTAAGAACTCGAATCTCCAATGGTTCTCCTATTCCAACCGTGCCATAAATTCTGAAAAGTAACCTGAGAAAGAAACATGCGAAAAATCAACATAAAGTTGAGCGAGTTCATAGTTTGTTTGTAAAAGATTTGAAATAAATCTTTCGAATAGTCGGTTTGTGAAATAATATTGAGAAAACGAATTTAGAAATCATTTTCTTGCCAAGTTATATGGAAACGTTGTATTTGTAACCATGTATTTGTAAAGTCTCATATTTGTAACGTTCGTATAACCGTCAATGCCCACCCTGACTTTGACTTCATGCCCGCATAATCCTATGCTTTTTAAATTTGTATAAAAACATGACATTTAATTTGTATAAATCAAGTATTTCTGTGAGTATGTATAAACCTTTCATGTATGAATAAAAGTCCCTGGTATGTAGCATTAAGGAAAAAAAAAAAGATCACCAATGGGTTGCAAAGCCACCGGTATGTGTGAAAAGGTGCAGGGAAACTCAAACCTAGCAAATTTGTTACCGGGCTTCCGGCTGGAAGACACAGTCACCTCTATGGGCCGCCCCGGCCTCACGGGTGTGGGCTCGCTACACCCAAATAGATCTATCACTCTTGTGTCCCTCGGTCCTATAATGAGGATTAATGGCCTCAAGTGTTGTGCCCACCCTTCACATGATCTAGTCTAGTAGTAAACCCTCCTTAGGCTAACCATACCAAAAAAAAAAGTCTGTAAATGTCTGTAAATGTCTTTAAATGTCTGTAATAATTGTAACATGTATTTTACCCCAACCTCTAAGGCTGAACCTCCCCAGCCTCTAAGGCTAACTTCCCCTAGTCATAAAAATCAATCACTTTTCGATAATACGCATTTGTTTTGTAAAAACCGGTATATTTAGTATAAAGTTCATTCGTAAACCGTTTGAGTTCCTTGAAATCCGTCCGTAACATGATTTAGAAATGTGAGTTTTCATTCATTCGAAAACTTTGTATGTTCTTGCAAAACGTGCTTTGTCTAAAATATACAATCTTTGTTTATCGATAACCTTGTATGTTTCTGAAAAACGTGCATGTCTTTCCACCCCGAAAACATTTACAAAAATGTAAAACTGTAAAAGGTGGGGTTATGAACTCACCTGAATTGTCCTGTGCGAAGCTAGCTAATTACGACTTTGTGATGTCGTTTTCCAGGATGAGACTCGCTAGCGTGCATTCTACAATATTCCTAACACGGAATATCTTATAAGCTTCTAAATAAACGCAGTAATTAAACTACGTGTCACCGAGCTCTACCGAATCGTTGACCGAACTATTCGACGGTAAGTTAATAACTTAATGGTAACGATTAAGTTATCTTGTTTAGTTCGTCTATTCATTTGTAGTAATTTAATAAGTCTTGAAAGGACTCGATTCTCGAGATATGTAACAATGAATAAATATTTATCTCAAAAATATATAAATATTTATCGTTAAGATCGCTTGTCGTCCCAAGAAGTTGTTTGCGTATATAAGAACATTTGTATGAAGATAATATATAAGAAACTTGTATCATACATTTTACGTCCGGTATATATTTGCTATCATATACGTATATGTCGTTTCGGCGTTTGAAATAAATATAAAAAGTTATATTTATTTTGTAAAGGAATCGTCGAGTTGTTATGTTGAAAATAAATATATAAGCCCTATTTATTTTTATAAAGAGTCCAAGTTTAATATCCGAAATAAATATATAAATTATATTTATTTATAAAAGGATTTGTTTGAAATAAATATATAAACTATATTTATTTAGAAAAGAATCCGAATTGTTCGTTGTTTGGAAATAAATATAACTAAATATATTTATTTTATAAAACCATCAATTTTTGTTATTTCGTAAAGCGGTCTGCCGAAAGGTTAAACACATGCTTTGTAAGTTATGTAATGTCGTCGAAAGTAAGTATATATTTGTATTGGTTTTCATGGAAGGTTGTTTGGATCCGATAATTTCGTTTTATAATAAAACTCGTCTTAGTTTTACGTATTTTCTCGAAAAACGGGCAGAGTTCCCTCTGTTTTTGGATGCCCCGACAACACAAGTTGTCGTTACTTTTATAAAAATTCAATCAATAATCAATATATAAAATAAATATATAAGATTTCGTTGAATATGTAAAGATATAGACTTCATTTTTAATCGATCGGTTCGAGCTTGTTTCACTAAAATAATGAAAACTATATAAATAACGAACTAAATCGTGTCATAAAATCTTTACCCCTCTTCGTGTCGTTTGCGTTGATTGAGTTAACTTGCTATGTTGACCGAGTTGACTCGGTTGGCCGAGTTTGACCGAGTCGACACCCGGACCCGAAACCTGACCCGAACTATCCGTTGACCACAGTTGACCGAACCCGGATGTTGACTGAGTTTGCTTTTCCACCCGAACCGAGTTAACTCGGTTTAACCGAGTTGACTAGAACCCAAAACTCGGAGCTTGAGACGGAACCCGACTGTCCCGTGTCTGACCTGAGACGCCACCACGGCCGTCGGCCGGCCCCACCACCGCCGTCGGCTCTCCGCCGTCACCGAATCCCACCAAAGCCGTCGACCACCACCAGAAACGAACATAACCCGCAACCAACCCCCTCTATAATGAGCCAAGACCGAACCAAACCGAACACCCGAAGAAATATAAGGAAAACGAACAGGAACCGGTCGGAATACTCACCGGAATTTCGCCGGAAGATAGAAAGTCTTGAAAACGTGCAGAATAGACCCTAATGGCCCAATCTAAACATGCACGGAAGAAAAAGTTTAAAACGTGATCGCCGGAATCTTGACCGGATATTCGCCGGAGTTGCGCGTGAGCCCAAACGGCTCCGAATCTTCAAAAATGGAGGTCACCATCGTGTTGGGAACGTTTGATTTAGTGGGGGTGGGGTGTCAGATCGAGAGGAGGTTGCCGGAAATGTTACCGCCGCCGCCGCATGCGTCGGCGCCGCCGCCACACCGCCGTCGCCGGTCGCCGGTCGCCGGAGTCACCCGCCGAGCCTGTTGCTGGACTGTTCTTGAGAGAGAGAGGGTTGAGAGAATTTGTGGCTAGAGTGAGAAAGTGTTAGTGAAAAATGAGGGGTTTGTGGGTTAGGATCCTTGATATAGTGAGTGTCTTATGGGCTTGGGCCTAAGGCCCACAAGCCTGTTTCTAGTTATTTCGAACGGCCCAATCTCGTTTTTGAAGCCTGCCTTCGCACCCGAACATCATGGAAGCATCGTAGAGCATAATTTTAATACTAAAATACGTAAATTAGGGTCGGTAGTCGGTGTTTGCGTGTTCGTTCGTCGGTTGCGTGAAAATCGCGTAAAATGCTTGGTTCGTCGTTTTAATCCGTTTTCTGATCCGATTTCGACTATAGTTACAAACACTTCATTACGGAGCTAATTATAGCGTAAAATGTAAGTTTCGAAGGTGACAGACGTCTCCGTCGCTTCCGTTTTGTTGCCGATGCATTTTCTATCATCGCGTTTTTAGTTCACGTTTGCATTTGTGTCGTACGGGAGCCCAATAAATTCACAAAATTAATTTCATAAATATAGAATATTCGTCGAAAATTCGTATTTGTCGGTGTTGTCAGTATTTCGTACGGCATCAGTTCGTTGTCGCTTAATATTCAGCAGATTTCCAGTAAATCACCATACGCGTACTGTAAAGTCGGATAAACATTCCTAGGCACTCCAAAGGCCTAATTAAGTTAATATGCACTGTAAATACTATTTATTATCGCGTTAATCACCTGTTAATTACGTAATTAAGAGCCGTAAATCACGGGTTGTCACATTCTCCCCCTGTTACAGAAATTTCGTCCTCGAAATTTAGACTATGTTATCTCCTCAGAATTGTGTTGTTCGCAGGTAAGTCCGAATAATAACAAAGTGAATGACCGCATAATCGAAACAAGACTTATTCGAATCATGTGAGTTTAATGACATTCCTCAACAATAAGAACCCAACGGTAAAAGCAATGTGTCTTAGTAATTGATGTCAAAGGAAACGAGACGTAATGATACAGTCACCAGTGCGACTAAGTTAACAAGGATCCAACAAATGACAGGAACTTCGACCAATCGAATTCCATATGAACGTTTATAACATGTGAATGAGTTCTAGAAGCAATAACATCCACTGGATGAACTTAGAATCAACAATCTCAAATATAATAGTTTGCATGAAACGCTCGATCGTGATCAGCACAAGCTGCAAGTTATACCGACGCCACAAGGTGTCTTAGTGAATGAAGCAATTCGAATATAGCGGTGATCGAACAAGTATCACCTGTTGTTTTACATGAAACGCTCAATCATATAATTAGCCCAAGCTACAAGTTTGTACTGACACCGCAAGGTGTCGTAGTGATTCAAATAATTCTATAATAGCGGTGATCAAACAAATTCACCGTGTTTGAAATCAAATGGAGGCGTAATAAAGGAAATCTGAAAGTTTGTTTCAAATGACATCATAGAATTTTCAATTGAAAGTGGACCATCAAAGAAATAATGTTTTCGATCGAAGATGAAGAAGCCATGAATTTTGCAAAAACATTCGATCGATAATGAAAGAACCGTTAATAGGTACACCGGAATATAGAAGTAAGTTTGGGGTACCATTGTCTTAACACACGATTGTGTTAAGGCTGTCGTAATGTGATAAATCAAAGCGGATTTAATCTAAATCAATAAATAAATAATTAAATCCGTGCATGAGATATGTAGTCGAGTTTAGCGCAAGCTTCAAATAAATGAAAATACGACCACAAGGTGTCGAAATCAACAAACGACTTAATGGAGTCGTAGACCAAACAAATCTACTACGACTCGAAACAGTTGAAAGTCTTGTTAAAATTAATTTGAATATGATGCTCCCAATACATCATAGGATGTCTTGAATCGAATATGGGTAATGAACAAGTTCAAACAAACGAACTTGGTTTCGACGCAATCCGCCAATAAATATACGTATCGACCAGAAAACTTTCGGCATGGTCACAACGAAAAACCATGCATGTAACTTGAAAAGAAATGGTCGTGATTCAATGACTATTAAGAGGAGTAGAGATATGAAAATCTACTTACTAGATGTAAAAGTCAGAATTTCAATAAAAGAAATTGAAGGACTTTACCTGGGGTTTCATGTGATGACCGGTTGTTAGTTGACATTACCATGGAATGTCGAACATAGCGTATTCATCATTACTAAGATAGGGGGATTATGAAGGCATGCGTCTTCACCTTAGCATGACTCGTGTCGTTGCAGGATCGCGTTCCAAGCTGCCGCTTCCTGATCGATAGTTCTCCTGCTGGCAGGAATCTGGCGTCGTCGTTGAATTGCGCCATCGTGTCTTTTCAAAGGCCTCGCCTTGATAGTCGTATGTGTCGTACTTCCACCTCCGTTAATGTATAGCTTAAGTTTCACGTATACCTGTGCACTAGCGTTTTGTTCCGCGTAGAATGTGATGTACTCCGACATCCGTTGACATAAAATTTGAGTTCCATGTATTCTCGTGCACTAGCGTTTTGTTATGCGTAGGCTGCCTGCTCGGGAAGTTAAAATATCATAGAAAATATGGATAATAGTGTGTATCCGAGTTAATATTCGTGGTTCCTACGTGATTACCTTTAATGAACTTCAACATAAGTTTCCGAAGGTCTTAAATGCATGTTTCCTAAACTCTCAGAGTTGTGTGCACTGTATGTAATCGTTTCGTGTACCGTGTGTAAAACACAACTTTAGCGTATGTTTGAAAACAAAATTTTGACTGTTTGTTTTTCGACAACGGTTGGAGACCATATTCGAGTACTAGGCGTTCTGTATGTATTCAACGTCTTAATAGTCTAAGTCCCAGAGAAAAGTGAGGTAAGAGCCTAGGTATTCCTACAGAAAACCTTATTCGCTGTAACCTATAGCTCTGATACCAATCTGTCACACCCCGAAATTATCAGAGCTGGCGTGACTGGACTGGTATCTTCATTGCACAGCGGAAGCAAAATAAGCTAAGTCTTTTAGTAAATGAACGTCACTAAGTACTCGAATCTCCAATGGTTCTCCTATTCCAACCGTGCCATAAATTCTGAAAAGTAACCTGAGAAAGAAACATGCGAAAAATCAACATAAAGTTGAGCGAGTTCATAGTTTGTTTGTAAAAGATTTGAAATAAATCTTTTGAATAGCCGGTTTGTGAAATAATATTGAGAAAACGAATTTAGAAATCATTTTCTTGCCAAGTTATATGGAAACGTTGTATTTGTAACCATGTATTTGTAAAGTCTCGTATTTGTAACGTTCGTATTACCGTCAATGCCCACCCTGACTTTGACTTCATGCCCGCATAATCCTATGCTTTTTAAATTTGTATAAAAACATGACATTTAATTTGTATAAATCAAGTATTTCTGTGAGTATGTATAAACCTTTCATGTATGAATAAAAGTCCATGGTATGTAGCATTAAGGGAAAAAAAAAAAGATCACCAATGGGTTGCAAAGCCACCGGTATGTGTGAAAAGGTGCAGGGAAACTCAAACCTAGCAAATTTGTTACCGGGCTTCCGGCTGGAAGACACAGTCACCTCTATGGGCCGCCCCGGCCTCACGGGTGTGGGCTCGCTACACCTAAATAGATCTATCACTCTTGTGTCCCTCGGTCCTATAATGAGGATTAATGGCCTCAAGTGTTGTGCCCACCCTTCACATGATCTAGTCTAGTAGTAAACCCTCCTTAGGCTAACCATACCAAAAAAAAAAGTCTGTAAATGTCTTTAAATGTCTGTAATAATTGTAACATGTATTTTACCCCAGCCTCTAAGGCTGAACCTCCCCAGCCTCTAAGGCTAACTTCCCCTAGTCATAAAAATCAATCACTTTTCGATAATACGCATTTGTTTTGTAAAAACCGGTATATTTAGTATAAAGTTCATTCGTAAACCGTTTGAGTTCCTTGAAATCCGTCCGTAACATGATTTAGAAATGTGAGTTTTCATTCATTCGAAAACTTTGTATGTTCTTGCAAAACGTGCTTTGTCTAAAATATACAATCTTTGTTTATCGATAACCTTGTATGTTTCTGAAAAACGTGCATGTCTTTCCACCCCGAAAACATTTACAAAAATGTAAAACTGTAAAAGGTGGGGTTATGAACTCACCTGAATTGTCTTGTGCGAAGCTAGCTAATTACGACTTTGTGATGTCGTTTTCCAGGATGAGACTCGCTAGCGTGCATTCTACAATATTCCTAACACGGAATATCTTATAAGCTTCTAAATAAACGCAGTAATTAAACTACGTGTCACCGAGCTCTACCGAATCGTTGACCGAACGATTTGACGGTAAGTTAATAACTTAATGGTAACGATTAAGTTATACTTGTTTAGTTCGTCTATTCATTTGTAGTAATTTAATAAGTCTTGAAAGGACTCGATTCTCGAGATATGTAACAATGAATAAATATTTATCTCAAAAATATATAAATATTTATCGTTAAGATCGCTTGTCGTCCCAAGAAGTTGTTTGCGTATATAAGAACATTCGTATGAAGATAATATATAAGAAACTTGTATCATACATTTTACGTCCGGTATATATTTGCTATCATATACGTATATGTCGTTTCGGCGTTTGAAATAAATATAAAAAGTTATATTTATTTTGTAAAGGAATCGTCGAGTTGTTATGTTGAAAATAAATATAGAAGCCCTATTTATTTTTATAAAGATTCCAAGTTTAATATCAGAAATAAATATATAAATTATATTTATTTATAAAAGGATTTGTTTGAAATAAATATATAAACTATATTTATTTAGAAAAGAATCCGAATTGTTCGTTGTTTGGAAATAAATATAACTAAATATATTTATTTTATAAAACCATCAATTTTTGTTATTTCGTAAAGCGGTCTGCCGAAAGGTTAAACACATGCTTTGTAAGTTATGTAATGTCGTCGAAAGTAAGTATATATTTGTATTGGTTTTCATGGAAGGTTGTTTGGATCCGATAATTTTGTTTCATAATAAAACTCGTCTTAGTTTTACGTATTTTCTCGAAAAACGGGCAGAGTTCCCTCTGTTTTTGGATGCCCCAACAACACAAGTTGTCGTTACTTTTATAAAAATTCAATCAATAATCAATATATAAAATAAATATATAAGATTTCGTTGAATATGTAAAGATATAGACTTCATTTTTAATCGATCGGTTCGAGCTCGTTTCACTAAAATAACGAAAACTATATAAATAACGAACTAAATCGTGCCATAAAATCTTTACCCCTCTTCGTGTCGTTTGCGTTGACTGAGTTAACTTGCTATGTTGACCGAGTTGACTCGGTTGGCCGAGTTTGACCGAGTCGACACCCGGACCCGAAACCTAACCCGAACTATCCGTTGACCACAGTTGACCGAACCCGGATGTTGACTGAGTTTGCTTTTCGACCCGAACCGAGTTATCTCGGTTTAACCGAGTTGACTCGAACCCAAAACTCGGAGCTTGAGACGGAACCCGACTGTCCCGTGTTTGACCTAAGACGCCACAACGGCCGTCGGCCGGCCCCACCACCGCCGTCGGCTCTCCGCCATCACCGGATCCCACCAAAGCCGTCGACCACCACCTGAAACGAACATAACCCGCAACCAACCCCCTCTATAATGAGCCAAGACCGAACCAAACCGAACACCCGAAGAAATATAAGGAAAACGAACAGGAACCGGTCGGAATACTAACCGGAATTTCGCCGGAAGATAGAAAGTTTTGAAAACTTGCAGAATAGTCCCTAATGGCCCGATCTAAACATGCACGGAAGAAAAAGTTTAAAACGTGATCGCCAGAATCTTGACCGGAACTTCGCCGAAGTTGCGCGTGAGCCCAAACGGCTCCGAATCTTCGAAAATGGAGGTCACCATCGTGTTGGGAACGTTTGATTTAGTGGGGGTGGGGTGTCGGATCGAGAGGAGGTTGCCGGAAAATGTTACCGCCGTCGCCGGTCGCCGGCATTGTCGCCGGAGTCACCCGCCGAGCCTGTTGCTGGACTGTTCTTGAGAGAGAGAGAGGGTTGAGAGAATTTGTGGCTAGAGTGAGAAAGTGTTAGTGACAAATGAGGGGTTTGTGGGTTAGGATCCTTTATATAGTGAGTGTCTTATGGGCTTGGGCCTAAGGCCCACAAGCCTGTTTCTAGTTATTTCGAACGGCCCAATCTCATTTTTGAAGCCTGCCTTCGCACCCGAACATCATGGAAGCATCGTAGAGCATAATTTTAATACTAAAATACGTAAATTAGGGTCGGTAGTCGGTGTTTGCATGCTCGTTCGTCGGTTGCGTGAAAATCGCGTAAAATGCTTCGTTCGTCGTTTTAATCCGTTTTCTGATTCGATTTCGACTATAGTTACAAACACTTCATTACGGAGCTAATTATAGCGTAAAATGTAAGTTTCGAAGGTGACAGGCGTCTCCGTCGCTTCCGTTTTGTTGCCGATGCGTTTTCTATCATCGCGTTTTTAGTTCACGTTTGCATTTGTGTCGCACGGGAGCCCAATAAATTCACAAAATTAATTTCATAAATATAGAATATTCGTCGAAAATTCATATTTGTCGGTGTTGTCAGTATTTCGTACGGCATCAGTTCGTTGTCGCTTAATATTCAGCAGATTTCCAGTAAATCACCATACGCGTACTGTAAAGTCGGATAAACGTTCCTAGGCACTCCAAAGGCCTAATTAAGTTAATATGCGCTGTAAACACTATTTATTATCGCGTTAATCACCTGTTAATTACGTAATTAAGAGCCGTAAATCACGGGTTGTCACAAATGTGAATCCCGCTCGTGGGCGAGCGTACAATTTGAATGCAAATGAAGCGAGGGCTAACAACGAGGTTGTCAATGGTACGTTTCTTGTTAACAATCAACCTGTATCTATTCTTTTTGATTCTGGTGCCGATAGAAGTTTTGTTTCATTATCTTTTAAGCCTTTGCTTGCGATACCTAGAACTAAACTAAGGAAACCCTTATCTGTCGAGGTTGCTACTGGTAAACCTTTGGTTCTCGATTCTATTATTCATGATTATTAGTTGAACCTCGATTACCATCTTTTTCCTATTTACCTCACACCGATGCAACTTGGGAGTTTCGATATTATCATTGGTATGGATTGGTTAACCAAACACCATGCTGAGGTGATTTGTTTCGATAAGATTGTTCGTATTCCTTTGTCTTCTGGCGATGTTCTGGAGATTCGTGGCGAGAAGCCATCTGGCGGTTTGAAGCTTATGTCGTGTACAAAGGCCCAAAGTTATTTGCGAAAAGGATATGTTGCTTTTCTGGCACATGTCACCGAGGAGAAAGACAAGAGCAAAAGTATTCAGGATATTCCGATTGTTCGGGATTATCCGGAGGTATTTCCTGATGAACTGCCTGGTTTGCCTCCAGTTCGTCAAGTCGAGTTTCATATTGACCTTGTGCCCAATGCCAACCCGATTGCAAAAGCACCTTATCGTCTTGCACCGGCGGAGATGCAAGAGTTATCAAAACAACTTCAAGAGTTATCTGATAAAGGATTCATCAGACCGAGCTTTTCACCTTGGGGAGCTCCTGTCCTCTTCGTGAAAAATAAAGATGGATCTTTTCGAATGTGTATCGATTATCGTGAGCTTAATAAGCTCACCATCAAGAATCGATATCCCCTACCTCGAATTGATGACCTCTTCGACCAGCTGCAGGGTGCTTCATGCTTTTCCAAGATCGATTTGTGTTCTGGGTATCATCAACTTCGTGTTCTCGAAGAAGATATTCCCAAAACTGCTTTTCACACAAGATATGGGCATTACGAGTTTACTTTCATGCCTTTTGGCTTGACGAATGCTCCAGCTATCTTTATGGACTTAATGAATAGGGTCTACAAGCCTTATTTGGATCAGTTCGTTATTATTTTTATTGATGACATCTTGATTTATTGAAAGTCTCTAGCCGAGCACGAACAACACCTTCGCTTAACATTGGAACTCCTGAAGAAGGAACAACTTTTTGCTAAATTCTCCAAGTGTGAATTCTGGATTAAAGAAGTTCAATTCTTGGGTCATATAGTCAATGAGAAGGGTATTCATGTGGATCCATCCAAGATTGCTGCTATTAAGGACTGGAGTACACCAACAACGCCTACAGAGATTCGATCTTTTCTTGGTCTTGCTGGTTATTATCGTCGTTTCATTTCAAATTTCTCGAAGATTGCGGTTCCACTCACTGCTTTGACTCAGAAGAATAAGCCTTTTGAGTGGGGACCCAAGCAAGAATAAGCGTTCCAAACGCTGAAGCAGAGGTTATGTGATGCTCTTGTTCTATCTCTGCCCGAAGGAAGCGATGATTTCGTTGTCTATTGCGATGCGTCCAACTTAGGCCTTGGTTGCATCCTTATGCAACGAGGTAAGGTTATTGCATATGCATCTAGACAGCTGAAAATTCACGAGAAGAACTACACGACTCATGATCTTGAGTTAGGAGATGTGGTTTTCGCGCTTAAAATCTGGAGACACTACCTCTATGGAACGAAGTGTGTGGTTTTCACATACCACAAAAGTCTCCAGCATATTCTTAATCAGAAAGAGTTGAACATGAGGCAACGACGTTGGGTTGAACTCTTAAACGATTATGACTGCGAGATTCGCTACCACCCTGGTAAGGCGAATGTTGTAGCCAATGCGCTTAGTCGAAAAGAACGAGTCAAGCTTCATTATGTTCGAACTCTATCTGATCTTCAATCTCGTGTCCTTCAAGCTCAACAATTTTGTGTTTCACAAAATTTGATGGGTATGGAATTACCACGTCAACTTGAGCGTATGCTCGAAGTGAAAGACGATGGTTTGCTCTATTTTATGGATCGATTGTGGATTCCGAAACAAGACGATCTTCGCACTTTAGTGATGGACGAATCACATAAGTCTTGGTATTCTGTCCATCCTGGTGCTGATAAAATGTACAAGGATCTTCGTACTAAGGTCTGGTGGCCTGGTATGAAGAAAGATGTTGCCTTTTATATGTCGAAATGCCTAACTTGTCTCAAAGTCAAGGTTGAACATCAACGACCATCTGGTTTGCTTGTACAACCAGAGATACCGGTTTGGAAATAGGAGAACATTGCAATGGATCTCATCACTAAGTTACCGCGTACGTTTAAAGGTCATGATCCTATCTGGGTTATTGTCGATCGATTAACGAAATCAGCTCATTTCATTCCGATTCACGAGGATCTATCTGATGATAAACTTGCAAAGATATATGTTGATGAGATTGTGACACGACATGGTGTGCCCTTGGATATCATTTCCGATCGTGATGCTCGATTTTCATCTCATTTCTGGAAGGCCATGCAATCTGCTTATGGAACCCAACTGAATTTAAGTACTGCTTATCATCCCCAAACAGATGGCCAATCTGAGAGAACGATTCAAAATTTGGAGGATATGCTTAGAGCATGCGTGATAGACTTTGGTGGTAATTGGGACTCTCATCTGTCGTTGATCGAGTTCTCTTACAACAATAGTTATCATACTAGCATTAATATGGCACCATTCGAAGCTCTCTACGGTCGAAAATGTCGTTCACCTGTCTGTTGGAACGAGACCGGTGAAGCTCAGCTTACTGGACCGGAGCTTGTTCTGGAAACAACTGACAAAATCAAGAAAATCCGTGATAATCTTGTGATAGCTCGAAACCGTCAAAAGAGATATGCGGATTTGAGACGCAAGCCCTTAGAATTTCAAGTCGGAGATCGTGTCCTACTCAAGGTTTCACCTTGGAAGGGAGTCGTGAGATTTGGAAAGAAAGGAAAACTTGCACCTCGATATGTGGGACCATTTAAGATTGTGGAAAGAATTGGAAAGGTTGCCTACCATCTAGAGCTACCTCCAGAGCTTGGAAATATTCATCCGACTTTTCACGTGTCCAATCTGCGAAAGTGTTTAGCTGACGCTAATCTACACATTCCTCTCGATGAGATCCAAATCGATGAAACAATGCACTTTGTCGAGAAATCTGTGGAGATAGTGGAACGTTCATACAAACAGTTGAAGAACAAACGGATTCATTTGGTCAAAGTTCGCTGGGAATCCAAACGTGGCCCAGAGTTTACTTGGGAACGTGAGGACCAGATGAAGACGAAATATCCGCATTTGTTTTCACAAACTTCTTCTAGTTAAAATTTCGGGACGAAATTTCCTGAAGTAGGGGAGACTGTGACAACTGTGTTCTGTAATCAATTTACGATGAAAAAAAATGATGATTATTAATAAAACAATGTGCTTTGGTGTTATTATATGTGTTTTGAGGTTATTATGTGTGCAATTGTGTTTAGTGATTTTACAATTTGATTTGATTCCAATTTCAAGCTTTAAATCGTGTTCTGGAAGGTTATATGCAAACTGGTGTGTAAACGCAGTCAGTATAATGCGACAAACACTCCGGAATAGTTACATAGGCTTAACATACCTTAAATAACCTCCACATAACTTAGAAATAAGTTTTGAATGGTTTGGTGTGTCGAAATCAACTTTGTTCGATCGCAGGGACTATTTGTGTCAAACTGTGAAACTATGCCGATTTGTATAGTAACGAACATTCCGGAACTTGATCATAAGTTAAACATACCCTAAATAACCTTTACATAGCTTATAAATAGGCTTTGAGGGGTTCGGTATGCTAAAATAAACTTTATGCTCATTCAGGGACTAAAAGCGTCAAAAAGTGCACAAGTTTGCATTTTAACGCATATCTTACATTCTGAATACATCCAGACATCCAAAAATTTATGTAAGCATTAAAATATTTTATTTTAGTGTTTGGCATGATAAAATTCCATTCGTCGCTTAATTTGGATCGTTTTTGCGTTCGTTACAACTTCCGTCGTAATTAACCGAACAACGCAATCGTACGGCCAAACGAACCGACATCCATGATGTTTTCAAGCATATTTCATGTTCCCTATGTCTTAACATCATTGTGGAGCTTGAAATTGGGTTTGACGGGTGTTAGAAGTGCCGTTACGCAACGAAACAAGGTGCAGGGACCAAAACTGTCATTTTAGCAAAGATGATGGCTTACGGACCGTAAGCCATCACCCTTACAGTCCGTAAGGACCTCCCAGTTGCTCAGAAACTTCTAAACAGACTATTTCTAGCTGTCGCACCCTCAAAACCCAATTGCACTTGCCTCTTCCTGATAATGAGGGGTCATTTTGGTGTTCCATGGAAATATCAACAAGTGTAGGGGTGAGATTGAAGCACGATTTTCGATAAACGATCCTAACGGTCCTAGTAATCCTATAAATACCCACCTTAGTTTTCACTTCTTCCTCACAAATCTGATCAAAAGTGCTCTAAGTTGAAGCCCTTGCTTCATACCTGAGTTATTTGGATCGAGATTAGCTTGCGGGGACCCGTTGTAAGTGTTCCTTCGTTCTTTTATTCGTTTTAGCATTAAAGTCAAACTACGTTTGAATTTCTACATTGACCAGTTTATGGTCAATGAGAAGTTCGTTTGAACTTCATAACGTGAGCGTAATCACGATGGTTATAGTCCTTTGTGACTATACCTACTGATTACCACGTTATCTAGGCTCAGTGACGAGTCGTAGTTTCGGCCAAAATACGCATTTACGCGTATTTTGTAACTAAACTACTCTAGGATATCAAAACCGTTTGTTTTGATATCAAAACCTGTTTTCTAACTTAACTAAACATGTTTTAGCATGTTTAGCTCGTCACTTTTTAGTTTAGTGCTTGTGTAGAGTCGTAAGTCAAGCAGACTAAACACCCGCTTAGACTTCCGAACATGACCCGTTTGGTCGATCTTAGGATCCGACCAAACATGGTTAGTGGCCATAGTAGTATAGGGAATAACCTTCCGAGGTTATACCTTATGGTCACCTAGTTTAGGTAGTTGTATGATAAGTAGTTTATATGCCTTAGGTAAATTACCAGAATACCCTTTTCATGTATAAGTGGTAATTTAGCATATGTAACCTAAACTTTTGTCACATAACTGATTATACAACATGATTAGACTTGTATAGGCATATAATACTTGTCATAGGACTAGTTAGACGTCTCGAACGCGCTTTGCGCGCACGACGCGTTAAAGTAGCGTAAGCTACCTTAATGGGCCGCGATGGGTCAAAAGCACTTAGGCTAGGTTTCATTTAGGATGTATGCTTTGTTAAACCATATCACATGAGTTCCAACACTCATTTGGTTTACAAGACCTCATTCTGTCCGATCTTCCGATTTAGGCGTCTATTGTTTGACTAGTGACTCAATTACTAGGTGCTACGTGATTTCTCTGATTTACTCGAGTTTGTTGAAGTACTATTGATTGAGGATACCTTGCACTACATGTGAGTACATAGTTCCCCTATTTTACTGTTTTCAATTGTTTTGGGGTGATTCATATATACAAAATGTTTTCAAGGTTTAAACAATGATTTCAAAAACGAATAGAACGATTTATACTAAACTAATAATGATTTCGATAATGTGAACGAGCTTGTTGGTTGTAGTTACATAACGAATGACATTCATTAGCATTGATCAAGCCGACCAGTATTAGGTTATGGTACCATAGGATCTGACAAATCTCGTTATTTCATTATACCCATGGTTATGTGTGGGTGTTGTGGGTAACGACTGAATCTAATGATTTTTAACTTACCCTTTAGAGGTTTGTTAATGCAAGAACGAGTTGAACGATGAACGAGTCACAAAGGTTTGAATGTTATTAGCGAGGCGACCATATATAAGTTTCACAATTAAAACAAGAACGATTTGAACGATTGAACGATTTGAACGATTGAACGATTTGAACGATTAAACGATTTGAACGATTAAACGATTTAAACGAGTAAACGATTTGGAAACGATGTTAAACGATTTGGGGTAAACGATAGTGAAACGATGTCACACAACGATGTTTTCGAAACAATATACGAGTTTTATTTACAAGTTATTATGAGATGTTTTACAATTTGCCTTACTAAAACAAATGTTTTTGGGTTAAGAATCATGGCTACGAGGATTTCTAAACCATAACCATCTTGATTTGAGTTGGTTAATTTAGTTGCAATCTAATACTCTTTTCAAAACAAGGTTTTTAATAAAGTATTGCAACATTTAAAATAGCCATGAATCCGACACTCCTATAAAACCTATGTACTCGCCAGCATTTCTTTGCTGACTTTGTTTTCACACATGTTTCAGGGCAATTGCTTGATGATGATTACTAGGATGCATGAGTCACATAGGATCTGGACGAGGCCTTAGTGACATAATAACAATATTAGTCGATGTGTAACTTGTTTGTTCTATGTTAAGACAATGTTAATGTTTAATATTCAATAAAATGAAACACTTTTGTATCCATGGTTATGAAACGATAATTCTGTTACAACACGCCCCGACGTTTTCCGCCGCGCTTTGTTGTTTTACGCGGTCGGGGTGTGACAGTAGCTATGAAAACTTAGCCTCTAGTCATGTTTGAAAGATCAAAACTCAGTTTAGAAGTAGTCAACGTCATGTTCATCAACTCAAAAATCAAAAGGCTATAAACTTTATTGAATCTAACCACTTTGCAACTTGAATCTTCAAGGTTTTAGCTCCCCACAGCTTTAAATCAGCCTTTCTTCTCTCCTTCTGCAGCTCTATGTTCGTAAATTAAGTTTTGTATGTGAATTAGGGTTGTGTTTATCCTTAAATAACCCAAAACATATAAAAAACCAACTTTGTCACAATTTTTACCTCTCCTGCGCATCGCGGAAGTGTCCTCTGCACCCTCCGCATGGTGCGAAGGGTTGCTGTTTTAGAACCTACGTGGTGGAAATCTGGTAATTAACTCAATTTTGGTCAACCTCCCTCGCGCGTCATGATGGTCTGTTGCCTTCCTCGCACATGGCATGGGAGGTTACTTTTCCATAATTTTCCACTTTAGTGTGACAACTGCCACTTTTCAGTAACTTTCTTACACTTAAATTACTCATTTTTAGCTACACTTTTATGTGTTTTGACCATCCGAACTGCATATTTCATGGCATACACTTAGAATACTCATGGAATACTTACTTATGATGCATATGATTCATTTTTATTGATTACATTTGAAACAGTTTAAACAATGCATCGAAACAACTAGAATAGCACTTAGTAAACTAGTGTGATGACGAAAACGCAGGATCCGCAGAAACCATCTTAATGACATCTTTAGGACTCAGGCGAAAGTCCAACATCTAATATACATTAAACCTAACTAGGAATGCAAGGGTTTGGTTTAATACCTTCCCGAAGTCCGATAACACTAAAACTGCCCGAAAAGCACTAAAAATCACAATTTCAACACTTTTCCGCAAAAATTCTGCAGAAATCAGCATTGTAAGTTATACACAATGTACAAAAGTGTCGTTTAACCTAGAATTCATATTAGAATACCTTGGGGTATCATCTAAACCAAGAATCACATCAATTTACACAACTTACACTTTGCGTTCGAATAATGACTAATGGAAACAATGCCAAACGAATATCCGAACGATAACAAATCTTTTTTTAGTGACCATCTAACATTATTTGGATCATTTTAATCTAGTAATGGTCACTTAACACCTTAAATTACTTAAACACTTGAACATATAAGGCTTCCTAACATTTCTCCTAAGATTTTCTACCACTTGAGAACAAATGAAACAAGTTTACAAATGAGACCCCCCCCCCCCCACACACACACACCTCTCGGCTGCACCCCTCTTATGGGACCCACCCATCAACTTGTTTCCTAAAATATCCTAGATATTTACCTATTTGTTTGCAAGGTGATGCAAGTTGGTGAAATTATAACACTTATGAGCAAGAATTCACTAAGCACTTTACTTCTTCATTTCACCTTACTTTACACACACTTAAGAAACTCTCTCAATATTCATCATCTAGCCAAGAACACCCACCAAAAACTTTCACATTTTAGCCTTTCTTTGATGATCAAGATGGAGCTTGATGGAACATAGGAGGATCTAAAGACACTATAAGTTGAAGAAGTGATTGTGACACTCTAGGTTTTCCCGAGCAAATATCTTGTATTAACATTATGTGTATATACGTTATTAAATGTTAGTGCGTGTTATCTCGATGATTTTATGTGATCCTTGTGCTAAGTGTGATGAATGTATGTATATTATATATATGTATGTGTGTTATATGAGTGGGCCGAGACCCCAAAGGACCCGACTCGAGACCACCCTCGGTCTCGAGTGAACAGTAAACACTCGGGCCGGTTGGGCCATGCAACCTAGAAGCCCACCCGGAAACCCCTAACCCACTCGAGATATATAACCGGCCAACCCTCACAACTTTCACCATTTTGCAACATCACTCTCACACTCTCTCATCTCACACACTCTCCCTCTCTCTCTCTAAAAACCCCCAAAACCCTAAGGTTCTAACATCGCCCTCTCCTCCTCTCCTTCTCGGATCCAACCGGCAACAAGAGCACCCTTGGATTGGCTCGGAATCATCACTCGAAGGCTTCAATCCGTCACCTACTTGAACACCTTTGTGTCACTCTTGAACCGGTTAGTGGTTCCTTGCAATGTAGAGATGAAAATGTTATATATGTTTGCTTGTTAAATTATATGCATGTTGAATATGCCTTTTCTTGTATGGTTAATGTTAAGATTGTTGTTTAAGTAAGGTGCATGATGATCTATTGGTTGCTTGATTAAAAATGGTTTTTGATATTTAGTATATGTGATTCTTGGCCATGAAATGAATATGTGTATAAAATGAACCGTGTGGAATAAATGATGGTAATTGTTTGGCTGAAAATGCTTTTAGAATTGCAAGTATAAGATCTAGGATGGATGACATGTTTCGGGTCGGTTTTGAAGGATTATGCGTGATGGGTAGTTTGTATTTATGATGAACATATGAAGAACAAGTTTGAAGGTGATATGAATATTCAAATATGCTTGTTTTGATCTGATTTTGTTATGATTTAGACAATAAAACATGTTAGTGCAATGTTATTGGTTAGTACAAAATTACATGAAATCAAAATGCTATTGGATAGTACAGTTGGAACAGGTTCTAGAAGGACTTCTTGTGCACGTATCCGAGGTTGCGACTCGAGACTACGTGATTGCGACTCGAGACTACGTGATTGCGACTCGAGACCGCCCGGTTGCGACTCGAAACCAGACCATGACAAGTCGAAACCTCCGGTTACGACTCGCAACCAAAACATGGCAACTCGAGACTACAGCGGTTGCGACTCGCAACCAAAAACATGACAAGTCGAAAACCTCCGGTTGCGACTCGAAACTGTGTGTTCTCGAGTCGAAACCGCCCTTGTCTCGACTGGGCTGCCTAAGTGTTATTGGGCCAAAAGCTTGTTGGACTATCTGTTGACTGGACTGCATATGTATCTGTACTGTTTGTTTGTGAAATGATAGGGCAGGCCCAATAACCCAAGTGTTTGTATGAATGCATGCTATATGTGTCTGTACGTGTTTGCTATACGTGTTTACTTGGACCCCAACTTGACCCATATTCGGTAACCATGCTAGGACGTGGTGACCAACGTGATCGACCGGGTAATTAACCTACCGAGCAACCCAAGGTGAGTTCACAACCTAAAGCATGTATTCCCGGTGGTTTGGGAAACGGAACTAAAAACAACACTATCCCCTTATGAGGGATACAACTTACTTTTCTTCCCTTGTTATTGGGAACCTTTTAGTTAATTACTGTTTATACGGATTGCAACAAACGGCACTAAACGAAACTCTATCACTTAAAGTCCCTACTACATAATACCGATTAGTCGCCGGGGCCAGGCGAACGGGTTATTAGTTGATAGCGCTATTTAGGTCTTACCAACCTCACACCGTGCCAAGGTATGGGATCGGTCGTGAACTAATGTACTCAGGCATCTGTCAATGATGATAGAACATTGACAACGGGGCACTCTGCGGATACGCAACGGTCACCTAGTGTTCGGTATTGGAAAAACAGTTTAGTCGCTAACTTTTGGGGTAGCTCCCCGTGGCATGTATAAACGGATAAATTAACTGGTGAAACAAGTTTTTGGTAATTAAAACTGGACAACTAGTGAACTCACTCAGCATTATTGTTGACCCCTTACTGCATGCTTTGCAGGTACCCAGTGACTCAGGAGCTTGCAGCTTGGGAAGTGTAGTGGTCGCCTAAACCCGCATGTTGGGTTCTAATTAATTTGAACTATGAACTTTGTTTAAACTATTTTATCTATGCTTCCGCTACTTACTTAACTGTTACTTGAACCTAAACATTTGAACTTTAAACTATGGTGTTTACTAACCATTATGGTTGGTGATCATCCTTACTATTATCCAATGCTCAGTATAATTGGTGGCTGGATCCTGGTCGGTCACGCCCTCAAGCGGACGGTACTCCGCAGGTGGAATTTGGGGGTGTGACAGATTGGTATCAGAGCCATTGGTTATAGTGAACTTGGTTTTAAAAAGGGGAAAAATCTTTTTGAGAAAAACCAGACTATAACCCGTGACTCGTGACGACACTACACTCCAAGTGCAAGGCTCGACTTATCTGACCTCATAGCTCGGACCCATGTTTACTTGCTTGATTTGTCTTATGCTTTCTGCTCTGCTATACGTACTAGTTTGCCTAAGTAGATAGATATGCCTTTCCTCTTCTATCTCATTCTCGCTATATTACGACATCACACTCGTACTATGTTTTCTGGCTATGAAGACAATGAGTGGACGCGGACGAAGAAACGTCAACATGACTCAGGCTCAGTTCACCAACCTACTCAACACGGTGGCTGCGGCTTTCGCAGCTCACCCTGGAGGTCAGCCTGCGCCTGCGCAACCACGTGTTTGCACTTTCAAAACCTTCATGGATGGCAAGCCTCTCCCTTTCGACGGCACTGAGGGTGCCATAGGCCTTCTGCACTGGATTGAAAAGGCCGAAGCTGTCTTTGCTGTCTGCGAGTGTCCCCCTGCTAACTGGGTTAAGTACGCAACTGGTACGCTTGAAGGAAACGCGCTTTCATGGTGGAAGGCACAGATTCAGATGCTTGGTCTGGAAACTGCTAATGCTACTGCATGGGAAGATTTCAAGGTCATGATCAAGGAGGAGTATTGTCACAGGGATGACATCCACAAACTCGAGAACGAGTACTATGCACTCAAGATGGTTGGATCAGAGATTGAGACCTACACTAAGCAGTCCAACGACTATGCTGCACTTTGCCCAAACATGTCCCAACCTATGTATCGAAGGGTCGAATTGTACATCAAAGGCTTGGTCCCAGAAATCAGAAGTCATGTGACCTCAGCCAACCTCAATACTATACAGCCCGTGGTTCGCCTTGCTCACAAACTCACCAATCAGGCTGTGGAAGAGGGCAAGCTGCCCAAGAGGATCAGTGCTACTACTGGCACTTCTAGCGATAACAAACGAAAGTGGGATGGAAGTCAGGGAAAGGATGCTAACCCCACTCAGGCCCCAGTTCAACAAAGGAAGACTGAAAGCAACAAGGGCCCTCAACAACAGGGTGGCTATCGAGGAAACCACCCTAAGTGTAACAAATGTAACCGACATCATAGTGGGCCATGTGGAAAAGGTCAATGTCAGAGATGCAACAAGATGGGGCATGAAGCCAAAGACTGCCGAAGCCAGTTCCCCGCTAGGCAGAATCAGCAATAACCACAGCAACAGCAGCAACAAGGAAACAACCGTGGATGCTTTAAGTGTGGAGCAACGGGGCACTTGCGAAAGGATTGCCCTGAACTGAATCAAAACAACAACAATCAAGGTGCTGGGAACAATAACAACAATGCTGGAAATGGTGCTAGAGGAAAAGCTTTTGTGATTAGAGCTGGGGAAGCAAGGAATGACCCCAACGTTGTGGCGGGTAAGTTCCTACTCAATGATCGTTATGTTTCCGTACTATTTGATTCCGGAGCAGATGCTAGTTATGTATCCCTACGTATTAGAAAGAAACTTAAGCTCACTCTTACGCCGCTAAGCTCTAAGCACACCGTTGAAATAGCTAATGGTAGAAACCTCGAGGCCTCACACATAATTCGTAACTGCAAATTAGAGTTGTCTGGTCAGACCTTCTGTATCGATCTTTTCCCCATCATTCTTGGAAGCTTCGACGTCATCATTGGTATGGATTGGTTATCCAAACATCGAGCTGAAATCCTCTGCCAAGAGAAAGCTATTCGTATTCCCCGTCCCCCTGGCAAACCTCTTATAGTTCAAGGCGACAAGAGCGGAGAAGTCACAGGCATCATTTCATTCTTAAAGGCCCAGAAGTATCTACGAAAAGGGCACACCGCTATCTTAGCACTCATTACCGACACACAGAAAATGGAAAACAGGATTGAAGATTTTCCAGTTGTACGTGACTATCCCGAGGTATTCCCGGAAGAACTACCTGGACTCCCTCCTCACCGTCAGGTCGAATTTCAAATCGAGCTAGCTCCCGGAGCAGCGCCTATAGCTCGTGCACCTTATCGATTAGCCCCCGCGGAGCTCAAGGAGCTTTCTACTCAACTACAAGAACTTTTGGACAAAGGTTTTATCCGTCCTAGTTCATCACCCTGGGGAGCCCCAGTGCTCTTCGTCAAAAAGAAAGATGGCTCATACCGAATGTGCATTGACTACCGCGAACTTAACAAGGTTACCATCAAGAACCGTTATCCACTTCCCCGTATCGATGACCTGTTCGACCAGCTGCAAGGGTCGAGCTATTATTCCAAGATCGATCTGCGATCGGGTTATCATCAGCTGAGAGTCCGCGATGAGGACATCTCTAAGACTGCTTTCAGAACCCGCTATGGTCACTACGAATTCCTAGTTATGCCTTTCGGAATGACCAACGCACCTGCAATCTTCATGGATCTCATGAACCGAGTATGCAAACCCTACCTCGACAAGTTCGTAATCGTGTTTATCGACGACATCTTAATCTACTCGAAGAGCCAGGAGGAGCATGAACGACACCTGCGTCTTATTCTCGAACTTCTTCGCAATGAGCAACTGTACGCCAAATTCTCGAAATGTGATCTCTGGCTTAGAGAAGTCCATTTCCTTGGGCACATCGTCAATCAGGAAGGGATTCATGTTGACCCTGCTAAGATTGAGTCCATTAAGAATTGGCCTGTGCCTAAGACTCCGACCGAAGTTCGTCAATTCTTGGGATTGGCGGGATACTATCGAAGATTTATCAAGGGATTCTCTAAGATCGCTCAACCACTTACGACACTCACTCAGAAGGGTGTTGCTTACAAATGGAGTGATGCTCAGGAATCTGCCTTCCAGGAACTAAAGAAAAATCTTTGTAGTGCTCCTATTCTTTCCTTACCTGAAGGTACCGACGACTTTGTTGTTTACTGCGATGCTTCTATTCAAGGGCTTGGATGCGTGTTGATGCAACGCGAGAAGGTTATTGCTTACGCTTCGCGACAACTCAAGGTCCACGAACGAAACTACACGACGCATGACTTAGAATTTGGAGCTGTGGTCTTCGCGCTCAAGCTTTGGAGACAGTACTTGTACGGCACCAAGTGCACGATTTACACTGATCACAAGAGTCTCCAGCATATAATGGGACAAAAGGAGTTGAATATGCGGCAATGCCGATGGGTCGAACTCCTAAATGACTACGAGTGTGCAATCAAATATCACCCAGGCAAGGCTAATGTGGTAGCCGATGCCCTCAGCAGAAAGGAGACCAAACCCAAGCGTGTTCGTGCCTTACAGCTCACTATCCACTCGAACCTCCCTAATCAAATACGGAATGCTCAGGTTGAAGCATTGAAAGCCGAGAACATCAGGGCTGAGTCCCTATGAGGATCGAGACAACGATTGGAACAAAAAGAAGACGGTGCTTACTACGTAGCCGGACACATATGGGTTCCGCTTTATGGAAATTTACGTGACCTTGTGATGGATGAAGCTCATAAGTCCCGTTACTCAGTACATCCGGGTTCGGATAAGATGTACCACGACTTGAGAACTACCTATTGGTGGCCTGGTATGAAAGCCCACATAGCAACCTATGTCAGAAAATGTTTAACTTGTGCAAGAGTCAAGGCCGAGTATCAGAAACCATCAGGCCTACTCCAACAGCCAGAGATCCCGCAATGGAAATGGGAGCAGATTTCCATGGATTTTGTTACTGGCCTGCCTAGGTCTCAACGCGGAAATGACACTATTTGGGTAATAGTGGATCGCTTAACTAAGTCTGCACACTTTTTGGCTATCAAAGAAACAGACAAGTTCTCTACCCTAGCAGAGGTATACTTAAAAGAAGTGGTCTCGAAGCACGGAGTGCCTACCTCTATTATTTCTGATCGAGACGCGCGTTTTACTTCTGAGTTGTGGCAAGCCATGCATAAATCTTTTGGCTCACGTTTAGACATGAGCACCGCTTATCACCCGCAAACGGATGGGCAGTCTGAACGCACCATCCAAACCCTCGAAGACATGCTTAGGGCATGTGTGATCGATTTTGGCAAGAATTGGGAGAAGCACCTACCGTTGGTGGAATTCTCCTACAACAACAGCTACCACACCAGCATTCAGGCAGCACCCTTTGAGGCATTGTACGGCCGTAAATGTCGATCGCCTCTCTGCTGGGCGGAGGTTGGTGACAGTCAGATCACAGGCCCGGAACATGTAGTTGACACCACAGAAAAGATTGCCCAGATTAGGCAACGCATGGCGGCAGCTCGTGACCGTCAAAAGCACTACGCTGATAAGGATAGGAAACCGCTAGAGTTCCAGGTTGGTGAACGGGCTCTACTTAAGGTCTCACCCTGGAAGGGTGTGGTTCGTTTTGGAAAACGGGGCAAGCTTAATCCAAGATATGTCGGACCCTTTGAAGTTACCGAAAAGATCGGTACGGCCGCTTACAGATTGAATCTGCCTGAAGAACTGAGTGCTGTGCACAACGCCTTCCACGTGTCTAATCTGAAGAAGTGCCTGTCAGATGAAACACACGTCATTCCTTACAAGGAACTTACTATTGACGAACAGCTACACTTTACTGAGGAACCGGTTGAGATCACGGATCGTGAGATCAAAACCCTCAAACGTAGCCAGATACCCCTCGTGCGATTTCGTTGGAACTCACGCCGTGGCCCAGAGTTTACCTGGGAGCGGGAAGACCAGATGAAGCGCAAGTATCCCCAACTGTTCCCAAATGAAACCCCCAGCACTGAAGCTACGACTGAATTTCGGGACGAAATTCCAAACTAACGGGGGGATGATGTGACACCCCGTTGAAACGTTCTCACTTACACTAGCTTGACAGTGACTGCCTTAACTTTCGGGACGAAAGTTCCTAAAACTTGGGGATAATGTGACACTCTAGGTTTTCCCGAGCAAATATCTTGTATTAACATTATGTGTATATACGTTATTAAATGTTAGTGCGTGTTATCTCGATGATTTTATGTGATCCTTGTGCTAAGTGTGATGAATGTATGTATATTATATATATGTATGTGTGTTATATGAGTGGGCCGAGACCCCAAAGGACCCGACTCGAGACCACCCTCGGTCTCGAGTGAACAGTAAACACTCGGGCCGGTTGGGCCATGCAACCTAGAAGCCCACCTGGAAACCCCTAACCCACTCGAGATATATAACCGGCCAACCCTCACAACTTTCACCATTTTGCAACATCACTCTCACACTCTCTCATCTCACACACTCTCCCTCTCTCTCTCTAAAAACCCCCAAAACCCTAAGGTTCTAACATCGCCCTCTCCTCCTCTCCTTCTCGGATCCAACCGGCAACAAGAGCACCCTTGGATTGGCTCGGAATCATCACTCGAAGGCTTCAATCCGTCACCTACTTGAACACCTTTGTGTCACTCTTGAACCGGTTAGTGGTTCCTTGCAATGTAGAGATGAAAATGTTATATATGTTTGCTTGTTAAATTATATGCATGTTGAATATGCCTTTTCTTGTATGGTTAATGTTAAGATTGTTGTTTAAGTAAGGTGCATGATGATCTATTGGTTGCTTGATTAAAAATGGTTTTTGATATTTAGTATATGTGATTCTTGGCCATGAAATGAATATGTGTATAAAATGAACCGTGTGGAATAAATGATGGTAATTGTTTGGCTGAAAATGCTTTTAGAATTGCAAGTATAAGATCTAGGATGGATGACATGTTTCGGGTCGGTTTTGAAGGATTATGCGTGATGGGTAGTTTGTATTTATGATGAACAATGAAGAACAAGTTTGAAGGTGATATGAATATTCAAATATGCTTGTTTTGATCTGATTTTGTTATGATTTAGACAATAAAACATGTTAGTGCAATGTTATTGGTTAGTACAAAATTACATGAAATCAAAATGCTATTGGATAGTACAGTTGGAACAGGTTCTAGAAGGACTTCTTGTGCACGTATCCGAGGTTGCGACTCGAGACTACGTGATTGCGACTCGAGACCGCCCGGTTGCGACTCGAAACCAGACCATGACAAGTCGAAACCTCCGGTTACGACTCGCAACCAAAACATGGCAACTCGAGACTACAGCGGTTGCGACTCGCAACCAAAAACATGACAAGTCGAAAACCTCCGGTTGCGACTCGAAACTGTGTGTTCTCGAGTCGAAACCGCCCTTGTCTCGACTGGGCTGCCTAAGTGTTATTGGGCCAAAAGCTTGTTGGACTATCTGTTGACTGGACTGCATATGTATCTGTACTGTTTGTTTGTGAAATGATAGGGCAGGCCCAATAACCCAAGTGTTTGTATGAATGCATGCTATATGTGTCTGTACGTGTTTGCTATACGTGTTTACTTGGACCCCAACTTGACCCATATTCGGTAACCATGCTAGGACGTGGTGACCAACGTGATCGACCGGGTAATTAACCTACCGAGCAACCCAAGGTGAGTTCACAACCTAAAGCATGTATTCCCGGTGGTTTGGGAAACGGAACTAAAAACAACACTATCCCCTTATGAGGGATACAACTTACTTTTCTTCCCTTGTTATTGGGAACCTTTTAGTTAATTACTGTTTATACGGATTGCAACAAACGGCACTAAACGAAACTCTATCACTTAAAGTCCCTACTACATAATACCGATTAGTCGCCGGGGCCAGGCGAACGGGTTATTAGTTGATAGCGCTATTTAGGTCTTACCAACCTCACACCGTGCCAAGGTATGGGATCGGTCGTGAACTAATGTACTCAGGCATCTGTCAATGATGATAGAACATTGACAACGGGGCACTCTGCGGATACGCAACGGTCACCTAGTGTTCGGTATTGGAAAAACAGTTTAGTCGCTAACTTTTGGGGTAGCTCCCCGTGGCATGTATAAACGGATAAATTAACTGGTGAAACAAGTTTTTGGTAATTAAAACTGGACAACTAGTGAACTCACTCAGCATTATTGTTGACCCCTTACTGCATGCTTTGCAGGTACCCAGTGACTCAGGAGCTTGCAGCTTGGGAAGTGTAGTGGTCGCCTAAACCCGCATGTTGGGTTCTAATTAATTTGAACTATGAACTTTGTTTAAACTATTTTATCTATGCTTCCGCTACTTACTTAACTGTTACTTGAACCTAAACATTTGAACTTTAAACTATGGTGTTTACTAACCATTATGGTTGGTGATCATCCTTACTATTATCCAATGCTCAGTATAATTGGTGGCTGGATCCTGGTCGGTCACGCCCTCAAGCGGACGGTACTCCGCAGGTGGAATTTGGGGGTGTGACAGTGATTTCCTTCCATTCAAAAGCTTTCAAACACCAAGATCATCATTTTTCTTTTCTTTGATCATCATCTAGATTATCCCTAGCCACAAGTGCTAGAAGTGAGCTTTCTAAAATCCCTTTTTCATACTTATTTATGTTTATGATTGATATAAAAACATGTAATAACTAAACTATCATACAAAATAATATGAAAATACAAAGAAGCAAAATAAAAATCATGATACATAAGTTTGTTTATGTTGTGATTTGAAGCTTATTTCTTTCATATATGATCTAGTATTGATGAATATCATATGAATAACTTGTTAGATGATGTTTAAAAACATGATCTAACAAGTGTACATGAAAATGTTGAAGGGTTTTTGTTAAACATAAATGTTTAAATGGATGATTATAATCTTTGGTTTTGTTAAAGTATATAAGGTTTTTCACTAAAAATAATACTTTTACAAGATTGTAAAAAGAAACATGCAAGATGGGTTTTTATAAAAAGTGTGATAAAACTAGAAGTAAAGCATGGTTTTTGAACTAGTAAACATATGTAATGATCATACCAAAGCCCTACATGTTTATGATTTCATCTTGTTAAGATTATGATATAAATCTCATATGTTTTTGTTAAAAATGTTATGAGAAGATTATTGTTGATTTTTAAAAAGAAAAAGATATGTTTTATTAAACATCGCAAAAGTATATATATTTCAAAGGAAATATGGTCATTTTTCTTAAAAATCATATGTTATAAAAACTATCATTTTTTGACAAAATCTTTACTAGAATAAAAAGATTTTAAAGAATAGTTTTTATAAAAGCAAAACTAGATATAAATATACATTTTTGAGAAAATATATATTTAGTTTTCTTAACAACTTATGTGCTATGTGTTATTTGGTTGTATTAGTTATATGTATAAAAACTAGGAACTTGAATACAATGATATAAATAAACACAAGACACATTACAACTAAAGTCTTACAAGACTACACATAAATACACCTTAAAAACAAGTTACGGACGATCCGAGTCTTTGGATACAACTTATGGACAAATCGGACTTACGGACAAATATACGGACTATATAAGTATTACGGACTGTAATATACCATATATCAAAGACTTGGTAAAACTATGTTTTCTAAACTGAATAAGTAATTATATATTTTCTACAATATACAAAATATATTACTTATGGTTTATATTAAAAAGTTATGTTTTTGAAATATATAAACATACATATATATTTCTTATCATCTAAAATATATTGTTTTAGTAAAAGACTAAAATTATAAATTTTAGAACTAATCTTAAAAATAGATTATTTTTAAGATATTTTCTATACCTTTTTACCAAGTAAAGATTTAATAATTTTATGAAATATATCTTAGAATATATAAGTATATATTCTAAGAATACAAGATCACATATAATGAACAACGCGGACATACGTATTCCTATACGTACAACGATATACACATTCACATCACCTAACACTTAGTGAAAACCCATTTGTACAACTACGATACAACTCACGAGATACAAGAATATATATATTTGGCGAAATATATATACTAAACAGTTATCAGTTAATACATCTAAAACACAGTTCAACGAATAACAAAGATATACAAGTCTTAACACATATTCAAGATAAAAGACTTGTACTCAAGTCATTACAAAGGCCGAAGTGTCTAACAAATATAGAACGTTTGTAGGTCGTGACACTGTTCAGGACGACCGCAAGACAATTTATTATTACGGGGGCCCACGTAATAACAACTTGTAGTGCATGGAAATCCTGGTGGACTCTGCGGGCAAAGCTAGTGATCACTATCCATTCAAAATTCTTTAGTTGTTCAAGTTTCTATCCAGTAGAACACTAACCGAGATGGTTACTATAACACCCTACAATACAATACAGGAAGACGATACGTATTGTTCGCACCTAACATTCGATCTATAACACGAGCTGTTCGAGACTAGTCATCTAAACAAACAAAACTTGTTAACCACTCATGGAGGATCTTTCCTCAACATTCTAGAATTCTTGTACATGAGTTGGTTCTTTGGTGTCTATGACACCTTATCATATTTATTGGAAATGAATACAATAATTCTGTCATTTTGACATTTGTCTTATCCAAAGGGATAGTATGGCATGAGCCATGCTACAACTCCCTCATTGCATTCTATTCAACATCTATGAAGATCTTAATGATCTTGTTGGAGCTCGTGAAGCTCAAGCACTATTACCATATTCGTCACATGGACAAGTACGACAAAGAAATTTCTCTACTTCGGATGATCAAAGCCTATGTAGTATGGAATGCATACTATAGGGACGGAGGCCACTGGTTGGTTTCCCCTCCTCAATAAATTATTTCGTTTTCCACTTAGACATATGACCAATACACGCAAGAGGCACTACGCATTTAGTTGCGGTTATCCACATTATCATCTATTCGAACATGTATGAACAATACGATCTTGAGGTTTCCATGACTGATTTCATTCTTCATTCGTGGGCACATGATTGACTATATTTACCCAAATATAAGTCTAAACTCCTTGATACTAAGTATCAAAAGTAACATGGCGCTAAAAGAAAGTCTACGGCCGAAAGGTTACTGATAAAGCTGAACTAAAGTTCTTATGGAACAACACGAGGGTGCAGAAATTACACAACATAAGGTCAATCGAGATGACACTAGTGACGGTACTGGTGGTACTGGTAGTTCAAGTGGTTCAAATCCCGATGGATCGGGAATGAGTGGCAATGCCACACCGGAAGCTGCGACATCACAAGGTTTTAAGTCTAAGGCCTTTCCGGACTGTAAGCCACAAGACCTCATTAATACGAGAGGTGCGGTAGGTTCTGTCTGCCAAATAAAGACAATGAAGTTAGTTAGTCATACTAGGAAACGTATTCCTGAGTAGACAATTAGATACACAGAGAGTCTCCTGCTGAACGCAGCCTTAACTTAGGGGAATCTCCAAGTACAAATGCTAGGAAGTGATACAGTGAAGAGGTTGTCGGGGGAAGAACTCAAGGATCTTATACGAGAAGAGTATTGCTCGCTAATTTAAATTCCAAGGTTGGAAACAAAATTCTAGAACTCAATCATGATTAGATCCAATATTGTTGGTTACACTCGAGGCTTTCACGATCTCTCAAGGGTTGTTCCCATACTGTGTAACACCCGAATTCAAACGCATTGATCGTTGCATTTGGGATTTAGCCCGAAGATCCGAGGCATGACCGAATCATCCCACCCTACCTCGATCACTTAAACAGTAGTTACCCGACACGTTTCCAATCAACCAACATTTCACATCCATGTTATTTGATACGGGTGCCAATTTTAGCTTCATCTCAACATTTCACATGCATGAGTTTCATGGCTAGTGACGGGATTGTCCTAGCTACAAATAGGGGCTGGGCTATCCTACATCTAAACATAGGGATTGGGCTATCCTACATCTAAAACATAGGGATTGGGCTATCCTACATCTAAACATATGGATTGGGTTATCCTACATCTAAACACATGGATTGGGTTATCCTACATCTAAAAATATGGATTGGGTTATCCTACATCTAAACATATGGATTGGGTTATCCTACATTTAAACACAGGGTTCCCAAAATTATATAGTGAAGTCCTCGCCACACAGAATTCAAAATATACTTGGCCTAGTGTCACACCCCGATATTTCCACGTTTGACCGGTGGGCCCGGTGGGGAGTATCGTGACGTAGTTGATATCATCATAGTCAAACAACACAATATATAAATGCACAGCGAAAGCAAAAGATAAATATATTACAATCTGAATATAAAGTAATATCAAGTATTACAACGGAAAGTAAATGTTGGTGCACTACATCTGTCGACTTCGTCTTATATGGAGTCATACATTGAATTGTATAGATTAGGGCGCGTTTTACGAGAAAACAGGAAGTGTTTTGTGTTTAGTGAGCTGATTTCGCTCATAGGGACATTAGACATGGGGTTTCGCTTATGTGTACATGTTAGGGTTTCGCTTATATGGACACATGTCCCTTGGAGCGAAATCTCAGGCCTATATATAGGCACCCATAAGCGAAATCATACAGTATTCTCTTGTATTCCATACCGAAGTGCTGCCGATGTGAAGAACTGTGTGTAATCGAGTGTTAATCAATACAATTAGCAGTTTTAGTGAAGAATCAGCTGTTTCTACCTCCGTTTCTTGTTATTCTGCACCTGAAACAGAGAAGAACACCTCTGAACGACTCATTCGGGTCAGAATACGATCCTACAAGTGGTATCAGAGCACAGCAGGAGGAGTTCTGCAGAGAATAGCTGGAATTCATCGAGTTTTCTTACTTCTACACCTTCTTTCATCACTTTAGAAAGTTTTACCGGTCAAAATTCGCTCAAAATTTCACAGACTGTGTGTAATTGGACATAGACAAATCCCTGAGAGTTTGAGACCTAAATTCAAAGTAAAAATGGACAAAATTGACCTAGGACTAGGTTTCGCTTTTACGGACATTGTGTAATTTCGCTTATTTGGACATCTGATTTCGCTTTTGTGAACAATCAAAACCTTGATTTCGCTCCTGTGTCACCAAAATTGAGAGATTTCGCTTATGAGTACATCAGGGTTCCACTCTTGTGAACATCAGGGTTTCGCTTTTGTGAACATTAGGGTTCCACTCTTGTGAACATCTGGGATTTCGCTCTTCTTGCACAAACCCTAATTTCGCTCAAAAGGACACCCAGAACTCCTGATTTCGCTTATTTGTCATTGTTCTTCAAAAACGCGTTACCAAATCATGGATACCAATTTCTTTTATATGACTAAAGAAACATTTGATAGAATAAATCTATTAAAGAAAGAATTTGATTCATTTTCAGGTTATCCAGGAGAAAACACAAAGACTATCATTGAGAGGTATAGACATCTTGTTCGTTCAATGTCCAAAATTGGTATAACCAAAAGACCAGAAGAATGGGTTGAAAAATTTATCAGTGCTTTACCTCAAGAAGAATGGGAAAATTATATCTTGAACTTGAAGATTTCTGGAGAATTTTCCCAACTAACAATTTGTCCACTCATTGAAAAGATTGAAGAACAGATGGTGATCAATGCTGAAAATAAGAAAAGTCAAAATGATGACCAAAGGGGAAAGGAACAGATTGAGATGAAAGATGATGATAAACAGATATTGGGATTGAAGAAAACTTGTGAGATGCTGAAATCAGAAAATGTTATTTGAACAGTTTAACATTGGAAAACAATAAATTGAATGAAAGTGCAAAAATCTTTGAAGATAAAATCAAAACTTTTGAAAATGAAAAATTAAAAATGGAAAAAGAATTTCAAAGTCAAATAAAAATTCTTGAAGATGGGAGAAATGTTTTTAGTCAAAACAACATAGTAAAGCAAAAAATGATAAATTCCCATCTTCAGAAAATTATTAAACTTGAAAAGGAAGGTGAATGTGCTCGAAAGAAAATCAAGGAGTTAGAAGAAAAGGATGAAAGCAAAAAGAAATCTTCAGAAAATGAAGATTTCTGGATAAAGCTTGAGAACAAGAACTTGAAAGCAAATGAAACAAAATTTCAAGAACAGATAAAAGTTTTGGAAAATGAAAAGTCTGTTCTTGAAAACATGAAGAATGAACATGAAAAATCAATTAAGTCTCATCTTAAAAGAATATCTCAGCTTGAAAACGAAGCTGAGAATTCAAGAAACAAGATTGATGAACTTGAAAAGAAATTGAAAGGTTTTGTGACTTCATCAGATAGTTTGAATTTTTCCTGTCCAAAACCGATCAATTCAGTTCCAATAAGTGATAATGTCACAAACTTTGACAATGTCAAAGTTGAAGATTGTGATGAGAAAACTGATGATGATGAGAAAAAGAAAACATTTTTGAAATTAAAAGAAATGTTTAAAGAAACTGTTCTACATTCTACTGAGAAAGGTGAATGCTCAAAGCAAAAACCTGTAAAGAAGAATGTGGAACAAAAATAAAAGGATAAAAAAATCAAAAAATGTTCAAAAAGAAAATAAAAGCTCATCAGTTCAATCATCTAATCGCAATCAAAAATTACAAAAAGTAAAAACTGAAAATTCAAAAATTGTTGGTAATGAGTGGTGCAGGTCGGACCACAGAGCTCAAAGGCCAAATCCAGCTTTTAGAATGAGTGATGATTACCACAAAGCCAGACAATGCTATGATCTGAATGTTTGATGCAAAAGTGGTGAATGGTACGATAACAGAGTGTGTTACAGATGCGGCTATCAAGGACACATTGCTGTTAACTGCCAGAGTTGGAGATTTGAGTCAAGGAGATGCTTTAACTGCAACATCATTGGCCATATTGCTAGAGATTGCTCAATGAGATCAATGAGAAGATCGAGGGTTGAATCTCAGAAGCAGGTGAAGAAACCAGTCAATGTAAAGCCCAAAGAACAGAAGGTTCAAGAACCTAAAGTTCAAGAAAAGAAAGTGAAGCTTTCACAAGGGCAAAAAGACAGACTGAGGAAGAAAAGAAAGAAGGCGAGAGAGTATCTCGAGAAGATTTTGTCCTCGGATACAACTGGTAAAACAGATAAAAGTTCTGATAAATCGTCTTGCTCGCCAAAGACTGACAAATCAAGCAAAACGAATTCTTCAGATACAAATCTGAGGACAGAAAAGAGAGTAAATAAAGAGAAGGCAGTTAATCAAGAGATTAACAAATCTGGCGATGAGTTTGTTTCTTTGGAAACAAAGGAGCTACATGTTGGCGATGAATCTGACTCTTCAAAGTCAGACAAGCCACATTCAGGCGATGAATCTGGTGTGGTAAAAGTTGAGAATTCTGGTCTAACAACGGATGATGAAAATTTTCCACCATTGTTGAACAAGAATTCAAAATCACCCAAGGACAGTCAGGCTTGGGTGAATCTGTTTAAATGAAAAACCTGACTTGCCGGAGTTCCCAGGTTGGTAAGCGTGGAACATGAATCGGCATATTTCTTGAGAAATTCACGAAAGTGATTTCGATTTAAAAGTGGTAAATCAGGGACATTAAATTGTACTTGATTTTCTACAAGTGATGTTTGTGGATTGATCTTACAAATGTTAAATTTTTACAAGTGGTTAAAGGAAACAAGGTGATGAAAGATCCCCGAATTTGTGAAATGACACGCAAAACTAATTTTCCGGAAAAACCATTTTGATTAAAACAAACTTAAGTGTTTTGAAATCACTATGGGAAAATGTTTTGTTGTCAGGGGGAGTTCTGATGGTTTATGCCAAGTGAATGGCGAATTGATGCGATTTGATATCAGTTGTCACGTTGTTTGTACAGTTTATTTTCAAATTTCCTTAAATGTGTTTGCATTTTAGGGGGAGTAAGAATTTTTCAGAAAATCCAAAAACATTTGAAAATTTGAAAATGTCACACCCCGACCACGTAAAAACAACAAATCGTGGCGGAAACGTCAGGGAGTGTTGTAACAGAATCATTGTTTCATAACACATGGAAGATTGAAATTTCGTTTTATTGGTTAAGAGAGTTACATGCTTAACAAAACAGGAAATATAACATAATTAACTAGTCTTGCATCTTTTATTGTTGCTAAAGTCCAAGTCAGCCTAGGTGTATCTTGATAAATCCTACGCATCATATCCTGAAACACATGTGAAAATAGGTACGTCAGCATAAAAATGCCTGTGAGATACATAGGTTTTATGACAATAGGATTCATGACTTGAGTTTAAAGAAATGTTTAGTAAAAGTTAGTCATGAACCTTGTAAATTGTTAAAAGTCCCAATGTAATCAAGTAATATGTAACAATTGTTATGTATAGTAATTAAAGTGTAGTCACATAAATCAAATGTAAATATGTACAAAACAAGGTATTTTGAATATATCAAAAAGTTATGTTTTGCAAAGTAAATGCATGTTTTGTTGGTACAACACTTATGTGGTAAGTTAACGCATACATTCAAGCCTTTGTGACTCGTCGGATAACCCTTTTAGTCAAGGTTATCAAATTGTTTTCGGATTCAGTCATTCCATCCATCCAAACAAACCTAGGATTTTAGGAACGGGATTTGTCAAGTCCTATGGTACCATTACTTACTACCGAGCGGCGTAGCTAATGTTAATGAACGTATATATGTTCCGTTTGTACAAACCAAATGTTATACCGATTGTAAACGTGTTAAATGTAAACAATGTACTAAGTATGCTAAGTCAACATACATAGCAGAAATGTAATGTAAATCATGTACTAATAAACATAGTAAGTATATGATGTGAAAAACAGGAAAGCATGAAAGTAACAAATAGGCACATGTGTTTCACCCCAAAACAGTTTGAAAACAGTAAAAGAGGGGTCTATGTACTCACCTTGATTTCGGGTAAGTCCAAACAACTATGCAAAGTGTGAGAGTTTTGGCGGGAACAAGGTTTTTCCACATTACTCTAATGGTGTGAACATGCACATAATATTGCAAATTTGTGTCAACAATTATTGTTAATTGTAAACTGGAAACTAAGTCCATGGTGTTTGGTATGGTTTGACATAAATTGTAACTATGGTTTGAACAACTTAATTTGGGGAAACGGGGGATAAGTATGCATGGATTATTTAAGAACAGTGTATTTTGTATAAATAACTAAGTTATACAATTACTGGATATAGAATTAATATGTGTATAGTTAAAACAGAAAATAAATATGTATTTAACTCAAATCTGTAATTCTATAATTAGTTATCTAAATAATTAATTTAAATCAGAAAAATTGAAAATAACCTTTTAATTATCAACATGTAATATTACTGATTTACAGTAATTATTAGGGTTCTGGAATAATCTTATATAAATAAATGGAATTAAAATAGTTAAAATATCAGTATTTGAGTTTATCAGTTTAATTACTAAAAATAATCTGAAAATAAACAAATCAGTTTCTGAATTTTTATAAGCTCAGAAAAATAGGTACTTTGTTATAAAAATATTTTTGGGCAGAATTTGTATAATTATATAAATAAAACAGTTTAGGCTTAAATAAGTAACTTAACTGATTTAATTATGTAAAATAAACTGTAAATAATAAAACAGTAACCTAATTTATATAAACTCGGAATAAAGTGTGTAATATCATAAAAATAATTTTGGACCCAAATTAAATAGTTATTTAATTTAAATAAATAAGATTCAGCCAAAATTTTTAAGTGTAAACACTGTTTTAATTTACAAAAATATCAAAATTATGTGAAATATTGATAAAAATATTATTTCTGTAAAGTCCAACATGTAAAATAATTACTATAAAAATTTCAATAATTAACTCATTAAAATCAATTTATTATAAATTTGTAAAGTTTAAACTGTTTTTAATTTATAAAAACAGTTTTATAAATAAGTTTACATGTTTGATATTTTTAATAAATGCATAAGTATGTAAAGTATTTAAGTTAAAATTTTCAGATTCAAACGGCTTAACATCGATTTAATATGAATTTTATAAATAAACTGTTTTATATAAAATAATAAAAAAAAGAAATAGGAGTCAACTTCATCTTCCCCAAATGAAGTCAACCCGGAAAGTCAAACGAACAAATTACGATCGAAACATGTATTATACTGCAATTAAATTAACATGAACATTGAGTGTACGATGATATACCGAACGGATGATCGAAAACAGGTCCGGTATCGGTCAGATCAACGTGTCGATAAAATCCGGTGACCGTGTATTCCGGCGAAGATACAGAGACGAAACAGAGGAATTTACAGAAGTGTTTGTGAGTTTTGAAGGGTCTGGGAGATTCGTAGAGGTTGCAGGAACGTTATAACAACTTTAATTGATCCTCAAACATATGGAAACAGACAAATTGAATTCCACTAAGATTTTTAAAAATATTTTCGATTCCGTAGACAATTCTGCATGTTTCGGTGAAATTGAAAACTTTGGATGGTTCAAAATGTCGAGGAGAATAAGCAGGGATGTTCGTAGATCAGTGAGCCTTGTCCGTTTGCGATTTGGATTGGTTTCCGGCGTTATAAACGGTGTAAAACCGGTTTGAATTGAAGTTTCAGGTTTGGTCCCTGATGTTTCTGTATAGTCTAAACAAGTCCCTCAATATTTAACCAAAAAGTTTAACAGAGTTAGTTCTTAAAACATGTTTCTTTATATAATATCTAACTGAGTTAGTTTATCCGGTTAAAATAACTTTGAAAACGACAAGAACAGTCCCTGGACTTGTTAACTGAACAGACTAACTGAGTTAATGTTTAAAATTTGAACTCCTTTTATAAATTCTAACCCGGTTAGGGCTTTTTAACCGAAAATCAGTTTCAAAAAGGCAAGAATGGTCCTTAGACTTCAAGTTTTTTAAAATGACCCATTGGTCCTTGGACTTTAAAGTTTAAAATATATGTATTTTATTTTGTAAAAATATAAGTTTCAAAAATTGCATTTTAGACCCTAAACTTTTAAAAGTTTTTAAAAACTTATAAAACAAGTTTCAAAAATGACAATTTAGTCCCCGGACTTATGTTTTGCAAAATAGTGCCGGTTTTAAAATACGGATTAAATATCAAACATTTTAAACAAGTTTCAGGAAATGACAAAAGGAGTCCTTTAACTTATACTTCCACAAAATGACATGCTAGGCCCTTGTAATTAATATTGTCTTGTTTATGAGTATGAAACTAGAACAAATTGAAATTATTCACGCGTTTGGGTCGGCAAAACATGTAGTAACAATAGAACTAAACATGTATCAAACAAATTGCATCTCAAAATGTGTATCAAACAAGTACATGTTTGAAAATCAAGGTTGTTACAGAAAAAGACAAAAACATGATAAAATTTAAAAAATGAGTTTTGTTGTAAAAAGAGGAAATGATAGTAGATCAGTTGGACTGTCACAGCATGCTAAAGAAATGGAATGACGCTGTGATAAACGATCTCACTAAAGATGTGACGATAGGCTCAGCTAGACTAGTAGATTTGTGATAACGATACAAACATAAATGAAAAAGCCTAGTTCTAGTGGAAAACATGATTGAAAGCATAGTACTTAGTTTTGTCCTTCTTGACTGTGTGCCTACTCAGTAATCGCTGATTGTCGAAAGACATAAAACTGGTTAAGTTTGTGAGATTTCACAACTTTACTGAAAATGACGCTGTGATTGTGCATTTTATTTTGCAAAGATTTAAACTTGTTTTATTTCTTTATTTTGTTTAAGCATCGGACATCCTCTGCGTATACGTGAGTATCGACCTGGATGTTGTTGCCTAAACGCTCTGCTTTATTTTCTTTGGTGTTTCGTTTAAGCTTTGGATCACCTCTGCGTATACGGGAGTATCGACCTGGTGGTTAAAGCCTAAACAATTTCAACTTGTTTTATTTTTCTTATTTTGTTTAAACATTGGACTTTCTCTGCGTATACGGAAGTATCGACCTGATTGTTAATGTTTAAACATTCTGCGTTGTTTTCGCACAAATCACAGTTGATCAAAGTTTAAAGGCATTACTTGAGTTAGTGTATTGCATGATGAGGGGATATGCTGAGATCGTGGGGTCCATAAGAACTTAGTGCTATCTTAGTATACCTTAAAGTATCGGTAAGCAGATTGAAAGTTTTTAGTTTGAGTTTAAGTGGATAACAATATCGTCAATCTACGTGAATCGTTTAGAACTAAAAATGTTTAAAGCTTAACGGTGCTAGTGATTGGTCACATAAACAAATATGATCCTCTTACACGAACTCACAAAAATATTGTATGTAAATATTTCTTTTCTGCATTTCATTCTATTAAAAAATCCAAAAAAAATTTCAGTGTGTTTTAGCATAAATTTTGAAAAATTCAAAAAGATTTTCGACAACTGATGTTGGAGAGCTAATTTTCAAAATTCCGAGTGTTAAACATGATGAACATGTTTGGGAGTGTGAATTTAACAGAAGAAATTTGTTTTGAGAAAGAAAAGTTTGATTAGTTAATCGAGATCATTAATTTGAACTTGATGTAACTATTAGTTTTTCTTATTGAGTTAAGTAAAAACTTATGTGGTGGTAAGAAAATTTGTGCAGGTGATGAGCTTAAACAGAATTAAAGCCAGGATTTAATTTCAAAGGTGATAACAAATTCCAGACAGCGATCCCAGCTTGATGATAGGGGGAGTCTGACGAAAGTTAGAACCAGAGAAAGATCCGGGTATATGATTCCAAAAAGAGTTTCTAAAGAAGACCAATCAAGATTGAAGGATTGTCATGTTGAAGACTCTCACTAAAGATTCCGTCAACATTCAAGGGTGAGTCTGTTGGTGCAGTTGTCTGTCGACTACATCTTTGTTCGAGTCTTAGATAGGGAGAGAGAAGCCCAGAGACTGATCAAGACTGAAGAAGTGAAGACACAATATTGTTGTGACTCGATAGTCGACTCGTCAACATCTGAGGGGGAGTCTGTTGGTGCACTACATATGTCGACTTCGTCTTGTATCGAGTCATACATTTAATTGAATAGATTAGGGTGCGTTTTACGAGAAAACAGGAAGTGTTTTGTGTTTAGTGAGCTGATTTCGCTCATAGGGACATTAGACATGGGGTTTCGCTTATGTGTACATGTTAGGGTTTCGCTTATATGGACACATGTCCCTTGGAGCGAAATCTCAGGCCTATATATAGGCACCCATAAGCGAAATCATACAGTATTCTCTTGTATTCCATACCGAAGTGCTGCCGGTGTGAAGAACTGCGTGTAATCGAGTGTTAATCAATACAATTAGCAGTTTTAGTGAAGAATCGGTTGTTTCTACCTCCGTTTCTTGTTATTCCGCACCTGGAACAGAGAAGAACACCTCTGAACGACTCATTCGGGTCAGAATACGATCCTACAGTAAAGGATCCACAGGCGGATCTTAAAAAAACTTAAACATTGTTCAACAGACTTTAGACGCCTAGAACTTGCAAGATTCCTGATTAACGTCCTGAGCTTCCAGCCAATTACGTTCAGTACCTGTCACTTAACCTTTTTGGAAAATACGTCAGTTTTCACTGGTAAATACACTCAACCGGCTCATTTGAAAAGAGTTTAAGAAAAATTGATTTAGATGCACCAGGCACAAAATATTTTGACACTTTGATTAAAATGCACAAGGCAAAATTAATCTTTTATAACTTGGGACAATTATATTTATAATCTTGTCTACAGATTTACAGGTTCGTTATACGTTCAGGGCCCGATGTAGAAACCGAGTCAAGATTAACAGACACGCCACAAGTATAAGCCCACAAGAGAGTGAGATACCGTTTCCCTTTAAGCAACTTTCAGTGTATGCCTACACCCCGTGCTTAAGGCGTGGCCATTTTATAATACAATGATGTCAAGGATATCCGGGACATGGTCATTAACCCCTAAAGGCTTTTATTTCAAACAATACAGATTAAAACGGGTTACCTCAATAATTTAATCAGAATACGATTAAACATTCAATACCCGACCAAGCGGTATTATTATAATACCGTATCCTAAGCCCGTATAGGGAAAATAAGTTAAGAGTATTTACCTGAGCTAAATATAAATTCAATCCCAGCTGTATATCAATTCAGCAAGCACAAGTACTTCTACTAGGGCTCTTAATCTGGAACGAAGGTTTTTAATAATCTATTAGATTTCAAACGGGTCTTTAATTAAGCCTATGCTTAGACCGGTTAGTTTTAAAGAGGAAGATACGGTTCAAACGCATGATAAGGCGAAGACCGGTTTAGAGTGTGGTTTTGACCCGACAAGCTTGTATGCTTGTTTAATATGGGTAACTTAAACACATTCTGGATTTTGGGACCAAAAAGATATGGTTTGACCCGTTTCGGCTAATTTATGCAAAGTAGTCACATAAGCCGATCCGAACGCGACAAGCGCGTAACGAGTAACCATAAGAGTCATATACAGGTTTCCTAAGTTAATATGCCTTAAATATGTTGTGATATCAGTAGGATACCTTCCATTATGCCTAAAACGATTTTAATCTCAATATAAGCCCCGAAGGGGTATTTTGGTCATTTACCTAAGGCATATATACTACCTGTCATACAACTAACTAAACGTCATGACCATAAGGTATAACCTCGGAAGGTTATTCCCTATATACTATGGTCACCTAATGTGTTTGGTCGGATCCTAATGATCGACCAAACGGGTCGGGTTCGAAAGTATAAGCGATTGTTTAGATCGCTTACCTTACGACCCTATATAAGCACTAAACTAAAAGTGATGAGCTAAGCATGTTAAAAAATGCTTAACTAAGTTTAGAAAACAGGTTTGGTATCAAAACAAATGGTTTTGATACCTAAGAGTAGTTTGGTTACAAAATACGCAAGAATACGCATTTTGGCCGAAACTAAGACTCCTCACTGAGCCTAGATAACGTGGTAATCAGTAGGTATAGTCACTACGGACTATAACCATCGTGATTACGCTCACGTTATGAAGTTCAAACGAACTTTGCATTGACCATAAACTGGTCAATGCATAAAGTCAAACAAAGTTTGACTTTAACGCTAAAACGAATAAAAGAACGAAGGAACACTTACAAAGGGTCCCCAAAAGCTAATCTTGATCCAAGTAACTCAGGTATGAAGCAATGGCTTCAACTTAGAGCATTCTTAGATCAGATTTGTGGGTTTTGTAAGTGAATGGGTTGGGTATTTATAGTAAATGGACAACCGTTAGGATCGTTCTTCGAATACCGTGCTTTGATCTTGTCCCTACACTTGTTGCAACACTTAGGTAACTCAAATTGGCCCCCCAACATCAGGAATTTACATGTGGCATTGGCCCTTGGAGTGTTTAGCAGCTGTTACAACTGATTAAACAACTTTTGCTGATCTGAAAGGGCCTCGCGTGACGCCAAGGGGGCTAGGTGTCACGCCTAGGTCCTTCTTATCAGCAACCAGTTTCCAAAGTTTCCATTTCAGTCCCCGTTGTGTATTAAGGCCATTTCCGACATGTTTAAGGCTCGTTAAGTCAACTTTAAGGCCCTAAAATGATGCCTAAACATTGTGGACATGAAACATGCTCAAAAACATACCGGATGTCGGTTCGTTTGGTCGTACGATTGCGATGTTCGCTTAATTACGACGGAATGCGCATAAGCGCGAAAGACGATCCAAATTGCGTGACGAATGGGTTTTTATTATGCCAAACACTAAAATAAAATATTTTAGTGCTTACATAAATTTTTGGATGTCCGGGTGTATTCAGAACGTAAGTTATGCGCGAAAATGCAAACTTATGCACTTTTGACGCTTTTAGTCCCTGATCCTTCTACACTTGGTCTTAACATGATTTCTTGCACTTTGAGCCCTCTAACTTGACTTTTAAGGGCCTTAAGACATAACCAAACTTTTTTAAGTCCTTGGATAACTTTATGGTTACCCGAAAAGTCATAAATTTCAACGTTGATGCTTTTAACCCCTCGTATACGAATATTGTCACGACTTTCTCATATGCTAGCGAAACTTGGTGAAATTTTTATCATGTATTCTAGTGAGCATAATTGATAGTTAAAAAGCTTCGATTTGCGAAAAGGTCACTCAGAGGTATACTTTAAACATGCTGACATATTTAACCCCTGTAGTTTGTAATCTCTCATTTTCTTTCACAATTAGCTTCGTATGATCCATGAATCATTCGTTTAAGGGTATAAACATCATGTAGGGATATTGTAGGGTATATTTATCCATTGTTGACATTTTGAACCCTTATATTCACATATTTTCCATGTTTGTCAACTTTAGTCCTTCTAGAGTATTCTTTCACACGTTCAAAGCTTATGACACGTGTCAATACATTATAGGACGTGAATTTTCGAGTTGTTACATCCTCACCACCTTAAAAGAAATCTTGACCTTGAGATTTATTAAAATGTTGGAGGTACTTTTTGTCGCATAATGGACTTAACTTCTATAACATATTTGGAGTCTTTCCAAGCTCCCAAAGTGACCCCTATATTAGGTACATGTATCCTTTTGGAGCTTCTTAACCTGTCGATCCTTAATCGATACAGGATGCTCATCACATCATAAGTCTTCATATCATTATGTGATAGTGCTTCTTGACTTATTGGCGAAACACCTCCTTCTGTCACTAGTGTGCAATGTATTGCGAGCTCTGCCAAGCTCCTTAAATAGGTTTTAGCTTATAAGCTACTTGATCTTGATACATTCGATTTCCTTCGAATGGTTCTATATATTCAGAGCTTAACTAGCCTAAAAATTTGACAATTTGGCACACCCTTCCTGGATGATATCTTTCGTGGAGCCTTATTTTTTAACAAGAATTTAGGAGGTTTGCTATTTTCATTAATCCTTGATTTTCTGCCAAATACTGGCATCTTACAGATGATTATGAATTTGCGTGATCTTATTTGTTGTTTCCAATGAAACTTTCCGATCCTGATAATTGAACTTATCAATCTATTGTCCTAACAATAGATGTTTAACATTCCATCTATACAAGGTCTCCAAGGGAGCAGCCTTGATGCTTACATATCAACTATTATAGAAAAGCTTATCTTAAGGTGAGATGGTTATTCTAACCACTGCTTAACTAATTTTAAGGAATAGCTAATCTTTATCGTTAGTCGAACAATTCGACGATCCTGGGCAACTGATGGCAAATTCTTAATTGTTGCCTAATTAGGGTTGCGGTAACAATGCACAAGCAAAATGAACCGTCTTTCATAATTAACTATACTGAATTTTCAGGATATTGCGTTAGGCTTTATGAATCTATATCTTAGAACTTACTTAATCAGGGTTCTCTATTCTTCCAATAATGGTACTAGCTATCTTGGAGATTTCATAATAATGCAGCCCTAAATGGGATATAAATCTTAACTCTACTTGCCTCTCAGGAGGTAAATAGGGTAGTCTTCGGAGAAAATCAAGGTACAAGGAGGTTACAGAGATATTTCCATATCTCAGGCTCTAATTCATCCACCATCGCTGGTGTCAAATGAGTGACACATTTATGTTATGAGTCCACAGGTTCCTTTACCAGGAAACATTTATTTGGAAAAATTTCTATTTTCTAGATATCTTCCTTGAATGCCATTAGCTGACTTTAGTACCATATGATCATTGGGATATCTTTGTGGTCCCATGCATTAAACCTCCATATTGATCAGGCATGGAAGCAATCTATGGAACATATTATGATACACCAATCCTCATATGGCGCTTTTGTCATACCATTTGGTATTCATAATCAATAGGGATCAAAGAGATATCAATTACATATGAATGCATTTATCTGGAGAGAGGGTACTTTAGAATTTTACGACTGAAGATTTTTGACAGGGACAGAAGAAATGGTTTCTATGATTTGCTATCTGTAAGCTTTACCTTACACTTAATATCTAGGATTCTTATGATAGATTTTTAAAAGTCTAATATGCCTACAATTTATGAAGGATTTAATTAAAACAGAATTCTTAGCATTTATACTTAAAGAACGTACCCAACGTTACTATTGATATGGACTACTCCTGACACTCTTTAGGAGAGTTTAAGCGCTATCATTCTTAGGCTTTCTATCCGTAGCCGTATTTCCTTTGACAGATTTGGGGCACGTAGCATTTGGCTCCTTGAACTTTTTCACGGCCTTCTTCATAGCTTTTCCAACAGTTGCGTCTATCATAGTTTGAAGAACATCTTTGGAAATTCTAAGGTTTACAATTGTAGCATCATTATCATGCGTCGCATCATCAATGGCACGATTGACTGTTGTCTTATACGAGTTTGCCATACTCAAGATTTGGTTCCTTTTACCAATTGAATCATTTACTTAGTTGCAATTCAACAATTGCTATTCATCACCCTGATGGCCTTAACATGTACTAACCATGGTTTCATTAAACTATCCAGGCCAATATGGCACTAACATTCTTAATGAACGTTATTTTTAAAATATATCAATATCACTTAGCCTAGGTCACAAAAGACCATCAATGGCATTTAAGGGTTGGACCTAGTCCATCACCTTTTTGACAGGGGATCAAAACGTCACATCTGTCTTTATTATATTGATGAATTTGGATAGCTTTGAAAGCTTGCCATAAGGATATCAGAAAAGAGTGATTCCTAATAGATATAAAATATCAATCTAAGATTTGTTGGAGCATTTTCTAAAGTATCATCGGTCAATTGATACCTCGCATTAAATGACCGGAGTCCAAATCAGGCGGAGACAACAGTTCTCAGCATTTATCGTTTATTATAGAATCATATGTGCCAGCATTAAATAAATTTCTGCATAAACTGCTTGACCAGGAAAGGTACCTGCTTTATAGTTATCATTCTGCAGCATCTCCTGGGTGTTCGTCTGGAAGACTCATGCGTTTGTTTTCTTGGCCTCCTCGGGCTTTTTCTGATTCCTAGGGCAGTTGGTCCTGATATGCCCCTTCTCGTTGCAACCATAACAGGTTGCGTCTTTCAACTTCTTGCAATCCAAGGTTTTATGTTCCTTAGACTTGCAAATCCCACAAGGTAGAGGCTGGGATTCGAATCTGCATTTCCCGAGGTGGTATTTCCGACAGGTTTTGCACCTGGTCTTCTCACCCGACTGCTGGCTGTCTTCCTTAAACCCGGAACTCTTCTTATCCTCAGAGTTCCTCTTTGCCTTCCTATTGGAGCGACGAGAATTTTCATCCTCCCTTTTACGCTTTCCATCTTCAGAGGCTTTGGCAGCCTTGTTCCTGACCACATCGAGTGTGAGAGATAGCGACAGATCTTCCGCTGACCTGAATGTAGTAGGTCTCGATGCTTTCACACTGGCCTTTATTTCTGGGGCTAGACCCCCAATAAAGGGAGCAATTCGCTTTGGTTCCGGTGTGATCAAGTATGGAACCAATCGAGACATGGTATTGAAATTTGTAAGGTATGCTTGACAATCTAAGTTCTCCATGACTAATGTCAAGAATTCAGTCTCAATTTTCTCAACTTCATGTTGAGGACAGTAATTTTCTTTGATAAGAGCAACGAACTGATCCCAAGTCATGGTGTACAAAGGGATCTTCCTCGTAGCTTGGATCAGTGACCTCCACCAAGCTAGAGCTTCTCCTTTAAAAGATTGTGAAACAAACTTCACAATGTCTTGTTCTGCACAACCGCTGATGTCAACAACAGTGTCCATCTCCTCGAGCCATGTCATGCAATCGATGGCTCCTTCTTCTCCTGTAAAGTCTCTAGGCTTGCAGGAGACAAAATATTTATATGAGCAGGTCTTAACTGGTGCCTCTTGATGAAGCACAACCTGTCTAGACGGAACACTCTTCTGGTTTGACGAGTTATGAACATCGTCTTCCTTTGACTCATGTGATTTAGAAGGGGGCTTACTATGAGCCACAGATAGAGTCCTAGAGTGTGTATCACTTGATTCATCATACTGTCTGTCGAGGGCTCGTGTAACGGCATCATCTATTAATGCCTGCAGTTCCGCACCAGTTATATTAACTCTGGTAGCATCATTATTCTCCCCCGGGTGACTGTTAACCTCATCTGATCCAGCCATGTAGTTTGATTGCTACATACATATTGACAATTATTTATTCAGAGATTATTATGGAATCGTCATTTTTGACGATTCATCAACCATGGTAATATAAACCATATTGGTTAATTTGTTAGTTATATTTAATTAGCATTTTCATTATAATTTATCCTAGTTATAAAACATTAAGGATATAAAAGTGTCGTAAAAGGCCTAGTCACAAGGACAGTTTTAAATTTACAAGCCATGATTTCAGAGAATCGGGGCATTATAATTTATCCTAGTTATAAAACATTAAGGATATTAAGGTGGCGCAAAGGCCTAGTCACAAGGACAGTTTTAAATTTACAAGCCATGATTTCAAAGAATCAAGGCATTAAGGTTCGAACATATTTCATTACCTTTTCTGGACACAGACTCAAAGACTACAACTGTCTTTAGTCTCAGAGGACGTTTAATTATAGCCCGTAGGCACTTCATCCTTAAGGGATGATTATTTCAAATAAGGGAATTTAGATTAACCCCCTTTTTAAAGATGGTCTGTGTGACTTTAACGATTCAAAGTTTGCCAAAAATGTTAACATACTTACAGATGTTAACAGGGATTGGAATCTTTTAGATAAGTTTTACCGTCTTGGCCATGTCTACAATGACATTTAGGCTAGGTTTTACCTTTAAGATTCTTTTGATCTTTTAACGCAGAACAATTCTAAATTGAAATGTTAACAAGGATCTGAATCTAATTGTGGAACTACCATCTTGGCCCTGTCTTAAGTGACATATGGCTAGGTCTTGTCCTTTTTAAATTTTGCCATTTTATTATAATGGTAGATCTTATAATATAGGAATGATAATTTAAATATAATCGTTCCATTAAAATTTAAACAAGTATATGGTTGCCCTAAACGGGACTTCTAACAGAAAATGACTTGCCCATGCAAGGGCTAATCAGAAAATAACAAAGGAACCAAATAAGGACAAAATAAAACGAATTAGGATTTGTCCTATGTTCTTGTCTAGACTCAAGAATGTGCAACTGTGTAACTGAGATTAAACACAAAAGGCTAGCTTTTAATTCACTCAGTGTTGGCTCTGATACCAACCTGTCACACCCCGATATTTCCACGTTTGACCGGTGGGCCCGGTGGGGAGTATCGTGACGTAGTTGATATCATCAGAGTCAAACAACACAATATATAAATGCACAGCGGAATCAAAAGATAAATATATTACAATCCGAATATAAAGTAATATCAAGTATTACAACGGAAAGTAAAGGATCCACAGGCGGATCTTAAAAAAAACTTAAACATTGTTCAACAGACTTTAGACGCCTAGAACTTGCAAGATTCCTGATTAACGTCCTGAGCTTCCAGCCAATTATGTTCAGTACCTGTCACTTAAAATTTTTGGAAAATACGTCAGTTTTCACTGGTAAATACACTCAACCGACTCATTTGAAAAGAGTTTAAGAAAAATTGATTTAGATGCACCAGGCACAAAATATTTTGACACTTTGATTAAAATGCACAAGGCAAAATTAATCTTTTATAACTTGGGACAATTATATTTATAATCTTGTATACAGATTTACAGGTTCGTTATACGTTCAGGGCCCAATGTAGAAACCGAGTCAAGATTAACAGACACGCCACAAGTATAAGCCCACAAGAGAGTGAGATACCGTTTCCCTTTAAGCAACTTTCAGTGTATGCCTACACCCCGTGCTTAAGGCGTGGCCATTTTATAATACAATGATGTCAAGGATATCCGGGACATGGCCATTAACCCCTAAAGGCTTTTATTTCAAACAATACAGATTAAAACGGGTTACCTCAATAATTTAATCAGAATACAATTAAACATTCAATACCCGACCAAGCGGTATTATTATAATACCGTATCCCAAGCCCGTATAGGGAAAATAAGTTAAGAGTATTTACCTGAGCTAAATATAAATTCAATCCCAGCCGTATATCAATTCAGCAAGCACAAGTACTTCTACTGGGGCTCTTAATCTAGAATGAAGGTTTTTAATAATCTATTAGATTTCAAACGGGTCTTTAATTAAGCCTATGCTTAGACCGGTTAGTTTTAAAGAGGAAGATACGGTTCAAACGCATGATAAGGCGAAGACCGGTTTAGAGTGTGGTTTTGACCCGACAAGCTTGTATGCTTGTTTAATATGGGTAACTTAAACACATTCTGGATTTTGGGACCAAAAAGATATGGTTTGACCCGTTTCGGCTAATTTATGCAAACTAGTCACATAAGCCGATCCGAACGCGACAAGCGCGTAACGAGTAACCATAAGAGTCATATACAGGTTTCCTAAGTTAATATGCCTTAAATATGTTGTGATATCAGTAGGATACCTTCCATTATGCCCAAAACAAGTTTAATCTCAATATAAGCCCCGAAGGGGTATTTTGGTCATTTACCTAAGGCATATATACTACCTGTCATACAACTATCTAAACGTCGTGACCATAAGGTATAACCTCGGAAGGTTATTCCCTATATACTATGGTCACCTAATGTGTTTGGTCGGATCCTAATGATCGACCAAATGGGTCGGGTTCGAAAGTATAAGCGATTGTTTAGATCGCTTACCTTACGACCCTATATAAGCACTAAACTAAAAGTGACAAGCTAAGCATGTTTTTAACATGCTTAACTAAGTTTAGAAAACAGGTTTGGTATCAAAACAAACGGTTTTGATACCTAAGAGTAGTTTGGTTACAAAATACGCAAGAATACGCATTTTGGCCGAAACTAAGACTCGTCACTGAGCCTAGATAACGTGGTAATCAGTAGGTATAGTCACTAGGGACTATTACCATCGTGATTACGCTCACGTTATGAAGTTCAAAGGAACTTCGCATTGACCATAAACTGGTCAATGCAGAAAGTCAAACAAAGTTTGACTTTGACGCTAAAACGAATAAAAGAACGAAGGAACACTTACAAAGGGTCCCCGAAAGCTAATCTTGATCCAAGTAACTCAAGTATGAAGCAATGGCTTCAACTTTGAGCATTCTTAGATCAGATTTGTGGGTTTTGTAAGTGAATGGGTTGGGTATTTATAGTAAATGGACAACCGTTAGGATCGTTCTTCGAATATCGTGCTTTGATCTTGTCCCTACACTTGTTGCAACACTTAGGTAACTCAAATTGGCCCCCCAACATCAGGGATTTACATGTGGCATTGGCCCTTGGAGTGTTTAGCAGCTGTTACAACTGATTAAACAACTTTTGCTGATCTGAAAGGGCCTCGCGTGACACCAAGAGGGCTAGGTGTCACGCCTAGGTCCTTCTGATCAGCAACCAGTTTCCAAAGTTTCCATTTCAGTCCCCGTTGTGTATTAAGGCAATTTCCGACATGTTTAAGGCTCGTTAAGTCAACTTTAAGGCCCTAAAATGATGCCTAAACATTGTGGACATGAAACATGCTCAAAAACATCCCGGATGTCGGTTCGTTTGGTCGGACGATTGCGATGTTCGCTTAATTACGACGGAATGCGCATAAGCGCGAAAGACGATCCAAATTGCGTGACGAATGGGTTTTTCTTATGCCAAACACTAAAATAAAATATTTTAGTGCTTACATAAATTTTTGGATGTCCGGGTGTATTCAGAACGTAAGTTATGCGCGAAAATGCAAACTTATGCACTTTTTGACGCTTTTAGTCCCTGATCCTTCTACACTTGGTCTTAACATGATTTCTTGCACTTTGAGCCCTCTAACTTGACTTTTAAGGGCCTTAAGACATAACCAAACTTTGTTAAGTCCTTGGGTAACTCTATGGTTACCCGAAAAGTCATAAATTTCAACGTTGACGCTTTTAACCCCTCGTATACGAATATTGTCATGACTTTCTCATATGCTAGCGAAACTTGGTGAAATTTTTATCATGTATTCTAGTGAGCATAATTGATCGTTACAAAGCTTCGGGTTTGCTAAAAGGTCACTCAGAGGTATACTTTAAACATGCTGACACATTTAACCCCTGTAGTTTGTAATCTCTCACTTTCTTTCACAATTAGCTTCGTATGATCCATGAATCATTCGTTTAAGGGTATAAACATCATGTAGGGATATTGTAGGGTATATTTATCCATTGTTGACATTTTGAACCCTTATATTCACATATTTTCCATGTTTGTCAACTTTAGTCCTTCTAGAGTATTCTTTCACACGTTCAAAGCTTATGACACGTGTCAATACATTATAGGACGTGAATTTTCGAGGTGTTACACCTAGAGCCAAGTAAGCTAGACGTCCCCTCATTCTATAGAATCAACATACGGTAAACCAGTCGAGTCAGGGAAAGTTGTTAGAGAATGTTCCTTGGAACTTGGAGAGCGAAAATTCAATATCGATCTCTTACCCGTTGAGTTGGGTAGTTTCGACGTAGCGGTTGGCATGGATTGGTTATCCGATAACCAAGCTGAAGTCTTTTGTCATGAGAAGGTCATTCGCCTACCACTACTGAACAAAGAGACACTTGTTATTCATGGAGAGAAGCACGACACACCATTGTGGATCATCAATTGCATGAAGGCACAGAAGTGCTTATGGAAGGGTTGTGTTGCCTTTCTGGCACATGTTGTCGACAAGAAGGCCGTTGGGCCGCAGCTGACAGATATTCCAGTGGTAAAAGAGTTTACTGAAGTCTTTCCTGAAGACTTGCTAGGACTACAACCATATCGACAAGTCAAGTTTCATATCGACTTAGTACCGGGAACCTCACCCATAGCCAAATCTCCATATCGATTAACACCTTTTGAAATGCAAGGGTTGTCCACACAACTTCAAGAGTTGTTGGATAGAGGATTCATTAGACCAAGCTTGTTGCCTTGGGGAGCTCCAGCTTTGTTTGTAAAGAAGAAGGATGGAACACTCAGAATGTGCATCGACTACAGAGAGTTGAATAAACTCACCATCAAGAATCGGTATCCACTACCGAGGATTGATGACTTATTCGATTAACTGCAAGGTTCAAGCTTCTACTCCAAGATAGACTTATGATCGGGGTATCACCAATTACGAATTCAAGAGGAAGGCGTACCAAAACCGGCTTTTCAGACTCGTTATGGTCATTATGAGTTTCTCGTTATACCTTTTAGTTTAACGAACGCACCTGCGGTCTTCATGGATTTAATGAACCGCGTGTGCAAGTCGTACCTTGGCAAATTCGTCATAGTATTCATTGATGACATTTTGATATACTCACGATCGGCAGACGAGCACAAACAACTTTTGAGAACCATTATAGAACTACTCAAGAAGGAGACACTATATGCAAAATTTCCCAAATACGAGTTTTGGATTCGTGAAGTACAATTTCTCGGGCATATAGTGAATGAGAAAGGCATTCAAGTAGACACCTCGAAGATCGAAGCAATTAAGAACTGAGAAGCACCCAAGACTCCAACTGAAGTCCGACAATTCTTGGGATTAGCGGGGTGTTATCGAAGAGTTATTGAGAACTTTTCAAAAAAAATTGCTCAACCGCTAAACTCCCTCACACAAAAAGACAATAAATTCACTCCAAATCGAAAAACAAGAAGTATCATTTCAACTTCTCAAGGATAAGTTGTACGATGCACCAATCTTATCACTACCCGATGGTACCGATGACTTTGTAATATACTTTGATGCTTCGCATTAAGGGTTGGGTTGCGTACGTATGCAACGGGGAAAAGTTATCACGTACGCATCGCGTTAACTAAAAGTTCACGAAAAGAACTATACCACTCACGACCTTGAGTTAGGCGTGGTGGTATTCGCTTTGAAAGTATGGCGACACTACTTATATGGTACTCAGTGTATAATTTTCATGAATCATAAAAGTCTTCAGCACATATTCAATCAAAAAGAACTAAATATGCATCAGCAATGTTGGATTGAATTGTTGAACGACTATGATTGTGAAATAAAGTACCATCCGGGCAACCTGAACGTTGTAGCGAACGCCTTGAGCCGTAAGGAACGAGTTAGAACTTTGAGAGTTCGAGCACTAGATATGACAATTCACACGAATTCATGATGCACAACAAGAAGCGCTTAAGGAAGAACATCTTAAAGCAGAATCACTTTGAGGCATGGAAAAACAGTTAGTGCCGAAAGAGGATGGAACTTTGTACTTTGTAGGTAGAATTTGGGTTCCACTCTTTGGAGGCCTTCTAGTGCTTATTTTTTAGGAAGCTCATAGGTCAAAGTACTCGATCTATACTGGATCAGATAAGATGTACCAAGACTTAAAGGAGTACTATTGGTGGCCTAACCTCAAAAAGGATATCGCTACCCATGTCGGAAAATGCTTGACCTACACGAAGGTCAAGGCAGAATATCAAAAGCAACCCGGGATTCCCATTTGGAAATGGGAACAAATATCGATGGACTTCACTACGAAGTTACCCAGGACCTCAAGAGGCCCCGACATGATATGGGTAACCGTCGATAGATTGACAAAGTCTACACACTTCTTGCCGATTCGGGAGAAGGATAGCACAGAGAAACTAGCGGAACTCTATCTCAAAGAAATAGTGGCTTGTCATGGAGTGCCTATTTCAATCATCTCAGACCGAGACGGTCGCTTTATTTCAAGAATTTGGAAGTCATTCCAACAGGCCTTTGGATCCCATTTAAATCTAAGCACGACCTTTCATCCACAAACTGATGGCCAGAGCGAATGGATAATCCAAACACTCGAATATATGCTTCGTGCGTGTGTTATGGATTTGGGAGGCAACTGGGATACTCATTTACCTTTGGTTGAGTTTTCCTACAACAACAACTACCATACAAGCATACAAGTTGCACCGTTCGAAGCTCTTTATGGTCGAAACTGTCGCTCTCCGCTATGTTGGGCGGAAGCGGGCGATAAACAACTAATTGGTCTGGAGTTAGTCCAAGAGACTACGGATGAAATCTTTCAGATCAGAGACCGTATCTAGGCGGCTCACGATCGACAAAAGAGCTATGCAGACAAGAGACAGAAGCCATTATCTTTCGAGGTCGGAGACAAAGTCTGGTTGAAAGTCTCGCCTTGGAAGGGCGTAGCGAGGTTCGGTAAGCGTGGAAAGCTTAACCCTCGATATGTAGGACCATTTGAAATCCTAGAGAAGATTGGCAACGTTGCCTACAAGCTAAAGTTACCAGAAGAACTTAGTAGCATACCCGACATATTTCATGTGTCGAATCTTAAGAAGAGTCCAACGCAAGAAACGGTTATCATTGTTCACATCGACGACAAACTCCAATACATTGAAGAACCCGTTGAGGTCACGGATTGGAAGATCCAGAAAACACAGAGAAGTCGTACAAGTTAGTAAAAGTCCATTGGAACTCTCGATACGAACCCGGGTAACTTAGGGAGGTGAAGATCAAATAAAAGTCAAATATCCTCACATATTCGAGAACATTCCTGCAAAGGATGAGTCAGGTTGAATTTCGGGACGAAATTCTTAATAACAGGGGGAGAATGTGACAACTGCCACTTTTCGGTAACTTTCTTACACTTAAATTACTCATTTTTAGCTACACTTTTATGTGTTTTGAACATCCGAACTGCATATTTCATGACATACACTTAGAATACTCATGGAATACTTACTTATGATGCATATGATTCATTTTTATTGATTACATTTGAAACAGTTTAAACAATGCATCGAAACAACTAGAATAGCACTTAGTAAACTAGTGTGCTGATGAAAACGCAGGATCCGCAGAAACCATCTTAATGACATCTTTAGGACTCAGACGAAAGTCCAACATCTAATATACATTAAACCCTAACTAGGAATGCAAGGGTTTGGTTTAATACCTTCCCGAAGTCCGATAACACTAAAAACTGCCCGGAAAGCACTAAAAGTCACAATTTCAACACTTTTCCGCAGAAATTCTGCAGAAATCAGCATTGTAAGTTATATACAATGTACAAAAGTGTTGTTTAACCTAGAGTTCATAGTAGAATACCTTGGGGTATCATCTAAACCAAGAATCACATCAATTCACACAACTTACACAAGCTTAGCGTTCGAATAACGACTAACGGAAACAATGCCAAACGAATATCCGAACGATATCAAATCTTTTTTTTAGTGACCATCTAACATTATTTGGATCATTTTGATCTAGTAATGGTCACTCAACACCTTGAATTACTTAAACACTTGAACATATAAGGCTTCCTAACATTTCTCCTAAGATTTTCTAACACTTGAGAACAAATGAAACAAGTTTATAACATGTGCCCCCTACCTCTCGGCCGCACCCCTATTGTGGGACCCACCTGTCACACCCTCAAAATCCATACGCGGAGTATTACCGCGAGGTGTGTGACGACCAGGATCTTAGCCACTAATTACTTTGAACAAATTAGTTATTGTTATAAACATTAGCATAATTAGTGACCTAATTTAAATTTTTCAAAACATAGTTTAAGTTCACAGCGGAAAGGGGAAGAAAATGCATCGTAATTTAAAACCACAAGTTTGTTATCATGTCACTTACGAACCACGCACTCCATCCGATTGCAACGTCCGTCCAGAGCTGTATCGAGCAACCTGCAAAGCATGCAGTAGAGTGTCAACATAACGTTGGCGAGTTCACGTGTTTGTAGTTTTTCCAGTTTTTAATTCCAAAAACTTGTTTTAACCAGTTAATTCATCCGTTTATACATGCGATGGGGAGCTACCCCATAAGTAAGCGACTAAACTGTTTTTACAATACCGAATACTATTCATCCGTACGTTTCCGTAGAGTGCCCCGTTTGTCAATGTTCTATCATCATTGACGGTTGCCAGAGTACATTAGTTCACGCCCGATCCCATACGCGGGCACGGTGTGAGGTTGGTGAGACCTAAATAGCGCTATCAACTAATAACCCGTTCGCCTGACCCCGGCGACTAATCGGTATTAGGAAGTGAGGACTTGAGTGATAGAGTTTCGTTTAGTGTTGCTTGTTGCATCCAGTATAAACAGTAATTAACTAAAAGTTCCCAGTAACAAGGGAAGAAAAGTAAGTTTGTATCCCTCACAAGGAGATAGCGTTGTTACCCGTATCCCACACAAGGAGATAGAAATACCGTATCCCGCACAAGGAAATAGTAAGCAATCCCAAACCAGGAAAAGTGTTTTGTTCCGTTTCCCAACCACCGGGAACGCATGCTTTAAGTAAAAGTAGTGAACTCACCTTTGCTTTGCTCGGTTGATAATTTACTTGTGTTACGTTGGTCAACCCTACCCTATTATGGTTTATAAACATTATTAGGTCCGTGTGCAAGTAATTTCACGTACAAACTACACGTATCTAACACATAGCACGTAAGTCATACTATCATATAAAGTATTGGGCCTAGCCCAGCATACGAACAGTACTCAGCAACAGTAACAGTTAACCCGTAGTCCAAAACGTAGCAATTAACAGTGCGGCCCAAATAAACAACAGCCCAAAGACTAAATAAACCAGGTTAGTCGAAACCTCATGGTCTCGACTTGAAAACAGAGGTTCCGAGTCGCAACCAGAGGGTTTCGAGTCGCAACAGGAGGCTTTGAGTTGTGTACCTCTTTGAGTCGAAACCTTGGGGTCTCGGGTCAAGCCTTGAGTCGAGATCACACGGTCTAGAGTCGCAACCTTCCCGGTCTCGAGTCCCCTGTTGTGTTGCCTGGTTTCGAGTTGCCGCTAAATGGTTTCGAGTCGAAACCATACGATCTCGACTCGCAACCACTGATGGAATCCTTCTAGAAACTTATCCACTTGTACGAACCAATCACAATTCCTTAACATGTTTTATCATACCGTACAGTCACCAAATTGGATCAACACAGCATTATTCAAATATTCATAGCATCTTCAAACAGTTCAGCATGTTCTACATTTCAAAACCTATTTTGATCTTACTTGTATTTAAAATAGTTTAGTCTATTATCATTAATAAAATATTACGATAATTATTAACCTTTCATACATGAAGGAACCATTATTGCAATCATCATCTCAACAGCATCTCACTTGTCATGGCATAGATATTATGTTCAATCAAGAGAAATTACTAGTATCTTTAATTATGTCATTGTTAATATATATCGCATATTTGTACAAAAGCACGGAAACAATCATCCTTGTCCTCTTCAACAAATTCACAGTTCACATTTTGACCAAACACATTTCATATATCAAATATCATCAACAGTTTATCAACACTCCAACTATTACACCTTTGAGAACTCCTATTTTTATAAGTATACATCGGATCTCAATATCACCTTTCAGCTATATTCATCAGATTTCGATAACCCCACAACTCCCTAAACCTCTAACTTATTGTTCTTGTGAATATTATCATAACATCATGAACAGGACAGTTATCAATTAACACTACCAAACATATTATGAACAACATATCATGAACAGCAGATGTGTTTGACCTTATCATAATTCAAACACACAACATCACATAAAGAAAATCTTATTTTATTCATAAAACAGTTGCAATCTCATTAACTAAATCATCAAGCAACAAAAGCACATATAAATCACGAACCACTAAACACTGACCAAAAATGTGCTGACCGAGTGACTTCGAGACAAGGGGAAAGATGCCATGTTGCCACCGCTACAGCTTGAATCGAAGTGTCGGAGACCTTCGCTCGCCACTGTTCTTCACCGTCACACCACTGCGTCGTCAGAGTGACGTTTTCCGCCGCCACCGAGAGCTGCCGACTGGTTTTGTTTGTTGGGGTATTATCCAGCGCCGCCACTGTTAACGGTGGTGGTGGCCGGCCGTGTTATTCAAGTGGAAGAGAGAGAAGGGATAGTGTGATTGAGGTGTGGGATCGGTCAGAATGAGAGTGAGGAGGAGATAGGGAGTGTGGGTGCGTGTCATCGACAGAAGGAATCACCGAAACTCGCCGGAGTCGGCTCCGGTCGCCAGAGTAGCAGGGATGAACGGGGAGTGTGTGTGCGGCTCCCATTGTTTGTGGGTTAGGGTTTTGTCCAAAGATGAAGGGGTGGGGTTTAAGGTGATTAAATAGTGTAGGGTTTAGGTTAGTTAGGTTGGGCCTAGCCCAAGTGTGTAGATCCACCTGATACTAGGTGTCGCCAAGCCCGAACACTCGGTTTAAATTACAGACAGTTATTTTATGTCTGATTCGTGTTATCCGTTGGACAACTCGTATTTCTCGTTGCGGGTTATTAATAATGATACTAACTATAATAATAATTATAATAATTATAATAATAATAATAATAACAATAATGATAATCATCACCGGCTCGTCTCTCGACGATCAGGATCAAGGGTTCGAGTTGTCACCCATCAACTTGTTTCCTAAAATATCCTAGATATTTACCTATTTGTTTGCAAGTTGATGCAAGTTGGTGAAATTATAACACTTATGAACAAGAATTCACTAAGCACTTTACTTCTTCATTTCACCTTACTTTACACACACTTAAGAAACTCTCAATATTCATCATCTAGCCAAGAACACCCACCAAAAACTTTCACATTTTAGCCTTTCTTCGATGATTAAGATGGAGCTTGATGGAACATAGGAGGATCTAAAGACACTACACGTTGAAGAAGTGATTTCCTTCCATTCAAAAGCTTTCAAACACCAAGATCAACATTTTTCTTTTCTTTGATCATTATCTAGATCATCCCTAGCCACAAGTGCTAGAAATGAGCTTTCTAAAATCCATTTTTCATACTTATTTATGTTTATGATTGATAAAAGAACATGTAATAACTAAACAATCATACAAAATAATATGAAAATACAAAGACGCAAAATAAAAATCATGATATATAAGTTTGTTTATGTTGTGATTTGAAGCTTATTTCTTTCATATATGATCTAGTATTGATGAATATCATATGAATAACTTGTTAGATGATGTTTAAAAACATGATCTAACAAGTGTACATGAAAATGTTGAAGGGTTTTTGTTAAACATAAATGTTTAAATGGATGATCATAATCTTTGGTTTTGTTAAAGTATATAAGGTTTTTCGCTAAAAATAATACTTTTACAAGATTATAAAAAGAAACATACAAGATGGGTTTTTATAAAAAGTGTGATAAAACTAGAAGTAAAGCATGGTTTTTGAACTAGTAAACATATGTAATGATCATACCAAAACCCTACATGTTTATGATTTCATCTTGTTAAGATTATGATATAAATCTCATATGTTTTTGTTAAAAATATTATGAGAAGATTATTGGTGATTTTTAAAAAGAAAAAGATATGTTTTATTAAGCATGGCAAAAGTATATATTTCAAAGGAAACATGACCATTTTTCTTAAAAATCATATGTTATAAAACTATCATTTTTGACAAAATCTTTATTAGAATAAAAAGATTTTTAAGAATAGTTTTTATAAAAGCAAAACTAGATATAAATATATATTTTTGAGAAAATATATATTTAGTTATCTTAACAACTTATGTGCTATGTGTTATTTGGTTGTATTAGTTATAGGTATGAAAACTAGGAACTTGAATACAATGGTACAAATAAACACAAGACTCATTACAACTAAAATCTTACAAGACTACACATAAATACACCCTAAAAACAAGTTACGGACGATCCGAGTCTTCGGACACAACTTATGGACAAATCGGCCTTACGGACAAATATACGGACTATATAAGTATTACGGACTGTAATATACCATATATCAAAGACTTGGTAAAGCTACGTTTTCTAAACCGAATAAGTAACTATATATTTTCTACAATATACAAAATATATTACTTATGGTTTATATTAAAAAGGTATTGTTTTTTAAATATATAAACATACATATATATTTCTTACTATCTAAAATATATTGTTTTAGTAAAAGACTAAAATTATATTTTTAGAACTAATCTTAAAAATAGATTATTTTTAAGATATTTTCTATACCTTTTTACGAAGTAAAGATTTAATATTTTTATGAAATATATCTTAGAATATATAAGTATATATATTCTAAGAATACAAGATCAGATATAATGAACAACGCGGGCATACGTATTCCTGTACGTACAACGATATACACATTCACATCACCTAACACTTAGTGAAAACACATTTATACAACTACGATACAACTCACGAGATACAAGAATATATATATATTTGGCGAAGTATATATACTAAACAGTTATCACTTAATACATCTAAAACACAGTTCAATGAATAACAAAGACATACAAGTCTTAACACATATTCAAGATAAAAGACCTGTACTCAAGTCACTACAAAGGCTGAAGTGTCTAACAAATATAGAACGTTTGTAGGTCGTGACACTATTCAGGACGACCGCATGTGAGATCACAGTTACTTACTATTTACGAACGCAATTATGTGAGTTCATGTCCCATATTCATTTAAATGTTTTACAACTTTACAGCTATCGGGGAAAATACATGTTCAATGGTATGTTAAGGTCAGGGAATGAAACACCTTAGATCATGTGCGAATAGGGTTATACATCTAAGCACCATTAATCCAGTTTGGACCTAAGGTCAGGGAATGAAACATCTTAGATCATGTGTGAATAGGGTTATACATCTAAGCACCATTAATCCAGTTTGGACCTAGGTACAAAGGGTTAGAACTAATGGGTTTTGGCGAGCCCCACTCTTGGTCGTGGACCCATACAGAAGAGTGCGTTTGTGTCCCAGTCGATGGTAGTCGACACTAAATCGTCTAGGTTTGGATTGCTTCCTAAATCGTCACACATATTAATGTCCTTGCTAAACATTAATGATCAACGATTTCATTGACGCTTTACATACTACATCTTTACATACCGGTTTTCACCTTATACAACTCACATTTTACATATACATTTTATACAACTCACATCTTACAGATACATTTTATACAACTCACATTTTACATATACATTTTGTACAACTCACGTTTTACAGATACATCTTATACAACTAAACTGCATGAACTCGCCAACTTTTATTGATGTTTTTTACTTAACATGTATTTCAGATAATTAGTGGACCATGTCGGGGATTTCAGGCAAGAAAACAAGTATCAAGACTCCATGCCACCATTTGAAGGGTTTGTCCGTTATATACCGCATCTTTGCGGTGATATAGTGGTCAAAGCCTTAACAATTTAGAACTTGCATTTTAATGTATTAAACATTGACACTTTACATTCAGTTAATGGTTTATAACCGATACACTTAAACTTATGTTGTGTTCTTTTGAAACAATTGTGGAAATGGCATTGGAGCATGTTTTTATTCATTTAGTATGTTCACAAATATTGTTATGCAATGAGAACAGATCAGATCACACCTCGCGCTTCCGCTACAAGCGGGTGTGACATTTAGTACCTGCACATCATCATTGGCCCTCGGTTGTTCGTTTCTTGATCGTTTCAGCTCCTTTTGAGTTCCTTTTCCTCCCGGGATCTACATTTACACAAACTAATCAAATATAAAGTAAAACTCAATTAAATGACTCTAAAAATATACAAAATCTACACGATAAAAGCATGTGTTTTGCAACAGATCAACTATCCCCACACTTAAACTTTTTTCGTCCCAATTTTTTTTGCAATGGAATCATAACTAGGATAAATGGTTTCAAAAATTTTCGGTTAATTCATTATAAGATATCAACACGTATAACCATGATGAGAACCCACAAGACCTCATGATTTTTAATAAGATATTATTGAAAGCAATCTAGGGAACCCTCTAAGTCGGTTGGGCCTACCAAAAAGCCCAATTTTTCTATCATTTTCCATTTAATTCCAAAAAAAATCAGAACATTTTTCTATTTTTTTGGATTATTTTTTTTATTTTTTTGTTTTTTTTTTAATTTTTTCAACTCAAATCTACCTAATAAAAAGTTGTAGTATCCCATCACCTCACTTAAATCACACATTGTCCTCAATGTGGATGGAAAACTAACTAAAATTAAAGAAGAAAGAAAATCCTAAAATAAAATGCAAAAATAAGTACAAAAAATTGGAAAAGACATAACTGGTTAGGATTAAAATCAGTGCCAGCTATGAGTGCCTTCATTCCACCAATCATGATCGTATAACATTTCATTCACGATCGTCTCTGACAAACTGGTATGCTTGGGCTGCCTTTACAAATAGATCACAGTTCCAAAATCCTCACCGAATGGAGATTGAGTACGAACAAGTCAAACTAACCTGCACAAAAAAAGAAACCCCAACATAATATCGACTCAAAATAAAAATTGACTCAGTACTAACTAACTTAGATTCAAAATACACAAAAATATACAAGGAAACATGTACCATAACAATTCTGGGTGTGAAAAACTGAAGAAACCGGACAAAAAAACAAACGAACTAACCTGATACTCCTCTGCATGTCACGGGGGACTCACATAGATCTTCCGTGTGGCGCGGAAGAACGAAATTTGATTTTCGTTGACTTTGAACTTCCCGTGCGACGCGGGAGGTATAACCTCTCCCTCCGCGTGGAGCGGATGGGACATTTCTCTAGTAGGTTTTTAAGGGATTAAAATTTTGTTCATCCTCTAAATTTTCACCATTTTTCATCCAAACTCTCCCAAAATCGCCCGAAACTCCACAATTAAGCTCCCAAACTTATTTTCTTAAAAATCCCCACCAAATTACCTGCGAATCCCCGCAAAACAGACACAAAACGCAAACCAAAACACAAATATAATACCGACAATATACACAAAATAAAACCTAAAATGTCCAAACTCTACAAATAAGTTCCTACACAATCATCTAGCAATCAGTGGGAGGTCAAAGTCCTCCACAACTCTTTCCATAATCGGTCCCTTAATATAATGCTTCAACCTAAGACCGTTTACCTTAAGACTCTCACCTTCCCACACAACCGCACCGTAGGGAAAAACATGAACAACCTCATAAGGACCCGACCACCTAGTCTTCAACCTTCCCGGGAATAACCTGAACCTAGAATTAAACAATAACACCTTATCACCCGGTTTAAAGTCTTTACTACCTTTCAACTTAGCATCATGAAATCTCTTCATCTTTTCCTTGTAACCTACATTCCTCATATACGCCTCATCTATCAACTCATCTAACTCATGTAACTGAAGAAATCTATGCTTCCCTGCATTCTTTAAATCCATATTCACCGTCTTCAACGCCCAATAAGCACAGTGCTCTAACTTTACCGGTATATGACATGCTTTCCCATAAAGCATCCTAAAAGGTGTATGAGAGTTCAGGATCCAGCGGTGCTAGACGGAAGTTTGGGTATAATATCACTAATTCGGTAGAATGTTATTAAGAAAGGAGTAGAAGCGGAAGTCCAATGTTTCATTCATTCATACCGAAAGAGTATACAACTTGTCAAGCTGGCGAAATGCTGGAGAAATTTCGCCAGCGTTTCCCCTTTGGGAACTCCAAAACTTACAAAACTCTGAACACACGACACTATTTATAGACACTTTACCCTCGTGCGAAGTGAACTAAATTACCTTCGTACGAAGTAACAACTTCGTACGAAGTGACACGTATAAACCTCTCACGTTCGCACTTGAGTCGTGTTCAAATCTAGTCTATACAATATTCAACACACGCCCTATCTAGCCTATTCGTACAGTGTAGTACTTATAGATGTCTTAAAAGCTATTCTAAACATTCACCCAGCATCATCTAACTTATCTGACCAATCTAACCGGTTATTCCCAACCGTCTTCTCTAGAATCCTCTTAATCCCTCAATTGGCATTCTCCACTTGCCCACTAGTTTGTGGATGATAGGCAATTGAAATCCTATGGGTGACCCCATACTTTTTCAACACCTTCTCCATCTGAGCATTACAGAAGTGGGTACCTCTATCACTAATCAACGCCTTTGGAGTACTAAAGCGTGAAAACAACCTCCTCAAAAATCTCACTAAAACCCTCGCATTATTTTTAGGCAAGGCCTGGGCCTTCACCCATTTAGAGACATAGGTATAGCAATGAGGATGTATCGATTCCCACGAGACATCGGGAACAGACCCACGAAATCAATACCCCATATATAGAATATCTCACCCACCTGGATGGGGTTTTGGGGTATCTCATTCCGAGATGAGATATTACATGTCCTCTAACAAGCATCACAACTCTTCACCAACTCATACGCCTCCTTAAAAAAGAGTCAGCCAATAAAAACCCTCGTCTAACACCTTCCTCGCGGTATACTACAATCCATAATGGCCACCAGTCAGCCCCTCATGACACTCCCTCAAAATCTTCCTTGCCTCATCACCACTAACACATCTCCTCAACACCTAATCAACTCCTATCCTAAAAAGATACGAATCCTCCCAAATATAATATTTAGCATATGCTATAAGCTTCCTTTTCAGATTGGGAGGCATCTTCTTTAGAATAATCCCACGCGCTATATAGTTCACCAAATCAGAAAACCATAGCAAACCTTCATCCTCAGGTCTCACATATATAAAACTCTCATGCGGAAAACTATCACCTATCTCCTCAACTACACTATCCTCGTCGCTCTCGAGTTCCTCTAACCTAGACAAGTGATCCGCTGCAAGATTCTCTGCTCCCTTCTTATCCTAAATCTGTAAATCGAACTCTTGCAACAACATAATCCACCAAATCAAACATGGTTTTGCATCTTTCTTAGCAAACAAGTGCCTCAGTGCTACGTGATCGATATAGACAACAACCTTAGATAGAACGAGGTAAGAACATAATTTGTCTAAAGCGAAAACGACCTCCGGGAGCTCTTTCTCAGTCGTGGTGTAATGCTCCTGTGCGTCATTCAGAGTCCTACTAGCTTAGTAAATAGGATGGAAGTGTTTCTCTCCACGTTGTCCTAGAACTGCCACAACCGTGAAATCGCTCGCGTCAAACATCAACTCAAATGGAAGGCTCCAATCAGGTGCTATAAGAATCGCGGCACTCACTAACTTCTCCTTCAAAAACTTAAATGCCTTCAGGCATCCCTCATTAAACTCAAACAAGACATCTTTGAGAAATCATGAATAAAAAATCGGTAGAATCCTGCGTGGCCCAGAAAATTACGAATGGATTTCACAGAAGTAGGCGGTGGGAGTTTGGAGATGGTTTCTATCTTTGCCTTATTAACCTCAATCCCCGCATGTGAAATCTTATGTGCCAACACTATGCCCTCCTTCACCATAAAGTGGCATTTTCCCAGTTCAGCTTCAAATTAGTCTCTTCACACTTAGCTAACATACGATATAGAATTCGCAGACAATGATCGAATGAACTCCCAAAAACAGAAAAGTCATCCATGAATACATCCATAGAGTCCTTGATCATATCATGGAAAATAGCTACCATACAACGTTGGAATGTAGCTGGAGTATCACATAACCCAAACGACATATGACGATACGCAAAAGTACCGTATGGGCATGTAAGTGTGGTTTTCTTCTAATCCTCTATTGTGACAGGGATATGGAAATAACTTGAAAACCATTAAGAAAACAATAAAACTGCTGACCGGACAGTCGCTCCAACATCTGAAGAATGAATGTGACAACCTGAGTTTTCAAGGTCTCTATCCGACTTAATCATGTGCTTATTTGCAAAGTATGTTTATATATGTTTATTTGAAGTGCAATATGCATGTTGCTTGTAGATTCGTTGGGTGCATATCATGGGTGTATGTGTACATGTCTTAATAATTAAATGTTAATGTTAGAAAGTAATAATTGGTTTTACTAAACGATTGTTCGTTTGGGCCATTGCTCACTATTTGGGCCGCACCCTTATAACCTTCATTTGAGCCTTGGGCTGTCCAAATAACCGAAGCCCATCCCTATCTTAATTGCTAACTATCATTTGGGCTTGAGCCCATGATCACAACTGGCTAAAGGGGAACCGCCCCATTAAACATTGTTTTATTTACATAATATAGTATTGTGATAACATCTACCATATTTGCAAACCCTAACTAAGTTGCGAACGGCTGTGAACACTTCTTGGAGGCAGCATCTCATTTGATCGATCTTGTGGTTAGTGTACTACCTTCACTGTAGATTATTGCTGAATATTTGTTTGATGGGTATTGGATTGGAATCATTTTTGTTCATTTATTTGACAATCATGAAGTAACCGTTAGTATGTAATGATTGTGATTATGTTATGCTTTTCCGTGAATGATCTGACAATGTTATGATGATCTTGAATTGTTGAATGATGATTAATGCATGTGCGATGTATTGAAAAGGCAGTCAAATCGGATATGGATCCTTCTTAATTGTCGGCCACTTTATCTAAACCTTTTTTGACTATTTGATGTTATGCATGTGCAGCAAATAAATAAGAATCTGATGATCGGCTACTAGGTTATTACTTGCATGTGGGTTGTCAGTGTCATGTGACGTTTCAAATGTGTATAATTAGATTGAAGGTAATCGAAACATGATGATTGGTTGATTAAATCGATGTAATTGTTGTTGATGTTGATGCGATCGGATGAAAACATAGGGATCAGACGAAAACACTTCTGTGTTTTCGTCACACCTCATGTCCAACGAAAACCAAAGGGTTTTCGTCACTTTGTGATTTCGTTGAGGGGTTCTGCTCAGTAATGTGGTTAGCTAGTTAGCTCTGTTAATTAATTAAACCTATTAGTTTGATAATACCGTTAGTTACCAGCCATGTTTAGTCTGTTAACTGACTTAAGTTTATTAACAATGTTAACTGTATTAACTCTGTTAAGTGATGCAACTCTATTAATCATATAAATCTGTAAGGTATTAACTCAGTTAGTTCAGTTAACCCAGCCAGTTGATTAACTTTGTTAGTTTATTATTTCCGTTATGTGTGTTAGTTCTGTTTAGTTTACTAACTTTGCTATATATGCTAACCTTGTTAAACCAAATAAACCCTGTCAAGCATGCTAATGAATAACTGTGTTAGAATTAACTGAGAAAGCTATTATGTGAAAGATGAATTTGCATGAATTGGATTAACTGTCTACATGATACAAGATGCTAACTGCTAGGCACACTCTGTAATACTACTGTGGCGCTAGTTACATGCGAATCATTACGAACATAAACTGATTGAATATACGTGCATACTATAGGACGTGATTGATTACTTGTGAGCACATAGTCTAGCATACCGAGCAAACCAAGGTGAGTTCACACTAGCCAAGGCATGGGATTCCCAGGGGTTGGGAATGGGATTGAATAATTACTTGTACAACTATTACATTTAAACTAATTACCACTGTCCTCGGATTTAAGGGCCCGTACGTAAAACCTACGTACAGTTATACTTACTACTGTCCTCGGATTTAAGGGCACGTACGTAAAACCTACGTACAGTTATACTTACTACTGTCTTCGGATTTAAGGGCACGTACGTAAAGCCTACGTACACGATCATAAGACCATCACCTCTATCAAAGGAAGTCCCTCATTTATCGACTTAATCGCCGAGGCCTATGGCGAGCGGGTCATTAGTTAATAGCGCTATTAGGTTTAACAAACCTCACACCGTGCTAGTCGGACGGGCGTGTACTAATGGACTATGGGCAAAGGGTCAATGCTGATAGACATTGACTTAGGGAACCTCTTACATTTTTGTAGCAGTCGATACGCGTGGTCTAGTAATACATGGGAAGCCCCCACTAATCATCGCACACAGGCCTGGATTGGCCACGATACGGATTAATACGATACATGGTTTACAAACGAACATACGATTTACGAAATGAACACGATAACCAAATAACCAACTGTGAACTCGCTCAACTTTGTTGTTGATTCGTTGCTACATGCCTTGCAGGTCATTAGGTACTCATGGAGCTTGCACAGGGAGGAACAGTCGTTGTGGGACATGGCAATGTGTGCCATGCTTTAAACATTTCCTTTATTTCATACTTAATACTTGCTATGGGTCTTACAATTATGCTTCCGCTAAACACTTAACTATGTTTTGGTTTCTGAACACCTTTCATATTGTTTGGTTGAATTATGTTTACTTACATGCTTGCTCAATATGATTGGTGGTTTGATCCTGGTCAGTCGCGCCTCCAAGCGGTGATATTCCGCGTGTGGATTTTGGGGGTGTGACAGATTGGTATCAGAGCCATTGGTTATAGTGAACTTGGTTTTAAAAAGGGGGAAAACTTTTTGGTAAAACCAAACTATAACCTGTACAGTGCTCAACGATCCACAACGAAGCTTCACTCCACGTGCAAGGCTCAACACTATAGGTGATATGGTTTATGTTATATTGCCTACTTGCTAGTTACATAGAACTTTGATTATGGTGTGCTTAGATAAACGTAACAACTATTGATTGAAAACACATGTGTGCTTACTCTCTTCTGTCACCGCACTTTCGCGAACCTTTCTCACTCATACTTCCTTTGAGATGAAGATCATGAGTGGACGCGTTAACCTAACTCAAGCCCAGTTGGCGGCTTTAATCACTGAACAAGTTACTGCAGCACTCGCAGCTGCCCAGGCAGGAGGTATAGCCTGCCATCACCACTTACTCTAGGACCTTTAGATCCTACTCTCGTAAACCAACACTCGTGCTCAAGTATGTTTACTCTTACACACACGACTGCTCAACACGCTCAGCCACCTGTGTGCACGTTCAAAACTTTCATGGACTGTTGTCCTAGTACTTTTAGTGGCACTGAAGGGGCCGTTGGACTCCTCCACTGGTTTGAAAAGCTCGAATCGGTCTTCGAAATGTGTGAATGCCCTGAGGCTCGTAGGGTGAAGTACGCCACTGGTACTCTCGAAGGCACTGCGCTAACTTGGTGGAACGCGCAAGTTAGATGCTGGGGCTGGCGGCTGCTAATGCCACCCCATGGAATGATTTTAAGGAACTGATCAAACGTGAATATTGTAGTCGTGATGACATCCACAAGCTGGAAGTGGAGTTCTTTAACCTGAAGACGATGGGGTCAGAGATAGAAGCGTACACGAAACGATCCAACGAACTGGCAGTGTTATGCCCAACTATGGTGGATCTTACTATCAATCGCATTGGGCTGTACCTCAAAGGCTTAGTACCAGAGATTCCAAAGTCATGTGACTTCTGCTAACCTTGCTACTATTCAAGATGTTACTCGTCTTCCTCATCGTCTCACAGATCAGGCAGTGGAACAGAACAGGCTGCCTAAGCGTATCGGTGCTACTACCACTACTACTACTTCTGCTACTCCCAGTGACAACAAACGAAAGTGGGATGGAACCTCTAGCAAGGGTTCGACTGTGGTTCAGTCCCAGGCAGCAGCGAAAGATCGACGACTACCAGAGTCCTGGTCAGCAATCTTCTGGTGGTCAAGGGCAGGGTGGATATCGAGGGAATCACCCAAAGTGCAATAGATGCAACAGACACCACAGTGGTCACATAGTCAAGGGTTGTAACCTCGTCTTAGCCGGTCAGACATTCTCCATCAATCTCATTCCCATAACTCTGGGGTAGTTTTGACATCGTCATTGGTATGGATTGGTTATCCCAACAACAAGCAGAGATCCTATGCAAGGAGAAGATCATTCGTATTCCCCGTTCTGGCAAAGAACCTCTTGAAGTTCAAGGCGACAAGAGTGGTGTCGTGAGTGGCATCATCTCCTTCTTGAAGGCACAGAAGTGTTTGCGAAAGGGCCACACAGCTATATTAGCACTCGTTACAGATACATCGACGAAAGAGAAGAAGTTAGAGGATATTCCAGTTGTACGCGACTTTCCTCAAGTGTTTCCTGAAGAGTTACCTGGGCTACCGCCTCATCGCCAGGTCGAATTTCAGATCGAGCTAGCTCCTGGAGCAGCACCCATAGCTCAAGCACCTTATCGCTTAGCTCCAACCGAACTGGAAGAACTATCTAAGCAATTGCAAGAACTCTTGGAAAAGGGTTTCATACGTCCTAGCTCTTCGCCTTGGGGAGCTCTAGTATTATTTGTGAAGAAGAAAGACGGTACCTTCCGCATGTGCATAGATTACCGCCAACTTTACAAGGTGACCGTGAAGAATCGCTATCCTCTTCCACGCATCGATGACTTATTCGACCAGTTGCAAGGGTCGGGCTATTACTCGAAGATTAATCCGAGGTCAGGCTACCATCAACTGAGAGTCCGGGATGAGGACGTCTCCAAAACAGCATTCAGAACTCGTTACGGCCACTACGAGTTTCTTGTCATGCTATTCGGGTTAACGAACGCACCGGCAGTCTTCATGGATCTAATGAGCAGAGTGTGCAAGCCTTACTTAGACAAGTTTGTGATTGTTTTCATCGATGACATCCTGACCTATTCGAAGAGTCAGGAGGAACACGAGTATCACTTACGACTTATTTTGGAACTCCTTCGAACGGAACAACTGTACGCCAAGTTTTCAAAATGCGACTTCTGGCTTCGTGAAGTCCACTTCCTAGGCCACGTGGTAAACAAGGATGGGATTCATGTTGATCCATCCAGGGTAGATTCGATCAAGAACTGGCCTGCACCTCGCACACCAACCGAAATACGCCAATTCTTGGGTTTGGCAGGTTATTACAGACGGTTCATCAAAGACTTCTCAAAGATTGCACAACCGCTTACACTACTGACACAGAAAGGTGTTGCTTACCGTTGGGGTAATACACAGGAAACAACATTTCAGCACTTAAAGGATAGACTTTGTAGCGCACCTATCCTCTCATTGCCTGAAGGCACGGACGATTTTGTAGTCTACTGTGACGCATCCATCCAAGGTCTTGGATGTGTGTTGATGCAACGGGATAAAGTCATTGCTTATGCTTCGCGCCAACTTAAGATTCACGAACGGAATTACACTACACACGATTTAGAGCTGGGAGCTGTTGTTTTTGCGCTCAAGGTATGGAGATATTAGCTGTACGGTACCAAGTGCACCATCTACACCGATCACAGGAGTCTCGAGCATATCTTCAAGCAAAAGGAGTTGAACATGCGACAACGTCGATGGGTCGAACTATTGAATGATTACGAATGTGCCATCAAGTACTATCCGGGCAAAGCCAATGTTGTGGTCGACGCCCTCAGTCGAAAAGATGCTACACCTAGACGCGTACGTGCTTTAGAACTCACAATCCAATCTAGTCTTCCTACTCAGATACGAGATGCTCAGGCAGAAGCATTGAAACCAGAAAATGTCAGGGCTGAAGCCTTACGCGGCTCAAGGCAGCGGTTAGAACAAAAGGAAGATGGCGCCTACTACGTGACAGGACGCATCTGGGTCCCACTCTATGGCAATTTACGAGAACTTGTAATGGATGAAGCACATAAGTCTCGTTACTCGGTACATCCTGGTTCATATAAGATGTACCACGATCTCAGAACTACGTATTGGTGGCCTAGTATGAAAGCCCACACAGCAACTTACGTCAGTAAATGTTTGACTTGTGCGAGAGTTAAGACTGAATATCAGAAACCATCGGGCCTACTCCAACAACCAGAAATACCACAATGGAAATGGGAGCAAATTTCCATGGATTTCGTTACTGGCCTGCCTAGATCTCAACGTGGGAATGATACTATTTGGGTGATCGTGGATCGACTCACAAAGTCTGCACACTTCCTGGCTATTAAGGAAACAGACAAGTTCTCTACCTTAGCAGACATCTATATAAAAGAAGTGGTTTCGAGGCACGGAGTGCCAACCTCCATTATCTCTGATCGTGATGCACATTTTACTTCAGAACTGTGGCAAGCAATGCACAAATCTTTTGGCTCTCGGTTAGACATGAGCACAGCTTATCACCCTCGGACGGATGGGCAATCTGAGCGCACTATTCAAACTTTAGAAGACATGCTTCGTGCATGTGTAATTGAATTTGGCAACGGCTGGGGAAAAGCATCTGCCACTTGTGGAATTTTCGTACAATAACAGCTACCACACCAGCACTCAAGCCGTTCCATTCGAGGCATTGTACGGGCGTAAATGCCGATCACCTCTCTCTTGGGCAGAGGTGGGTGATAGTCAGATCACAGGTCCAGAACTGGTAGTAGACACAACAGAAAAGATTGCTCAAATACGACAACGCATGGAGGCAGCTCGCGACCGTCAGAAAGCATGCGCCGATAAAGACAGGAAACCCCTCGAGTTCCAGGTTGGGGATCGAGTGCTACTCAAAGTTTCACCCTGGAAGGGTGTGGTTCGTTTTGGAAAACGAGGCAAACTTAACCCACGATATGTCGGACCGTTCGAAATTATTGAGAAGATAGGCAGGGTGGCCTACAGACTAAACCTACCAGCGGAACTCAGTGCAGTTCACAACGTCTTCCACGTGTCGAATCTGAAGAAGTGTCTGTCAGATGAGACCCTCACAGTTCCTTTGAAGGAGCTCACTATCGACGATCAGTTGCGAATCGTCGAGGAACCAGTTGAAATCACGGACCGGGATGTTAAGGTCCTCAAGCACACCAGAATACCTCTTGTTCGAGTTCGTTGGAACTCCCGTCGTGGCCCAGAGTTTACATGGGAACGAGAAGATCAAAAGAAACTTGAGTATCCCCAGTTGTTCGGAAACAGTGCAACCACTACTGAGGCTGAAGCTACTACAGAATTTCGGGACGAAATTCCAAATCAACGGGGGGATGATGTGACACCCCAGGAAAACCAGTAAATGATACAACACAACTAGCTTCCTCAGTAACCACGTACTAAATTTCGGGACGAAATTTCTTTCAAGTTGGGGATAATGTGACAACCCAAGTTTTCAAGGTCTCTATCCGACTTAATCATGTGCTTATTTGCAATGTATGTTTATATATGTTTATTTGAAGTGCAATATGCATGTTGATTGTAGATTCGTTGGGTGCATATCATGGGTGTATGTGTACATGTCTTAATAATTAAATGTTAATGTTAGAAAGTAATAATTGGTTTTACTAAACGATTGTTCGTTTGGGCCATTGCTCACTATTTGGGCCGCACCCTTATAACCTTCATTTGAGCCTTGGGCTGTCCAAATAACCGAAGCCCATCCCTATCTTAATTGCTAACTATCATTTGGGCTTGAGCCCATGATCACAACTGGCTAAAGGGGAACCGCCCCATTAAACATTGTTTTATTTACGTAATATAGTATTGTGATAACATCTACCATATTTGCAAACCCTAACTAAGTTGCGAACGGCTGTGAACACTTCTTGGAGGCAGCATCTCATTTGATCGATCTTGTGGTTATTGTACTACCTTCACTGTAGATTATTGCTGAATATTTGTTTGATGGGTATTGGATTGGAATCACTTTTGTTCATTTATTTGACAATCATGAAGTAACCATTAGTACGTAATGATTGTGATTATGTTATGCTTTTCCGTGAATGATCTGACAATGTTATGATGATCTTGAATTGTTGAATGATGATTAATGCATGTGCGATGTATTGAAAAGGCAGTCAAATCGGATATGGATCCTTCTTAATTGTCGGCCACTTTATCTAAACCCTTTTTGACTATTTGATGTTATGCATGTGCAGCAAATAAATAAGAATCTGATGATCGGCTACTAGGTTATTACTTGCATGTGGGTTGTCAGTGTCATGTGATGTTTCAAATGTGTATAATTAGATTGAAGGTAATCGAAACATGATGATTGGTTGATTAAATCGATGTAATTGTTGTTGATGTTGATGCGATCGGGTGAAAACATAGGGATCAGACGAAAACACTTCTGTGTTTTCGTCACACCTCATGTCCAACGAAAACCAAAGGGTTTTCGTCACTTTGTGATTTCGTTGAGGGGTTCTGCTCAGTAATGTGGTTAGCTAGTTAGCTCTGTTAATTAATTAAACCTGTTAGTTTGATAATACCGTTAGTTACCAGCCATGTTTAGTCTTTTAACCGAGTTAAGTTTATTAACTCTGTTAACTGTATTAACTCTGTAAGTGATGCAACTCTATTAATCATATAAATCTGTAAGGTATTAACTCAGTTAGTTCAGTTAACCCAGCCAGTTGATTAACTTTGTTAGTTTATTATTTCCGTTACGTGTGTTAGTTCTGTTTAGTTTACTAACTTTGCTATATATGCTAACCTTGTTAAACCAAATAAACCATGTCAAGCATGCTAATGAATAACTGTGTTAGAATTAACTGAGAAAGCTATTATGTGAAAGATGAATTTGCATGAATTGGATTAACTGTCTACATGATACAAGATGCTAACTGCTAGGCACACTCTGTAATACTACTGTGGCGCTAGTTACATGCGAATCATTACGAACATAAACTGATTGAATATACGTGCATACTATAGGACGTGATTGATTACTTGCGAGCACATAGTCTAGCATACCGAGCAAACCAAGGTGAGTTCACACTAGCCAAGGCATGGGATTCCCAGGGGTTGGGAATGGGATTGAATAATTACTTGTACAACTATTACATTTAAACTAATTACCACTGTCCTCGGATTTAAGGGCACGTACGTAAAACCTACGTACAGTTATACTTACTACTGTCCTCGGATTTAAGGACACGTACGTAAAACCTACGTACAGTTATACTTACTACTGTCTTCGGATTTAAGGGCACGTACGTAAAGCCTACGTACACGATCATAAGACCATCACCTCTATCAAAGGAAGTCCCTCATTTATCGACTTAATCGCCGAGGCCTATGGCGAGCGGGTCATTAGTTAATAGCGCTATTAGGTTTAACAAACCTCACACCGTGCTAGTCGGACGGGCGTGTACTAATGGACTATGGGCAAAGGGTCAATGCTGATAGACATTAACTTAGGGCACCTCTTACATTTTTGTAGCAGTCGATACGCGTGGTCTAGTAATACATGGGAAGCCCCCGCTAATCATTGCACACAGGCCTGGATTGGCCGCGATACGGATTAATACGATACATGGTTTACAAACGAACATACGATTTACGAAATGAACACGATAACCAAATAACCAACTGTGAACTCACTCAACTTTGTTGTTGATTCGTTGCTACATGCCTTGCAGGTCATTAGGTACTCATGGAGCTTGCACAGGGAGGAACAGTCGTTGTGGGACATGGCAATGTGTGCCATGCTTTAAACATTTCCTTTATTTCATACTTAATACTTGCTATGGGTCTTACAATTATGCTTCCGCTAAACACTTAACTATGTTTTGGTTTCTGAACACCTTTTATAGCTTTGTTGTGATTAAGCTATACAAAACCTGGCGGAAACGTCGGGGAGTGTTGTAACAGAATTAATTGTTTCAAATCCATGGCAATTACAGTTTCGTTTTATTAATCAAACAAGAGAGTTACATTGTTTTAAATAAGAAACAAAGAGTATATAACAAAAATTAACTAGTTCTTGTCTCGTTTTAAGTCACTAAGGCACAGGTCCGCCTAAGTATGTCTTGATAAGTCCTATGCATCATCTCCTGAAAACACATGTGAAAATAGGTACGTCAGCATAAAAATGCCCGTGAGATACATAGGTTTTGTGAAAACAGAATTCATGACTTATGTTTGAGAAAATGTTTAGTCATGAACCTTGTAATTTGCTTTGTCTTGTAAATCATTTGAAAAACGATAATATCAGATGATATGTATGGTTAAATGAATAACCATGTAAGATGAGTTTGTATAAGATAAGTTGTTTGTAAATCAATGTCTTGTGAAAAGTATGTTATTTGTATAAAATGTTATATGTCTCAAACTAAAATGATTTAAATAACGCTACGACATGTAATACCATACAATCACTTATATATAGGAAGTACCAGCGGCGTATCCACCATGCTTGTATCATATTACACACGCCTCGTTACTTAATGACTTACTCAAACCAAACTACCAAAGTAAAATGTTCATGTCTAATGTAAATCATGTAAGGTTTATACAAAATGTAAGCATGTGATGAATAACAAATGTACTAAGTATGATGAACAATGCAACAAATGGACATACATAGCATGTGAACTGTACTAAGTATGCAACAATAGACATACATAGCATGTGACGTGAAACAACTGTACTAAGTATGCAACAATAGACATACATAGCATGTGACGTGAAACAACTGTACTAAGTATGCAACAATAGACATACATAGCATGTGAACTGTACTAAGTATGCAACAATAGACATACATAGCATGTGACGTGAAACAACTGTACTAAGTATGCAACAATAGACTTACATAGCATGTGACGTGAAACAATGTCACCCTGATAGCGACATCTAACATTCCTAACAGAAAAGATTCCTCAGATGTTTGCAAACATCTGAGCAAATACTATCATCTGATCTAGACTACACTAAAACACTGATGAAATAAGTACTGTTACATTGAGAAAACATTGTCTAAGTGACATGAGTCGGTGTGAGTATATTTTTAGGTATCTTTTTAGCTCTTTTGACTCGCCGATTCAAGTTTTATATTTATAAAACACGATATTCTACTATCACTCTACACACACGCTAGGGCAAGTGCACCCATCGTGGACGTAGTATAGTGATGCCAAGATACCAAGGTCGTCCAAGGACACAAGAGCTTTTAGTACCGACTTATCGTCAACGTCTAATCAAATCAAACTTTGAGAAAAGATTTTTTTAAACTATAAAAAGATAAACTAAAAACAGAAAATAAAATAAAAGTAAAAAACAGATAGACAAGAAAGAATCACTTGGTTCCGACTTATCTTTCATGTATCCTTTTGATGATTTCTGCACTTTGGGCATTTTAAGAGATTATCTTAGTTATAGTAGTAGGCCCCTCTTGTGAATGCGACGTTACCCTCAACCTAGTGATTTGAGTCAGCAAGGATACAATCCCACTAAGTCAGATTATTGAAAGATAATTAAGTAAGTTATTAATGCAAAAAGTGGTGGGCCCCCTTCCAGGCAGCGATCACCCTCAACCCGTTGATCTGAGTCAGCAGGGATACAGTCCTCGCGGGGTTGGTTTAAAGTTTTAATAGTAGTTTATAGATAAGGGATTCAAGCATGTTGCACCTCTCCCGTGGTGGGTAATGCCCGCTCCGACTCGTGAGGTGTTACTAAGCTTGAACCAGGTTCTCGCAGGATCTATACACTGAACGAGATATAAAATTTACCCAACCACCCTTCTAATCCCCTTCCAGGTAATTAACACGCTTTATATAGACCATAAAAACACCAATTTGTGAATCAACGACATATGAAGAATGACTAGATAAATTTACCTTCAATATAAAAAAAACTAGTTATTAAAATCATTAATACATACCCAATTAAAAAGTTGTCAAAGATTGGAAATCATAAAATAAAATACATAAAAGATATGTCTTCACCAAGTGATGTAAGAGTTTAGCCAAGCATGGCCTTTGTTTGACAAAGACTCTTACTGTCAACCTTGGACCCCGAGACAACTACACACACTTCAAAAGATGGAAAATGGATGATGGTGGTGGATGATAGTGTTGTAGTGGTGGTGGAGTGGTGGCAAGTGAGAGAGAAGTGGTTTTCCAAGGGATGGTTTGGAGTGGAAACAAGCACATCTATTTATAGCTGAAATCAGAAGCTTCACCATGGCCCGTGCCCACCTGGCACGGTCTCACGGTCATCTCTCTCTCTCTCTCTCTCTTCCTCATTAACTGCTTGTCAGGTCTTGTACTAACACGGCCCCGTGTGTCAACGGCATGGCTCGTGGCCAATGTACTTGCTGTAATATCGCAGATTCGGAAAATCTTTGAGTTGACCACGCATGTGTTGGCTTAACACAGTCCTGTGCTGGCTGCTAGTTTTGTCCTTTGTTGTTGTCTTTTCTTCGGCACAGTATCCACCTTCGGACACGACCCGTATCTGGTGGACACGGCCCCGTGTTAAGTCTTCTGATCTTGCTATTGTTGTGGTTTGGATGTGAATTAGGGCTTGGCGAGTTGCGTCAATTCCTCCTTCTTTGTATTTATGTTGGTTTTTGCTGTCTTTTTGCTCCTTTTGCACATTTAAGCTCTTTTGACCCTGTAAATTTAAAAGGGACATAAAACAAGCTTTTTCCAACATTAGTACTGAAAAAGGGTTCATTTTATGTCGTATTTGATATAATTTATATGTTGTCTTTTAAACACATCAAATACCCCCACACTTGAATCTTTGCTTGTCCTCAAGCAAAACTCTATTACGTGGCTTACAAACCCAAACAGAATAAGTAGCAGAGAAGGTTTTGGTCTCATCTTTAGAGTGTCGGGAATCCAAGTTCTAAATTTATTTTGTTTTTATTTTACTTACAATTTTATTCGTCGTAATTTATTTAAAACACAAGTTAAGAAAAATTATTTACTTTGGGCGTAACATGCCTTTATAAAATTCCATTTAGTTATATACAAATTTACACTTCCTCACAAGTGGTCACTTAACACTCGACCGATAATGTATTAAGTGAAAATGCTCATGCTCGTTTTTGGAACTTACTCCTACTATAAGCTTGACAATCGATCAAACCTCCTCCTTTTGACGTTAAATCCTTATAAATATCAAGAGGGCTTTTGAAGGGTAGGTGGTGGTTCGGGTTTGGTATGTTTTATTGAAAAGGGCGAAAAGCGTAAAATATCGGTTTTTCCTTTGCTTGTGGCTTAGTAAAAAATACTTTGGCATATTTTTCTGATTTTTCTCGGGTTTTTTTTTGTTGCCAAAGTTGAGACTGAGCCATAATCGTAATTTCAATACCGATAGGTTTACAAAAATGAAAGATGAAAAAAATGAAAAGGTTTGTTTTTGTGGGTTTGGAAATGAAAAGGTTTTTAAGGTTCAAAGGATTTAACTAGGGGGATGTTTTTGGATAAAGCAAAGAAAAATAAAGGTTTTTGATTTTGAAAAATGGGTTGATCCTAATGCCTCCATCATTTACTTACTTGGATTTTTGTCGGTAAGGACTTGGAACATATCGCCTTGTCAAGTTCTAGATTCGTGAGAACCAAATGGGCTATTCACACAAGAAATGAAAATTGAGCAATTAGTATAGATGTATATTTGTATGCTCGGTAATGGCTCAAAACTCACTTTTGTGGGAAAATGGGTTATAGTGTAAAAATGCATATATTATCAAATTTTACAAAGATTTGTCATGCCCGTTTTCGTAATTTTCTAAATTGGTTATTTTTTTCATGAGGCTATCAGTTGTAAATTTGTAAAAACATAATTTTTAGAACTTATTTTACCCAACTAAACCAAGATAAGTAAAAGAAAATAATTTTTTTTTTTTTGAAAAAGTTTGGGGTAATTAGGGATTCCAATGTGAGTTTTGTGTAAGGCTTGATTTAGGACAAACGATTCAAGGTTTTTATTATCCCCCCCCCCTCCACTCAAATTACACATTGCCCTCAATGTGTTCCAAATAGGATTGATTTCGGTGAAATGTGTAAAAAGTGTGAAAATAGCAAAAAAAAAATTGTTACTAGCACTTGCAGCAATGGGGCGTGCTATGGGGACACGGCCCCGTATCCAAAGTGCCAGTAACAACCTTAAACAGAAGACTTACAGTGGGGTGGCCACGGGGGCATGCTGGGTGAGCACGGCCCGTGCCACCTTCTGGGCAGAAATTTTTTGGACAACAGTAAGTTGGGCACGAGGGCGTATTGGGTGAGTACGGCCCCGTGCTGCAACCACTGTGTTGCGGTTTATGAGTCGGGAGGCCTCTGATTTACGTGTATGGGTTCCATTTTTCACCATCCATCTGGTATTTCCACCTTCTTTAACACATTGATTTAAATAACCATCATCCAATCCTCCATTTCATTAAAAATAAAAACAATTACAAGAAAATAAAAATTACAAACCTACATAAAACTAAGATAGATAGATAGATAGATAGATAGATAGATAGATAGATAGATAGATAGATAGATAGATAGATAGATAGATAGATAGATAGATAGATAGATAGATAGATAGATAGATAGATAGATAGATAGATAGATAGATAGATAGATAGATAGATAGATAGATAGATAGATAGATAGATAGATAGATAGATAGATAGATAGATAGATAGATAGATAGATAGATAGATAGATAGGATCTTGAGAATGCCTCTCCGAGATCATTTCTAAACAACCCTAAAGCTACATTCCTAGATCTATGAAAGGTAGATGATGGAGGACTTGAGCTTTTGTGAGAAATACTCCATTAGAGGTCATTCATCATCTCTTCAATCTCCCGTGGAAGGAAGATGTAGGGTTCCTCTTCTACCTCCTCTTGAGAGGGAGCGGGATTTATCAGAACCTCGAAGGAAACATTGACAGGGGAGGTTCCGGAATCTCACATTCCCATCCCATAGGTTGTATGACCTCATTAGCGAGGTTCTAATCTTCTTGCGAGAAGATTGGCTCCATCGGAAGCAAGGCCAAGATGTTCAACCTTTGGTGCAAAATGTTGATTTCCCTGAAACAATCTTCTAGCCCCATGGAGAGATAGTTCACACGGTCTATTAGAACTTCTTCCACTAAGGTCATCTCATCGAGACTTTCTCTCAAGGCACTCATGTATCTCACAAGAGTTGCCTCGAGTGAGAGTCTCCTCCCTCTTCGGTTGGTTCCGGAGCTTGTTGATGACGTTCCACTTTGCTGGCTTGACATCTTGAGAGAGAATGACTAACCGTTAAAAAGATATGGAATATCAGAATGTTCAGCACGGCCCCGAGCTGCTCTAACTGTTCCAAATTCTTAGCTCAAGAAATTTTATTTTAAGTTAGATTTGATTGATTTTTAAGTTTCTGAACGTAAATAACTTAAAATAATGTTTTACTAAAGTAGATTTGCAAAACTTTGAGCTAAGAATCAAGTATATGACCCTCCTATTGAAGCTTTTTAAGCTTGAAGCTTCAAATTTCAATGGAGTTCATAGAAGAAAGAAGAAGGGGAAAGGACCAAAGGAGGAAAGGACAAGAAGGTCAAATGAGACCTTTTTAAGAACATACCTTTTGGGGTATGTGTGAAGAATCTCCAGGATCCTACCCTTTTGGAATGGTTCCGAACATTCTCCCCAAAGGCTGACTTTGTAGACAGTGAGAGCTCGCTGGCACGGCCCCGTGCCTGGGCAGCACAACCCCGTGTCGTCTGCATGTGTCAGAGGATGTTGTCCGTTAGTAGAACACGGGCCACATCGTTGCTGACACAGCCCCGTGCCGAAAAATGCGAGGGGCAATGTCACACCCCAACCGATGGCGGAAACATCGGGATGGGACGAATAAATCCCTCAAAGCATCATAACACTAATAGTGACAATATAATTTAATCAAATTTCATAAATGCTAAAATGTCATACATGATTAGAACATAACAAATTGTTTCAAACATAATTCAAAACATTGTTTATTATTAAAATGAGTATCTAAGTCCATCCTATCTTGGTTTCTTCATCATCTTGACTATCATCCTGCAACATGTATTAAAATATGATCAACAAAAATGTTGGCGAGTATACAAGTTTTATACATAGCATAAATAGAATAAAAGTGTTTAAATGTGCTCATATGAAACATGAATAACATAATACAAGTTACTAATATGCTGAAACGGTGTAAGCTATATGTTCAATCCAAAGTTTCCAACGCAAATTTGCCTTTCCCCAAGACTCAAGGGAGGTTAACATGTTTTACTTAACAATACCCCAAGACTCGTGGGCGATGCATTAATCCTATAGCGCTATAATTGTTAAGTAGGCTTGATCGAAGTTAATGAGCATATAGACACAAAATGTTTACATAGCATATGAGATTAACAAGCATCAAAGTGTTTTCATGTTTAAATGTGGATAGAGTGTGATTAAAATAAGTTTCAAGTGTTGCGTGTTTTTGTATAGAATACATGTTGCACACAAAGTGTTTAAAAGTAGAAATGGGATCGAGTATACTCACAGTTTTTGCGTAGGTTAGTGCTAAACCGTGAGCGGAATTGATGAAATTTCGAGATTAGGCTGAAATGATTGATCAAGGACATAAGGTTACTGATGTAATAGAGTGTTGGATCGGATTAATAAGGTACGTAAAATAAAACATGTTAAAACACAAAACAGTGCCTTCGTACAAAGGGACTACCTTGGTACAAAGGGACTTGTGTTTGGTACGAACCGACTTTTTAAAATGTAAAAGGAATAGATCTGAAGGTTTAGACAGTAAGGTAAATGAGCGTAAACAGTGAATAAAATGATCAAAAGTGAAATCAGAGGTTAAACAGGAAATAGCACAGTTTGGTTTGTTTAACAGTGTGGCTTCGTACGAAGGCACCCCCTTCGTACGAAGGCTCTGTGTTGGTTTTAAACAATTTAAGTTTGATCTGAAAACGTTGAAATATTCATTTAATTTGTTTAGGTTGGTAGATAAAACGTTTAATCTCTGATAAACATGCATGAAAACAGAACTGAAAAACAAACATAAATATATAAACAGGGTGGGTTCGTACGAAGGGACATAGTGCCTTCGTACGAAGCCGCTGTTCTTGGTGAACACATATATTTGATCTTGTTAAACAGATCATTTCTTGATGGAAATTAACCCTAATGTAGGCCCTTAACTATGAGAGGAGTTAGGGTTTGATGGATTCCCGATTCCATCAAGATCTTGAAATATTCGAAAAGAAAAATATGATTAAGTTGTAAGACTTTATTTATTTTGATCTAATCTTGTATACATGATGCTCCACAACAGTTTGCCTAGGCAAAACGAGTGGAAACCATCCTCAAGGTAATTAGGATCAAAGGTTTTCAGGAAGAGTTTTAAGTGTGTGTGGTTAAAATGCAAGAAATGAAATAGAAATGTAATAAAAATGAAGAATGCAATGGAAGAGAAAGAGGGAGAGTTTTTAAAAACAATTCTGGTCACAACAGCAATTCTGGAGAGCTTGCAAGAGGAAATGGTGAAATGGAATGAGGTCCTAAGGCCTCTATTTATATATTTGAGGGAACATTAGGGTTTCCTAAGATTTAGCACCTGCCCATGGCTTCGTACGAAGGCGCTGGTTTAGCATATTTTGTTTTCCAATTTGATTATTTCGCGAGTTTTAATTAGCTTAACGAGTATCAAACATCAATGTGTAATAAAGAATCGAAAATCTAGAATAATATATCTTTACAAATATGAATTTTGATTACAAAGTTGCACATAAGTCTAACATGAATAACATGAATATGATAAAAATAGTCTTGTTTTCATTATGATCAATCGTCTCAAATTACAATAGAATCGAAAATAAAATACAACAAGAGTACAAGTGTCTAAAAATGGAAAGTACAACAAGACTTGCTAGAATAAGAAAGTACAAAAAATGCGGAGAGTTACAGTCTCCCCTACTTTAGGAGATTTCGTCATCGAAATCTAAGAGGAAGACTTCTGAAAAGATGGCATTCTTGCTAAAATGTTTGGCTAAAATTTTGAAGTGTGAAGTGTGTCGAAGATGCGTAAGTATAAGTTGTTGACAAAAATGATCAAAGATAAAAACTTGACCGTATGGTTGGCATGATAAAGTTTCTTTGAGAAAGAAGAAAAAAAAGTTGGTAACGATCACCGAGGTAAGGAAATCACCCCTAGCTCATTGGTGAAGTTATAAAGTGAGCGAAGCTAATCGTCAAGGTAAGGGAACCACTCCTATCTTGATGATAAGGCTTCCATTTTTTTTTGGGAATACAAGTACTAGCATAAAAATTTAGAACAATTCACATGACATGCTTAATTAACAAGATTAACACATTACCGGCATGTGAATAAACAGGTCAACCCATCGTGTACCGCATTTGAATGACTTAACATGACCTCTAGAATACGGGTGGTGCGCTACTCCTATAGCACTACGTATAGTGCTATACATGTTAAGGTGAGGCTTCGTAGGAAGTCAATGACAAGTTTATCACATAAGAATCACCCGGAAACAGGAATCAAGTATAACGTATTAGCATGCATGTATTAGATTGTTGTGAAATAAATTTCGAATTTTGAAAAGGGAAAGTTTGAATCATATTGCGCCTCTAAGATTGAAATGATATATCGTACAAATGTAAAACACATTAAAATTGAGATAGCATAAAAGAGATTTAACATAAAAATTGGATTGTCACATAACGTAACATAAGACTATTACAAAGTAAACCGAAGTCGTTTTTGAATTAATGAAACGTGCTTTGGCCTAATAGACAAATACTCTCATCGAGAAGCGACTAACGATATTTGTCCTTCCAGTTACTACACGTCCTTAATCAATTGGGAAAATCGAAACTTGGGTGAGATTGAAAATCGAAGAGTGGGACTAGTTATCAAGATATGAGTTTCACCTCTAACTTAATAACGTCGTACCCTAATGTGGTTGGTACTTATCAAAAGATAAGGGGCCACTAGAATATGATATGGAAATTTCCTTCAAGATTTGGATATCACTCCTAACTTGAGGGCAAATTTCGTGCAAAATGCAAAGTATAGCTGAATGAAAGTCATCACCAAATGTGGGAATCACCTCTATTTTGGTGAGTCGTTTTGATTGTGGAATAAGAGTGTCTTCAAAGCTTCCAAGTGTGTATTGTGTTAGCCTAAGGAAAGGCATGTATATTAAAAGACCAAAGAGAATAGATAAGAAGCAAAAAAGAGAGAATGCAAGTAGTTTTAAAAAACACATAGGATAAAGCTCCTAAACTATAGACTAGGTAAAAGCATTCCTACTTTTCCTAATTCCCTATAGTTATGACTATGATACCAATCTGTCACACCCCAACCGATTGCGGAAACATCAGGATGAGACGAACAAATCGCTCAAAGCATCATAACACTAATAGTGACAATATAATTTAATCAAATTTCATAAATTCTAAAATGTCATACATGATTCGAAGATAACAAATTGTTTCAAACATAATTCAAAACATTGTTTATTATTAAAATGAGTATCTAAGTCCATCCTATCTTGGTTTCTTCATCATCTTGACTATCATCCTGCAACATGTATTAAAATAGGATCAACAAAAATGTTGGTGAGTATATAAGTTTTATACATAGCATAAATAGAATAAAATTGTTTAAATGTGCTCATATCCAACATGAATAACATAATACAACTTTCCAGAAAATGTTTAAGAGTTTGAAATCGAACAAGAATCACAACGTGCGAATGTCAAACATAAATAAACAAATCTTGGGATCAAAAACATAATGTTTCATTGATAATTGAATCGTTCGGAGTTGTACAATGTTCAAAAGACACAAATGTCACAAGATCCGTGCGAACTGAGGATCCTTAATCCACGCGAATGAACAAACTCAGATCTGCGCGAATGCAGTTAGACAACTTCAAACGAATGCACAGATCCTTGTTACTTTTTCCATGGTTTTTCCAAGGATTTTTAGTGAAATTGTTCGAATTTCGATCTGATTCTTTTAAGGATTGGTTAAAACGTGATTTCGCACAACATATCCAAAAATCAGTCAATTTTATCCATGAATTCAACGTTAATTTTGCATTTAAAATTTGGAAAAGATGTGTAGAAGAAGAATGAGTAGAAAATGATGAAATCAGATTATTTTTGCTCTGATTTGGATCTAATTTGCTTGAATCTGCTTGTATCTTGTATCTTCAGTCCTTGCAACATGTCTCCTACTCTGATACCACTTGTAGGAACTTGTTAGGAGCGGTTACGATCTGCTTGAATGTACAACTGGTTACGATTACTTCGTATCTCGTGAGGAATCCGAGTACGAAGGTGACTTGAACAAGAAAAAGCTAATTAATAAGGTTTCTATTGATGATTTGATAGTACAAAACCATGAAACCAAATGGACAGAGTTTCCCCTCTTTATTCCACCAAAGTGACAAAACACTAACTCTATTTATAGGAGACACCCATCCACACTAACCTAGTAATCACGGACACGCACCATAAATACGTATCAACATGTGTGGATGAGACATTGTGCGGATGCGCTTAATCCATGCGGATTGGCCATCCGCGCTAACCTACTATGCGCACCTATGTGTGTTACATTTCAAACCATGTCTTGTCTTAACCTATCAACTACGACTTGATACATTTGACACTTAAACACATGATTGACGAAAGCGATAAACATAGAGCATTCACAATTATGAACCATGTTATACAAGACCCAACTCTTGTTTGGTTTATAAACCTCATTCTATCCGATCTCCTGTTTCAAGTTTCGATACACTAACACATAGTTAACCGATACACTAGGAACCACATCAACACTTGAACATTGAGCTTTACTATTCAATTGAACAAGACCTATACGCAAACCTTAAGTACATAGCTCCCTTCTTTTATGTTTTTCAAATGTTTTGGGTGATTCATATGCGTAAACCGAATTTTTCTCAAATGTATGGCATATGTGTTTACTAAGTGCTTTTTGTGTATTATCCTTATGTGACCACACCAAAATCCTTATAGGATCTATCTATCTTCATAGTTAGATTCTTGTAGGATATTTAAAGTGTTATTTTAAATCTTTCTATCTTCATAGTGAGATTTCTAAGAAGTGCTTTACGTATGAACGCGCCGATGGTTATTGTTGATGTGTAAGAGTATTGTTGGTGATTTAGATAATGAAACGAGAGTAATACAATAAGAACATGGTGTATACGCCACTGGTACTTCCTATATATAAGTGGGCTTATTGTATTACCTTTCGTGGCGTTATCCGAATCACCATTAGGAATTAGGATTTTGTGATTCAATGAGACCAAACCAAATCCTTATAGGATATATCTATCTTCATAGTTAGATTCTTGTGGGATGTTTAAAGTGCTAAATTGAAGTCCTTGATTGGATTCTTTGTGTAATTTAATGTGTATGTACAAGTTGATGAGACCAAACCAAATCCTTATAGGATCTATCTATTTTTATAGTAAGATTCTTGTGGATGTTTAAAGTGCTAAATTGAAGTCTTTGATTGGATTCTTTGTGTACTTTAATGTCACGACCCCCGGCCCGGTGTGACCCGGTCCAGAAGCCACGAGACAGAAAACCTGTGGTATTTGTATTTAGTTTGGCAGCGGAAATATTAACAGGATCGTTTAAACTTGAAAATTCCCAATTATTTTATTTCACAACTTTGGGACAAATCCCATAATTTACAATAAAGGAATTTCACGAGGAAATTCCCTGTTTTACAAAACATGTTTATTTATTTTATTGAGCCACCTCTTCAAGCTTTTTAGTGCTACTTAGCACTTTTCCTTGATTCATAGTAAGTCACCTGAAACATGTTTAAAAAGATTTTATCAGCGGGGAAATACTGGCGAGTCATTCAATTTGCACAAAAGACACATTGTTATAAATTTACAGCATTAAGGGTTTATATATTTGCCCCTATCATATAATTATCTGGTTCAGTTGTCACTCGACCGAATCTATGACTATGGACATATCACTAATTAGGCTCGCCCACCTAAAGTGATAAATCGTTAGTAATAATGTGCACAAAACCCCCACATACTGCCAGTAATTAAAGATTAGCAAAGACTTGATCACTGCAATATATAACTGGAAAACATTTAGGGTTTTGTAAAGCAATTTGATAAAAAGAGAATGACTCACTTTACAGGTTTAGTTGGACATAACCGTGCCTACTGATTTAGCCTTGTAACCTAGTTAAATAACAATGCACACGAAACTAGGTCAGTAACTTAATACAACATTTACGATAAACTCACGAAATCAAAACCCTCACGACGAATGACAAAGTATAGCCCAAATACGGGCAGCACTTAAACATCCAGCGGATCAGTTTCAATCGATCGGACATTGTATCGTAGCAGTGATCGAGTTAATACCTCATAATCGTAGCAGCGTCTTGATGCCTTAACACTCGTTTTTAAGCAGAATATGAACGTTTTAAATTAAATTTTCAAACACAGAAGCAAGTCCCATGCACAGGCAATTTATAGCAACATTTTAGGTTTTACGCGGCCCGCGTAAACCTTAACAAGATCTTACGCGGCCCGCGACGGCCCCCTAGTCTACGTATAGGGCTAGCGTGTCACAGGTAGGTCCGCCACGTGTGCGACACGTGGCTTGAACGCTTATCCGAAGAATTTTAGGCTTGTCGCGGCCCGTGTAGCCTTACCTTATGGCTTACGCAGCCCGCGTGAAAACCAAATTTCTTATTTTCTTGGTTTTTCATGAACATTAGGGTTTCAGGGGTCCGGGTTTGCACTTACGGGTCATTTATGGACATTTTTGCGGGTCCTTACATCCTCCCCACCTTATTTAAAATCTCGTCCTTGAGATTTACTGAAATAAGTGAGGATACTTTCGCTTCATTTCCGATTCCAACTCCCAGGTGTATTCAGGTCCTCTTTTTGACTCCCACTTGACCTTGACCAGTACTAGTCTTTTGTGCTTGAGAAACTTGACCTTTCTGTCTTCTATTTGGAGTGGTTTCTCAACAAATTTTAGCTTTTCATTTACCTCTATATCCTGAAGAGGTACTACCAGGGATTCGTCAGATAGACATTTCTTGAGGTTAGATACATGAAATACATCATTTACTCCGGCTAGTTCTTCTGGTAGTTGTAAGCGATAGGCAACTGGTCCTATGCGTTGGATTACTGGGAATGGTCCTATGTACCTTGGACTTAGCTTTCCTTTCTTACCAAATCGAACTATTCCTTTCCAAGGAGAAACTTTTAAGAGTACGTTGTCTCCGACTTGAAATTCTAATGGCTTGCGTCGATTGTCGGCATAACTCTTCTGGCGATCTTGGGCCGTTTTTAGTCTTTCCTTGATTTGAGTGATCTTGTCGGTGGTTTCTTGCACGATCTCGAGACCTGATAATTGACTTTCTCCTATTTCTGCCCAACAAACCGGAGTCCTACACTTTCGTCCATACAGTGCTTCAAATGGGGCAGCTTCGATGTTTGCATGATAACTATTGTTATAGGAGAATTCAGTTAAAGGTAGGTGGTCATCCCAGTTTCCATCAAAATCTATAACACATGATCTAAGCATGTCTTTCAGGGTTTGTATCGTCCTTTCACTTTGTCCGTCTGTTTGGGGATGGTACGCAGTACTTAAATTTAATCGTGTCCCCATTGCTTCTTGGAAACTCGTCTAGAAATGTGAAGTGAAACGACTATCTCTATCCGATACAATAGAGAGTGGGACTCCATGTAAGGATACTACCTCGTCTACGTATAACTTGGCTAATATTTCCATACTAAAAGTTTCCTTCATGGGCATGAAATGAGCTGATTTGGTTAATCGATCCACAATTACCCAAATTGCGTCGTTACCTTTTCTGGTTTTGGGCAACTTAGTAACAAAATCCATGGTTATTAGTTCCCATTTCCAAACAGGCATTTCTAATTGTTGGAGTAACCCTGAAGGTTTCTGGTGATCTGCCTTAACTTGTGAACAAGTTAGACACTTAGATACATATCTAGCTATGTCCTTTTTCATTCCTATCCACCAGAAGTTATTCCTTAAATCTTGGTACATCTTATTATTTCCAGGGTGCATGGTATATCTAGATTTATGGGCTTCCTCTAAAATCTTGTTTCTTAAATTTCCTTGCTTAGGTACCCAAATCCTTCTTTTGTGGAATCTCTAAATTCCATCAGCTCCTTGCTCTAACTCCTTTATTCTTCCTTTTGATTCCTTCAGCATCATCCTCAATTGCTGTTACTTGAACCTTCTTCAGTTGTTCTATTAAATCTAACTGTAGATTTAATCTAAGAGCACGAACTCACTTTTGCTTTTCATGATACTTACGACTTAGAGCATCTGCGACTACATTTGCTTTTCCTTCGTGATATTGGATATCACAGTCGTAGTCACTTAGAATTTCCATCCATCTTCTTTGCCTCATATTCAATTCTTTTTGCCCAAATATATACCTTAAGCTTTTATGATCTGTATAAACGGTAAACTTACTTCCATACAGATAGTGTCTCCAAATCTTAAGGGCAAAAATTATCGATCCTAATTCTAAGTCATGTGTCATATAGTTTTCCTCGTCCTTTTTCAATTTCCTTGAGGCATACGCAATTACCTTTTTGCGTTGCATTAGCACACATCCTAATCCTAGCTTAGAAGCGTCACAATAAACTTCAAAATCTTCTGTCCCTTCGGGTAAGGCAAGAATTGGGGTGTTTGTTAACCTTTGTTTTAAAATCCTAAATGCTTCTTCTTGCCTAGGTCCCCATTCAAACTTAACTGATTTACAAGTTAGCTTAGTTAATGGCACAACTATCTTAGAAAAATCTTTAATGAATCGTCTATAGTATCCAGCTAACCCTAGAAAACTTCTAACTTCCATAGCTGATTGTGGGACCTTCCATTTGGTGATCGCTTCTATTTTGGAGGGATCTACGTGAATACCTTCGTGATTCACCATGTGTCCTAAAAATTGTACCTCCTGTAGCCAAAATTCACATTTTGAGAATTTAGCGTAAAGCTTTTCCTTTCTTAACAGGGTTAAGAGTGCATGTAAATGCTTACAATGCTCGTCCTGACTTTTGGAATAAACAAGTATATCGTCGATGAAGACAATTACGAATTTATCCAAATACGGTTTACATATCCTATTCATCATATCCATAAATGCTGCCGGAGCATTTGTTAGTCCAAAAGGCATAACTGTAAACTCGTAGTGACCATACCTAGTTCTGAAAGCGGTTTTAGGTATGTCTTCTTCTTGTACCTTCAACTGATGATATCCGGAGCGTAAATCTATCTTAGAAAAATATCTAGCTCCCTAAAGTTGATAAAAAAGATCATCAATCCTAGGCAATGGGTATCGATTCTTAATTGTAACCTTATTCAATTCCCTATAATCGATACACATTCGCATCGAACCGTCTTTCTTCTTTACGAACAACACGGGTGCTCCCCAAGGGGATGAACTAGGTTGTATGAATCCTTTACCTAGCAATTCGTCTAATTGCTTTTTCAGTTCTAACATTTCGGTAGGTGCTAACCGATAGGGCGCCTTAGCTATAGGTGTTGTTCCAGGAATTAGATGAATTCTAAATTCCACTTCCCTATCTGGTGGCAATCCTGGTAGCTCTTCCGGAAATACATCCGGGTATTCTAATACTACAGGAATTTCCTTAAGTTCCTTACCCTTAGTGCTAATGATTACCGAAATCATATACACTAGTCCTTGCTTCCGTTCATAACTAGTGATTTTCATTACGGAAATGAACTTCATTGGCTTACGTGGCTTATCTCCTGTAACCATGATTATTTCTCCTGATGGTGTATGAATTTCTATGGAATTCTTATCACAGAGGATTCGAGCATGGTTGGCTACTAACCAATCCATTCCTAATACAACATCAAATCCAGCTAAATTCATAGGTAATAGGTTTGTAGAAAATTTATGACCTGAAAGTTCTATATTTTCTTTTTGCAAAACCGTATCTATGTTAACAGAGTTTCCGTCTGCCGTTTCTACTGTATAAATCTGCCTAAGTTTGGTTAAGGGTAGCTTAAGAGCTTGGCAGAAAGAAGTATTTATAAAACTTTGGTTTGCACCAGAGTCGAATAATACTTTCGCATAAACGTTGTGTACCAGAAACGTACCAGCTATTACGTTGGGAATCAGTTCAGCTTCCTGTGTGGTCAATTGGAAGGCTCTTGCGTTCTTCTTATTAGTTCCTTCAGCAGGTTTGGCCTTGTTATCCGCTGGTTTGACCAATTTAGGGCATTCTGGTCTGAAATGCCCAGCTTCTCCACAGTTGTAGCAGATCTTTGATTTCTTTTTGCATTCCTCCTCCCGATGGCCCGGAATTTTGCAGAAATTACAATTTTCTCTACATTTTCCAAAATGTTTCTTTTTGCAATTCTCGCAAAATGGCGGGGTGGAAGAGGACCTAGTTCTCTTCCTATTGAAGTTAATATTATTACCCACACGAAATCCTTGGGTAATCTTTTGGGCTAACTCCTTTTTCCTGTTTTCTTCCCGCGTACGCACTAGCCCGTCGGTCAAAGTATTGGCTAACTCCACCACATCGTCAATTGTGCGGGGTCTCGCAGCCTTGACGATGTCATGAATCTCGCTAATTAAACCCCAAATATAGCGAGAAATAAGTACCGGTTCTGGCAAAGCCAGAGTTGGTACAATTATGGCATATTCGAAGAATTTCGAAGTATACCCTCGACAATCAACATCCACCATTCGATGGCTCAGGAACATATTCGCCATTTGTTCCTTTTCATATTCGAGGCAGAATTTCCTTTCCACTAGACGCTTAAATTCTTTCCAACTCATGGCATAAGCCATGTCACTTCCCTTGGCTTGCAGTACCGTGTTCCACCATTCTAATGCCTCTTCCTTAAAAAGGTGAGAAGCATACATAACCTTATCCTCCTCGGCACATTTACTTATTTTAATCACTGCCTCGGTTTTCTCCAACCAACGCAGTTGCCCCATCATTGCCTGCAAATTCAACATGTTTACAGGCAAGAAATTCTTTATAAGTGCAACCAGGTGTTGCAACTTTCATTTTCTTAAGTATCGGGGCTTGAATCACGTTGTCATTAATGCCGCCTCCGTTAACACTGTTACTGAAATTATCATCGCGCGTGCGTTTACTAGGGTTGGCTTGGGAAGGTTCAACATGTCACACCCTGGCTTTGCGGAAGCGTGGGTTTATTTGGTGTGACTTCTTAATACCATTGCATACGATCATAACAACACTATATGATAAAATCAGTAGATGCACATCCATTAATTTAAGTTTAAAATCAGTACAACATAATTGTCTGAAATACCAAATTCAAGTTACAAACCATAACATGTTTTTAAGGAGTTCAAAAAGACTCAACAAAAGATTTTAAAACAAACCCGAGTTTAGGACCACGTATCTCGTCCAGGAATAAGATACGTCTTCTAAGCCCTTATGACTTGGATGACATCTTTACTCATAACGCAGCTTAAAAACTCCAACGCCCGCCAGATCCATTTACTAATTTCCTGAAATACATGTAGTTTGAAAAATCAACATAAAGTTGAGCGAGTTCATGTGTAAATGAGTATGTATAAACCTTTGTAATTTGTCTGTATGTATGAAAAATCACTGGTATGTAGCAATTAAGGAAAAAGAGATTACCATTGGGTTGCAAAGCCAATGATATGTGTGAAGTGATGCAGGAAGACTCAAACCTAGCAGATTTATGCGTCGGGCTCAAAGTCACCCCATGGTCCGTACAGTGGACTCAGGAGATGGGCTCGCTACACCCAAATAGATCTACCGCTCTTGACCCTCGGTCCTACAATGAGGATTAATGGCCCCAAGTAAAGCCTACCCACTCACATGATTTAAGTAGTAAACCCTCCTTAAGCTAACCATACCATGTATAATAGTGTCTGTAAATATTGTAACAAGTATTCCACCCCCGAAGTATAAAAACTGAAAACAATTAAGAGAAAAGGGGGATATGAACTCACAAAAGTGCGTATCCCCGAAACGTAAGTCTCCAACTCAACCTGCTGCGTGACGACCTACACGTACTAATGCCTATTAGTCGGATGGACGTGCCTTGGCTTAGGGTTTAACATTTTTGGAGAAATAGTTAGGTAACTATTCCGTATTCACACTTCTTATTTATTTTATATTTCCTTCCCAAGGATGGGGGTTTTTATACATGTAACGTCATAATTCCGAAAATATATTTTTATGTCTCACTTGAAAAATATATTTTCAATCACTTGTCTAAAATATTCTAACTCCAAAATATATATTTTTTTTCCCAAAAATATTATATTTTACCTCATACAATTCCAAAATAATACTTTATCAAAATATACATATGAGAGTATTTCCCAAAATGTACATAAGTTACATTTTAAAGTTCACGTTGTAATAACAATACCGGTGTAACTTAAATATTTATTTGTGAGAGCGTTGGTAAAATTTTGGAGTCGTAATCTCGTGATATTTTCAAGTTATATATTATTTTTACCCTAAAAATAATATATATATCTAGTGCACAAAATAACAAACCATCGCACTAGCGTTTTGTTAATAAATATATATTCTAAATATATATTTAACATATTTCAATTACGAAAACCCACCTCCGGCACTTGGTATTTTTGTAATAAAAATCCTGGCGAAGTTTATTTTGAAAACCAAGTTAAAAATATATTTGTAAACATTTGTTAGAAAAATATTTCTAAGTGTTAAAATTCTAGAAAAATTTCGCCAGAGTTTCCTTTGTAAATGGAGGTGTCCATGCTTACTAGCGTATCATTTTCTTTTCAAAATCATTCAAACAATTTACCAACCAACAATATACAAATTTATTCACTATTCTTGACAAAAATAAGACTAAATCATAAACTCATGAACTTGAAAATGTGTAAAAATGTGTAGTAAGTTACTAACATATTTAGTAGGTCTTGTTATCTTTAAAAATAAGATTAGTTTCTTAAAAACTTTATTTTTAAAGAATTTGAAGTTTAACAACTTCTAGTCATGTGTTACAAAAATATTTCGTTGTTATATTTCCTTGTTACACAAGTGTTCACACACTTGTTTACTTACTAAAAATGTATTTAGTTCACACAAGATCCGGGTTTTAATAAGACTAGTATTTTTCACTTGGTTTTTCCGAAAAACCACTTGTAGATCTTTAGATCTACAAGCTTATAACCTTATTTTCCAAGAAAAATTATATTTATTCAAGTTTCAAGTTCATGGTGGATGGTTTCATCATCTTTCATAATTCTAGCACTAACATCTTACTAGTTCATGTTCTTGAACATGATCTAGCATGTCTAGATGATGATCCATCCAACTTTTTCTAACAAACAACATCAAATAATCATAACTACACAAAATTTACATGATTTACCCAAATAACTTCTCTTTATCCACCTTTTATCCCTTATGTTCAAGTCTTGTTCATGTCCTTTAGAGTTTCTTAACTTTTTATCATTCTATCATCTATTAACCACCAAATACAAGAACAAGATGATGCTTTAGAGCACTTACTACTAGCACAAGGCTATGGGAGAAACAAGGCGTAAAAGTGGTGGATAAAAGGAAACTAGAGTGGTCCTTGAGCTTTCGAGTGCACCAAGCTTCGTTGTATGATCCCGAGCACCTTTGGATGTCCTTAGAATGGATGATGAAGCTTGAATGATAGTGATGGTGGTGATGGTTGTGTTCGGCCGAGACAAGGAAGAGGGAAGAGAGGAAAGTGAGTTTGATGTTGTATTGGTGAAATGAAGTTTGTTAACTCTTGTGTTAATTTATAATCCAATCTCACTATTAACCATCATATAATGTGCCTCTTAGATATCCAACATGTGTGATTAAAATAATCAAAGAAAGGCAAGGGGTGGGTCACCCCTTGTGACCGTCGAAGTGAGGGGGGGGGGGGTAAGGGGTTGGGTGGTGATGGAACTTGTTACATTCTAGTTGGTTTAGAATTGTATAGTTAGTATATTAAGGTGTATGTTATAATATAAAGGGTGTTAGGATGTTCGGGGACCCTAACTAGCTCAGAAAAGTAATAACAATGTATTTGGCAATATTTTTATGTTCCGGGTAAAGTCCGGTTGTTCGGTTGGATATTGATCCGTTAAAGTGTTAAATGAAGCTTTAAAGTGTCTTTTATAATACCTTTAGTGACACAAATTATTCCCACACTTTGGAAAGTATCTAGGATTATTTTACCAAGTTTTTGCACTTTACTAGCATTGTTAAATACTGAATTTTGGTTAACTAGTGCAGAATTCTGCACTTTAAGTATGTTTTAGGCACTTCCGGGCACTATAACTATCACCTAGTGACGCAGTTTTATGGTTCTCACCTCCCTACACTCCCTACTAGTGTAGTACTTTATTCCCGGCTCATACTGTCCTCAAAAATATTGTTTGTCTAGGTGCTGGCATTGTCAGCATGTTGTCAGGGTTATCCGCTCACCGTGCTAACTGTGCTTTCTGCCTCATGGTTGTCACTAATGCTTGTATGTAATGAATGGAGTGACAGTATAGAATGTGTTGCATGTGTATGTATGTAACATAATTCAGTAAGCAGTTTAATCATAGTTGTAATCAAGCACAGTCATTAAGCACAAATTAAATATTAATTAAACGTACGGATGCATGCAAATTTGACAGTTGTCACATTCTCCCCCCCTTAAGAAAATTTCGACCTCGAAATTTGTACTACCTTAACTCCTTATGGTTACGTCTCACATGTATATATATGAATAATACTGAGTTAGATAATCACCAACCCGAATAAAACCTTACTCACTTCAGGTGAGTCCCAGAACGTGTAACAACCCAAACCCTATGGTTAAAAGGTATGTGCTTTTAGCATTTGTTGTCAAAGATACAAGACGTACTTGACGTATGGTCTAGTGTAATCCAGCTAGCAGGGGGTTCCACAAAAGATGGGTTTTGACTAATAAGGTTCTCAAACGATCGATCGCAATATGCAAACGAGTTTTCACGAACTCTAGCATCCGTTATATGAATTCAAAATCAACAACTCAAATGAAATAGTATAATGATCTGTCAACTCCCGAGTAGATGAATGGTAAGATTTAGTGTGTTGAAAACTTTGAATTGCGATAATATGCCGAGTGAATGCAAGCGAATCTGGTGTATCCTCGCCTTGATTTGTAGTTGCATCAGAAATGTTTAAATGACAAGTCAATGAATGTATGTGTAGTTTTGCGGGAAACGGTTGACCATGGTTAGCACAACCTATAAGTTTGTAACGACGCCATAGGGTGTCGTAAAGACATAATTCAATAATAGTGGTGACTGAACAAGTTCACCGTGTCTTAAACCAAACGAAAGTGTACCGAAACAAGCCTGAAGATTTAATTTACACAATGTTACAAAGTTTTTAGTTGAATACAGAACATCAAAGAGTCCCTGTTTTTGACCGAAGGATGAAAAGTATTAAGTACCGTAAAGCATTCGATTGTTAATGAAAGAATCGTTAGGAGGTACATTGTGTTTATGAAATGAATATATGTACCATTGCCTTAACACACAATTGTGTTGAGACTGCTTTGATCGTGAATGTCAAACTGGATTGTTAACAAATAAATAGGCAATTAAATCTATGTATGAAGTGAGTAACCCAATTAGCACAAGCTTCAATTCTGTGAAAATATCACCGTAAGGTATCGAAACAAATCAAAAGATTTAGTGGAGTCGTAGACCAACCGAACCTGTTATGACTTGAAATGAAAGAATCTTTGCAAAACATTTGAATATGATGCCCTCGATACATCATATGACGTCTTAAACTGAATATACGAAATGAATAAGTTCAAGCAATTGAACTTGGTTCTGGCGTAACCTGGCAATAAATGTATGTATCAACAAAGGAATCTCATCATGGTTATGAAAATAAACCATGAGTTTAGCTTGAAAGAAGAGGAGTCTCAAGACAGTGTGTCGACTTGGTAACAAAAGAGCCAACAATTACAATGATGTAGGTCATTCAAATCACAAATTAGCAGCAAGGTAATACTTGAATTTTAATGAAGCGTTTATTCGAAACGAAACCACATGCGTAGCAAATGGTGCATGTGTGACATATAAGTTTTCCGAGTACTGAAACAATGAGTATTTGCTAAAAGGAGGAAATGACCAAATATCGAAGCAAATGTGTGTTCGCTCTCAGCGAAGAAAATTAACGTGATGCAACTACCATTTAGGGGAGTAGAGATGCAAACATCTACTCGCTAGAAGTAAAAGAAATTCAAGTACTTTCGGTTTGGTCAACGGAACTGGCATATACGTCAGATTAATGGTGTCTGTTTGAGTTAACAGATGCGGTTCCTAAGTAACAACCTTTGTGAATTTGGACCTGGTTCCCGATGGTCCTAAGTACATGTTTCCTAGATTCTCATAGTTTCGTATTCGGTGTAGAATCGTTCTGTGCATCGTGTAGGAAACACCATTCTTGTGTACGTTAAAACAAATTATTGTCCCACAATTTCCCTAATATACTTTTTTCCTGAATCCACAGCTAATGACACTCGATCATCGATCGGTCGGGAGGTACTGGTTGGATCCTCGCAGTTAATCAAATAAGTAAGTCGTCAGTTCTTAACAAGAGTCACTGGCTCTTGTTGGCTAGCTCGTTCGGCTCCTAGTAGTTGATGCTCATTTGAAAATCACGTCCTTTTTCTTGATGAGTAGAGCTGGGGTTACCCAAAATGGGAACCTGGTCTGTTATCTTCCTTCTCCATCAACTACTGAGGTTACTCTGACAATCCTTGCATCTCCAAGGATGTAAGTCGCTACGGTGCATCGACTACCGGTGCGGTGCCTGGAATTAAATCGATGCGAGATTCGACTAATCGTTGAGCAGATAATTCTGGTAAGTCTTCGGGAAAGACTTTAGGATATTTCCTTATCACAGGAATATCTTCGAGTTTTGGTTCTTCGGCTCCCTTGTCCCCGACATGAGCCAGAAAACAACACATCCCTTCCGCAACAACTTTCGTGCCTTCCAGCAATTAATAATTTGTAGGGGCGTACCCTGCTTCATGAGTCACGATTGCTTCGTCGTTCGACATCGGGGTGCGAATAACGATGCTCCGCTTGGTTGCTCGACAGCGGATCCACCCTAGTTACTACGTCGAGGCTTTTCATCAACCAGTTCTATCAAGTGTGGGTCATCTAACTTAACCCTCTACTAAACCAAGTATATTCTTAAATTCATGAGATGCGATGCTATGGTCGGCACTGGTATCAAATAACATGGATGCAAAAATTTTTGGTTGATAAAGAACGTACCAGTAACCACATCTGGGTCCTGGCATGCTTCATAAGCTCCGATGTTGGATGCTCTTTCACGGTCTTGGTTAATCTCCTTTGGGCAATCTTTCCGAAAGTGCCCCATGTCACCACAGTGGAAAGACTCTTGTCTACGCTTTTGATTGTCACCACTTCCGCCCTGATAGTTACTGTTGTCGTCGTTTACTTCGTGTTTTCCACTACCAACTTAACCTTGATTTCCACGTTTCTTCCGGCGCCAACACTCCTCCTTGCAGTGTCCCACCCTGCCACAGTTATCACATTTTCCATTTCTGCATTGCCCGGTATGATGGCGCTGGCATTCTTCGCACTTAGGTAGTTTACCCTTGTACTTGTTTTCCCTTTTGGCCTTGTTCTTTTTATTTGCTCGATCACCTCCTTGAAATTCACTGAGCTTTCTTTTGTTCTTCTCAGATGTCTCTGCTGGAGTTTCCTTTTTCTTGCCCGGGATTGAAAGTCTTCCCAATCTAAGTGCTTCCTTAGTGAGCTCCAGACTTATCATATATGAAATCATAGTTGTTGGTGGCGTTGATGCTATCATCAAGCTCAAGGCTTGAGGCGCCAGTTCCCAAATGGATTGCTCCGTTATCTTCAACTCGGGTTCCACCAGGTATGGAACGATTCGCGACAAATCATAAAGCCTTTGCACGTGCTCCACCACTTTTGGACCTTCCATCTTTAGTTTCCAGAATTCTAATTCCAGCTTTTGGATCTCTATCTGAGAACAATACTCCCTACGCATCATTTCCTTCAGCTCACTCCATGTTAAAGCATATGCTACAGCCTCGCCCATTTCTTGAACCTTAAGGTCCCACCATAACAGAGCCCCATCTTGTAGCAATCCGGAAACGTATAGGACTTGTTGCTCTAGCGTACAACCACTCGTTCGCACAACGGCATCCACATTCTCAGCCCATTTTACAAAAGCTATGGCACCTCTAGTGCCACCGAAGTTCAGGGGTTTGCATTCTAGAAAATGTTTGTAGGTATAACCTGTACTCAAGGAATCATCATCACAGTAAGTATTAGCAAAGCACTTTGGGGATTTTCCAAATGTGTTGTAATGTGTCTTGGATGACTTAAACATTACCGTTAGGTGGGTCACTCCTTGGGGTACCTTCGCTGTGTTTGTAGCGAAGAACCTCGTGCCGAGCTATGACTCGTGAGGCGTGCGCTTGCCATTCTGCCTCGGTCAGTCGAGTGATCTCTTGATGAGACATCTTCTAGGAATAAGTTTAGGTTAGTTAGGTCTCGTCTATTCAGGGAAAGTAAATAGTTGTTTGGAAATCATATGTGTTTGCACGTATTTAAATCCTCATATCACACATCACGCAACAGAACAAGCAAGTAACTGGAATCACATTTAATGAAAGTATAACAAACAAACACGTGTATCTCAATCATAACACATTCCTGTTATATTGGTAGCACGTATTACGATTAGGTTTTCATTAAACGGGTAAGCATATTGCATCATAATCTTAGCATAAGCACGTAATTTGGGAATTATGTTTACTGAGAGCATAGCAAGCGAACACGTAGCATTATAATTATAGCACACACATATGGATCAACCACGTGCTTAGCGAATACCTAGTGACTGAATTTTCATTGGTTATTGGCCACAAAGTGTTGTCGCATGTTTAATGATGATTGGCTCTCATTATTCTCCGACCACAAGGGCATTGTCTTACAGAACGTATCATATCAAAAGGGACACAGGGTCACCCTACCCTTACCCAACAAGTATATCAGCATATCAAAATTACGCAGTCAGACGTGGTCTTCAAAATCTTCACAATCTCGGCTCATCATTAATGTCTTTACCCAAATGTAATGTAATCCGCATAATCCAGAAAACAACTATAATGGTGACTGAGGTGGAGGAGGAAAGAAAGCAGACTGCTAGCGTGCGTGAACTCCTCCTCGATTTTATATATACGTCGAAGTCATTAACTGTTCTGCCGCTTGACAATAAAGAAACGAGCATCAAAACCTAGGAGAGGTGTAATAGCGGCAGGTGAGAGCGTCAAAAGGAATCTTGATGAATGTGGGGGATCAAAGTATACTGTCAATAGACAATGTGGAGAATATGGTGGTAACTCAAGCTTCAAAACTCTGCGACTTATATCCTTAAACTGTAGCTGATGTTACAGGAGTACTCATCCCGTGTGTAGCCTCCATAATGTGAGGGATGGCAATGGTCTAAAATCGGTATAGTGTATTATAGGGACCATCGAAGTGGCTCGTCTGGCGTTGTAGAGGTGAATGTAGCAAACGGTGCGGCCTGTAGAAAATGCTGCTGCAGCAAATGAGGTTGTTACGCAGGTGCTGACCTGGAGTACCTTCCCGTGGTGCGGGTATGTCTTGAAAGAAAGCGATAGGCATGTTAGCGCAATGGACGTCTGTCTTTATAGAAGCAACATCAGCGGGTGCAGGTGCAGCAGAAATATCTCAATGAAAGGAGAGTCAATGGGAGCAGGTACTGGGTCTGGTACAAGGAGTGCAATGCATGGTAGATCAAAAGTAACAGGATCGTGATCACGTAGAGGTGTGGGTTCAGCAAGTGTAACATCGAGCTAACCCAAAAGGTGCAGAAGCTAGCTCAAGAGCAGGCCCTGGGTCATGGGACAGTGTGGTGCCTCGAGCAGGTGATAGAGCCGCAGCCATGTCATTGTCGTCAGCGTCAGTAGTAGAAAGTTATAATCCAGCTGTTTGTAAGGTTGCAGATGTCACAGACTCAAAGGAGTCGGAATGCATGCTAGAATCAGAGGATGGCTTGCTAATAGGGGTCTTAGGAAGTGAAATTAGTAACAGTGTTCTTGTATAATGTTTCTACCATCATGGGCGTTAGCAGGAGGACCATCAAAAAAACATGTCAACATCGTCATAAATTGTTTGTCGAGTAGCCAACCTTCAGTATAAATGTCCCCAGGAGGCGCATCATCGAGGATCGGAGCCATGGCGTGCCCATCATCGGGATGACCAGTGATAGAGTGGTCATGGATTGAAACAAGAGTGACAGGAGGATTCTTGTTAGAGAAACCATCAGCGAGGAATAAGTATCACCAAAATCTGGTAGCGCGGATTGTTGGAAGTCATCCTCGTCCTTAGTCAGCATATCAGGATCACGCTTAGCGTCTGACGTAAATGTCTCTGGCGCAGACGTAGTCTCATTATCTGTGGTGGTGGTCGTGGTGTTATCAATGTCTGATAACCTCGTTCTCTAAATAGAGTGACATATGTGCCGGTGCGTAACATGTATATCCAAAGTAATTACTAACAGTTAGTGTATGCAAACAACCACCACATATGCACGTTTATCAATAATTAGCAACTAAGCATGTATATAGTATTAATGAAAGCATGTAGTCATCCTAGTCTTCCCAGGCTATCCCACCCAGTCTCTCAGACTGAACTTCCCAGTTTCTCAGACTAACTCCCTGGCCTCTAAGACCAACTCCCTAGTCTCTAAGACTAATTCCCTGGTCTCTAAGACTAACTCCCTGGCCTCTAAGACCAATTCCCTAGTCTCTAAGACTAATTCCCTGGTCTCTAAGACCAACTCCCTAGTCTCTAAGACTAATTCCCTGGCCTCTAAGACCAACTCCCTGGCCTCTAAGACCAATCCTCCCAGTCTCTAAGACTAAATCCCTGGCCTCTAAGACCAACCTCCCAGTCTCTAAGACTAAATCCCTGGCCTCTAAGACCAACCTCCTAGTCTCTAAGACTGATCCTCCCTCAGCCTCTAAGACTGATCCTCCCTCAGCCTCTAAGACTGATCCTCCCTCAGCCTCTAAGACTGATTTATAATATAAATTTGAAAATGTGTATTTGTGCCTTTTTGTTTGTAAAAATGTGTGTTTCCCTGGATCTGGACGTTTTGTGTATGCAATGTAAAAATGTTTGAAAACGTTTTCGTGGGAGCCCTGATGATCATAGTCTAGACTCGAGAAAGAATCCTAGTTCGCTATGATCGAGGCTCTGATACCAAGCTGTCACACCCTGGCTTTGCGGAAGCGTGGGTTTATTTGGTGTGACTTCTTAATACCATTGCCTACGATCATAACAACACTATATGATAAAATCAGTAGATGCACATCCATTAATTTAAGTTTAAAAGCAGTACAACATAATTGTCTGAAATACCAAATTCAAGTTACAAACCATAACATGTTTTTAAGGATTTCAAAAAGGCTCATCAAAAGATTTTAAAACAAACCCGAGTTTAGGACCACGTATCTCGTCCAGGAATAAGATACATCTCCTAAGCCCTTATGACTTAGATGACATCTTTACTCATAACACAGCTTAAAAACTCCAACGCCCGCCAGATCCATTTACTAATTTCCTGAAATACATGTAGTTTGAAAAATCAACATAAAGTTGAGCGAGTTCAGGTGTAAGTGAGTATGTATAAACCTTTGTAATTTGTCTGTATGTATGAAAAATCCCTGGTATGTAGCAATTAAGGAAAAAGAGATCACCATTGGGTTGCAAAGCCAATGATATGTGTGAAGTGATGTAGGAAAACTCAAACCTAGCAGATTTATACGTCGGGCTCAAAGTCACCCCATGGTCCGTACAGTGGACTCAGGAGCTGGGCTCGCTACACCCAAATAGATCTACCGCTCTTGACCCTCGGTCCTACAATGAGGATTAATGGCCCCAAGTAAAGCCTACCCACTCACATGATCTAAGTAGTAAACCCTCCTTAAGCTAACCATACCATGTATAATAGTGTCTGTAAATATTGTAACATGTATTCCACCCCCGAAGTATAAAAACTGAAAACAGTTAAGAGAAAAGGGGGACATGAACTCACAGAAGTGCGTATCCCGAAACGTAAGTCTCCAACTCAACCTGCTGCGTGACGACCTACACGTACTAATGCCTATTAGTCGGATGGTCGTGCCTTGGCTTAGGGTTTAACGTTTTTGGAGAAATAGTTAGGTAACTATTCCGTATTCACGCTTCTTATTTATTTTATATTTCCTTCCCAAGGATGGGGGTTTTTATACATGTAACGTCGTAATTCCGAAAATATATTTTTAAGTCTCACTTGAAAAATATATTTTCAATCACTTGTCTAAAATATTCTAACTCCAAAATATATATATATATTTCCCAAAAATATTATATTTTACCTCATACAATTCCAAAATAATACTTTATCAAAATATACATATGAGAGTATTTCCCGAAATGTACATAAGTTACATTTTAAAGTTCACGTTGTAATAACAATACCTGTGTAACTTAAATATTTATTTGTGAGAGCGTTGGTAAAATTTTGGAGTCGTAATCTCGTGATATTTTCAAGTTATATATTATTTTTACCCTAAAAATAATATATATCTAGTGCACAAAATAACAAACCATCGCACTAGCGTTTTTTTAATAAATATATATTCTAAATATATATTTAACATATTTCAATTACGAAAACCCACCTCCGGCACTTGGTATTTTTGTAAGAAAAATCCTGGCGAAGTTTATTTTGAAAACCAAGTTAAAAATATATTTGTAAACATTTGTTAGAAAAATATTTCTAAGTGTTAAAATTCTAGAAAAATTTCGCCAGAGTTTCCTTTGTAAATGGAGGTGTCCACGCTTACTAGCGTATCATTTTCTTTTCAAAATCATTCAAACAATTTACCAACTGTTATAAAACTAGTCTAAAAAATATTTTATATTCCGAGCTGAAATTCATGTGCTTTCTCAACTTCATTGATTATTGATGCTATTATCAAGTAGAAATGAGTAAAGAAACAAAAGTAGGTTATAAAATGAAAATATGAGAATATCAAGTACATGAGCAACCACGTTTACATAAATATATAGGATCGAGTAACCCTCCTATCTTTGACTTTATAGTATTGAGTAGTGGAGGAGTAGGTGTAGGATTTAGTCAAATTTGTCATCCAATATTATAACACTCCCCCTTGGATGACACTTTGCAAACTTTGGGGTAATTAAGTACTGCCTCATTAAAAACCTTGCTAGGAAAACCCAGTGGGATAAAACCATAGCTAAGGGAAAAAGAGTGCAGTGTATAGTCTTCTCCTGATATTTCTGGATCATGTATGTTGCCTCATTAAAAACCTTACTAAGAAAAACCCAATGGGATAAAACTTAGTGAAGGGAAAAAGAGTGCAACATGTATAGTACTCCCCCTCATTTTAATATGTATCATTTATGTGACTTGTCTCTATCTTTCTTGAAAGTTGATCATAGCTTTATAGACAACAATTTTTCGCTTTATCCTTAGGTAGATAATCTTTTGCTGATTAGTGTTATATGATCTTCATATGAGACTTCTGGTTCCTTTTTGGAAACAAATATCATAATATCCCCAATTGTGTTTTGTTACATTACCTGCATTTACAAAAAAAACTAACCAAACTTGTTTCGATGGGTTAGTAAAAATATAATTTATACCTTACATATCTCAAGTGTATCAAAAATTTTGTTTCACCTTAGGAAAATATGAAAAAGAAAATATAATTCTTCTTGCAACGTGTTAATGAAAAAATTCTAAATTTGTATGGTAAAAATGGTGAAACTGGCCGTCCCCTGGATTGAACCCGGGTCTAGGCCACACCCTTTCGCGCACCTAGCCAACCGAGCTAGGTGCCTAGTTTGTGAAATTTCCGTTTTGGTTAAATATAAGCACATGTACAATAACTTCCTATTTTTTAAGAAATTTAATGTTTGAAAAATCAAATGGTCTATTATGCTTCAAACTTTCTATTTCATCTTGATTCCATAATATATGTGTATGACCATAATTGACCGTCAATTCTATGTTGGAATCATTTACTTCTTCCTGAGGGAAGGTATTATCATTTACTCCTTCCTAAGGGAAGGTTTTATCGTTTACTCCTTCTAGAGGGAATTGAATTTACCATTTTCTTTTATGGTCAATTTCCCTTTCAGTGCCTCAGGGCCTTTTCCATTTCAAGAATGTTTTATCCTTTGAACCCAATTTCCTTTTCATGGCCTTTTCTATTTCAAGGATGTTTTATCCTTTGAACCCAATTTCCTTTTCATGGCCTTTTCTATTTCAAGGATGTTTTATCCTTTGAACCCAACTAGCCTCCCATGTTTCAAACGGGATTTAATAGCCATATTATTATTATCCCTTTGCTTGTCTGTAATATCAACTCGAGCTAAAGCATTAGCATCTGGTATATAAGATTTTCAATATGTCTTTGTCCTTTTTGGACATTAATTTTAACTGGAATAATTCAAAACTTTAATTTTAACTGGAGCAATTCAAAAAAAACTTTTTGGATGAATTTCCTTCTTAAAGTATCTTTTAAATATTTTACTCGAGGATACAGATAATACAATGATAACTTCAAATTTATTTCACTTTTATTTGTTTTCTATCTCCCCCTCATGTTGGGATTTATAATTAATCAGCAAATGAAGCCTATATGGCTATATATTATGTATTCCCAACATGTCATTAAATCTCACCTTTGTGCGTTGTGTTGTAACAATTTCAGTATATATATATAGTATATATATATCGCACATCCAAAAATGATAAATATTTGGTTTCTAAATAAATGTAATGGGGAATAAATGTTTCAATAATAATACTTGTTCCAATTATCATTGATAATTAAGAATTTATCAAAAATAAATTTTTCAGTCTGGAATAATATTCTTGCTATATTAGCTAAGCCATATGTGCAAACTTCAAGTTGCAAATTGATAACCATTTAGACGATGCATCGATTTAAATACTAAATGGTATCATGCTAGGATATGTGTATCCTTTAATCCTATTTAGGATTATCATATGATATGTGAATCCTTTTCATCATAGTATATCCTTGATGGCTTAATCTGACATGCCATCATATCCTTGATGATATATATATATTCTTGAAACTCAATAAGTTTCTTATTGATTTTTGGGAAAAATAGAGCGTCCTCTATTTAAAAACTTTGTACTATCAGGTAATTAGCTTTTCCCATTCTTTCTATTAATTTTGAATGTCCCAGGCAAAACCGTTATTTGCATTATTCGTCTAATTTATGAATAATTTATATATACATATGTTTGTCATTGTATTTCCACAAAACATTTGTATGTGTGTATGTATGTACAACCCAAACTTGTATGTTTATCATGCTTCGTCTTTACCATTTAATATATTTTATAAATATAAACTTGTTTTATGAATCAAATAAACCTGACAGTTTTCTAACTTCCCAAAAAAATAACATTTCCTTAATACATCATTTATTATATATATATATATATATATAACTGTTGTATAACCGTTGTACAACGGCTATAAAACGGTAATATAACCGTTACAAAACGGTTATAATTTACCACTATAAATAACCAATTATCAATCTCATTTTTTTTTCACATCAAACCCTCTTCTTCTCAAAGTTATTCAAGAAAAAATTTTCAAAGATGATTCACCCGGTTTTAATATTGACTGGCATAATGTTAATATTATTGCCGATATTAATGTATGAGCTTCCGCCTCATCTATTTAGTACTTATGTATTCATTTATTTGTTCATAGCTGTTCCTTTGTATGTTATCTCATTTTTAATGAGTATTTAGATTTTAATATTTATCTTATTTATGTTTTGTAACAAAATTGGCAACCTATAACTGAAGTAATTATTAATATGGTGGTGGGTTCCATCTAATTATTATGGGAGTTGCTGTTGAGATGACAATGCTCGCGTGTCATCTTCCATATCAATGTTGTATGTAAACATGTTTCAATTCATATGGCTACTTATCCAGATACGTAGCCTTTAATTTATGTTTATTCACAGACTTACGAATGGTTTAGTTTCAGCTATAGCAAGTAAGTCTTTTTAGTTTGTACGTATTTTCCAGATACTTGAATAAATATATTAAAATAATTGAATCGTAGCAAAATGATTCTAGTATATAGTTATGTTTGCGGACCTCTGTCTGTGTATACAACTGAAATTAATCAGAATCAGAATCATGAGGTGATGGTGGTGGCGGAGTAAATTGTTTTGAGATAATACTAGCTACTTGTCTTAGCATTTCTTCCTGCCACTCATTCTTTTTCGTCAACCACTCTATTTGTCTTGACATTTTCCGGTTCTTTTTTATTAGTTTATCAACCTTTATTGGATCTAAAAATGGATTTATTAGAGGCACCGTACTTGGTCCCGCTTCAACAATTGACTGTTGTTGTTGCTCCGGATGTAATGAAGATTATTGCTGTAATAGTGGTGATATGGGTTGTTCTGGTGCTAACAACTCTTGGAATGTCATGTTATCATTAAATATGGATTGTTGCATCATTTCTCCTTGCCCAAAAGATAAAGGTGAAAGTGCCTGGTAGATGCCTGGTGTTTGTGGTTGAGTATGCTGTGTTTGAGATGTGTTAGTTGAAATATGTTCAAACACGGGTGGTGTTAGCTGCTGTTGAGACAACAGATCATGCTGATAAAAAGATGATTGAGGAAACTGCAACAGTAATTGTTGTAGATTTTGTGATGTATTTTCTGGGATAACCGGTGCTGCCTCAGATTGAAACAATTGTGTTTGTGTAGGAATATCAATAGGTAGTATCTCGATATTTGTAAAATTTATCACTCCAGGTAATCGTGGTGGGGATAATTCTTGAATAATCTGATCGTTTATGACACCTAGAGATTTGGCTATTTTTGTTATGTATGATCCTCCCATAAGGTTTTTCGGGGGACGTGTTTGGTATTGCTCAAAGTACATAGCAAGAGAGTAAGCAATATTACAATGGACAGACTCGAATATACTATATAAGTGGAAGAGATCGGTACCACTAACCCTGTGTAGATTAGACGTGCGCCCCCTGATCGTGTTGGCTAGAACACGGTGCATATACTGATAAAGAGGATCTCTAAATGTTCTTGAATTTTTATTTTTACTCCATACTGCTGGTGTAAGTGTAGACCAATAATCTTGTATGCGATCAGGATATTCTGTTAATGCGTTTATAAATATAGGTGATCTAACCTCTTCTTCTGTATAAATACCTAAATGTACTGCGAACTCAGATAATGACAATTTAAAAGTTTCTCCACCGAGCCTAAAATCGATAGAGGGCTCAGATAGGTGTTTATTTCGTGTGAAATGAAAAGTAGACCAGAACTCATATACAAGTTCATCGTATGAAGGTTCTAAGATATCAAAAAAACGACGCCATGGTGAACCAATTGGTAGTAACTTCGTCAGTCGATCATCTTTGTCTAGAATCCCCGTTATGTTCCAGTCGATACTATTAATAGTATTAACTTTAAGCCTCCTGAGGGTTAGACATTTCGTATGGGTGCGTACATCCTTAAACTTAAGAAAGTTATGGACTTCGATCTGGGCACGAATTTCTGCTGCGTTTGAAGATTCAGCGTGTGCACGAGTAGAAAACTGAAGACTCATGATAGTAATATTGGGCTTTGTTTGAGTTCTAAAAAAAAATTGAATTTGAGTATGAGTTGTTTTGGGTATGTGTCGAACTATATCAGAAGTTCAGTTGGTTTGAGGATTTACACGAGTGGTGGGTTACTTAGATAGATACAAATTAAGCTTACACAATACGCTTGGTTAAGGCTTCCATGATGCACCTTGAAAATAGTTTTACTTTATTAGGTTTGAAAAATTTCGGTAACAAACAAAATGTTTAAACTAATATTAGATTCGGTAGGTATCGTGGGTAACGTGCTGAGTATCACTTCTAAATGGTTCTGATAACAACAGTGATGATATTAATAATTGGTAATTTTATAGTAAAATATCCATAGCCATTTTTACGGATGTATATATATATATATATATATAATTAGTATGCACAATAATAAAATAAATAAACGTTATTAAACATTCGATTTTATAAATAAATGTTAGATAACATAAATATAAATGTTAGGTGCATAAATAAATTTAGATTGTTAGTAGTCCCAAAATTATTATATATCCATAGTATGAGGTTCTCTGCACTGATTTAGATGTTTTTATGATAGGAGTGTCTGGATAACTGGGTCTCCTAAAAGAAAACAATCCCACGGTATAAAAGAAATATTACGTTTATCATAATAATTATAGTTTATATAAATTAATCAAACACTTACTTTGATTATAATTGCTTGAACGTTTCCTTGGCTAGAACCTCGTGCTTGGCTAGAGCCTCGTGCTGATAACGTGTGATAAAACTAGTCTAAAAAATATTTTATATTCCGAGCTGAAATTCATGTGCTTTCTCAACTTCATTGATTATTGATGCTATTATCAAGTAGAAATGAGTAAAGAAACAAAAGTAGGTTATAAAATAAAAATATGAGAATATCAAGTACATGAGCAACCACATTTACATAAATATATAGGATCGAGTAACCCTCCTATCTTTGACTTTATAGTATTGAGTAGTGGAGGAGTAGGTGTAGGATTTAGTCAAATTTGTCATCCAATATTATAACACCAACCAACAATATACAAATTTATTCACTATTCTTGACAAAAATAAGACTAAATCATAAACTCATGAACTTGAAAGTGTGTAAAAATGTGTAGTAAGTTACTAACATATTTAGTAGGTCTTGTTATCTTTAAAAATAAGATTAGTTTCTTAAAAACTTTATTTTTCAAGAATTTGAAGTTTAACAACTTCTAGTCATGTGTTACAAAATTATTTCGTTGTTATATTTCCTTGTTACACAGGTGTTCACACACTTGTTTACTTACTAAAAATGTATTTAGTTCACACAAGATCCGGGTTTTAATAAGACTAGTATTTTTCACCTGGTTTTTCCGAAAAACCACTAGTAGATCTTTAGATCTACAAGCTTATAACCTTATTTTCCAAGAAAAATTATATTTATTCAAGTTTCAAGTTCATGGTGGATGGTTTCATCATCTTTCATAATTCTAGCACTAACATCTTCCTAGTTCATGTTCTTGAACATGATCTAGCATGTCTAGATGATGATCCATCCAACTTTTTCTAACAAACAACATCAAATAATCATAACTACACAAGATTTACATGATTTACCCAAATAACTTCTCTTTATCCACCATTTATCCCTTATGTTCAACTCTTGTTCATGTCCTTTAGAGTTTCTTAACTTTTTTATCATTCTATCATCTATTAACCACCAAATACAAGAACAAGATGATGCTTTAGAGCACTTACTACTAGCACAAGGCTAGGGGAGAAACAAGGCGCAAAAGTGGTGGATAAAAGGAAACTAGAGTGGTCCTTGAGCTTTCGAGTGCACCAAGCTTCGTTGTATGATCCCGAGCACCTTTGGATGTCCTTAGAATGGATGATGAAGCTTGAATGATAGTGATGGTGGTGATGGTTGTGTTCGGCCGAGACAAGGAAGAGGGAAGAGAGGAAAGTGAGTTTGATGTTGTGTTGGTGAAATGAAGTTTGTTAACTCTTGTGTTAATTTATAATCCAATCTCACTATTAACCATCATATAATGTGCCTCTTAGATATCCAACATGTGTGATTAAAATAATCAAAGAAAGGCAAGGGGTGGGTCACCCCTTGTGACCGTCGAAGTAAGGGGGGGGGGGTAAGGGGTTGGGTGGTGATGGAACTTGTTACATTCTAGTTGGTTTAGAATTGTATAGTTAGTATATTAAGGTGTATGTTATAATATAAAGGGTGTTAGGGTGTTCGGGGACCCTAACTAGCTCAGAAAAGTAATAACAATGTATTTGGCAATATTTTTATGTTCCGGGTAAAGTCCGGTTGTTCGGTTGGATATTGATCCGTTAAAGTGTTAAATGAAGCTTTAAAGTGTCTTTTATAATACCTTTAGTGACACAAATTATTCCCACACTTTGGAAAGTATCTAGGATTATGTTACCAAGTTTTTGCACTTTACTAGCATTGTTAAATACTGAATTTTGGTTAACTAGTGCAGAATTCTGCACTTTAAGTATGTTTTAGGCACTTCCGGGCACTATAACTATCACCTTGTGACGCAGTTTTATGGTTCTCACCTCCCTACACTCCCTACTAGTGTAGTACTTTATTCTCGACTCATACTGTCCTCAAAAATATTGTCTGTCTAGGTGCTGGCATTGTCAGCATGTTGTCTGGGTTATTCGCTCACCGTGCTAACTGTGCTTTGTGCATCATGGTTGTCACTAATGCTTGTATGTAATGAATGGAGTGACAGTATAGAATGTGATGCATGTGTATGTATGTAACATAATTCAGTAAGCAGTTTAATCATAGTTGTAATCAAGCACAGTCATTAAGCACAAATTAAATATTAATTAAACGTACGGATGCATGCAAATTTGACAGTTGTCACACAACAGGACTTTTAACAGCAGCGACGATTGCCGGGATAGCATTGGCTATTCCCTGAGCGACGATGTTTTCTATATCTTGCCTATTAAGAAAGTGATCCTCATTGTTTTGCTCGGATTGGTTAACTTCATTAACTGGTTCATTAACAGCATGTTCCATCTGCTAATTAACAATATATATAAGTTATTGGCATAAAATAATTAACAACCAACACAATAAAGCAATCACATATAATCACATCAATATGTATAGCCAAAATTGTCGACTTTGCGATTTTCATATTTTTATATATAGTAGTATGCATCGATACACACCTAATATTTTACAAGAGTTTTATTTAAGTTATTTTACATGGTTATATTATTATTATTATTATTATTATACAAACACACAGTCACACAACCCCACCACCGTTAGCTGACTTTTCAAAAACGATGTTCCCTCTCATCGTATTTCCAGGAGATCTGTTCTCCCACTTCCCGGATTCGATTCCCTGCGTCCACCAGTTCCTCGCCATAGTGACGGAGCTCAGCCAAGTTTTCTGTGCTCATAGGTGGGTTTGGTGCAGGCTCAGGGTCAAACTGGGGGAAATAGGTGTTAGGGTTATTCAAGAGATTCTGAAATTGCCAGTCAGTGGTCCACCATTCTTCCAGCTCTCCTTGTAGAGGTCGGGGGTTGACAATAGGATCTGGGATAGCAGGCTCTAAATTAACTGGAAGTTGTGATTCAGCTGGGTAATTGAAGAGATTTTCATCGGCGGGTCCGATGAGGTCGCTATTTGCCAGTTTGCGAGCCAGCTCCTCCCATGGTGGCATTTCCTGAGCTTGCCCGGAACTTTCCCCGATCTCTTTTCCTTTGCCCTTATCCTTTGGATCCTCGGTCTTTTTAACCTTCTGTGCAGCTGGTTTCTTCCTACGCCCACGTTTCCAGTCCAAAATTCTCCTCCACTTTTTCCGCTTTGGTTTCTCTTGCGGCTGGGCCTGGAATACTATTGGCTCTTCAGTATCAGCCTGATAGCCAGATGGATTTCCTGTGGTATCCATATCTGTGCTATGGATAGTAAAGTTTCGGAGTGCCTCTGATAGTTCATTCATGCTGTTAGCACACATGAAGAAACACACAAATTTTAAGTTAAAATTTTATTTATTGTAAATCAAATTTTCATAAAATCACAGAATGGCAACCAGGAAAATTAAGTATTTCTACATACTTAATTGGCTTAAGTCAATGGCTCTGATACCACATTTTTCTGTCACGACCCCTGGCCCGGTGTGACCCGGTCCAGAAGCCGCGAGACAGAAAACCCGTGGTATTTGTATTTAGTTTGGCAGCGGAAATATTAACAGGATCGTTTAAACTTGAAAATGCCCAATTATTTTATTTCACAACTTTGGGACAAATCCCATAATTTACAATAAAGGAATTTCACGAGGAAATTCCCTGTTTTACAAAACATGTTTATTTATTTTATTGAGCCACCTCTTCAAGCTTTTTAGTGATACTTAGCACTTTTCCTTGATTCATAGTAAGTCACCTGAAACAAGTTTAAAAAGATTTTATCAGCGGGGAAATACTGGCGAGTCATTCAATTTGCACAAAAGACACATTGTTATAAATTTACAGCATTAAGGGTTTTTATATTTGCCCCTATCATATAATTATCTGGTTCAGCTGTCACTCGACCGAATCTATGACTGTGGACATATCACTAATTAGGCTCGCCCACCTAAAGTGATAAATCGTTAGTAGTAATGTGCACAAAACCCCCACATACTGCCAGTAATTAAAGATTAGCAAAGACTTAATCACTGCAAAATATAACTGGAAAACATTTAGGGTTTTGTAAAGCAATTTGATAAAAAGAGAATGACTCACTTTGCAGGTTTAGTTGGACAGAACCTTGCCTACTGATTTAGCCTTGTAACCTAGTTAAATAACAATGCACACGAAACTAGGTCAGTAACTTAATACAACATTTACGATAAACTCACGAGATTAAAACTCTCACGACGAATGACAAAGTATAGCCCAAATACGGGCAACACTTAAACATCCATCAGATCGGTTTCAATCGATCGGACATTGTATCGTAGCAGTGATCGAGTTAATACCCCGTAATCGTAGTAGCGTCTTGATGCCTTAACACTCATTTTTAAGCAGAATATGGACGTTTTAAACTAAATTTTCGAACACAGAAGCAAGTCCCATGCACAGGCAATTTATAGCAACATTTTAGGTTTTACGCGGCCCACGTAAACCTTAACAAGATCTTATGCGGCCCGCGAGGGCCCCCTAGTCTACATGTAGGGCTAGCGTGTCACAGGTAGGTCCGCCACGTGTGCGACACCTGGCTTGAACGCTTATCCGGAGAATTTTAGGCTTGTCGCGGCCCGCGTAGCCTTACCTTATGGCTTACGCGGCCCGCGTGAAAACCAAATTTCTTAATTTCTTGGTTTTTCATGAACATTAGGGTTTCTGGGGTCCGGGTTTGCACTTACGGGTCGTTTATGGACATTTTTGCAGGTCCTTACATTTAATGCGTATGTGCAAGTTGATGAGACCAAACCAAATCCTTATAGGATCTATCTATCTTCATAGTTAGATTCTTGTGGGATGTTTAAAGTGCTAAATTGAAGTCCTTGATTGGATTCTTTGTGTACCTTGATGCGTATCTACACAAGACGATTTACTACTTGATTTTTACAAAAACAAATGTTTTAGTCAAGATTCATGGCAACGAGGTTTTCATAAACTTTAACCAACATGTTTTAGTTGGTTAATTATATTGCAATACCAAACACTTTTTGATACAAGGTTTTCAATTATCGACTCTAGTAGTCGTACGAGGTATTGCAATATGTATACAAGCCATGAATTTGACACACTCACAAAACCTATGTACTCGCCAGCTTTTTATGCTGACTCTCTTTTCACATATGTTTCAGGTGCTGTTGTTTGATGATTATAATGCTTCACATAGGACCGGACGTGGGCCTTATTGACATAAAATACGAAAGACAATATGTTTGAACTTGTTTAATTTACTTCAAGACAATGTTAAACTCTTATAATTCAATAAAACATAACGTCAATTACCATGTGTTGTGAAACAATTTATCCTGTGATGTGACTCCCCGACGTTTTCGCCGCGGTTTGTTGTTTTACGCGGTCGGGGTGTTACACATTAACAATGCATCGTTCACCAATATATTTATGGGCACCAACTTCCGTTATCACTACGTTTGTATTTCCGCTGCGACGTTTTTGAGGTGTGACAAAAGTTGGTATCAGAGCCAATGGTTGTTAGCGAACTAGATGTTTTCTGGTAGAAACTCTAGACTTCAACCAAATAATTTTGAGATAAAATTTCAAAATTCGTAAAGCCAATAATTTTGAATAAACCATGGATTTTGATCATGTATGAAAACCATTGCGTGTTTATGTGCGTACGTGTTAATCTTTTTATTCTACTTTAATTCCTTTTAGTAATTGATCGTTGCTTTTTGTATTTTACTTTTAAACCTTCAACTTCACTAATATAAATGTTTAGCCCCTCAGTTTTTAAAAAAAGGTTTTTTTTTTATTTGTTAACTAATAGTGTGATTGTTTAGTCCCTCTACCTTTATTTCTTTAGTATTCCATCTTTTAGCATTTTCCCCTTGCTACCGAGCTGCCTAACATCCCCCTCATTGGTCATGGCCTTTAGTATTTAATTTTGGGTAAATTACTTTTTGAGTCCCTGTTTTTTATAGGTTTTAACTAGTTGAGTCCAAAAGCAAAAAGTTTAACGACCTGAGTCCCCATAAGCATTTTCTTTAACCATTTGAGTCCAAATCTCTAACACTGTTAGTATTTTTTGGTTAAGTATTGTTAAATGACCAAAATACCCTTAATTAAAAAATTAAAAAAAAAATCTCTGTCTCTCTTATATCCCCTTATCTCTTTCTCTCTCTAAATTTTCACCTTCGTCTCTCCCTCTCATCTTTCTTTCTCTCTCTAGACCACCATCAACACCACCACCGTCACCACCACAGCACAACCACCTCCGATCATTTTATGATTCATAAAAATATACATGATTAATGAGTTTTATAAAATATACATACTCATTTGCTCTTTCCAAATCCAAATTAAGATAAGTTGATAGACCAAATCGTTTTATGATTCTAGAAATATACAGATCTGCTGGAGCTAATGCAGCACAACATTGTAGAAGAAATAAATCAAGTTCCAAACCCTGCTCAGACCTGCATTAAAAAAAAGAACGATAAATCAGTTACATAAGAAACTTTTCGCTAGATAATTAACTGATTTTTTCCTGCCAGCGAACCGAACGATACCACTCATAAGATAATATCACAGCATCCCCATTCTTCCTCCACATTCCAGCATGAACTTCACTACAGAAAACCCTAATACCCAAAGGATGTTCCATTACAAAAGCAGAGAACCCATACGGGTGGCAGCCACCTAGCACATGGCCGAAAAAATCACCAAATTCAACTGATGAGTCAGCAGATGATTCAGATTCACCATAACACCTCTTCAGTGCTCTCTTTAAAAACCAACGATAGCAAACGATGCAACGGTATATGTACTGATATCTCCTATGAACAAACATCATATCCAATTTCAGGCCAATCTGCTAAACTCAAAGCCTCTAATTCATTTGTATAATCTCCATCCACCACACGATCTCCAAATCTCTGATTCAAATTACCTAATTACTTCTTCAATCCGTACTAAAACCCTAACAGAATGATGTTTCAATTGTTGAAGATCGTCTTGTTGTTGTTGAAGATCGGTGGTGGGTGTTGTGGTGGTGGTGACGGTGGAGGTGCAGCGGTGGTGGGTGTTGTGGAGGTGCAGTGGTGGTGGGTGTTGTGGTGGTGACAGTGTAGTGGTGGTGGTCACGGTGGAGGTGCAGTGGCGACGGTGGTGTTGATGGTGGAGGTGTGGTAGTGGGATGGAGATGGTTTAGGTAGAGAGAGAGAAAGTTCTGGAGAAACTGTAATCCATTGTTCTTTATGATTTGGAAATGATCTATGGATATGATTTAGATAATGCATATATATTTAATAATAAAATGGTTTTTTAATTAGAATGGTAATTTGGTCATTTAACAAAAGTTAACTGAATAATTTTAACAGTGTTAGAAATTTGGACCCAAATGGTTAAAGAAAACGCTTATGGGGACTCAGGTCGTTAAACTTTTTGTTTTTGGACTCAACAAGTTAAACCTATAAAACACAGGGACTCAAAAAGTAATTTATCCTTTAATTTTTAAACCTTCAACTTCGCTAATATACATGTTTAGCCACTCTGTCTAAAAAAAGATTTCCTTTTATTGGTTAACTTTGTTTATATGCATGTTGGTCCCTCTATTTTAACTTTGGTAGTGTACATGTTTAGCCCCTCTCCTTTTATTCCTTGTAGTACTTGATCGTGGTTTTTTGTATTTTACTTTTAAACCTCCAACTTCGCTAATATACGTGTTTAACCCCTCTGTTTAAAAAAAACTTTTTTTATTTGTTAACTAGTAATGTACATGTTTAGTACCTCTACCATTATTCTTTTTAGTATTTCATCTTTGGGGTAACTTTATAGAATAGTAACCAAGTTTTAAAAGTGTTCCAATTAGGTCACTCAAGTTTCAAAAGTGTTTCAATCAGGTCACTCAACATTCATTCTTCATTAAAATTAAGGGTTTTTTCATCAATTTCATAGGTAACCGTGGTGATGTGCATTTTTGTTTCTTTTTTCTCTTTTATTTGATGCTAACGTCGAGTGATGACGTGGATTGTAACTTGTTTTTTTTTAATTTTTAATGTAATTAAATGGTTTTTATTTTTAATAAATATAATTTCATATATTAAAATAATTCGACCCTAGCATCTTATACTCCATTTTTTTCTTGACACATGAAAAAAATGACATGACTCAATTTGAATGTTAAGTTATCTAATTGGGACAAAAACAACACCAGTGACCTAATTAGAACACTTTTAAAACTTGGTTACTATTCTGTGAAATATTCCCTTCATATCTTTTAGCTTTTTCCTCTTGCTACCATGACGAACCAAACTGAGGGAATAGTGATCGTTTGCTATTGGTGGACAAGCGCTACTACTCCTGGACTTAAATAAAGTTACTCTATAATTTCTGAACTGACATATTTTTTTATCTGTGTCTCGATGTAATTTTAATTGAGATCGTGTTATGAATAATATGTACAAGTAATCGAAACACAAGCGTGAATGTTATCAAACTGGCTTACCGCCTCACGATGCAAAACCTTCTGGGGTAGCCCAGTTGGCCAGCCTCACCCAGGCCTCTACTTGAGGTCACCGGTTCGATTCCCGGCAATGCCCTTATGGGGTGTTGGGGCTCTTCACCGTGGGTAATCACCGCCAGGCAGCTATGGGGCTAAGCTAGCTTGCGGAGTTGCAATACTCCGGCGGATGGGAGGTCCGTGCAACTAAACCCCCCCCCCGCGCAAGCCTTTTTATCTGAAAACAAAAAAGAAGCGAGGAGGAAAAAGGGGAATTGACTTGTGGACGATAAAGAAACGTAAAATATTGGTGACCACAACACAATAATCATTCTGTTGATTTGCATATATAAATAAATGGGAGGTCCGTGCAACTAACCCCCCCTGCAAGCCTTTTTATCTGAAAACAAAAAAGAAGCGAGGAGGAAAAAGGGGAATTGACTTGTGGACGATAAAGAAACGTAAAATATTGGTGACCACAACACAATAATCATTCTGTTGATTTGCATATATAAATAAATAAGTCCCACAAGGGTTCCAAATTTGTCTCACCAGCAGCCAAAATCGCCGGCCCCTTTCGTTTGTCGTACTAAGATTCTGGAGCATGCCTTCTTTGGAATTGTTCGTCAGCAATGACGAACACATCGCTAATCATTGTTTCATATCCCTACTTAATGCGGATTTGAGATCACTCTGGTGGCTGTGCAAACGGTCACATAACTGTTTGCTCTGTAAGTCAACTCATTTCATCGTAAGTTTATAGCAATTATCTTAAATCACAATCCTTAGGTGGTTTATGGTTTCAAACTGTAAATTTACTTTGCCACAAAAGGTTACTTTTGAGTTGTGATGATGTGTGCTTGAATGATAGTTTTAAAGTTTTTTTTTTTTTTTTTGGTAAAATTTACACTTTACATGACAAAATCCAGACTATTACACTCTTTAATAATGATCAACTAAATCTTTGTTTCAGGTGGGGAATTCAGTGACACAATTCACTTCTGAGCAGCCATAGTCATGGGTCTAGAGCCGTTGGCTTGGTTTTGCCGGCCCGAAGAAAACGGCATTTGGGCAAAGACAACAGCTAGTGCTCTTGGTGCATATACACCATGTGGCATTGAATCTGTTGTGGGTGATATATCAAATGTGGTTTTGATGGGCTTGTGCTTATATAGAATATGGCTTATCATGAAAGACTTTAGACTCAAGAGGTTTTGCTTACGCTCAAAGTACTATAATTATATGTTGGCCATTTTAGCAGGCTATTGTGCCGCGGAGTCCTTGTGCAGATTACTTTTCAGTGTTTCCATGTTTGACTTTAGTTCACAAAGTAGCCTTGCTCCATTTGAGGTATATATTTCATTCTTGTTGTACTAGTGACACTTACACAGTGCCAAAGTCAGAAAAATATAAAGTCAACATGGTCAAAGTTACTAACACGTCATCATTTTGACTGGTAACTATGTATCAAACAAAAAAAAAAAAGATAAAGGTAGTAGGGAATGTTTGTGATGTTTAGTACTATGGCTTCATGCAGGTAGTTTCACTTATGATTGAGACTCTATGTTGGAGCTCTTTGGTGATCATGACACTTTTGGAAACTAAAGTGTATGTGAGAGAGTTTCGTTGGTATGTCCGATTTGGTGTACTTTACGTCTTGGTTGGGGATATTGTCAAACTTAGTGTCATTCTTTCGGTAAAGGATCTATACCCAAGGTTGGTATATACTTATTTTCTTGTTCCAAGTAAATTTGCAGTTCTAAATTCATATTTAATTTTAAACTGTCATTACCTGTTTAAGCAGTAACTGTTGTGGATAATAACTTTATTACAGAGTACATTACTGTTTTTACATGTGCTTGTGAAGTTAATTATTAAAGAACAAGTAGAAGGATGTAACGATGATGATGCGAATTGAAACTCCAAATAGAAGCATACCATTAAGTAGCTTTCATGTATTTGATATGGGTTCTTCATTGAACCACTTTATTCAATTTGTTAGATCACAAATGCTAGGGGTGGAAAATTGGAGGGTTGGGTTGACCCAAAACATTATTTGTCTAAATTTTTTGTATGTATCTTATAGAGTGTCAAATATGATTGATGAAGTCTTTTCACTAGTACTAATCTTATTTATTAAACAAAAATGATTTGGGATGTTCTAGGCATAAAAATACACACTTTAGGTGACTTACGACCTGTAGGACCCACTTAGCCAATCTGTCTTGTTTCCTTTTTTAGCCAGTCTTCTTGACTTTACCCCTTTGACTTGCTGGAAAAAACCTTGATCCTAGTCAACCCAATCATAAGGGCACTGGGGGTGGTGGGAAGTTCAACGCGTGATGGAAAGTTCAACGCGTGGTTGTTTGCATTTTTCCACCGCCACCAAATTGTTCATCACGGTGGCATATGGTTTCCGTGAAGTTTTTCACGCGTGACAAGGTTTGAGTGATGGAACATGTGAGGGGGTGTAGGGTTTATTGTTGGGTGTTGTGAGTGATGACCATTGCCACTAAAAAAGGTTCTGAGTGATGGAAAAATGGTTGATGACATGGCGGAACTTGATTGGGTGTTGTGAGTGATGAGTGATGACCACCCCCACCCCCCTAAGTAAGTGAGTCAAAATTGTCACCTCTTGGCTCTAACAAATGCTATAGAATATGATGTAATATATGTTGTTGGATAGAAGCTAAAGATTCTATGAAAGCAAACAGAAATAATGATGGGAAACAAAGAAATCTATAACAAGTGGTACCTAGAGTTGGATATATAAAAGTGTTTTTTATAATAATAATAAATCATCCCTCCTAGTTAAATTTATCTTGTTCTCCTGGATAATGAAGGATGTGGGGACTTCATTTAGTTTATTTTAAAGATACTCACAACTATATCTTTTTATGCAGATACGTACTCTATGTGTACATCAGTTCGTTGTTCTGTCAGGTTTGTTTTATATTCTGTGATTTTAGTATGTTTAGAGGATTTATTATTCTAAAACAGTACGTGCAAAGTTCTTGTAATTTCTCATCTCAAGTAGGAAACAAAAAAGGAACTAGGAAAAGCATCCAAGTATAATTGTTTTTGGTGTGATGCAGGCTTTATTTGGAGTATTTCTTCTTGGTTATATACCAAATTTGGATGGCTACATGGGTCATATCCCACTTCAAACTGATCCTGATGATGACATCAAGTATGAGGTGCTTCGTGGAGGAGAACATATATGTCCTGAGAGGCGTGCTAACATATTGTCAAGTAAATAGCTTTATTTCTAATCTTTATGGTAGGAGTATATTGAGTTAAACTACTACTTACTGATAATATGGTGGTAGGAATATATTTTGGATGGATGACTCCCCTTATGCAGGAGGGCTACCGAAAGCCTATAACAGAAAAAGATGTTTGGATGTTAGACACATGGGACCAGACTGAGACATTGAGTAAAAAGTTTGTGAAATCATGTAATTTAAAGTTTTTTTTATAATTCACTCATTAGAAGGTTAACTAAAATGACCAATTGTAGGTTCCAGAAATGTTGGGCTGAAGAAGCTCAAAGGTCAAATCCATTTCTTTTACGCTGTCTGAATAACACTGTTGGAGGAAGGTACTTTGCCCATGATATGATTCATGACGAGTTATACCTCTATTTGATACTTAACTATTGGTTGTTTGTTGTTCGTTGCAGGTTCTGGTTTGGAGGCCTTTTCAAAGTAATGATTTCATTATCCTAATTAGAGGTGGCAAAAAATTGCGGGTCAGATGGGTTGGCAAAACCTATTTATCTAAATTATTATATTTTTCCAAAAAATCAAATAGTGTGATTGCAAGAATTATATTATTGGAACTGTTATCTGATTTCCTGAACAGAATGATTTTAAGTGGATTTATGCACTAAAAATACAATTCCAGCAACTTTCAACCTTTTTGACCCGTTTCCTTACAAGTCTTGGGATATTACCCATTTTACCTGTTAAGATTATAAACATAACCTAAATGGGGTTGAAAATGTGACATCTAACCCTAGTACATCATTTATGCTTCAAATGTTGATTTCCGACAGTGAACTAAGTAAGACAAGATCTAACCTCGTTTCACTTGTAGGTAGGCAATGATCTTTCTCAGTTTGTGGGACCAGTTATATTAAGCTATCTTCTTCAGGCAAGTTCCATATTGAGAATCTATGAGTAGCTAAATGATGCAGTCATTATGTGACTTATACTTGTGCATGTGTACAATTTTCTGTCAGTAGTATTTTTTTCTCTTTTTTTAGCTTTTGTTATTACTTTCTACAGAGATGAACTTATGAAGTTGCAAGGTGTACATATTATATAGGACATCTTCTATTAGTATGGATAATTCTTTGTTCATAATATGCTTGATAAAGAAACTCCCTGTGTACTCTGGGCATGTGAATTCTGCAATCCTTGTGGAAATTGACTAATTGATGTTTGTTTTTTTAATCCACAGAGTTCGAATTTTTTACAAAGACATACATGTGATAAATACAGAAAGGGGCCTTTATCTATGTGAATCTATCTATATAAGCATGTTATCACTTTCTTCTTTTTTCCATTTAGATGCATGTGACAACACACGATGATGGTCCTTCTCATTGTAGAATGAAATGGCTGGAGTTTACTAGATTATTTAGTATTCTGCAGAATGTAAAATTATAGGGAAATTTCCAGGGTGAAGTTATTGATTACTGTATGTGCTTTTACAATAAGTGTACTTGGCAATTTGTTGTTGACATGTTTTCATTATTTTATATCTGTTTTTTTTTGCAGTCTTTGCAACGAGGTGATCCTTCATGGATTGGCTACGTCTACGCCTTCTCAATATTTGTTGGTGTGGTATGTTGCAAGTTGTTTATTGGCTTTTAACTTCATATATTTAAACTAACCAAGGGAGAAAGAGTGGTTGTTAGAAAGAAAAGAATGTATGAAATTTAGTCATGATGTTGATATCTCTGCTAACGAATATTTATTATATAAAATCCAGTCATTAGGAGTTCTTTGTGAAGCACAATACTTTCAGAATGTTGCAAGGGTTGGATTCAGGATAAGGTCAATTTTGGTAAGTTAACATTCCCTGGTAATTAGTTAACTTGTTTTAATCATAATATTAAGTCTTGGTGATGAACTCAATAGGTTTCTGCTGTATTTCGAAAATCCTTGAGGCTAACCCATGAAGCACGAAAGAATTTCCCATCTGGGAAAACTATGAATATGATAACGACCGATGCTAATGCACTCCAGGTACAAAAACGTTGCTAGCCACCTGCTTTATTTTTCTTGCTGTTATGAAAGAATGAATGATTGCTATGTGCAGCAAGTATGCAATCAACTCCATGGCTTGTGGTCAGCTCCATTCAGAATTGTGCTTTCCATGATTCTTCTTTATCAACAATTAGGGATTGCTTCACTTGTGGGTTCTCTCGTTTTGATTCTCATGTTTCCTATACAGGTAATTTCAATTATTTAATTTGCTGAAAAGTCATCTCAGGAAATGGATTATTATATAAAAGAATTGTGGCAAGTTTGATCATAAATTTGTCGGTGGTTAACCTTGTTCTTACCATCTTTTGTACAATCTGCTGATAATAGACGATGATTGTCAGCAAAATGAGGAAATTAACCAAGGAAGGATTGCAGTACACTGACAAAAGAGTTGGACTAATGAGTGAAATTTTGGCTGCAATACAGACCGTAAAGTACGACTTTCCTTACAATAATTGTTTTGGGATTTTAGCCTGCAAAATGATTATTATTCTGTGACACTGCCTCAATTTACAGATGTTATGCATGGGAGGAAAGTTTCCAATCTAAAATTCAAACTATTAGGAAAGATGAGCTTCTATGGTTATGGAAATCACAATTTTTGGGAGCGGTGAGCACCACCATTTTACAATTATACACCAAATTTTTGTATGTTCATAGCTACGATTGCATAATAATGTGTGTATAAATTCAAGTCCTTAATTATATAGAGCTTATGTTGGGTATTGAGGTGTATAAGCGATATCATAGTAAGAGAAGGTTTTACCACACAAGTTATAGATGTCTCATGGGTTTTAATTTAGAAGGTTAATTCATGTTATAAGTCTCTTGGTTGTTTCTTTTTAATGTTTGTCTTTGTTGCAGTGCAACAACTTCATACTGAACAGTCTTCCGGTTCTTGTGGCGGTGATTTCATTTGGTTTTTTCACATTGCTGGGTGGAGATTTGACACCATCAAGGGCTTTCACATCACTTTCCTTATTTACAGTGCTGCGAACTCCTTTAAACACGCTTCCTAATTTAATTACTCAGGTTCTCTCTTTTCACTAATTCATGTCACTAGAAGTGGCGAAATAGGTGGGTCGGGCGGTTTCATGGTTTCGATTTTCAATGAAATAATCTTCTTAAAAGGTAGTTGTTTAGCATGGCATCTTAATTTTTCCTCATGGCTATTTGTAGGCGGTGAATGCATACATTTCGTTACAGCGTTTGGAGGAACTATTTTTAGCTGAAGAGAGAATTCTATTACCCAACCCACCTCTTGAAGCAGGGCTTCCTGCAATTTCAATAAAAAATGGCTACTTTTCATGGGATCCAAACGCCCCAAAACCAACATTATCCGATATAAACATAGATATACAAGTTGGCAGCTTAGTTGCAATTGTGGGTGGTACAGGAGAAGGAAAAACGTCCCTTATTTCAGCAATGCTTGGGGAGATTCCTCCTTGGGAAAACTCAACTGCTATCATCAGAGGAACCGCTGCTTATGTCCCTCAAATTTCATGGATATTCAATGCTACAGTAAGTTCTTTTGTGCATATTCAAATTCATGTAGTCTGGGTTGAAACAGGTATTTTGCCCCAGCTTTGACCCGCAAACACTATTTTGTGCATTTGGTCTTTTATAAGCAAGAAATGTGTAAATTATGTTATCATAAACAATTTTGGTTCCGCTAATCTAAATCTTTGAATAATAGGTTGTATGTATAAAAAAATAAGCTTTAGGTGGCTTTCCAACATTTGATCCTTTCACCTTTTAGCTATTGTTTTTTATTTATTTATTTATTTTCCTATTATTGATAGCCCAGCCTATTTTTAGGACTCTGTGTTCTTCTGAAGTGGGATACCTTTTGAGTAGCACCCTCCCCAATCCCCACCAATAGCTTAGCTTGCTATGGGTGGGATTATACTGGGTGTGATCGTTGTTGTTGTTTTCATTTATTTGACCCGTTTGAGATAAAACACAACCCAAATTGACCAATTCATAAATGAGTCGAAATTTTTTACATCTAGTCTAAACACGCAAATATCATATCAAAACTTATGTTAGCCTCTAATCAATTTTCCATGCGCGGCTTTCCAATGGAATGTTTGCAGGTACGTGAAAACATATTATTTGGATCAAAATTTGAAGCTTCAAGATATTGGAAAACTGTAGAAGTAACTGCATTGCAGCATGATCTTGACATTCTTCCAGTTAAGTGTCCCAAGAGTATTCAAATTGTAATATCCTATTGTTTCTTGATGGTTTGAGGTTATATTTGTGTTCTTTTCCCTTGCTGATTGTTAGGGTCATGATCTAACTGAGATTGGTGAAAGAGGGGTGAATATTAGTGGTGGTCAAAAGCAAAGAGTCTCAATGGCTAGAGCAGTGTACTCAAACTCAGATGTCTACATATTTGATGATCCCTTGAGTGCTCTAGATACTCATGTTGGCCGAGAGGTATATTTGGTCAAAATTCTGTTATTTACACAGTACTAGAATACTTTTGAACAGCCCGTCTTTTTCTGATGAGTGTCACAATCGCCCATGTATCTTTTAGTTAGAGGTGGAAGGATAGATTGGGTAACATGTCGTCAGTATGGGTTTGGGTCAAAATGGGTTTTTTATTGGTGCGGGCAAAATGAACAAGTTTTTTATTGTTTAGAATACTAATATTAAACCATTGATCTAACTTTTTTTAATAAAGTGGTTTAGGTGGTTGTGTGCTTCAAAATACTTACTTTCAACCCTTCCTTTTTAGTTAACTTTTTGTATTTGTACCCATATAACCCTTTGAGAGATAAAAACGTAACCCAAACTAATCCATTCATAAGTAAATATGTCAAATTTTCACCTCTAGTTCTAGTATCTTATGATAATATAACCCACAGCACGTTCCATCTCCAGGTTTTTGAAAAATGTATCAAGGAAGAGTTGAGAGGGAAAACAAGAGTGCTTGTGACAAATCAGCTACATTTTCTTCCTCAAGTGGATAAAATTATTTTGGTCTCAGAAGGTATGGTTAAAGAGGAAGGAACTTTTGAAGAGCTCTCAGAAAATGGGTTGCTGTTTAAAACATTAATGGAAAAAGTGGGTGGAATGGATGATCACGTGGAAGGAAGTGAATGCGGGACCAATATCGATTATGGATCCTCAAAACAGTATGCTGATGAGGTTGTAGGTGAGTCGACTGATGAACAAAGCATCACAAAAAAGAACCGTAAATCTGTTCTTATTAGGCAAGAAGATAGGCAAACTGGCATTGTTAGCTGGAAAGTATTAGCAAGGTAAGCATTAGAGCATGTATCTTCTCTCTCTTTTTTCTGTTCTACTGTCCCCTAAAATAAAACGGTGATGCCAAAGAGATCAAACTAGAATATATCTTTCTTAGATGGCTTTGCTTGGTAGTTGAGGGGGAAATTACGACCCACTTACCAGTAATTGGGTTCATCTGGGTTACGCTAAAATATTAATTCAAAGGGATATGTGTCGAAAGTTATCCATAGGTCGATACGTATACATGTTACAACCCATTTGATTAAACAGGTTGATCCGTCATGTGTTTAATTTATTTATAACGACCCGCGGCCAACCCATTTATGACACATTTACAACTTGATTGCAACCTGTTTACAACCCCCAACCCATACTCGTTTAGATGTATAGGTTAATTGGGTCGGCTTAAACGTTTTAAGCGCGCACGGGTTAGGGTTTGGTGTCTTTGACGCAAATAAATACATGGGTTGTGTTTGGGTCCAATATTTCAACGTACCAACTTTCATTAGGGTTGAATTTCAAATGCATTAAAGCTCCAAAATTGCTTTATATATATATATATATAGAGAGAGAGAGAGAGAGAGAGAAATAAAAAAATTGGGTTTAGAAAGTGGCTTTGTGTTGCTGAACTCATCACTCTAAAAGATTACATGTTTGACCCATCATCCAACCTGCACATTTTTCCACCTCTACTTGGTACATATTTTTCTTTGGTCCTTTATGAACCCAAACAATGATGACAAAAAGATCAAAGATCATTGTTTCTATTCACTGGAACAAGTAGGAGTGAGGACTAACATGTGCCACATATTTTATAACTTGGAGAAAGTTAAGCAACTATTTGACATATTTGGACTATTTACTCCCTGTAACTATGTGAGAGCCAAATATATTTACAGGTACACGGATGCTTTAGGAGGCCTATGGGTTGTCCTGATATTATTCATTTGCTATATTTCAACTGAAGTGCTTCGAATATTAAGTAGCACGTGGTTAAGTTACTGGACAGAACAAAGCAGTACAACAAATCGTGGGCCTGGTTTCTTTCTTATCATCTATTCCTTCTTGTCCCTTGGACAGGTATGTGGACACTGGTCAAATTGGATTGTATTTGGTGTTTACGGGTCAAATCTAAAAGAAAGGTAAAATTAAATCTGTATTCAAATGCGTACAACAGCCTAAATTACGCTACTTAAAAGAAATCTGTATTGTTATTTTACTCATATAGCTTTCTTAATCATATTTAATACATTACTTAAAAAAATTCTAAAACCTGACACGGCCAATTTTGACATGTGCATAAAATTACTCATTTTGACTCGTTACCCAACTTGCCCGTTTTTTCACTCCAATTGCTGCATGCAGGTACTGGTAACTTTTGCAAATTCTTTCTGGTTAATCACATCAAGCCTTTATGCAGCTAAAAGACTTCATGATACAATGCTGCATTCGGTTCTTAGAGCTCCGACAACATTTTTCCAAACTAATCCATTAGGACGGATGATTAATAGGTTTGCAAATGATCTTGGTGATATTGACCGTAATGTTGCTAGTATTGCTAATCAATTTCTGAATCAACTTTGGCCATTACTTTCAACTTTTGTGCTTATTGCCATTGTGAGCACAATATCTTTATGGGGCATAATGCCTCTTCTTTTCTTGTTTTACACAGCCTACCTCTACTATCAGGTTAGCATCCTTCTCTCATACCCTTTATGTTTTATTTTCCCATTATGTTTGTGAGGTATAACAAGTTCAAATTCAAAAATGCTTTGCAGAGCACATCACGGGAAGTCAAGCGTTTGGACTCGATAACCAGATCTCCTGTGTATGCACAGTTTGGCGAAGCATTGAATGGTTTATCAAGTATTCGTGCTTACAAAGCATACGATCGTATGGCCACCATTAACGGCAAATCAATGGATAATAATATCAGATTTACCCTTCTAAACTTCAGTGCCAACCGTTGGCTCACCATAAGATTGGAAACATTAGGAGGTTTAATGATTTGGTTAACCGCCACCTTTGCTGTCATGCAATTTTCAAGAACAAGTGATCAAGTAGCTTTTGCATCTACAATCGGTTTACTACTCAGTTATTCTCTAAATATCACAAATCTTATGAGTAATTGTTTGAGACAAGCGAGTAGAGCAGAAAATAGTTTTAATGCTGTTGAGCGCGTGGGCACGTATATAGATTTACCATCTGAGGCTCCATCTGTAATTGAGGAAAACCGCCCGCTACCTGGCTGGCCCTCATTGGGTCTAGTGGAATTTGAAAATGTGGGATTTCGTTATAGACCGGGTCTTCCTTCGGTTTTGCATGGTTTATCTTTTAGCATATCTCCTACTGAGAAAGTAGGAATAGTTGGAAGGACGGGTGCAGGGAAGTCTACCATGATTAATGCCTTGTTTCGGTTGGTTGAGCTTGAAAAGGGAAAAATTTTGATTGATAATTATGATATCTCGAGTTTTGGATTGACAGATTTGCGTAAAGTTCTTGGTATTATACCACAATCACCTGTTCTCTTTTCAGGTATGATTTAATTTTGAGCATAATTCTCAATACTAGTCTATCCCATTCTTTACTTTGCATTCTCAAGTTTGAATATAATTGAAGTGAGAAAAGAAATGGAATGGTAAAATATAACTTTGCGTGTTCGTGATACAGAAAGAAAGGAAAAAGAAAATAAGTGTAATGTTTCAATAGTAACTGGTTTAGGTTGTCCCATTAAGCTTTCCGTAAATAACTAATGTGATACTTCTGATTACATAAACAATGTTTTTTCCATAACAGATTAGAATTAAAAAAAACGATCTAGGAGATTAGAATTACACAATTAAGATAATATAATTTGTGTTCAGTCTGTTTAAAATCCACCAACACGTTTGGTGTTATATAAATGGGTAAAATGGGTCAGGGTTGATGTCTTTGACACAAGCACATATATGGGTCGTGTTAGGGTTCATTAATTTCAACCCGCCAACCTGCTAACCTGACACATTTGCCACCCCTAAATACCAACCTAATTATAAGTTTGTCTCATCGTAACATTCTTCAAGCCAAAGAGATATGATTTTCTAACTGGAGATAATTATTGCCAAATAGAGGAATATGGGGAGCTTATACACCTTTAATAAATGTACAAAATACAAGATGTAGCCAATTTGTGTTCTTTCGAAAATAAGATAATAACTAAATTTCAAATTTACTAAACTTTCATTGCTTTCTAGGTACGGTGCGTTTTAATCTTGATCCATTTAATGAACATAGCGATCTTGAGCTTTGGGAGGCTCTTGAAAGGTCATATTTAAAAAACGCGATTGCCAGAAATCCCTTTGGTTTGGATGCTGAGGTATGACTTCATAATTTACTCTTTGATGCTTTGGTATTTAGTACCTCACATATTTGGGACAGTAGGAATATATTTGTATTTAACTGATGGTTCTTTTTTTTTTTTTTTTTTGTAATGAAGGTGTCTGAGGGAGGTGAGAATTTTAGCGTTGGACAAAGACAGCTGCTGAGTCTTGCAAGGGCATTACTAAGAAAATCAAAGATTCTTGTTCTTGATGAGGCAACTGCAGCAGTTGATGTCAGAACCGATGATTTAATACAAAAAACAATCAGAAAAGAATTCAAATCATGCACAATGCTCATTATTGCTCATCGACTCAACACCATCATTGACTGCAATAGAATTCTTGTGCTTGAAAGTGGTCAGGTATTTCTTCATAGTAGTAACATTGAATTCTAGGTAGCAGGTTGTGTGGATCGCTTGTTATTTTCCCTATTTTTTATAAATGATTGATGCAATAAATAAAAACAAAGTTATCTACTAAAATAATCTTGAATCTTTGAATAAACACATATTTATATTTTCCCTATGTGACCCATTTGAGATAAACACAACGCAAGTCAACCAATTGGGAAGCAAAAGGGTCACTTGTATTTAATACTACGTTCCATGATGCATTTTACAAAAATGTTTTGTATTCATTTCAGATTGTGGAATATGATACCCCAGAAAGACTAATATCACGTGAAGGACCGTTCTTGAAGATGGTTCAAAGCACAGGGGCTGCAAATGCTCAGTATTTACAGGATATTGTGCTTGGTGGAGAAGGAAAAAACAAGTTCAGTGGAGAAGAAGAGCCTGCAGCACAAATTACTGTTGATATAAGCCTTGAAAATGACATTTGACAAGTTTTTTTTTTTGAAGAAGAAGACAAAAATACAAAGATCATGCAAACCCATTCAAGTGAAGAAAGGAAAATTCAAAAGAATTATATAGAACATGTAGTGAAGAAAAAAATTACAAAGTGTAAAAGAATCCCACCCTTGAAGGTGGATAGATATGGTTCTAAGTATTTCTTTTGATAAAAATACTAATTGCAGGGACAATGTTGTCACACTTGTAACCACACACAACATTACAATCTTCATGCCTTTGCCTTGATGTTACTATTATCTATATTGACAACTTTGGCCTATTGTTTTAATAAATTTTACCATGGAATATTGCCTTTCTAAAACTATCAAAACATCTTATATATTAATATTGTTACATTGTAAAAAAAATTATAAGTGACCTAAATGGGATAGTATGAAACTTGGTTACTATTTATTGATATTTTTTAAGTTTAACCTGAGGTAGGAGGCAATTGTTAAAGAAAAAAAAAAAAAAACAATGGAACAACTTATTAGAGTTTGGTCATGATTTCGCAACAGGATTGAGTTGTCACTGTTTGGTAGCAGGGCAGGGTTAGGTCCATATGGCTATTTCTGATCTCTCCCAGTCAGTGGCGAAGCTTGAGATATCCGATTAGGGGGTCGAAAACGTATATACGCAAAAATTTCTATAAAACCGAGGGGTCGAAAACGTATATACCCAAAAATTTCTATACAAAAACTACACTCTCAACTATTAAACGAAAAGTTTGGGGTCGGTCGCCCCCTCCCGCCCCCACTATGCTGCGCCCCTGCTCCTAGTTGTGGTCATGGTGAGCACATCTAACAAAATGTTGTAAATTCATGTCACACCACCAAAAGTATACCCTCACGTGAAATTTAGGTGTTTTAACTTGTAGCACCTATATCTTTCACTAGTTCATATTTAATCCCTAAAACTTATTAAATTTATATAAAAATGTAGAATTAGTTTTTTTTTATTTTAACATTTAACCCTCTCTATCTTCGCTACTTTACATTTTATACTTGAACTTATAAATTTATAAAATAGCACAATGTTTAACCGGTACATCGTACCACATTACATGGTACTAGAGGTGCACAAACTGAGTATTTTTAATAACCGGTTCGGTTCCGGTTATTATTATTTGTTCAAAAAATCATACTCTATGTGTCCGGTTCCGGTTCTTAAGAAACCGGGTAGTAAAATACCCCTTTTCCGGGGTTTTTATACCTATTTCCGAGTTTTTTAGTTCTATATTTTCGTATTTTTTAATATTCTATTGTGTTTTTATTACCTTATTTTCTCGTATTTTTTGTTTATTATTATTAAATATGCAATTTATATTCTAAAAAATTAAAATAAATGCACTAACAAAAATTTAAAAGAAAGATATTCAAATCATGTATTGGGTATAGCCAGGTATAATCGGTTCCTCTTGTCCAGTTTTGGGTATTGATCGGGTATGATCGGTTCCGGTTCCAGGTATTGAGATCAAAATGCATACCATATCTGTACCCTACGGGTAGGGTCGGTTACGGTTTTGGTTACCGAATACTCGTGTATTAAAAAACCGGTTCCAGGTTTTCTTACGGGGTTTGGTTTTTTTGTTCACCTCCACATGGTACATTGTACCAGAGCGATCTGAAATGAGCCTACCCCCGATCGTACCGAATTTTAGAGACCTAGTGAATTGTGATCCCATTCCACGTGCCCATACTAGAGTGTACCACGAACCATGTAACTATGCATTACATAACTTATTTAATATATGTAACTGACCTCACAATCATATTAAACACAACACAACAAATAGAATCTAAAAGTCAATACCTAAAACTTTCACATTTCATTCAAGTAATATCATATGAAGTTCATGAGCTCAAAACGTACAATATGAAATTACAGGATTCAATACAATCACTTAGGGTGGACGGGGTGGGTGCAGGGAAAGGGTAGGGTGAGTGGAGTCACCGCGTGGGCACATCGTCATCGACTATCACACCCCAAAACCTGGGGTAAACTGATCGGTATCTTCATTGCACAATAGAAGTACTAAATGTAAAATAAGACTTAATAAAGCAAAGTACTTAAATTACAAGGTATTTTATAAAAGATTTCTTTATACATGTGAATGTCATTCTAATAATAATCATCTAATAGTCTTCTAGGGTTTCCCCAATCCTAATGATCCTTTTATGTCCAACCATTCCGTTGCCTGAAGCTATGACCTGAGAAAACATGCTCAAAGATATCAACGTAAGGTTGCTGAGTGCACAGGTTTCGATAATAAATTTATAATCCGTTTTCCTTTTGGAAATCAACTTTGATAAATAACTTTTTGGAAAAATTGTAAAACTCAGAGATGATTCCCTCGGAATCCATGTGAGACATTTCGTTTAGAAATCAACTTTGATAAACATTTCTTTGGAAAAATTGTAAAAGTTAGAAATGATTCCCTCGGAGTTCATGTGAGACATACCTTTGAATATTTGGTATAAAAGTCAAACTTGTCGGTATAAGTTTTTATTTGAAAAGTATAACAATTTAAGATAGCATATAAGACTATAGTAGACTAGCAAGGAACTACAACAAGAACACTACCAAGAGCACATAACCAAACCAAAACTTGATTTCCCCTTAAATTATTTCAAATATATTCCCTCGTCTTCGAAACCAGGGCGACTAGTCGCGAGAGTGGGTTGTCAAACCCGATAGATCTACCAATACAATATGAGGTCTAACGATTAATGATTATGGATGCAAAGGGGCCTCCTTATATTGAATCTACGGTTATAAATTACAATTACTCAAGGTCATCACAATGTCACAATTGACAGTATTATCTAAATGTCATACTTAAATAAGCAGTATATAACTTCTCTTAAATGGAAAACATTATTTAAACGGGGTCGTGAAACCACACGAAAAAAATGTAAAGTTTGTAAAGTATGCATGTTTTTCCTCCAAATATGTATAAAAAAAGTAAAGTAAAAAGGGGTTGTGACTCACCTGGATTCCAAGCAAATGCTAGCAATTAAAATTATGTCCGAGAAGGATATTCAATCTATAAATGCCCTAAAGTGTATAAGACACTAATTGTCTAATAAGGTGTCTACATGGCAAGTTGATCACCCGCCTGTTAGACTCACTGAGATGTTTTTTTCCTTATGAAAAAAAAAAACATTTAACTAAATGACCCATTGGTGATGAATTATTCAAGTGTTTACCATTATATATACATATACATATATATATATATATATATATATATAGTGGAGAGTTCAAATGAGAAGAATTAAAAATTAAGAATAAAAAGAATAAAGGATACAAAGGTAATTTTAACAAATCATTTAATGAGTTTATTATTTATTTTTGTTATTCAAATTAATAAACTCTAATCATTTAATGAGCCTATCTAATAAAATGGTTGTGCACCTTACACAATAAAAACAATCATGCGTATAATCTTAATTTTCAACGTTTCCTACACCATTAAAACAATATTTTGGTGTAGGATACAGAATGTGTAGGACTCAAACACTTTTAAATAATTTTGCGACTCATAATAAAATATGTGTAGGACACAAAATTTTTAAATAATTTTGTCACCTCTAATAAAATTTGTGTAGGAGCCAATACATTAATGACGGTGAAGGAGAAATTTATGGTTGCATTAATAAGAATTGAGTAACTCTTTAAAATATTTATTAATATTCTACATAAAAATGTCTATACTACCCTTAGTAATTAAAACATTAATTAAAAGTTGACAAAAAATGATATATTGATTCACAACCATTGATCAAAAAAATATATGGTCTAGATTAATTCATTTTTTCTTCTTTTAAGAAGATTCTTCTCAAATGAACCTCCCCTATATATATATATATTAAGGATGCTGTAAAAAGGGGCTTGAATGGGAGAAGTATGTGAAATATTTATGGGGCTGACATGTGTCCATGAGTTATATTAATTCAAAAGGGTAAAAAAATAATTTACTCAATAATTCAATTAAATGATAAATATTCCCATAACCGCCTGGGAGTTATTTTAGGATTCTGATTTGTTTTTTTTTTTAAGATTCTTTAAGAATCTATGATTTCTTTGTCATCTCGTATAAATCTTCAAGATCTCAAGAAGTTATCATCATCATTGTAATATGGTTTCTTTTCTGTTCTCTGTGAAAATCTATTGTGTGGTGTTTTAAACCTGCATTCATGGTGTTTTAAACCTGCAGTCAAGTATGTGTTCTTTGTATGTTCTTCGTATGGTGTTCTAAACCTACATTCATGGTGTTTTAAACATGTAGTCCAGTATGTGTTCTTCATATGTTCTTCGTATGGTGTTTTAAACCTGCATTCATGGTGTTGTAAACCTGCAATCCAGTATGTGTTCTTAGTATGTTCTTCGTATAGTGTTTTAAATCTGCGTTCATGGTGTTTTAAACCTGCAGTCCAGTATGTGTTCTTCGTATGTTCTTCGCATGGTGTTTTAAACCTGCATTTACACCTGCATTCATGGTGTTTTACACCTGCATTCCAGTATATGTTCTTCGTATGGTGTTTTAAACCTGCATTCCAGTAGGCTTCATATCATGCTATACGTAATTTTTTTTATCAATACAAATATAACAATATGGTACTCATATCAAAGATAAAAAAAACTTGTTATTATGGTGTAATTTATTTTTTTAAAAACGTTACGTATAAAAAGTTATTGACATTCAAAAAAGATGGGTGGAACCTGCATGTGCATTAAAGTTGATGACAGTTTCTTTATTTAAAATACAATATAAAAAGACACTATTACCCCTAATCTAGCCAAATTAGTCAAAAAAATAAAACATAATTTACATTTTAAGCCCTTCTTGATCTCAACCATTAACTACAAGATCTAATAGCTTAAAGCACTTCTTACAAAACCACCCCTTTTTACACAAACCCCACCCTATATATATATATAAACGGGATCAGGAGAAAACGCTAAAAAATGTGAGAACGGTGAGAACACATCCTGGCTTAACATGTGTCACGCGGCATATAGAAGGGCGGAGGGGCTTTTTTGTCCTTTCATCTTCTGCTTTTCTAGTTCTGCTTTTTCGAATATTGTTTTAATTTTTGGGGTTTAAGATTTTTGGCATTAACTAAATTCAATAATTAATGGCGTTTAATGGAAAAGCGTATTAACATTTTGGCGTTTATGGCGTTTATTCAAATCGTATGCCATTGGAACCAAGGGTGTCAGGAAATTTATCTGAATGACGTTTTTCAAGGCGTTTTAAAAAAATGGCCCATTGTTTTATTATTTTTATAAATATTTTGGCGTTTGTGGTATCTTGGCGTTTTTCAATTCTTAGATTATATTTCAGCCACAGTAAAATAAATACAAGCGAAGAAAATAAATTAAAAATCCTAATCGGATCTCTCTTCACAATCTTCACTGTCATCAGTCTCTCTGTTCTTTAATAGTACAAGAACTGTCACAAAAATATGGTGTTTTATGTAAAACTTAACAAACCCATCGGTTTGATTATTTTGCCTGCGCGTCTATTGAAGTGGCTTTTTTTGTGGATGTTTGGGGACATAGATCTATGACGTGTGGGTGGGTTTTTCGATTTTTCTTCATGTTGATCTTCATCTTTCTAATCATCCCACTCTTCAGTGTCATTGATCTCTTCTCCTCATCCAAGCCTTCTTCAAGAACAAAAAATACAAAATGCCATATGACTAGCATCAGTATCTTTTTATTGAATTTTTGTCCATCTCATGTAGCAAAATCTTACTGAGTTAGTTGCCTCCGCTAACAATTCATTCAGTGAAACTTCACGAATAACAATATTGAATATCCAAGAAAGCATATTAGCCATCTTTGATTTTTTTTGGCGTTTTACAGTGAGTGGTATTTAGTAGTATTGGGGTTTGTTTGTTTTTTTGGTTTGATCAAATGGAAGTTGCTTAGACATATCATTTTATAGGATCTCTTTTTGGCCCCTAAGTTAGGCGGTGCGTTATTATAATAAAGTATTAGTCTTTTCAGTTACTGTTTGTAATTATTGTTTTTAACAAGCTTTATCTCTGAAGTCTGTAACACGTCCCATCTTTCAAGTTTGGCGTTTTAGATTCTAATATAATAAATTTTCCCTATCTTCAGTTACTGATTTGTAGTTACTGTTTCAAGTTACATTTTCAAGTTTGTTATTTATTTATTTTATTATTTTATTTTTTTGGTTTTTTATAATAGTTGTCCAAAGTAAATTTATGATGGTTTGATAAATGCCAAAGGTGTAAGACATTTGGCTTTTTGGCGTTTTTATTAGATATGACGTTGTTATTATATAACAATCAACCGAAAAAGAAAATTAAACAAAATAAATATTGATCTTCCAAATCTTCACTGTCACCAGTCTGTTTCTTCTTTTGAAGCATCTTCACTGGCTGTTTCGACTTTCGTATGATTTTTTTTTATTTTTGTTTTTTGAAGTAGTTTTTTTGTCGCCGTTTGGAAACACAAAGTCTGAAATCAGCCTATTTTCTATAATTTTTGTCCATCTCATGCAGCAAAATGTTATTGAGTTTACACCCTTTCAGCCAAAATGTTATCTTTTTTGGCGTTTTACCGAGAAAAAGAACGCCACAAAATAAACCATCTTAAAACTGCAAATTTGATCATGCTAAAATCAATAAAGTGTTGCTGTATGGTGATGGATAACATTGTTAATCCTCAGTTAAGAAAGATAACTGACAATGTTGTCCGCCCCATACAGCTACACTTTATTGACAACAATATATTTGATGTTTGGGTTTTCTGGCGTTTATCAGACGAATGGTATATATTAATTATGGCGTTTGGGGTTTTTGTGTGTGTTTTTAATTGAAGGGCTGAGTTGTTGTATATATAGATTTTTTTTGGCGGTTTATTTAGGCGGGATTTTACTATAATTAAGTTTGGCGTTTTATATCTAATGGCGTTTTTAGTTAGAATGGTGTGTGATTTTTGTTTGGCATTTTATTTTCACGAGATGGCGTTTTGTTTGGAGTAGTCAAAAGACACTTTTACCCTTAATGAAGCGCGTCCACGTAATAAATTTGATGTTATTTACGAAAACGCCACCGCGCCAATCTAGTAGATAGATTGTTTTGATCGGACGATCCCTAAGCATTCTCACCGTTCTCACACTTTCCACCGTTTTCTCTAAATCCCGACCCTATATATATATATATAGAAAGAGTAGGGATCCTGCGGAAAGTGTGTTTTTCCTAGAAAGTCTAGGAAGCGATCTGGGCCATCCAATGGGTGTGTTTAATGGTTGAGATGAAGTCAATGGCAATCTTGTAATTTTTTAGTTTATTTAATTCATTGTTTTAAAAGACTGGGGGCAATTTTGTCAATATACTGTGTTTTAAATCAATTAGATAACCGTCAATCAAACCCAGTCCCTACTTTCACGCGATTTTCCCTCTCTCTCTCCAATCCCATCTTTGAAACTCCAATACCTACCAAAAATACCTACAATCATGGAAGAAGAAAACTTTAGAAAGGATGGAGAGCACCGGATCAGTTTCCGGAAGCCATTCGAAAGACCCCGTAGTCGCAGGTATGTGTTTCAACTTAAAGAGGTTGGTAGGTTTAAATTTCAATAGCGATAAATGTGTTTTTACTCATGATTATGGTAGATATAAAGTTTAAAGATAAATTTGTTTTACGATGTGTTTATGTGGGTGTGTTTTACAATCATACTTGATTTGGGTACATCTGAAACCCCAAAAATAAACTGTGTTTTATAATGTGTTTATATGGGTGTGTTTTACAATCATAATGACTTGTAGCTGTGTTTAAGGTAAATGTGTTTTACGGTGTGTTTATGTTGGTGTGTTTTACAATCATACTGGAGTTGGGTACATCTGAAGCCTAAAGTGTTTATGTGGGTGTGTTTTACAAATCATATGCCCTCTGTTAATAACTTAAAACACAATTTGATTTGATATTACATGAAGTCCTCTGTGTATAAAGTTATGAGCTTAAAACACAGTGCATACTGAATGATACCTTATGTCTACTATTAATAACTTAAAACACAGGTTAATGTGATACTACATGATTGCTCATCACCACTATTGTGTACTTAAAACACAATTCAAATTAAAACACAATCTGGATAATCTAGGGTGGTACATCAAAATAAAACACAATCTGATGAATATGTTTATCATGCAAGGCGATGCTTTGTCAGTGTATTTGGAAAATGTTGGGCATCCAACAGCCAGGAAGATCAGACAATCATTTATATTATGGGATCTATAAAAAACACATTGACTTTAGCACTCTAACTGTTAAAACACAGCACCAAGAACATGCTGATGGTTTCTAGACTGATAACTAGTTAACTTTGAAGAAAAACATGATGATGGAAGTTAAAAACACAACAACAATATCTAAAAAAACAGTAATCTGCCTATTACAAAACCACCTTTATATTATGGGATATATAAAAAATTGACTTTAGCCCTGTAAACTGTTAAAACACAGCACCAAGAACATGCTGATAATTTCCAGTAATCTTCTGAACAATGGAATATGCGATTGGTTTAGATTTCGATAACAAATTATTCAGAAAATCATGGAGAAAAATGGTTACAAAATATGGACGTGGATAGTTAGTTAATGAAGATAAATTCCAAAAATAAAAATAGAATGTGAAAGTACACAATTGCCCTTCTAGTTAAAAATCTTCAATGCCACATATCGCATTCCGATTGCTTCCTAGACTTTCTAGGAAAACCCACTTTCTACCCAACTCCTACTCTCTCTCTCTCTCTCTCTCTCTCTCTATATATATATATATATAGGGAGGAGTTCATGCGAGAACCACCCTTATTGCGAGAACCGCGAGAACCAATGTGAACACAACCTAAAATAGCTAAAAAAACCTAACCCCCACCTCCCCCCCCCCCCCAAAAAAACCTAAACCCCCCACCCCCCAAAAAATAAAACCTAACCCCCCCCCCCCCCAAGCTAAATGCTAAAAACTAAAACCCCCCAAAAACCTAAAAAAAACCTAACCCCCCCCCCCCCAAAAAAAAGCAAAACCCCCCTCCCCCCTCCCCCACCACCCAAAAACCTAACCCCCCCCCAAAAACCTAAACCCCCCTCCCCCACCCCCCAAAAACCTAAACCCCCCACCCCCAAGCTAAAATGCTAAAAACTAAACCCCCAAAAAACCTAAAAAAATCTAATTTTTTTTAAATATTTTTTATGCTCAAATCGCTACTTTTAGTGGCAAAATTTTTTTTTTTTAAAATTTTTTTTTTTTGGCTTCGAAAAGTAGCGATTTTTATATAAAAATATTAAAAAAAAATTTTGTGTGATTTTTAGCTATTTTTAGGAATTTTTGGTTGTGTTCACATTGGTTCTCGCGGTTCTCGCAATAAGAGGTGGTTCTCGCATGATCTTCTCCCTATATATATATATATATAGGGTAGGGTTCTTGGTGTGTGTCGGGTGTATTATATTTTTCTTTATATTTTAATCCCTTTTTAACACGTTAGTCAAGTTTTAAATTTATAAAACACGATATTCTACTAACACTAAACACACACATGGGCAAGTGCACCCATCGTGAGCGTAGTATAGCGTTGGTAAGATACCGAGGTCGTCCAAGGACACAAGAGCTTTTAATACCGGTTTATCCTCAATGTCTAATCAAATCAAAAGTTTTAGAAAATGTTTTAAATATAAAAATAAAAACTAAAAATGCTGAAAAATAAAAATTAAAATAAAAACAGATAGACAAGATGAATCACTTGGATCCGACTCGCCTTTAGTGTAACCTTTGATGATTTCCGCACTTTTGCACTTTTTAAGAGATTATCTTAGTTATAGTAGTAGGCCCCTCTTTTGAAGGTGATGTTACCCTCAACACAGTAGTTTGAGTCAGCAAGGATACAATCCTAAAGGGTTGGAATATTGGAAGATAATTAATTAAGTTAGTAATGCGTAATGTGGTAGGCCCCTCTTTTGAAAGTGACGTTACCCTCGGCTAAGTGGTTTGAGTCAGCAGGGATACAATCCCAAGTAGTCGGGTTAATGTATTAATAGTAGTTTACATATGAGGGGATCAAGCCATTCGCACCCCCGCCATCCAATACCAGTGGGCATTGAAGGAGGTCCTAGTAAGCTTGACCCAGGTCCTTGCAGGATCTATACACCGAACAAGGCAAGAACCTTACTAAACCATTCCATTAACCCCCGACCAGGTATCCAACATATCTCTATATAGACCGTAGAGATATGAATGGTGTAAATCTTTTATTTTATATGGACAGTAAAATAACGCCAAGACACCACGGACAAATGATAAGGAAGTTTCACTTTCAACATAAGAAACTAGTTATTAAAGTCATTAATACAAAACCAAATAAAAAGTGCGAAAAGATTAAAAATCAAAAGTATTACACTAAATGCTTGTCTTCACCAAGTGATGTAAGAGACTTAGGCAAACATGGCCTTTGATTGTCAAGAACTCTTACTATCAATCTTGGATTCCGAGACTACTACACACACTCTAAGATGGATGATGGTGGTGGATGTAGGTGTTGTGATGGTGGTGGAGTGTGGGTGAAGTGGAAGAGAGGTGGTTTGCCAAGGGATGCCTTTGAAGTAAGCCAAGCACCCCTATTTATAGCCTGCACAGAAGCCCGGGCACGGCCCTGTGTCCATTGGGCACGGCCCTCCTTATTCTCTTTCTTCATTAATTGCAATTTGTCTGCATTAGCTCCACACGCCCCCGTGTTCACTGGGCACGACCCCGTGTGCAGAAGCGAATCTGTACTATCAAGATTTACAAGATTTTGCGAATCTTAGCATTGACCACGGCCCGTGTTGAGCTGGGCACGCCCCCATGCTGGGAATAGAAGCTTCTATGACCTTTTCTTTTCTGCAGGTGCCTGGCCACGCCCCCGTGTCCGCTGGGCACGAGGCCGTGGTCAGCTTTCTGTTCATTTGTTTTTGCTTGGGAAGATGCTGTCAAGGGTTCGGGCATGCCACGTTTATTTCTTTTCTTGTATTTATGTTAGATTTGGCTGTATATTTGTTCTTTTTGTTCAATTACGCTCATTTAGTCCTAAAAAATACAAAAGGAAGACAAAAGCACACTTTTTCCAACATTAGTACTAAAAAATGGTTAGTTTTATGCCTCATTTGATGTAATTTATATGTTGCATTTTACACACATCAAATACCCCCACACTTGAATCTTTGCTTGTCCTCAAGCAAAACTCCTTATAATGTGGCTTACACGCCCAAATGGAATGGGTAGAAGAGAAGTTTTGGGCTTGTCTTGAGTGTCGGGAATCCAAGATCTTTATTGGGTTTTATTTTTATGCTATTTACAATCCTATTCGTTATGATTTATTTAGAACGTTTCATAAGAAAAATTACTTATATGGGCATGACATGCCTCTTTAAAATTCCATTTATATACAAGTTCACATACCTCACGGGAGATCACTCAACACTCAGCCGAATATATATTTTTGTGAAACACTCGAGACCGGCATGGAACTTACTCCTACCATAAGTTTGCCAAGAAATCGATCTTCCTCCTTTTTAACTATAAACCTTTGTAAATATCAAGAGGACTTGGGGAAGGGTTAGGCTTGGGTTAAAGGTAGGTGGTTTTGGGTCAGTGGTTAGTAAAATGGCTAAAAGCGTAAAAAGCGTCGGTCGTCGTAAAAATTTTTGTTTTTGTGACATTTTATTCGAACAAAGCACTTTCAAACAAAGTTTCTTTGAGGAACTTGTTTGTTTATTGCTATACTTCATCTTTTTATAAGGAATCGTCACAAGAAAACCGAGCTTCTTACTAAAACAAAAGGGTTTAAAAGAAAAGGTTTTGGTGGGTAAAAGGTGTTTGTTTTGTGGGTTTAGAAATGAAAATGTTTAGGCTCAAAGGGGTTAACTAGGGGGATTTTGGGTAGGTTAAAAGAAAAAGAAAAATAATGGTGTTGAAAAGAAAAAGGGTTAGTTCTAATGCCTCCATCATTTACTTACTTGGGTTTAAGTTGGTAAGGACCGGGAATGTATTGTCGTGGCAAGTTCTAGAGTCGTAAGAAACCAAGCGGCTATTCACACAAGAAACGAAAAATGAACATTTAATTTGAAGATGTATATTTGTATGCTCAATTCAAAACTCACTTTTTGTGGGAATGGGTTTATAATGTGATCAAATATATATAATCAAATTTTAACTAGATTTGTCATGCCGTTTCAAAATTATCTTATGTTGGTTCTTTTTTATCACGACGCTATCGGTTGTAAATTTGTAAAAATATAACCTTTTTAGAACTTGTTATTCCCAAATTAAACTAAGATAAGTAAAAAAAAAAGAAAAGTTTTTGACAAAAATATGGGGTGATTAGTGGTTCCAATAGAGTTTTGTGTAAGGCTTGTTATTAGGACTTGCAAAATTCAAGGTTTTAGCATCCCCCCCCCCCACACTTAAATTACACATTGTCCTCAATGTGTCCCAAAAACAAGTTCTTAGGTTGATTGAATGTGTAAAAAGGTGTTTAAAAACAAAATTTTATGTTACTGGGTATCTGGACATGGGCCCGTGTTGGTCCGGACACGACCCCGTGTTTAGATCGCCAGTATCATAATTATCAGAAGGCTGGGCACGGGGGCGTGTTCAGTGAGCACGACCCCGTGTCCAGTTACCTGAACTGGGCATTTTTTGCAGAACCTCGGGCACGGGGCGTGTTGGGCTGAGCACGGCCCCGTGCTGGGCTGAGCACGGCCCCGTGCTGAACTTGCTGTAATGAATAAAAATTATCGGGAGGCTCTGTTTTTGTGCATGGGGTGTGGGTTCAAGTTTCCCTTAGTAACCTCCACCATTTAGAGTGTGTTTTAACCATTACAACATCATCCAAACACCAATTACTACTTAAAAACCATCATTCATTCAAGTGTAAATTACATAATTTCCTAGAAAATAAAAAACATAAACTTAAATCTAGATAAGTAGGTCATGAAACACAAGAAATATCAAACCCTAAAGAAGTCCTAGCCTATATAATTTTATTTTAAGAGCAAAATTTCCGAAAAGATAGTTTTCTCGGTTGAGTGCGGCTTAAAGAACTTCTTCTATCTCCCTAAGGAGAAGGAAGGCGGGCTCATTAGCGTCCTCGTTTTGAGGAGGAGTGACTTCCACAGGAACCTCTTGTAAATTGTCAAGAGGAGGTTCCGCGGGGATGTCATCCCACCCGGTAGGGTTAATGACTCCTTGTGCCAAGTTCCAATCTTTTTTGGGGAAGGATTGGTTCCATAGGAGGCATTGCAAGAATATTCAACCTTTGGTGCAAAAGATTTTTGGAAGCTATTTTCCAGCCCCACCGTTAGATAGGTGATACGGTCGATAAGGACTTCTTCTACGAATGTCATTTCGTCGAGAGCTTCTTGTAGTGTCATCACATAGCGCACGAGAGTTGCTTCGATCGAGGGCCTTCATTCCCTGCGGCTATTCCTTGAATGTGCTGAAGAGGTTCCCCTATTCTGGCTTGACATTCTAAGAAAACAAACCGAAAGATCTCAAATTAATGAAACATTACTCCGACCACAGCCCCGTGCTCGCTGAGCACGGCCCCGTGGCCACCTCTCTGCAGGTTTTTGAAACAAGGAATCTTGGAGTTTTAAATTATTTTTCTGATTGTTGAAGCATTTTTAAGCAGGAATAACTTAAAACCGATTTGTAAAACTTATTTTTGATAAGATTCCTTGAATAAAAACCTAACAATGATAACAATAAAGCTTGAAATCATGGAGATTTAAAGTTTTAATGGAGGTTTTGAGTGGAGAATGAAGAAGAAGGAAATGGACAAAAGTAGAAAAGACAAGATGGTTGTTGAGAACCTTCTTTAGAATATACCTTAAAGGGTATATATGAAGATCCCACCAGATCTTTGTCTTTGGAATGGGTCCAAGAGTGCAGGAATCTTGCTGCATTTATAGAAAACGACAGTACGCTGGACACGGCCCCGTGTCGGCTGGATACAGCCCAGTGTGCAGACAAGATCCTGACACTTTTTGTCCGTATTCTGACAAAAAGTCAGACGGGAATCTTTAGGTGGACACGGTGGCGTGTTGACCTGGACACGGCCCCGTGGCTAGAGTTTTTATGAAGTTTTGTTTATTTTTAAGGAATTTATCCGGATCGGGTAGCTCCTTACTGGACGGAACAACACCAAAGTGCCTGAGATACCTTAGTTTCCCTAGTCTTAGACAAGAACGCAAGAGGTTATCGAAAAGGGTGAATCCTAACCTAAATACCAGTGGGCGAGACCAACCTTTATTTCCCTTAAACGGGAATCCGGTATCTCGAATCGCTCAGGTCTATGTATGCATCGGCAGAAACCGATGGGGAGTCCTTCACGGCACAATCGACAACTATCGCTCAAGTCCTCACAAGAGTTAGAGGTGATTTCGGGCGCAACGATGTTGTTATTATCCGAATGCGTTCCCAATAATTCTCCTTGATCGTCGTCTTGAGATGAATTAGTTATTTCCATCTCAAGTTCTCTTATCAATTGGAGAATTAGTTCTTCCATTTGAAATAATTCTTCAAGAATCATATTACCTAAAAGAGATGATTGAGAGCATTCGAGGGAGATATAGGGATTGTTTTTACTTTCGCCCATCTTAAGGCTACAGGAAAACAATGGGTCTATATAGTGGGGAATGTAGTTTAAAAATTAACATTTTAAATCTTCATGAGGTCCGCCACATATTTGACACCACGTACCATAAGAGGAGCGAAAGTAAAAATGATCAGTATCGCTCATGTTTGTGTCAGAAATTACCAACCGTCGGGATCTTACGGTTCTGTTTTCAGTAACTGAAGCTTGGGCACGGGGGCGTGTTCAGTGGGCACGTCCCCGTGTTCAGCTACTGTCTGACTTAAAACAGGATTGCCAGTACCAAAGATTGGGCACGGGGCGTGTTCAGCGGGCATGGCCCCGTGCTGAGCTCTGCAGAAGCTGAAAAATCTAAAAAAAAAAAAATCCTAAAAAAGAAGAAAAATAAGAAAAATGATTAGGCCGTTGATTCCTAACTTTCTTAAAATTCTTGTGTCCCCGACAGCGACGCCAAAAACTTGTTGTGTGTCAGGTGTATTATATTTTTCTTTATATTTTAAGCTCTTTTTAACACATTAGTCAAGTTTTAAATTTATAAAACGCGATATTCTACTAACACTAAACACACACATGGGCAAGTGCACCCATCGTGAGCGTAGTATAGCGTTGGTAAGATACCGAGGTCGTCCAAGGACACAAGATCTTTTAATACCGGTTTATCCTCAATATCTAATCAAATCAAATCAAAAGTTTTAGAAAAGGTTTTAAACATAAAACTAAAAACTAAAAATGCTGAAAAATAAAAATTAAAATAAAAACAGATTGACAAGATGAATCACTTGGATCCGACTAGCCTTTAGTGTAACCTTTGATGATTTCCGCACTTTTGCACTTTTTAAGAGATTATCTTAGTTATAGTAGTAGGCCCCTCTTTTGAAGATGACGTTAACCTCAACCCAGTAGTTTGAGTCAGCAAGGATACAATCCTAAAGGGTTGAAATATTGGAAGATAATTAATTAAGTTATTAATGCGTAATGTGGTAGGCCCCTCTTTTGAATGTGACATTACCCTCGGCTAAGTGGTTTGAGTCAGCAGGGATACAATCCCAAGTAGCCGGGTTAATGTATTAAGAGTAGTTTACATATGAGGGGATCAAGCCATTCGCACCCCCGCTATCCAATACCAGTGGGTATTAAAGGAGGTCCTAGTAAGCTTGACCCAGGTCCTTGAAGGATCTATACACTGAACAAGGCAAGAACTTTACCAAACCATTCCCTTAACCCCCGACCAGGTAGCCAACATATCTGTATATAGACCGTAGAGATATGAATGGTGTAAATCTTTTATTTTATATAGACAGTAAAATAACGCCAAGACACCATGGACAAATGATAAGGAAGTTTTACCTTCAACATAAGAAACTAGTTATTAAAGTCATTAATACAAAACCAAATAAAAAGTGCGAAAAGATTAAAAAATCAAAAGTATTACACTAAATGCTTGTCTTCACCAAGTGATGTAAGAGACTTATGCAAACATGGCCTTTGATTGTCAAGAACTCTTACTATCAATCTTGGATCCCGAGACTACTACACACACTCTAAGATGGATGATGGATGATGGTGGTAGATGTGGGTGTTGTGATGGTGGTGGAGTGTGGGTGAAGTGGAAGAGAGGTGGTTTGCCAAGGGATGCCTTTGAAGTGAGCCAAGCATCCCTATTTATAGCCTGCACAGAAGCCTGGGCATGGCCCCGTGTCCATCCTTATTATCTTTCTTCATTAATTTCAATTTGTCTGCATTAGCTCCACACGCCCCCCATGTTCACTAGGCACGGCCCCGTGTGCAGAAGCGAATCTGTACTATCAAGATTGCAAGATTTTGTGAATCTTAGCGTTGACCACGGCCCGTGTTGAGCTGGGCACGCCCCCATGCTGGGAATAGAAGCTTCTATGACTTTATCTTTTCTGCAGGTGCCTGGCCACGCCCCCGTGTCCGCTGGGCACAGGGCCGTGATCAGCCTTCTGTTCCTTTGTTTTTGCTTGGGAAGATGCTGTCGAGGGGTCGGGCATGCTACGTTTATTCCTTTTCTTGTATTTATGTTAGATTTGGCTGCATATTTGTTCCTTTTGTTCAATTACGCTCATTTTGTCCTGAAAATACAAAAGGAAGACAAAAGCACACTTTTTCCAACATTACTACTAAAAAATGGTTAGTTTTATGGCTCATTTGATGTACTTTATATGTTGTATTTTACATACATCAGTTCTAGAGTGAACACTAGGTTAAAAGTGAATTGTGTGAACTAATCTGGGCCATCGGATTACATCATTTAGAGATTTTTAAATAATGGCAAGATTGTAATTATAATGATGTAACTCCATTTAAAATAACTGACAGAAGGTTATTTGCGTCTTTTGTAAATTGCATTTAATAAACAATATAATCAAAATCCCTAAAATCTCTCTAGTTTCCGTAAATACAAGATACACAGCTGTTAGTGTATACACCACTTGTGTACAATCTCGCTGGTACCAGTTTATACAAGATACACAAATGTTAGTTTATACACATGTGTACAGTCTCGCTAACTATCAGTTTATACAAGATATACACAGCTGTTAGTTTATACACATATGTACAGTCTTGCTAACTATCAGTTTATACAAGATACACAGCTGTTAGTTTATACACATGTGTACAGGCTTTTATACATCTATGTATTATATTCATAAATGGTTACATATGTGTATATTAACAACGTATAGTATATTATGCATGCACACGAGTAAATTCATAAAAATTATGAAATTAATGAAAACGAAACAAGTCACATGTATTCAAAAATAAATAACTTCATCACATATTCAAAAAAGAGTTAATGCCCAAAAATAATTACAATTTCAATCTTAGAGAAATTTTTCAATATTTATTGAAACTTATAAAAAGTTAAAAACAATATATTATGATATCTATATATACGAATAAAAAACAAAAATAATATTCAAGTTAAAATTCAATCTCTTATAATTAAAATAATGGAGAAATAATTAAAATTGAAAGAGAGGGAGAGAGAGAGAGTTAAGAGATGAGAAAATTAAGAGATTTTAATTAAACATACTTGGCTAATGACAATCTTATCCTTTTAATCTAAAAAATGATCAAGCGCCAAGATTAGTTCACTCAGTTCACTCTCAAAAAGTTGTTCACTCTTGAACCTAATCCTATATATATATATATAGGGGAAGGTTCATTGGGGAACACTAAAAAAGTGGGGAACAGCGGGGAACCGACTCAAACGAACTCCAATTGAACTCATTCCAGCGGCGTTGGAACCGGCTCGTCTAACCCTAACTAGGATCTCTTAACCCCTAAACCCTAAATCCTAACTCCTAAACTCTAAACCCTAAAGCTAAAAAATAAGGCTAAAACCTAAGGTAAACCGTAAAATCTAAACTATAAACCCTAAAGGCTAAGCCTAAAGCTAAATCCTAAACCCTAAAGCTAAACCCTAAACCCTAAATCTAAACCCTAAAGCTAAACCCTAACGCTAAACCCTAAAATCCAAACCCTAATATATTTAGGGTTTAGGGGTTATGATTTAGGGTTTAGGGTTAAGAGAACCCAGTTAGGGTTCGACGAGCCGGTTTCAACGTCGCTGTAATGAGTCTAATCGGAGTTTGTTTGAGTCGGTTCCCCACTTTTTTATTGTTCCCCAATGAACCTCACACTATATATATATATATATGCAGTAACACATTTTTTCACATAATACTGGGATCTCATCCCGAAACCTTATTTAACAGTCCATGTTAATGTACAAGAAAATAATTATATTTGTTCCTTAAATAAATACACACATTTTTACAAGAATATCATCCATCACATAGACCATATAAGTATATTTTACCAACTTACACATATCAATACGTATATTCATACAATCGTCTATAAATCTATTGTTTTCGAATACGTTTATCGAATAGTCGTATATTTGACTTTTCGAAATTTGTTATTAATAAAATATTTATTCAAAGACTTTAATATATATATATATAGGGTAAGGTTCATGCGAGAACCACCCTTATTGCGAGAACCGCGAGAACCAATCTGAACACAAAATAAAATCTAAAAAAAATCAAAAAAACACTCAAATTTTTTTTTTATTTTTTTAATATTTAAAAAAAATCGCTATATTTCGTTACAATAAAAAAAACTTTTTTTTTTTCGAGTAACAGTTATCCATGCACATGTGCAAATGTATCATTACTTCGACAAATTCGGCAATACGTTATCAGGAATAGACAATTGCACTTTAATTTACAATACCATTAATAATACACTACTTTTTACATTACCAATATTCAAAATGCACATGTGTATCATTAGGTATAACCATGATATAACGTGTTTTGGTACAAAAAGTTTGTGATTTTGAATAGAGAAGTAGGCCCATATACATGTTTTTTGGTTAGTTATATCTAGTGGTTGATGGTTTGGTTATAGTTGTCAATTTATGTTGTAATATGTTGATTGGATGGTATAAATGGTGTTTACATACATGTAATAAAGTGAAAATATTGTTAATGATATTGTATTATGGATGGTAGGAGGTAATGGTAGTGTATCATGGATGGTATGATAGATGAAAGGGAAAGTATATTCAAAGTAGTGTACCAAAACACCTTATTTCATGTTGATACATATAAATGCACATGTGCATTTCTAATATTGGTAATGTAAAAAGTGGTGTATTACATTTGGTAGTGTAAATGAAAGTGCAATTGTCTAATATGTGTAATGAATTACGGAATTTGTCAAAGAAATGACAAAAATGCACATGTGCATGCTTTTGTATTATGGATGGAATGATAGATGAAAGAGAAAAAAAAAGGTAATTGCACGGTACCCCTGACCACGGGAGGGATATCCCTCCCCAAGTTAGCGACCCGCCAACGCTGCCTGGCGGTGACTACCCAGCCGTTTCGAGGGGAGCGAAGAGCCTGCAAGCAGGATTCGAACCCGAGCACTTTAGGCCTCGAACCGGTTTAAGTTGGGTGCCGGTGGCCATTTAGATGAAAGAGAAAGTAGTGTACCAAAACACCTTATTTCATGTTGATATATATAGATGCACATGTGCATTTCTAATATTGTTAACGTAAAAAGTGGTGTATTACACGTGGTAGTATAAATGAAAGTGCAATTGACTATTATTTGTAATGAATTACGGAATTTGACAAAGAAATGATACATATGCACATGTGCATGGATAACTGTTACTCGAATTTTTTTTTTGAATTTTTTATTATTTTTTTTATTAACAAAATATAGCGATTTTTCCAAAAAAAAAATAGTAAAAAAATAAAAAAAATTTTTTGGGTGTTTTTTAGATTTTTTTAGGAATTACTGTTTGTGTTCACACTGGTTCTCGCGGTTCTCGCAATAAAGGGTGTGTGACAACTCGTATTTTCAACCCTTACATGCATTCTGAAGTAATCAGTGTGAGTGCTATGTGATTAGCTATTGTGATAGTTTGCAATAAAATGTTATGTTTTGATTATGTGATAAATGTTATGAAGTTGTAGTGTGTTATGTATATACGTGTAACAAATGTGGATCGCGCAATGTATAACCGATTTGCACCATACACCCTCGAGTCGCACAACACTCTTTCAACTATCTTGGGCTAGCTCTCGGCCCAAACGAAACCATCAGTTGGGCTCGGCTCACTCATTAGATGCATATACGCTCAGAAACTTGTGTATACCCTCATATTATTCATTACACAAAAACGCACAAAAACCCTAACCTCTCTCACCCTCTTTCAAAGTCGACGGCAACCTCCCTTTCTCTCTTGAAGCTTTACCTTCTCGTCTAGCATAACCCTCGAACGCTACATCATCGGTTAGTGTGTCGTCCTTATTTGATTTAGTTTTTGATTTGAACTTAAATGCATGCGACCGTGATTCTTGATTAAATAAATTAAACAATCGGCATAATAGAGTCTGATGTTGATCGGTATTAGTAATATTCAAAATAAGTTATATTCTTGCATGATCTTGTTTATGCTAGGGTTGGTTGTAGCCAAGTTATGATGAGCAAAAACAACTATCAGATTTAATATGAAAACATATGTCATGCTAGTTGATGGGTGATGATTCGGTCCAATAGTATTAGGATTAGGGGGCATGGTTGTCGGCCACTTTATAAACCCTTCTTGACTATATTAAAGCTATGCATGTGCAGCCAAACAAATAGGAATCATGATCGGCTAGTGTGCTCATATGTGCATGTGTATTATCAAGAAACATGTGATGGTTGTTATGTGTGTGCACGTGTTGACTATATGTGATACTTGATAGAAAGGTCCAATAGAAATTATAGATGAGGTTTTGATAAGAATGGATAATATTGATTAAGTAGATGGCGGCCATGTGCATGAGAAATCTTGGGTTCATCAAATCATGTGATCATTCTTATCATGTTGTCAGATTAAGTTAAATGAATTAAATCATATCCATTGTTTTGTGATTTGTGAAACTACACGATCTTGTGTCTTGTGCAAAGTTGATTAGTGGGTAGGAATATGATTATAGATTTCGTGATAATGAGGATTGTTTTGATTATATGATTGATTGTTATGCTAGATTATGATCATGATGGGAGGGTAGTTGGAGTTTATAGAAGAAATTGATAATTCATTGTTTTGATCAAGTAAATGCAAACTAGGAAACTGTTTGTATGATTATAACTGATTGCCATGATATAATGGAAACTTGTAACAACTTGCCAATAATTCACGACATTAATTGACACCACACACACACTTGTGCGATCACCCAATATGGTTACAATCGCACAAGACACCTTGGTCGCACAAGAAGCCCCTTCGCACAAGATGTCTCCAGTCGCACAAGACGTATTGAATCGCACAAGCTGTTTATTGTTTATTTGTTTGGGCCGTATGTATGTTGGGTCGGTTTGTTATTTGGGCCGGGTATATTAACGGAATCGCACAACATGATGTGGGTCGCACAAGGCTGTGCCGACCGCTCAACATGTTGGGCCGAATGTTATCGGGCTTTATCTGTTGGATCGCCCAAGTTAGGCATGATGTGTACTTGACTGTTATTGTTAAGGTGTTAACATGTATTATGTGTTTACCATGATCAACCTGTGTTCATAATTTGTTATCTATGTGTAATCATACATGCACCTAGACCTGACTTGTATGGTAACCATGTTAGGACGTGGTTGACCTCTAGAAGCTTGATTGACCTTTCGTTTACCTACCGAGCAAACCAAGGTGAGTTCACACTCTACAAAGCATGGGATTCCCAGGGGTTGGGAATGGGGTTAAGGAATATGGATTCCTCGTCCTTTCTTGGGTAGGACAGTACTGGTTCAGGAATGTAATTCCTCGTCCTTACGGACAGAAAACTTTTACTAGACCAAATCTCTATCACGAAGTCCCTCCTATTTTATATCGACTTAATCGCCGGGCCAATGGCGAGCGGGTCATTAGTTAGATAGCGCTATTTAGGTCTGACAAGCCTCACACCGTGCCGCAGAGGACGGGCGTGAACTAATGGATCTGGGCACGTCAATGATGATAGACATTGACAGTTCAGGGCACTTAAACATGACTTTAGTCAGCAGTCGATATGGTAACGAGTCCAGTGGATACATGGGGTAGCCCCCACGGCCGCAATGCCAGATAACTATCATGGGGTAGCCCCCACGGCTGGATTGCCAGATTAAATGGGTTAAACAAATCACGTTTTCAAATATGGGGTAACCCCCACGGCAGGGATGCCAGTTAAAGGAACTATTTTTGGAACAACTAAAACGAACACCCAACTGTGAACTCGCTCAACATTATTGTTGACTCGTTACTACATGCTTTGCAGGTCAATAGGTACTTAGCTGGAGCTTGCACAAGGAAGAGTCGTTGTGGGACATGGATAGTTGTGTGCCATGTTAAACCTTTGGATACTTAAACTTACGTTTTGGTTTTAAACATTATGCTTCCGCTCATAACTTAAACTATGTTTGATTTGGAAACTAATTGTGTTGGTTGGACTTTTACAATTAATTACTTGCTTGTTCAATATGATTAGTGGTTTTATCCTGGTCAGTCACGCCTCCAAGCGGTGATACTCCGCGTGTGGATTTTGGGGGTGTGACAGATTGGTATCAGAGCCATTGGTTATAGAGAACTTGGTTTTAATAAGGGAAAACGTTTTTGTTAAAACCAGACTATAACCTGTACAGTGCTCTACGATCCACAACGACGCTTCACTCCACGTGCAAGGCTCAACATTCTAGGTGATGTGATTTATGTCTTATTGCCTACTTGTTAGATTACATAGAACTTTGCTTATGGTATGCTTAGATAAACGTAACAACGATAGCTTGAAAACACATGCGTGCTTGCTTCCTTCTGTCACTCCACACTTACGCACATTCGCAACACCTTCCCTATTTGTGTTTCCTTCGATGTGAAGATCATGAGGGAACGTGTCAACCTAACTCAAGCCAGCTGACGGCTCTTATCAACAAACAAGTTACGGCAGCATTCGCAGCCGCTCAGGCAAGAGGTGTAAACTGCTGCTACGAACCTAACCTAGGATGTTAGATCCTACTCTCATGACCCAATTCAGGACGTTCATGGACTGTCGTCTTAGTACTTTCAGTGGCACTAAAGGGAGCTGTTGGACTCCTCCATTGGTTTGAAAAGCTCGAGTCTGTCTTAGAGACGTGTGAATGCCCTGAGGCTCATAGGGTGAAGTACGCCACTGGTACTTTCGAAGGCACTGTGCTAACTTAGTGGAACGCGCAAGTTCAGATGCTGGGGCTGGCGGCTGCTAATGCCATCCCATGGAATGATTCTTAAAGAACTGATCCAAACGTGAATACCGTAGTCGAGATGACATCCACCAGCTGGAAGTGAAGTTCTTAAACCTGAAGATGACAAGGTCAGAGATAGAAGCGTACACGAAACGATCCAACGAACTGATAGTGTTATGTCCAACAATGGTGGATCCTCCCATCAAGCGCATTGAGCTGTACCTCAAAGGCTTAGTACCAGAGATTCAAAGTCATGTGACTTCTGCTAACCTTGCTACTATCCAGGATGTTACTCGTCTTGCTCATCATCTCACAGACCAAGCAGTGGAATAGAACAAGCTGCCTAAACGTATCAGTGCTACTACTACTACTACTCCTTCTGCTACTTCCTGTAACAACAAACGAAAGTGGGATGGAATCTCCAGCAAGGGTTCGACTACGGTTCAGTCCCAGGCCCAACAGCAAAAAAAAATCGATGACTACCAGAGTCTTGGTTAGCAATCTTCTGGTAGTTAAGGGCAGGGTGGAATCAATGTAATTTACACCACAGCGGGCGGTGCAACAAAGATCGTTGTCAGAGATGCGACAGGCTTGGTCATGAAGCCAAAGATTGTAGAAGCTCACGTCCTGCAAACAGGAACCGACAACAGCAGCCACAAGCTCCATAGAATCAGCAGCAACAGCAGGGTAACAAGGGATGTTATCAGTGTGGTGCTAAAGGTCACTTCAAGAGACACTGCCCACAGTTGAACCAAAACCAGAATCAGAACCACAACCAAGGAAATGGGAACAATAATGGAGGCAACAATGGGGGTAATAACGATGGCAATGGTGCCAGGGGTCAAGTGTTCGTGATTGGTCAGGGTGATACTAGGAATGACCCCAACGTTGTGATGGTTTTGACATCGATATTGGTATGGATTGGCTACCTCAACATCGAGCAGATATTTTTTTTAAAGAAAAGAACGTCCACATTCCTCGTGCTGGTTAAGAACTTTTGGTAATTCATAGTAACAAGCTCCTGGAGCAGCACCTATAGCTCGTGCACCATATCGCCTAGCTCCATCAGAGTTGGAAGAATTCTCTGCGCAACTACAAGAACTCTTGGATAAGGGTTTTATTCGTCCTAGCTCTTCGCCCTGGGGAGCTCCAGTGCTATTTGTAAAGAAGAAAGACGATACCTTCAGGATGTGCATCAACTACCGTGAACTTAACAAGGTGACTGTGAAGAATCGCTACCCTCTTCCACGCATTGACGACTTGTTCGACCAGTTGCAAGGGTCGAGCTACTATTCAAAGATCGATTTAAGACCAGGATATCACCAGCTGAGAGTCCGAGAAGAGGACGTCTCCAAAACAGCCTTTAGAACTCGTTATGGACACTACGAGTTTTTGGTCATGCCTTTTGGGCTGACAAACGCACCTGCGGTCTTCATGGATTTGATGAATCGAGTGTGCAAGCCGTACCTAGACAAGTTTGTCATAGTTTTCATCGACGACATCCTGATCTATTCGAAGAGTCAGGAGGAACACGAACAACATTTACGGCTCATTTTGGAACTACTTCGAACAGAACAACTTTATACTAAGTTTTCGAAATGCGACTTCTGGCTTCGTGAAGTCCATTTCCTAGGCCATGTGGTAAACAAGGATGGGATACATGTTGATCCATCCAAGGTAGACTCGATCAAGAACTGGCCTGCACCTCGTACACCAACGGAAATTCGCCAATTCTTGGGATTGGCAGGTTATTACAGGAGGTTCATTAAGGACTTTCCCAAGATTGCACATCCACTCACCTCACTAACGCAGAAAGGCGTTGTTTATCGATGGGGAAATGCACAGGAATTAGCATTTCAACACTTAAAGGACAGACTTTGCAGTGCACCTATCCTTTCATTGCCCGAGGGCACAGACGACTTCGTGGTTTACTGCGACGCATCTATTCAGGGTCTTGGTTGTGTATTGATGCAGTGGGATAAAGTTATAGCCTACGCCTCACGCCAACTCAAAGTTCACGAAAAGAACTACACCACACACGATTTAGAGCTGGGAGCTGTTGTTTTTGCACTTAAAATTTGGCGACATTACCTGTACGGTACCAAATGTGCCATCTACACTGACCACAGGAGCCTCGAGCATATCTTCAAACAGAAGGAACTGAATATTCGACAACGACGATGGGTCGAACTGCTGAATGACTATGAATGCTCGATTAGGTATCACCCAGGCAAAGTCAATGTTGTGGCTGACGCCCTCAGTCGAAAGGACACTGCGCCTAAGCGCGTACGAGCCCTACAACTCACTATACAGTCTAGTCTCCCTTCTCAGATACGAGATGCTCAGGTAGAAGCATTGAAACCAGAAAACGTCAGGGCTGAAGCCCTACGCGGCTCAAGGCAACGCTTAGAACAGAAGGAAGACGGTGCTTACTATGTAACGGGACGCATCTGGGTCCCACTTTATGGAAACCTACGAGAGCTTGTGATGGATGAGGCACACAAGTCTCGCTACTCAGAACATCCTGGTTCGGATAGGATGTACCACGATATCAAAACTACATATTGGTGGCCTAGCATGAAAGCCCACATAGCAACTTACGTTAGCAAGTGCTTGACTTGTGCGAGAGTCAAGACGGAATACCAGAAACCTTCAGGCCTACTCCAACAACCAGAGATACCACAATGGAAATGGGAGCAAATTTCCATGGATTTTGTTACTGGCCTGCCTAGATCTCAACGTGGTAATGATACTATTTGGGTGATCGTGGATCGACTCACAAAGTCTGCTCACTTTTTGGCTATCAAGGAAACGGATAAGTTCTCCACACTAGCAGACGTATATCTTAAGGAAGTTTTCTCGAGGCACGGAGTGCCCACCTCTATTATCTCGGATCGAGATGCACGTTTTACATCAGAACTATGGCAAGCAATGCACAAGTCATTTGGCTCACGATTAGATATGAGCACAACTTATAACCCGTAAACGGATGGGCAATCTGAACGCACCATCCAGACCCTCGAAGACATGCTTAGGGCATGTGTAATTGACTTTGGCAACGGCTGGGAAAAGCATCTGCCACTTGTGGAATTCTCATACAATAACAGCTACCACACCAGCATTAAAGCTGCTCCGTTTGAGGCATTGTACGGGCGTAAATGCCGGTCACCTCTTTGTTGGGCAGAGGTGGGGGATAGTCAGATCACTGGTCCAGAACTTGTGGTAGACACTACAGAGCGAATTGCTCAGATACGACAACGAATGGCGGCATCTCGTGACCGTTAGAAAGTCTACGCCGATAAGGGCAGAAAACCACTAGAGCTCCAGGTTGGGGAGCGTGTACTACTCAAAGTTTCACCCTGGAAGGGTGTGGTTCGTTTTGGTAAACGAGGCAAACTTAACCCACGATACGTTGGACCTTTCGAAGTCATTGAGAAAATAGGCAAGGTGGCCTACAAACTGAACTTACCAGCAGAACTCAGTGCAGTTCACAACGTTTTCCACGTGTCAAATCTGAAGAAGTGTCTGTCAGATGAGACCCACATAGTTCCTTTGAAGGAGCTCATTATCGACGAGCAGTTACGATTCGTCGTGGAACCAGTTGAAATCACGGACCGGGATGTTAAGGTCCTCAAGCGTACTAGAATACCTCTCGTTCGAGTTGGTTGGAACTCACGTCGCGGCCCAGAGTTTACCTGGGAGCGCGAAGATCAAATGAAACAAAAGTATCCCCAACTATTCGCGAACAGTACAACCACTACTGAGGCTGAAGCTACGGAATTTCGGGACGAAATTCCAGATCAACAGGGGGAGGATGTGACACCCCAGGAAAACCAAGAAAAACCATGCAACTTAACTAGCTTCCTCAGTGAGTACGTGCTAAATTTCGGGACGAAATTTCTTTCAACTTGGGGATAATGTGACAACTCGTATTTTCAACCCTTACATGCATTCTGAAGTAATCAGTGTGAGTGTTATGTGATTAGCTATTGTGATAGTTTGCAATAAAATGTTATGTTTTGATTATGTGATAAATGTTATGAAGTTGTAGTGTGTTATGTATATACGTGTAACATATGTGGATCGCGCAATGTATAACCGATTTGCACCATACACCCTCGAGTCGCACAACACTCTTTCAACTATCTTGGGCTAGCTCTTGGCCCAAACGAAACCATCAGTTGGGCTCGGCTCACTCATTAGATGCATATACGCTCAGAACCTTGTGTATACCCTCATATTATTCATTACACAAAAACGCACAAAAACCCTAACCTCTCTCACCCTCTTTCAAAGTCGACGGCAGCCTCCCTTTCTCTCTTGAAGCTTTACCTTCTCGTCTAGCATAACCCTCGAACACTACATCATCGGTTAGTGTGTCGTCCTTATTTGATTTAGTTTTTGATTTGAACTTAAATGCATGCGACCGTGATTCTTGATTAAATAAATTAAACAATCGGCATAATAGAGTCTGATGTTGATCGGTATTAGTAATATTCAAAATAAGTTATATTCTTGCATGATCTTGTTTATGGTAGGGTTGGTTGTAGCCAAGTTATGATGAGCAAAAACAACTATCAGATTTAATATGAAAACATATGTCATGCTAGTTGAGGGGTGATGATTCGGTCCAATAGTATTAGGATTAGGGGGCATGGTTGTCGGCCACTTTATAAACCCTTCTTGACTATATTAATGCTATGCATGTGCAGCCAAACAAATAGGAATCATGATCGGCTAGTGTGCTCATATATGCATGTGTATTATCAAGAAACTTGTGATGGTTGTTATGTGTGTGAACGTGTTGACTATATGTGATATTTGATAGAAAGGTCCAATAGAAATTATAGATGAGGTTTTGATAAGAATGGATAATATTGATTAAGTAGATGGCGGCCATGTGCATGAGAAATCTTGGGTTCATCAAATCATGTGATCATTCTTATCATGTTGTCAGATTAAGTCAAATGAATTAAATCATATCCATTGTTTTGTGATTTGTGAAACTACACGATCTTGTGTCTTGTGCAAAGTTGATTAGTGGGTAGGAATATGATTATAGCTTTCGTGATAATGAGGATTGTTTTGATTATATGATTGATTGTTATGCTAGATTATGATCATGATGGGAGGGTAGTTGGAGTTTATAGAAGAAATTGATAATTCATTGTTTTGATCAAGTAAATGCAAACTAGGAAACTGTTTGTATGATTATAACTGATTGCCATGATATAATGGAAACTTGTAACAACTTGCCAATAATTCACGGCATTAATTGACACCATACACACACTTGTGCGATCACCCAATATGGTTACAATCGCACAAGACACCTTGGTCGCACAAGAAGCCCCTTCGCACAAGATGTCTCCAGTCGCACAAGACGTATTGAATCGCACAAGCTGTTTATTGTTTATTTGTTTGGGCCGTATGTATGTTGGGTCGGTTTGTTATTTGGGCCGGGTATATTAACGGAATCGCACAACATGATGTGGGTCGCACAAGGCTGTGCCGACCGCACAACATGTTGGGCCGAATGTTATCGGGCTTTATCTGTTGGATCGCCCAAGTTAGGCATGATGTGTACTTGACTGTTATTGTTAAGGTGTTAACATGTATTATGTGTTTACCATGATCAACCTGTGTACATAATTTGTTATCTATGTGTAATCATACGTGCACCTAGACCTGACTTGTATGGTAACCATGTTAGGACGTGGTTGACCTCTAGAAGCTTGATTGACCTTTCGTTTACCTACCGAGCAAACCAAGGTGAGTTCACACTCTACAAAGCATGGGATTCCCAGGGGTTGGGAATGGGGTTAAGGAATATGGATTCCTCGTCCTTTCTTGGGTAGGACAGTACTGGTTCAGGAATGTAATTCCTCGTCCTTACGGACAGATAACTTTTACTAGACCAAATCTCTATCACAAAGTCCCTCCTATTTTATATCGACTTAATCGCCGGGCCAATGGCGAGCGGGTCATTAGTTAGATAGCGCTATTTAGGTCTGACAAGCCTCACACCATGCCGCAGAGGACGGGCGTGAACTAATGGATCTGGGCACGTCAATGATGATAGACATTGACAGTTCAGGGCACTTAAACATGACTTTAGTCAGCAGTCGATATGGTAACGAGTCTAGTGGATACATGGGGTAGCCCCCATGGCCGCAATGCCAGATAACTATCATGGGGTAGCCCCCACGGCTGGATTGCCAGATTAAATGGGTTAAACAAATCACGTTTTCAAATATGGGGTAACCCCCACGGCAGGGATGCCAGTTAAAGGAACTATTTTTGGAACAACTAAAACGAACACCCAACTGTGAACTCGCTCAACATTATTGTTGACTCGTTACTACATGCTTTGCAGGTTAATAGGTACTTAGCTGGAGCTTGCACAAGGAAGAGTCATTGTGGGACATGGATAGTTGTGTGCCATGTTAAACCTTTGGATATTTAAACTTACGTTTTGGTTTTAAACATTATGCTTCCGCTCATAACTTAAACTATGTTTGTTTTGGAAACTAATTGTGTTGGTTGGACTTTTACAATTAATTACTTGCTTGTTCAATATGATTAGTGGTTTGATCCTGGTCAGTCACGCCTCCAAGCGGTGATACTCTGCGTGTGGATTTTGGGGGTGTGACAGGGTGGTTCCTAACGGATCTTTGTCCTATATATAGAGAAACGGGATCAGGAGAAAATGCCCAAAAGTGTGAGAACAGTGAGAACGGATTCTGGCGTAACATGTGTCACGCGACATAGTGAAGGGCGGAGGGGTTTTTTTGTCCTTTTATATTCTTTTTTTAAACGCGTGTCACATCACCTTTCCATTTTTTGGCGTTTAACAAATACGCGGCGTTTTTATTGTTTTTTTAGATCAGGAGCATAGTACACTTTTTGGCGTTTTAACTAACTATGGCTTTGATTGTTGTGCCATGTAGGATGCAGGCCTATAATGTAAAAAAACATCAGTAATTTTCTTGATGTTTATTTTTTTTCTATCAATTGTTGTGCTATGTAGGATGCAGGCCTATAATGTGACAGGCAATTATGACTTTTTGAAAAGATAAACAAATTCAATTTTCCATGTAGTGGCTTTTAATATAATAAATGTTTGGCAATAATGTTACCGTCTCTTCATTTTACTGTTTTGCAATTACTGTTTCGTTCAGTTTCATCTGTCAATTAGTGTTGCTTTTTCCAGTAATACTTTGTTTGGCATTTTTGGCGTTTTTATATAGCAACAACGTGCTTTGCTAGCATCCGTTCTCACAGTTTTCATACTATCAGACGTTTTGGTGTTTGTAGTTTTTGGCGGTTTATACTCAATTTTTTTTACTAGTAGAGAATTAGATAATAAGCAACAGAGAATTAGATAACAAACAATAGAAAATGAAAAAAAGTAAAAACTCTAATCTAATTTCTCATCCAAATTTTCACTGTCATCAGCCTCTTCTGCTTTAGCCTTTTTGGCGTTTTAAACCTGTTTTGAATACCTTATCTAATCCTTATTTTCCTACATATTGCCCGTCTTTAGAAGATGCTTATTTTTAGTGGCATCCTGTATTGTGGTTTGATATATACTTGTTTGGTGACATGTTGAAGATCAATGTTGCTCGAATGTATTGATCATTTCATGCCATCTATATATATCCATCAAGAACAAAGTGACATGATGACATATCAGTGTCATCAGTCTCTTTTTCATGATTATTTGTCCATCTCATTCAGCAAAAGCTTATAGATATACCCACCTTAGAGAAGAATCCATTTAGTGAAACTTCATTCAGAACAATACTCAATATAGAAGAAACGAGGTTTCCCATCTGTGGCTTTTTTAACTATTTTTTGGCGTTTTAAAGTGAATGGTTTCTAGGAAACATGGCGTTGTTTTTGGGTGTGATCAATTGATTGTGCAGAGACGTCTCTCTTATAGAATGTTTTTGGCGCGTAGTTTAGGCGGGATTTTATTTATAATAAATGATATTAATAAAGTAGCCATCTTTTCAGTTACTGTGTGTATTTTTACTGTTTTTGTTCAGCTTTTTATGAGTTTTTAGGGTGATAGACGTGTCATCTTCCAAGTTTGGCGCTTTTTAATGGCTTTAAGTAGTTTTTGACATATTTTTTTCATTTTTAGCTTTTAATAATACTTGTCCAAATTACTTTTATTATAGTTTTGGAGTTTGGCGTTTTATTGCATTATGGTGTTTCACAATCATTATGTCTGTTTGGCGTTTTTATTAAAATAATGTATTTTTTGTTCTTAGCTGAAAAATACATAACAAACAACAGAAAAAGAAAATAAAAAAATAAAAATAGAAACAATTCATCTTCCAAATCTTCACTGTCATCAGTCTCTTTCTTCTTTGAAACATGTTCACTGGCGGTTTGACTTTGGCATGCATGAGTTTTTGTTATTGTAGTAGGCTTTTTTGTGGCCGTTTGGAAAGACAAAATGACATGATTTTTTTTGTTTGAATATTTATCTTCAAACCACTCATAAGTGTCATTCGTCTCTTCATGCCATTATAATATTCATCAATAACAAAACATAAAAAATGACATAAGTCTGACACCAGCATCTTTTTGTTGAAGATTTGTCCATCTCATGCAGCAAAATGTTATTGAGTCACAACACCTCAGGGAAGAATGCATTCTGCGAAACTTCGCGTAAAATAATATTGAATATACAAGAAACGATGTTTGCCATTTTGGCGTTTTACTGAGGAAATATTTGATGTTTGAGTGTTTTGGCGTTTTCTAAGATGATTGGTATATAGTAAAATATGGCGTTTTGAGTTGGTGTGTTTGATGTTTTGGTTTTTTTGGTGTTTCTAAGATGAATGGTATATAGTAGTAAATATGGCGTTTCCGGTTCAGGGGGGGGGGGTGTTTAATGAATGTCTGAGGTGTTTTGTTTATATAGGGATGTGTTTTGGTCCGTAATGGCGTTTTATTCATTAGTTTGGCGTTTTTGATAGAGAAGTCTAAAGACCCTTTTACGCTTAATGAAGCGCGCCCACTTAATAGAATTCGTGTTATTTATGAAAACGTCACCACGCCAATCTAGTCCATTGATTGTTTTGATCGGACGATTCATAAGTGTTCTCACAATTCTCACACTTTCCACCGTTTTCTCTAAATCCTGACCCTATATATATATATATATATCATCAAAATATGTTTTAAGTCTAGAATGTATAAAATTACATAAATATCCAAAATTTTATCGGTTTTCAAGTAAACTTATTGAAAAATCGTTTATTCGACTTTCTGGATTGTATGATTAAACAACTTATACACCAAGACTTTGAAAACACATATTTAATATCAAAAATACATTCTAAGTCCAAAATGTATAACATTTTATATCAAAGCATCAAAGACTTGGATTTCAATGAAAATACCATTTTTCACATAAAATGATAGATTTTTCAATAAGCTATACTTATATGTTTGGAATCTTTAGTGTATAAAATAATGTTTTTGAACATTAAATAACCAAGTCTTGTTTTTAACATTATAACATAAATAATTAACACAAATTCAACACGTAACATATTCATGTCCTAAAATCACCAAAAGTAGCACATTTCATGCAATTTAACACACTTTAACTTATCAACTTTGCAAATTTTAAGGTGTTATCATATCTATCATTCCATGTAATAAAAATAAACCTTTAAGACTTTTTTGTTTATCATAAAATGAACTTAATTAAACAAGTTTATAAAATTATCTAGCTAGACACCGAAATCTAGCCGAAAAGCACCAAAACAAAACATACAACACCGATTTAATCACCCATACAAAATTGTAAACCCAATATATATTCTAATCAACATATTTTCCACACAAAAATATGGTATATAATTTTGTTTCAAAACAGTTTTCAAAATCACACTTTCATTTGTCAAAAACTTAGCCGAAAAGCTCACGTTTATGCACTGAAAGTTATTACAAACACCCAATTTATATACTAAATAATCATGTACTTTAAATAATAAATTTCACACATAAAATATGTTACAATTTTCTGTTCTTGACCAGATTTAAACATGTACTCATTTTTCGTGTCAAAAACTTCCATTTTTCGGCTTTTAAAACATCAATTAAACACACCCAAGTGTCATGTTCACTTAGACACGTTAAGACCTGTTGATCCCAGATAAACAATGCTCTTTTAACTTAATATGGCAAGTGATTTCAACAAGTATGAAAATATTGTGCGGAAATTGAAATCAAACTTTTAAGAAACACAACTACAGAATTTTCAAGTTTATATCACTTTGAAACAAAATGGTTTACAAGGTGATTGTGAGGTGATTGACTATTACAAACGAGTACTTTGATAATTCTATGGTGAGGTAATTGACTCTTGTAAAGATCTCCTCCCTTCAGCTTTTTCTGGTGGCCGATCATCTTGTGGCATACTCTGCACATGTCCTTATACCATCCTCTTGCTGTGATCCATTCATTAATGATATCTTCAATTTCTTTCCTCTGCTTCTCCTTGTTTCGTCCTTTTGCCTTGAGTTGCTCTTGTTTCTTGTTCATGCAGTCTTTAATATAGTTGAGGGTCTGGTTAAAATACCTACATATTTCATCAACTTTGAAAAGAGCCTTTTTCTCTTCAAGATCCCTGAAAACAACAGACAATTCAGGTTTCTCAAATATGACCCTTGTTCTGGCTTCTTCTGTCACACCCCGACCGCGTTAAAACAACAAAACCTCGGCAGAAACGTCGGGGAGTGTCGTAACAAAATCATTGTTTCACAACACATGGATTAAGTTTCATTTTATTGAATTAAGTTTGTTACATTGTCTTGAAAATTAAAAGCAAAACACAAACATATTGTCTATCATTGTTATTAAATCACTAAGGCATCGTCCGATCCTATGTGAGCATGCATCCTAGTCATCATCAACATCATCAAACACCACTTGAAACATATGTGAAAATAAAGTCAACATAAAATTGCCGGCGAGCACATAGGTTTTGTGAGTGTGTCAAACTCATGGCTTGTACAAGTATTGCAATACCTCGTATGACTACTAGAGTCGATAATGGAAAACCTTGTTTTGAAAAGTGTTTTGTATTGCAATATGATTAACCAACTTAAAAAAAGTTGGTTATAGTTTATAAAACCTCGTTGCCATGAATGTTGACTAAAACATTTGTTTTTGTAACCCAAATTGTAAATCGTTCTTGTAATAAAACTCGTATGGTTTATATCATTTAGTAAACATCGTTGCGTGTCATCGTTCGAAATCAATCGTTCAAGTGAACTAAATAACGCCACAAAATGTAATATGATAAAAGCACTTATATATAAGAAGTACCAACGTCGTATCTACCATGCTTTTATCACGTTGCACCCGTCCCGTTATCTAATCACACACAAAAACCAATCGTTCAATTGTACTTGTTTTCAAATCGTTCGTGTTATCAAAACCAATCGTTCAAATTGTTCAACTCGTTCATGTTATATACCATCGTCCAATTGTTCAAATCGTTTAAATCGTTCGTGTTTTAATTGTGAAAACTAACTTTTGGTCATTCTCGTTGAATACATTCAAACCTGTGTTCTGACTCGCATATACCACCAAAGGGTATAATCGTTTAACAAACCACCAAAGGGTTTGTTAACAATTCATCAGGTTCTGTCGTTACCCACATTACCCCATAACCATGGCGATAGTCCGATAACGGGATTTGTCAGATCCTATGGTACCATAACGTACTGCTGGTCGGCTCGGCCAAAGCTAATTAATGTCATTCATGTTATGTATTAACGCACCAACAAGTTCGTCCACATTATTGAAATCGTTGGGTTTAATATAAACCATAGTATTTGTTTTGAAAACCCGAAATCGTTTAGCACATATGAATCACCCCAAAACAATTGAAAGCAGTAAAATAGGGGAACTATGTACTCACTTGAGATTGCAAGGTATCCTCGATTAAGTGAACTAACAATGTCACACCCCGAAAATCCACACACGGAGTACCACCGCTTGGAGGCGTGACATGACCAGGATCAAGCCACCAATCATATTGAACATAAGTATGTATATCAAAAGTCATTCATCAATACGATAGGTGTTTACAAAACCAAATATAAACAAGTGTGTAGCGGAAGCATTTAATGTAAAACCCAACATAAGTTTAAGTACAAAATGTCATAATGTTTAACAACACATTCACGATCCATGTCCACAACGACCGTGCCTCCCGTGCAAGCTCCAAAAGTACCTATGGTCCTGCAAGGCATGTAACAGAGTGTCAACAACTAGTTGAGCGAGTTCACAGTTGGTTATTTAGTTATAATGTTCATTTCGTAAATCGTATGTTCGTTTAGTAATCATGTATCGTATGTAATAGCATCGCGGCCCTCAAGGCATGTTTGCGAAGATTAGTGGGGGTTTCCCATATGTTCACTAGACCAGTTATATTTGTATCGCGGCCCTCCAGGCATGTTTGCGAAGATTAAAGTATAGTTCGCGGCCATTCCAGGCATGTTTGCGAAGATTGTTCTAGTATCGCGGCCGATCCCGGCATGTTTGCGAAGAGAAGTATATGTATCACTAGTCTAGTAGTATCTACCATCGACCTTCATCTCCCGAGGCCAATGGTATGTAATTCCGATAACTCTTAAGCATATATAAGCAGTTAATCAACCCATTCCCAACCCCGGGAATCCCATGCCTTGGTAGAAGTGTGAACTCACCTTGTTTGCTCGGTATGCTAAGTTAAGTGCTCACAATAAATCAGTCAAGTCCTATAGTGCACGTATACTCAATCAGTTCACAGTGTTTATTAAAGTTTCACATGGAACTAGTGTCACAGTAATATCACAAAGTGCCTAGACATTAGCATCTTGTATCAGGTAAACAGTTAAATCCAACTTATGCAATTCATGTTTCACATAAAAGCTTTCACAGTTAATTCTAACATAATTAACCAATAACACAGTTAATTGAGCTAATTAACTGAACTAACATATTCAAACAGGGGTACACAGTTAACAAGGTTAACATTTAATAACTAACTGTGTCACATGCTTTTCTTAACTAAATTTATAGTTATAACAGAGTTAACATAGTTGATATAACCCAGTTAATATACTTAATAATTATAACAGTTTACTAGAGTTTATCAACTAACAGGATTATTTACTTAACATTGTGTTATACATAAATCTAACAAAGTTAATGAGATCAACTGGGTTAATAAAGTCAACTGAGTTAATAAACTTAACTCGGTTAGTTGGTTGAATATAATTGCATACTTAACAGTGTTAATATCTTAACTTAACAAGATTAACAGTTTAATAAATTATAACAGTTTGGGTCGAAAACCCCCCTTTAGCCGAAAACCCTTATGTCCGAAATCCATATGAGCCGAAAACACACAATTGGCCGAAATCCAAATAGTGCCGAAAACACTATGTTGCCGAAAACCACATGTTGGGCCGAAAACCCTTACTGGGCCGAAAACACATGTTGGGCCGAAATCACTCTTTGTGATTTCGTCCACTTTAGTGTGTTGTGGGTGATTTCGTCCAGTTATCTTCTTCCCCAACACTTTCTGTAACTTAAACCCAGCAATCTAAATCTCATTACAGTTACAGTTTAATCATCTACAAGCCATTTATATCAATCATTGATATGTAATATATAACTTGCCAACATCCTATGATACCAGGATCCCGATTTAATCAGTTTATCATTCACTAACAAACACCCACTGTTGATCAAAACTTCAAATATACACACTGTTCATGTATATTAATTATCTAACCATCACACTATGATCAATCACATAATCACATATATAAATGTATACATACATAATGAATAAACATCCAATAATCATACGACAATCATCTTAAACAACTGAACATGAAGATCACTAACCAAGGATTTAAACAGAGGTTTTTGCTTCAAGATGAGTTCTCTTTGTGGGTTATCAGAGATAGAGAGAGACAAAGTGATAAGATTTGTTTTGGTAAATGTGAGACTTGTCTGAGAAGATTGTTTATAAAAATGATTATACAAAATATCTAATCACTGGGCCATGGGCCAAGCCCATCTGTGTGATTTCGTCAAACATTTTGGACGAAAACACTAAAGTGTTTTCATCACTTGTGTGATTTCATGAGTGCTTGTTCTCAGTAAGTTCCATCTTTTAATTAACATGTAATTAATACAAACCTTAATAACACACACTCACATATTAACAAATATTACGGATTTCCAAGTACACAATATTAATCGAAATACGATATAACGTATTACAAAGGTAAGCGTTGTGAAACAACGAGTCGTATTAACAAACAACTAAATAAAAAAAATTAACGTGCACTAAATGTGAAGATAGAATCTTGGAAACTCGAGTTGTCACATTATCCCCAACTTGAAAGAAATTTCGTCCCGAAATTTAGCATGCGGTTACTGAGGAAGCTAGGTAAGTTATCGTTACTGGTTTTCCTGGGGTGTCACATCATTCCCCCGTTGGTTTGGAATTTCTTCCCGAAATTCTGTAGTAGCTTCAGCCTCAGTAGTGGTTGCATTGTTTTCGAACAACTGGGGATATTTGAGTTCCATTTGGTCTTCGCGTTCCCAGGTGAACTCTGGGCCACGACGGGAGTTCCAACGAACTCGAACAAGAGGTATTCTGGTGTTCTTGAGGACCTTAACATCCCGGTCCGTGATTTCAACTGGTTCTTCGACGAAATGCAACCGTTCGTCGATAGTGAGCTCCTTCAAAGGAACTATAAAGGTCTCATCTGATTGCCACTTCTTCAGATTCGACACATGGAAGACGTTGTGAACTGCACTGAGTTCAGCTGGTAAGTTCAGTCTGTAGGCCACTTTGCCTATCTTTTCTATGACTTCAAATGGTCCAACGTATCGTGGATTGAGTTTGCCTCGTTTGCCAAAACGAACAACACCCTTCCAAGGTGAAACTTTGAGTAGTGCTCGATCCCCAACTTGGAATTCGAGTATTTTCCTGTCTTTATCAGCGTATACTTTCTGACGGTCACGTGCTGCCGCCATGCGTTGTCGTATTTGAGCTATCTTTTCAGTAGTATCAACTACCATTTCCGGACCTGTGATCTGACTATCACCCACCTCTGCCCAACAAAGAGGTGATCGGCATTTACGCCCGTACAATGCCTCAAATGGAGCAGCTTTAATGCTGGTGTGGTAACTGTTGTTGTATGAAAATTCCACAAGTGGCAAATTTTTTTCCCAGCCTTTGCCAAAGTCAATTACGCACGCCCGAAGCATGTCTTCTAGAGTTTGAATAGTTCGCTCAGACTGCCCGTCTGTCTGAGGATGATAAGCTGTGCTCATGTCTAAACGAGAGCCAAAAGATTTGTGCATTGCTTGCCACAGTTCTGAAGTAAAACGTGCATCACGATCGGAGATAATAGATGTGGGCACCCCGTGCCTCGAGACAACTTCTTTAAGGTATACGTCTGCTAGAGTGGAGAACTTATCCGTTTCCTTGATAGCCAAGAAGTGAGCAGACTTTGTGAGTCGATCCACGATCACCCAAATAGTATCATTTCCGCGCTGAGATCTAGGTAGGCCGGTAACAAAATCCATGGAAATTTGCTCCCATTTCCATTGTGGTATCTCAGGTTGTTGGAGTGGACCTGATGGTTTCTGATATTCCGCTTTGACTCTCGCACAAGTCAAACACTTGCTAACGTAAGTTGCTATGTGGGCCTTCATGCTAGGCCACCAATATGTAGTTCTGAGGTCGTGGTACATCTTATCCGAACCAGGATGTACTGAGTAGCGAGACTTATGAGCTTCATTCATTACAAGCTCGCGTAAATTACCATAGAGTGGGACCCAGATGCGTCCTGTTACATAGTAGGCGCCGTCTGCCTTTTGTTCTAACCGTTGCCTTGAACCGCGTAGAGCTTCAGCCCTGACGTTTTCTGGTTTCAATGCTTCTACCTGAGCATCTCGTATCTGTGAAGTAAGACTAGACTGAATAGTGAGTTGCAACGCTCGTACACGCCTAGGTGTAGTATCCTTTCGACTGAGGGCGTCAGCCACCACATTGGCTTTGCCTGGATGGTACTTTATAGCACATTCGTAATCGTTCAGTAACTCGACCCATCGACGTTGTCGCATGTTCAACTCTTTCTGCTTGAAGATATGCTCAAGACTCCTGTGATCGGTGTAGATGGTGCACTTGGTGCCATACAGATAATGTCGCCATATCTTGAGCGCAAAGACAACTGCTCCAAGCTTTAAATCGTGCGTAGTGTAATTCCGTTCGTGAATCTTAAGTTGGCGCGAAGCATAAGCAATGACTTTATCCCGCTGCATCAACACACATCCAAGACCTTGGATAGATGCATCGCAGTAGACTACAAAATCATCCGTGCCTTCAGGCAATGAGAGAATAGATGCGCTACAAAGTCTATCCTTTAAGTGCTGAAACGCTGTTTCCTGTCTATCACTCCAACGGTAAGCAATACCTTTCTGTGTCAGTAATGTAAGCGGCTGTGCAATCTTTGAGAAGTCTTTGATAAACCGTCTGTAATAACCCGCCAAACCCAAGAATTGGCGTATTTCTGTCGGTGTACTAGGTGCAGGCCAGTTCTTAATCGAATCTATCTTGGATGAATCGACATGAATCCCATCCTTAGTTACCACATGGCCTAGAAAGTGGACTTCACGAAGCCAGAAGTCGCATTTTGAAAACTTAGCGTACAGCTGTTCCGTTCGAAGGAGTTCCAAAATAAGTCGTAAATGCTGTTCATGTTCCTCCCGATTCTTTGAATAGATCAGGATGTCATCAATGAAAACAATAACAAACTTGTCAAGATAAGGTTTGCACACCCTGTTCATAAGATCCATGAAAACCGCAGGCGCGTTCGTTAGCCCGAATGGCATGACCAAAAACTCGTAATGGCCGTAGCGAGTTCTGAATGCTGTTTTGGAGACGTCCTCATCCCGGACTCTCAGTTGATGGTAACCTGACCTTAGATCAATCTTTGAGTAATAGCTCGACCCTTGCAACTGGTCGAATAAGTCGTCGATACGTGGGAGTGGATAGCGATTCTTCATGGTCACCTTGTTTAGTTCGCGGTAATCTATGCACATACGAAAGGTACCGTCTTTCTTCTTTACAAATAATACTGGAGCTCCCCAGGGCGAAGAACTAGGACGTATGAAACCCTTTTCCAAGAGTTCTTGCAATTGCTTAGACAGTTCTTCCAGTTCAGTTGGAGCTAAGCGGTAAGGCGCTCGAGCTATAGGTGCTGCTCCTGGAGCTAGCTCGATCTGAAATTCGACCTGGCGATGGGGCGGTAACCCAGGTAACTCTTCAGGAAACACCTGAGGAAAGTCGCGTACTACAGGAATATCCCCAATCTTTTTCTCTGTCGTCGATGTATCAGTAACGAGTGCTAAAATAGCTATGTGGCCCTTTCGCAGACACTTCTGAGCCTTCAAAAAAGAGATGATGCCACTCACGACACCACTCTTGTCGCCTTGAACTTCGAGAGGTTCTTTTCCAGAACGAGGAATACGAATGATCTTCTCCTTGCACAGGATCTCTGCTTGCTGTTGGGATAACCAATCCATACCGATGACAATGTCGAAACTACTCAGAGTTATAGGAATGAGATCGATAGAGAAAGTCTGACCAGCGAGGATAAGATTACAACCCTGAACTATGTGTGTGGCCTCTAGACTTTTACCGTTAGCTAACTCTACGACATGTTTGGTGTTCAAAAGTGTTGGTGCGCGTTTAAGCATTTGACTAACATTCAGAGACATATAACTGGTATCCACACCCGAATCAAATAATACGGTAACATAAAAGTCGTCGAGAAGAAACTTACCCGTAACCACATTAGGATCGTTCCTTGCGTCACTCTGACCAATCACAAATAAACGACCCTTTGCACCATTGTTGTTGTTGTTTCCTCCATTGTTATTCCCACTGCCCTGATTATTGTTGTTGTTATTCTGATTCTGGTTTAACTGGGGGCAGTTCCGCTTGAAATGACCTTCAGCCCCACACTGAAAGCATGTCTTATTTCCTTGCTGTTGTTGCTGTGACTGGTTTCGTGGAACTGGTGGCTGTTGTTGCTGGTTCTGATTCGTAGGCCTTGAGCTCCTGCAATCTTTAGCGTCATGACCTACCCTTAGACATCTTTGACAGCGGCCTTTACGACACTGACCACTGTGGTGTTTGTTGCACCTGTTACATAGTGGATGAATTCCCCGATATCCACTCTGCCCCTGACCACCAGACGATTGCTGACTCAGGCTCTGGTAATCACTAGTCTTGCGCTGCTGTTGTGCTTGAGACTGTACAATAGCTGAACCCCTGCTGGAATCCCCTTCCCATTTCCGCTTGTTGTCACTGGGATTAACAGGAGTAGCTGGAGTGGTAGCGGTAGTAGCGCTGATACGTTTAGGCAGCCTGTTCTGTTCCACCGCCTGATCAGTGAGGCGATGAGCTAGCTTGACAATCTGTTGAATAGTGCCCAGATTCGCTGAAGTTACGTGGCTTTGAATCTCCGGCACCAGACCATTGAGATACAGTTCGATACGCTTAATGGGAGGGTCCACCATAGTAGGACACAGAATAGCCAACTCATTCGATCTTCTGGTGTACGCTTCAATTTCTGATCCCGTCATTTTCAAGTGGTAAAACTCTACCTCCAGCTTATGAATGTCATCACGGCTACAGTATTCCTCTTTGATCAATTCCTTGAAATCGTTCCAGGGTGTGGCATTAGCAACAGCCAACCCTAACATCTGAACCTGCGCATTCCACCAAGTCAGCGCAATGCCTTCTAGAGTACCAGTGGCGTACTTCACCCTGCGAGCCTCAGGGCATTCGCACATTTCAAATACGGACTCGAGCTTTTCAAACCAATGGAGGAGTCCAACCGCTCCTTCCGTGCCACTAAAAGTACTGGGAAGACAGTCCATGAAAGTTTTGAAGGTACAAACAGGTGGTTGACCTCCTGCTTGTGTGGCTGCAACTGCCGCAGCAACTTGTTCGTTAATGAGAGCCGTCAGTTGGGCTTGCGTCATGTTAATGCGTCCAGACATGATCTTCATAGCAAATATGACATAAGTGAGAGAGGTTCGCGAGTAGTGCGATAACAAAAGGGAATAATCACACAAGTGTTCTCATGCAATAGTGTTAAGTTAACCTAAGCATACCCGGAGCAAAGTTCTATGCAATTCTAGCAAGTAGGCAATAAGACATGTACCATATTACCTAGAGTGATGAGTCTTGCACGTGGAGCGAGGCGTCGTTGTGGATCGTTGAGCACTGTTCTGGTTATAGTCTGGTTTTAATAAAAACGTTTTCCCCTTATTAAAACCGAGTTCTCTATAACCAATGGCTCTGATACCAATCTGTCACACCCCCAAAATCCACACACGGAGTACCACCGCTTGGAGGCGTGACATGACCAGGATCAAGCCACCAATCATATTGAACATAAGTATGTATATCAAAAGTCATTCATCAATACGATAGGTGTTTACAAAACCAAATATAAACAAGTGTGTAGCGGAAGCATTTAATGTAAAACCCAACATAAGTTTAAGTACAAAATGTCATAATGTTTAACAACACATTCACGATCCATGTCCACAACGACCGTGCCTCCCGTGCAAGCTCCAAAAGTACCTATGGTCCTGCAAGGCATGTAACAGAGTGTCAACAACTAGTTGAGCGAGTTCACAGTTGGTTATTTAGTTATAATGTTCATTTCGTAAATCGTATGTTCGTTTAGTAATCATGTATCGTATGTAATAGCATCGCGGCCCTCAAGGCATGTTTGCGAAGATTAGTGGGGGTTTCCCATATGTTCACTAGACCAGTTATATTTGTATCGCGGCCCTCCAGGCATGTTTGCGAAGATTAAAGTATAGTTCGCGGCCATTCCAGGCATGTTTGCGAAGATTGTTCTAGTATCGCGGCCGATCCCGGCATGTTTGCGAAGAGAAGTATATGTATCACTAGTCTAGTAGTATCTACCATCGACCTTCATCTCCCGAGGCCAATGGTATGTAATTCCGATAACTCTTAAGCATATATAAGCAGTTAATCAACCCATTCCCAACCCCGGGAATCCCATGCCTTGGTAGAAGTGTGAACTCACCTTGTTTGCTCGGTATGCTAAGTTAAGTGCTCACAATAAATCAGTCAAGTCCTATAGTGCACGTATACTCAATCAGTTCACAGTGTTTATTAAAGTTTCACATGGAACTAGTGTCACAGTAATATCACAAAGTGCCTAGACATTAGCATCTTGTATCAGGTAAACAGTTAAATCCAACTTATGCAATTCATGTTTCACATAAAAGCTTTCACAGTTAATTCTAACATAATTAACCAATAACACAGTTAATTGAGCTAATTAACTGAACTAACATATTCAAACAGGGGTACACAGTTAACAAGGTTAACATTTAATAACTAACTGTGTCACATGCTTTTCTTAACTAAATTTATAGTTATAACAGAGTTAACATAGTTGATATAACCCAGTTAATATACTTAATAATTATAACAGTTTACTAGAGTTTATCAACTAACAGGATTATTTACTTAACATTGTGTTATACATAAATCTAACAAAGTTAATGAGATCAACTGGGTTAATAAAGTCAACTGAGTTAATAAACTTAACTCAGTTAGTTGGTTGAATATAATTGCATACTTAACAGTGTTAATATCTTAACTTAACAAGATTAACAGTTTAATAAATTATAACAGTTTGGGTCGAAAACCCCCCTTTAGCCGAAAACCCTTATGTCCGAAATCCATATGAGCCGAAAACACACAATTGGCCGAAATCCAAATAGTGCCGAAAACACTATGTTGCCGAAAACCACATGTTGGGCCGAAAACCCTTACTGGGCCGAAAACACATGTTGGGCCGAAATCACTCTTTGTGATTTCGTCCACTTTAGTGTGTTGTGGGTGATTTCGTCCAGTTATCTTCTTCCCCAACACTTTCTGTAACTTAAACCCAGCAATCTAAATCTCATTACAGTTACAGTTTAATCATCTACAAGCCATTTATATCAATCATTGATATGTAATATATAACTTGCCAACATCCTATGATACCAGGATCCCGATTTAATCAGTTTATCATTCACTAACAAACACCCACTGTTGATCAAAACTTCAAATATACACACTGTTCATGTATATTAATTATCTAACCATCACACTATGATCAATCACATAATCACATATATAAATGTATACATACATAATGAATAAACATCCAATAATCATACGACAATCATCTTAAACAACTGAACATGAAGATCACTAACCAAGGATTTAAACAGAGGTTTTTGCTTCAAGATGAGTTCTCTTTGTGGGTTATCAGAGATAGAGAGAGACAAAGTGATAAGATTTGTTTTGGTAAATGTGAGACTTGTCTGAGAAGATTGTTTATAAAAATGATTATACAAAATATCTAATCACTGGGCCATGGGCCAAGCCCATCTGTGTGATTTCGTCAAACATTTTGGACGAAAACACTAAAGTGTTTTCATCACTTGTGTGATTTCATGAGTGCTTGTTCTCAGTAAGTTCCATCTTTTAATTAACATGTAATTAATACAAACCTTAATAACACACACTCACATATTAACAAATATTACGGATTTCCAAGTACACAATATTAATCGAAATACGATATAACGTATTACAAAGGTAAGCGTTGTGAAACAACGAGTCGTATTAACAAACAACTAAATAAAAAAAATTAACGTGCACTAAATGTGAAGATAGAATCTTGGAAACTCGAGTTGTCACAAACAAGCTTGGGCAAACAAGGAATTCAAGTGGCACATAGTAATCAGATCACTATGTTAATAAATCGATACCTAAATCAGGAGATCGGGTAGAATGAGGTCTTGTAAATCATATGAGTATTGGAGCTCATGTGATATGGTTTAACAAAGCCTATATTCTGATTCGGAACTTACCCTAAGTGCTTATGACCCGTTAAGGTAGTTTACACTACTTTAACGCGTCATTTGCGCAAATGCGCGTTCGGATGGTCTAACTAGCCCTATGATAAGTATTATATGCCCTAACATGTTTAATAATATTGCATAATCAGTTTAAGTGTCAAAATTTAGGTTACATATGCTTAAATTGAAATTATGCATGAAAAGGGCATTTTGGTCATTTTCCTAAGACATGTAAACTACCTATCATAACAACTAATTAAACGGAGTGACCATAAGGTATAACCTCAGAAGGTTATTCCCTATACAACTATGGTCACAAAATATGTTTGGTTATATCCTAATGATCGACCAAACGGGTGGGTTTGAAAGTCTAAGCGGTTGTCGAGACCGCTTGACTTACGACCCTAAATAAGCACTAAACTAAAAGTGATGAGTTAAACATGTTAAAACATGTTTAACTAAGTTAGAAAACTGATTTGATATCAAAATAAAGTGTTTTGATACCCAAAAATAGTTTCATCGCAAAATGCACATAATCGTGCATTTTGACCGAAACTTTGACTCGTCACTTCGACTAGTCAACGTGGTAATCAGTAGGTATAATCGCAAAGGACTATAACCATCATGATTACGCTCACGTTGCAAAGTTCAATTGAACTTTGACTTAAACAATTCATGGTCAAAACTGAAAGTCAAACGGTAGTCAAACTGTTTGACTTTCAGCTTGTAATTGCTGAAATAAAAGAACTAGCCATGAAAGAACACTTACAATGCTCTAATGGCTGAAAGATTGACTAGAAAACTCAGTTGGGAGATCTCCTAAGAAGATAGCAACTCCACTTGAGTGTTAGAGAAGAAGAAAATGGAATGAGCAAATGAAATGGGCAGAATTGATGGGTAATTATAGTTGTTGTGAAGTTCCAAGATCATGACACATGTATTGTGTATTGCCCAAGGAAGCATAGGATGATTACATGTGTCCATGATCAGATTACATACTTGGTGATCACACAAAACACCCACAATTTTGCAAAAACATTCAAGAAAACAGGTGTTGTTGCTGTTTTAGAAGTTTCTGTCCAGAGAGGGGCGTCACGCCAAGCGACGGGTATTCACCTAGGGCATCGCCATACGCCAAGCCCCCCCCCCTTTTGAAGTTTCAAAAATGGCAGAACAGGTCCCTGCACATGATTTTGATGATTTTTGATGTTTTTAACACCCGTTAACCCAATTTTTAGGCTTTAAAAGGATGTTAAAGCATAGGGGACTTGAAACATGCTTGGAAAAATCATGGATGTCGATTCGTTTGGTCGTACGGTCAAGTTTTTCGGTTAAATACGCCGAAACTCGAACGGACGCGAAAACAATCCAAATTAAGCGACAAATGATATTTTTGCATTCCTATCACTAAAATATAATATTTTAGTGATTACAAAAATTTTTGGATGTCCGGAAATGGTCAGAACGCAAGATATGCGCGTATATGCAAACTTACGCAGTTTTTGACGCTTTTAGTCCCTATGATCAAATAAGCGCATTTTCGCATACCGAACCCCTCAAAACTTATTTCTAATCTATGTTAAGGATATGTAAGGTATGTTTAGCTGATGATCATGTTTCGGAGTGTACGTTGTCATACGAATCGACAGACTTTTGCAGTTTGTCGTAAATAGTCCCTGTGATCGAGTAAACTTGTTTTTGCCATACCAAACCCTTTAAAGCTTATTTAAAAGTTATGTAAAGATTATTTAAGGTATGTTAAGCATATGTCACTGTTCTAGAGTATTTGTCGTGTTAAACTGCTTACGTTTACGTAACAGTTTGCGTATAACTTTCCAGAAAGCGATTAAAAACTTGAAATCGAACTAGAATCATAACGTGAAATTGTGAAACACAAATACACAAATATTGAGACCAAAACACATAGTTTCATTGATAATTGATATTGTTCTACATCATACAGTGTTTACAGAGCACAAATGTTACAGTCTCCCCTACTTTAGGAAATTTCGTCCCGAAATTTTAACTAGAGGAAACTTGTGAAAACAAATGTGGATATTTTGCTTTCATTTGGTCCTAACGTTCCCATGTAAACTCTGGGCCATGCTTGGACTCCCAGCGAACTTTGACTATCGGTATTCGTTTGTTCTTCAATCTCTTGACTTCACGGTCCATTATCTCCACAGGTTTCTCAACAAAGTGCATTGTGTCATCAACTTTAAATTCGTCGAGTGGAATATGAAGATCAGTATCGGCTAAACACTTTCTTAAATTAGACACATGGAATGTTGGGTGAATATTTCCCAGTTCAGGAGGTAGGTCAAGTCGATAGGCAACCTTTCCGATTCTTTCAACAATCTTAAATGGTCCAACGTATCGTGGTGCAAGTTTTCCTTTCTTTCCAAATCTCACCACTCCCTTCCAAGGGGATACCTTAAGTAGGACATGGTCTCCGACTTGAAATTCCAAGGGCTTGCGTCGCATGTCCGCATAACTCTTTTGACGGCTTCTAGCTGTTAGAAGATTATTGCGAATTTTCTTGACTTTGTCTGTTGTTTCCAAAATGAGTTCAGGTCCAGTAAGCTGAGCTTCACTGATCTCATTCCAACACACAGGTGAACGACATTTTCGACCGTATAAAGCTTCAAAAGGTGCCATATTGATGCTAGCATGTTAACTATTGTTGTAAGAGAACTCGATCAATGGTAGATGCGAATCCCAATTACGACCAAAGTCTATCACACATGCTCTAAGCATATCCTCCAATGTTTGTATCATTCTTTCGGATTGTCCCTCCATTTGGGGATGATAAGTAGTGCTCAGATTTAGTTGGGTTCCCATAGTAGATTGCATGGTCTTCCAAAAGTGAGATGAGAATCGAGTATCACGGTCAGATACGATGTCCAAAGGAACACCATGTCGAGACAAAATCTCATCAACATAAATCTTGGCGAGTTTATCAGCAGATAGGTCCTCGCGAATCGGTAAAAAGTGTGCTGATTTTGTTAGACGATCAATGACTACCCAAATGGTATCATGACCTCTAGATGTGCGCAGTAACTTAGTGATGAGATCCATTGCAATGTTCTCCCACTTCCATACCGGTATCTCTGGTTGTACAAGTAAACCAGATGGTCATTGATGTTCAGCCTTGACTTTGAGACAAGTTAGGCATCTTGACACATACAAGGCAACATCCTTTTTCATACCAGGCCGCCAGTACTGAGTACGAAGATCCTTGTACATTTTGTCAGCACTAGGATGGTTAGAATAACGAGACTTATGAGATTCGTCTATCACTAAAGTGCGAAGATTGTCTTGTGTCAGAATCCACAATCGGTCCTTAAAATAAAGTAACCCATTGTCTTTCGTTTTGAGTTTAAGCTTAAGTTGACGTGGTAATTCCTTACCTATCAAATCTTTTATAACACAAGTACGTTGAGCTTGAGAGACACGTGATTGGACATCAGATAGGATTCGAACACAGTGTAGCTTGACTCGTTCCTTTCGACTTAATGCATCAGCTACGACATTCGCCTTACCAGGATGGTAGCAAATTTTGCAGTCGTAATCGTTCAAGAGTTTAACCCAGCGTCGTTGTCTCATGCTTAGCTCCTTTTGATTGAAAATATGCTGGAGACTTTTGTGGTCTGTGAATACCACACATTTCGTGCCATAAAGATAGTGTCTCCAGATTTTGAGAGCAAAAACCACAGCCCCTAACTCAAGATTATGAGTTGTGTAGTTCTTCTCGTGAATTTTCAATTGTCTTGATGCATAGGCTATGACTTTACCTCGTTGCATAAGAACGCAACCAAGGCCTAGATTCGATGCGTCACAATAGACAACTAAATCATCACTGCCATCAGGTAAAGATAAGATAGGAGCATCACAGAGTTTTTGTTTTAGGGTTTGGAAAGCTTCCTCTTGTTTGGGTCCCCACTCAAAAGGCTTACTCTTCTGAGTCAAAGCAGTGAGAGGAACCACAATCTTTGAGAAGTTCGCAATGAATCAACGGTAGTATCTAGCAAGACCAAGAAAATAGCGAACTTCTGTAGGTGTAGTAGGTGTATTCCAATCCTTAATCGCAATGATTTTGGAAGGATCCACATGAATACCCTTCTCGTTGACAATATGGCCCAAAAACTGAACTTCCTTAAGCCAAAATTCACACTTGGAGAATTTGGCAAAGAGTTGTTCCTTCTTCAGGAGTTCCATTGTCAGTTGAAGGTGTTGTTCGTGATCGGCTCGTGATTTAGAATAAATGAGAATATCGTCAATGAACACTGTTTTGGTCAAAAATTACTGTAACACCTGTGTCATTTCAACCATCAAACAAATGCCAAACCAATGAAATATTGTATCTCATACTTTGAACTTGTATAAATATGTGTAGCTTTTGCACATATCAACTCTTGTTCGATTTCAAGCTCTAAATCGCTTTCTGGAAGGTTATACGCGCACTAATGCGTAGATATAACCAGTTTAATGCAACGAACACTCCGGAATAGTGAAATAGGCTTAACATACCTTAAATAACCTTTACATAACTTAGTTATAAGTTTTGGAAGGTTTGGTGTGGTGAAATCAAAGTTTATTCGCTTACAGGGACTAAAGTTGACAAACTGCGAAAGTATGCCAATTTGAACTGTAACAGACATTCCGGAACATGACCATAAGTTAAACATACCATAAATATCCTTTACATAGCTTAGAAATAGGCTTTGAGGTGTTCGGTATGCTAAAATAAACTTTTGTGTCATTCAGGGACTAAAAGTGTCAAAAAGTGCACAAGTTTGCATTTTCGCGCATAACTTACGTTCTGAATACATCCGGGCATCCAAAAATTTATGTAAGCACTAAAATATTTTATTTTAGTGTTCGGCATAAGAAAAATCCATTCGTCACGTCATTTGGATCGTTTTTCGCGCTTATACGCATTCCGTCGTAATTAAGCGAACATCGCGTTCGTACGACCAAACGAGCCAACATCCGACATATTTTTGAGCATGTTTCATGTCCACAATGTTTAGGCATCATTTCAAGGCCTTAAAGTTGGCTTTACGGGCCTTAGAACTGTCGGAAAAGGCCTTAAACACGTGCAGGGACTGAAACTGTCATTTCTGGAACATGTGGGCTGATCAGACATCTCAGGCGGCCCGCATTGTATTTCTCTGATCCTGAAGCGGGCCGCGTCCGCATATCAGATCAGATTCAATGTTTTTAACAACAAGTTGCAGCTGTTTAATCCCCCACCACACATTCCCAATTGTCTAGTCAGCTGATAAGGATCAATTTCTAGCTACCATAAGGTCCCGACACTTGTACGGATGCGATTAAGGCACGATATTCGACAAACGATCCTAACGGTTACCCGAAAACTATATATACCCCATGCCCCCCATTGCTCAAATCACTAGAATTTTGATTTGAGAAACTCTAAGTTGAAACTATTGTTTCATACCTGAGATTTTTGAATCGAAATTAGCATTCGGGGACCCTTCGTAAGTATTCTTTCGTTCTTTTATTGCTTTTCGAGTCTGAAAGTCAAACTTTGTTTGACTTTCTGCATTGACCAGTTTATGGTCAATGCGAAGTTCGTTTGAACTTCGCAACGTGAGTGTAATCACGTTGGTTATAGTCCCTTGGGACTATACCCACTGATTACCACGTTGTCTAGGGTCGTAGGGTAGGCGATCTGATAAATCGCCTATACCTTCGAACCCGACCCTTTTTGGTCGATCATTAGGATCCGACCAAATACATTAGGTGACCATAGTAGGTAGGGAATAACCTTCCGAGGTTATACCTTATGGTCACGACGTTTAAGTAGTTGTATGATAGGTAGTTTATATGCCTTAGGTAAATTACCAGAATACCCTTTTCATGTATAATTGGTAATAAATCATATGTAACCTAAACCTTTGTCACATAACTGATTATGTAACATGTTTAGGCATATAACACTTGTCATAGGGCTAGTTAGGCGGTCCGAACGCGTTTCACGCGAACGACGCGTTAAAGTAGCATAAGCTACCTAAACGGGTCGTAATGGGTCGAAAGTACTTAGATTAAGGTTTCATTTAGTATGTAGGCTTTGTTAAACCATATGACACGAGTCTCTATACTCGTTTGGTTTACGAACCCTCATTCTATCAGATCTTCCGATTTAGGTCCGGTTTATTAACATAGTTACCTAAATTAGGTGCCGTTTGATATCCGCGATCTCTAGCATTGTTTGGTTGTTATTCAAGGACTACTGAGCAATCTCAAGTGAGTACATAGACCCCTCTTTTACTGTTTTCCAAACTGTTTTGGGGTGGAACACATGTGCCTACTTGTTACTTTCCTGCTTTCCTGTTTTCACATCATATACATGCTATGTTCGTTAGTACATTATAGTACATGATTTCATTACATTTCATGCTAGGTGTGCCCATTGTGTGCATTACTTAGTACATCGTTTTACATTACATTACATGCTACGTATGTCTATTGTTGCATACTTAGTACAGGTCACATGCTACGTATGTCTATTGTTGTATACGTAGTACAGGTCACATGCTACGTATGTCTATTGTTGTATACGTAGTACAGGTCACATGCTACGTATGTCTATTGTTGTATACATAGTACAGGTCACATGCTACGTATGTCTATTGTTGTATACGTAGTACAGGTCACATGCTACATATGTCTATTGTTGCATACTTAGTACAGGTCACATGCTACGTATGTCTATTGTCGCGTACTTAGTACATTTGTTATTCATCACAGGCTTACATTTTGGATACATATTACATGATTTACATTAGACATGAACATTTTACTTTAGTAGTTTGGTTTGATTAAGTGATTAAGTAACGATGCGTGTGTAATATGATACAAGCATGGTGGATACGCCGCTGGTACTTCCTATATATAAGTGTTTGTATGGTATTACATATCGTAGCATTATTTGAATCATTTCAGTTTGAGACATAGAACATTTTATACAAATAACATACTTTTCACAAAACATTGATTTACAAACAACTTATCTTATACAAACTCATCTTACATGGTTATTCATTTAACCATACATTATTCACTTATTTATACATATCAATTGAACTCATTGTTTTTCAAATGATTTACAAGACAAAGCAAATTACAAGGTTCATGACTAAACATTTTCTCAAACATAAGTCATGAAACCTATTTTCACAAAACCTATGTATCTCACAGGCATTTTTATGCTGACGTACCTATTTTCACATGTGTTTTTCAGGAGCTGTTGCATAAGATGATCAAGATACACATAGGCAGACTTGGGCTTTAGTGGCAATAAAAGATGCAAGACTAGTTAATTATGTTGTATTTCCTTGTTTGTTAAGACATTGTAACACTTCTAATCAATAAAACGAAACTTCAATTGCCATGGATTTGAAACAATTAATTCTGTTACAACACTCCCCGACATTTCCGCCACGTTTTGTATGTTCTACGTGGTCGGGGTGTGACAGGAAAGATGGTATCAGAGCCAATGGTTATAGGGAATTAGGTTATTAGTAATGCTTTGACCTAGTCTATAACCTTCTTAGGACCCTAACGCGAGTTTACTTGCGTTTAGTCATAAAACAATACCGTCACCTATCCTTAGGCGACGACCACAACAAGAACATAAATTTCAAAACCGCTTTGAAAACTAATCATCTGTTCTAGGATGATTTATTACAAGGTTTTGAACCATCTATTGTAAGGTTTTGAACCCTCTGTTATATGGTTTTGAACCCCTTTGAATTTTCAAAATCTCGTCAAAGTTTTGGGTTTTAAATAATGTGAACACGTGCAAACTGGAAGGGTGAATGCCTGTATTCTGGGTTTTCTATCTAGGCAAGCACTTCGTATACATCTCATCAGACGCGAGACCAGTTGTGCTTACCTGGGAATTCTTGGGATGAGTGTTCACTTATAGGCGAGCATGTCTTCGCGATACATTATTTTTGACCTAATTACTTTGATTAATCACCGAGGTCGTTTGTTGCTTTGTAGTAACAAACAAATGACCACTATCCTTGCTTTCATCAGATTTGTTTCATCTCATTCTTTTCGTCTAATTCTCTCACTCGTTTCCTTTCATGTTTCCTCTTTTAGAATGCCTCCTTGACGCGAAAGCCAGATAGCGACTGCCGAACTGGCAGAAATCATCGCGCGGCAAATGGCTGCTGCCTTCCCAAATCTTTATGCTCAAATGATGCAAGCCATCAACAACAACAATGCTCCATGCAACTTCAAGAGTTTCAACTCGGCTAAAACGCTCAAGTTTAGTGGTTCTGAGGGAGCAACTGGGCTTCTTCAATGGTTCGAGAGCATTGAGAATACGTTCCGTCACGTTCAGTGTCCTGAAAATCGCAAGGTCGAGTTTTCTTCAAGCGTGTTTCAGAAGAGGGCTCTTACGTGGTGGAACGGGATTATGAGAGACCGGGGTGCTGAAATTGCACTAGCCCAGACTTGGGCCGAGCTTAGAGCTCTTATGATGAGGGAGTTCTGTCCTCGTCATGAACTGCGAGCTTTAGAGAGGGAGTTTGATGATTTAAAGCAAGACAGTGGTGAACATCGAGCCTATACTGACCGTTTTGAAGAATTGAGCCTGTTGTGTCCTGCTATGGTTACTCCTGTGGATAAGGCGATCGAGAAATATACTGATGGTCTTCCTGACCTAGTTCAGGATATTGTTACTGGCAGCAACCCTACTACTGTCAGACAAGCCATTGAATTGTCTGCTACTCTAACTGAATCCCACATCAGAAAGAAAAAGCTTTTTCGAAAAGGCGACCCAAGACCATCCGACAAGACTGCCCAAGTGGAACCAAAGGAAGAACATGCTGAGGTGTCCAAGAATAAGAAGCGTAAGGCTTCGCAGAATTTTGCGATTGCTGCTCAACCCAACCAAAACATCCGCCACCAACCAGTTCAGCCTCCTGCAAAGAAACCTTATGCCGGTACTGCACCGATATGCGACAAATGTAATGCACACCACTTAGCTCACATACAGTGTCGTTTGTGTGCATCATGTGGACGACTCGGTCACCTGGCAAATGCTTGTCGTTTTACCCCGAACCAAGCTGGTCCAAACCAACCTCAAGTAAATCCTGCTCAAGCTCGTCTTCCACGAGGTCCTTGCTTCAACTGTGGCGAGATGAGCCATTTCCGAAGAAATTGCCCAAAGATTGCTAAAGCGAATCCAGCGCAGGGATGAGCATCGGACCAACTAGAAGACAATGTTGTTTGGAAATAATCAAGCCTTATGTATTATTTTCTTTTGTTGTCAAGGTCCATGAAACAGTTGTTGTTGTTTATAAATAAATCTTTTTATTTGGCATTGCAATGTACAAATATGATGGCATGTATAAACAACGTATCCCCTACAATACCGACAATCAAGGAATCGTATTCCTTGAAGAACAGACTACCCCGTAATTTCTTCCATTTTATTATCTCTTGCGTTTTCCACTGAAATCCTTAGTACCCGTCTCTTGCAAAGAAACGAAGTACAAGGCGCAAGTTACAACTCTGTATGAATACCCAACGTACCATTATAAATTCTTAATAGGGTACCTAAGGGTATTCCCGTATATTCAAAAAATTTTGTACCTTAATTCGAATATTGCGTTTTCTTGAAAACGAAATTGAATTTTTGGAAGATCTTTCTATCTTCATAGTTAGATTCTTGTTAATGTTTAAAGTGCCGAATGAAATCCATGAAATGGATTCCTAGTGTGCTTTAAATGCATGTACATAATTAACAAAACAAAACTTACAAATTAAAGATCTAGATAAACAATGTTGTGGTTATGTGACTATGTGTTTATGCATTTTGTCTTTCCTTTTAAGCATTTTGTGTTTTTGTATACTCTGGATTTTTCGCTATCCAAATCCTCATAGAATCTTTCTTATCTTCATATGAAGGATTCGTAGTAGGATATTCAAAAAGGTACTATCTTAAATCCTTAATGGACTTCTACGTTGTAGTTAAGTCCCTTGGATTATAAAGTACTATTCCAAAGTTTAAGGGCAACATGTGTTGATAAGTTAAATAGATTGGTCCGACAATCTAGTTAAATACATCCTACGTCGATGTAGTTAAATATTCCCTGTAAGTAATTTAGTTAAAGAGATCCTACGTCGATCTAAGTTAAATAGATTGGTCCGACAATCTAGTTAAATACATCCTACGTCAATGTAATTAAATATTCCCCCGTAGGTAGTTAGTTAAAGAGATCCTACGTCGATCTAAGTTAAATAGATTGGTCCGACAATCTAGTTAAATACATCCTACGTCGATGTAGTTAAATATTCCCCGTAGGTAGTTAGTTAAAGAGATCCTACGTCGATCTAAGTTAAATAGATTGGTTCGACAATCTAGTTAAATATATCATGTGTTTATGTAGTTAAATAGGCCCTCGGGTGGTCTAAATCAAGAGATTGTTCGTTAATCAAATCCTTTGGTGACCTAGTTAAAGAGACTCTATTGCAGTCAAGTTAAATCACCACAGGATTATTCGTTTGATTTTTCCCCATACGCATTATAAAATGAACTGTGCGGATTGTGCAAGGAACTACGTAATTATGGAGGCCTACATAATTATGGAATTCAGTGCATAGAAACCACAGGAAGTTTTGTCATGTGTTAAGACCAACAGTGGCAAGAGTAATGATACGGGAGAAGTCTTGGACTTCGAACCAATGTCATTTATTCTCACACTCCCCAATTCTGATCTCAATCACACACACAATTTCCTATGATGAGTCTTCAATAAGAAACGTTCTTCTGTCCGTAGTTCAAAACTCCATGTTTTGTTACTACAAGGACTTCACTTTGAGGGTTGACATCTTTTCTAAGAATCCTAACATGGCCCAGAGTTTTACTTAAGGGCTCAATGGATTTGTCTGAAGGCAAAACCGTCACAGCTGTCTCCACAAGTTTCCTCTAAAACTAAATTTCGGGACGAAATTTCCTAAAGTAGGGGAGACTGTAACACCTGTGTCATTTCAACCATCAAACAAATGCCAAACCAATGAAATATTGTATCTCATACTTTGAACTTGTATAAATATGTGTAGCTTTTGCACATATCAACTCTTGTTCGATTTCAAGCTCTAAATCGCTTTCTGGAAGGTTATACGCGCACTAATGCGTAGATATAACCAGTTTAATGCAACGAACACTCCGGAATAGTGAAATAGGCTTAACATACCTTAAATAACCTTTACATAACTTAGTTATAAGTTTTGGAAGGTTTGGTGTGGTGAAATCAAAGTTTATTCGCTTACAGGGACTAAAGTTGACAAACTGCGAAAGTATGCCAATTTGAACTGTAACAGACATTCCGGAACATGACCATAAGTTAAACATACCATAAATATCCTTTACATAGCTTAGAAATAGGCTTTGAGGTGTTCGGTATGCTAAAATAAACTTTTGTGTCATTCAGGGACTAAAAGTGTCAAAAAGTGCACAAGTTTGCATTTTCGCGCATAACTTACGTTCTGAATACATCCGGACATCCAAAAATTTATGTAAGCACTAAAATATTTTATTTTAGTGTTCGGCATAAGAAAAATCCATTCGTCACGTCATTTGGATCGTTTTTCGCGCTTATACGCATTCCGTCGTAATTAAGCGAACATCGCGTTCGTACGACCAAACGAGCCAACATCCGACATATTTTTGAGCATGTTTCATGTCCACAATGTTTAGGCATCATTTCAGGGCCTTAAAGTTGGCTTTACGGGCCTTAGAACTGTCGGAAAAGGCCTTAAACACGTGCAGGGACTGAAACTGTCATTTCTGGAACATGTGGGCTGATCAGACATCTCAGGCGGCCCGCATTGTATTTCTCTGATCCTGAAGCGGGCCGCGTCCGCATATCAGATCAGATTCAATGTTTTTAACAACAAGTTGCAGCCGTTTAATCCCCCACCACACATTCCCAATTGTCTAGTCAGCTGATAAGGATCAATTTCTAGCTACCATAAGGTCCCAACACTTGTACGGATGCGATTAAGGCACGATATTCGACAAACGATCCTAACGGTTACCCGAAAACTATATATACCCCATGCCCCCCATTGCTCAAATCACTAGAATTTTGATTTGAGAAACTCTAAGTTGAAACTATTGTTTCATACCTGAGATTTTTGAATCGAAATTAGCATTCGGGGACCCTTCGTAAGTATTCTTTCGTTCTTTTATTGCTTTTCGAGTCTGAAGGTCAAACTTTGTTTGACTTTCTGCATTGACCAGTTTATGGTCAATGCGAAGTTCGTTTGAACTTCACAACGTGAGTGTAATCACGTTGGTTATAGTCCCTTGGGACTATGCCCACTGATTACCACGTTGTCTAGGGTCGTAGGGTAGGCGATCTGATAAATCGCCTATACCTTCGAACCCGACCCTTTTTGGTCGATCATTAGGATCCGACCAAATACATTAGGTGACCATAGTAGGTAGGGAATAACCTTCCGAGGTTATACCTTATGGTCACGACGTTTAAGTAGTTGTATGATAGGTAGTTTATATGCCTTAGGTAAATTACCAGAATACCCTTTTCATGTATAATTGGTAATAAATCATATGTAACCTAAACCTTTGTCACATAACTGATTATGTAACATGTTTAGGCATATAACACTTGTCATAGGGCTAGTTAGGCGGTCCGAACGCGTTTCACGCGAACGACGCGTTAAAGTAGCATAAGCTACCTAAACGGGTCGTAATGGGTCGAAAGCACTTAGATTAAGGTTTCATTTAGTATGTAGGATTTGTTAAACCATATGACACGAGTCTCTATACTCGTTTGGTTTACGAACCCTCATTCTATCAGATCTTCCGATTTAGGTCCGGTTTATTAACATAGTTACCTAAATTAGGTGCCGTTTGATATCCGCGATCTCTAGCATTGTTTGGTTGTTATTCAAGGACTACTGAGCAATCTCAAGTGAGTACATAGACCCCTCTTTTACTGTTTTCCAAACTGTTTTGGGGTGGAACACATGTGCCTACTTGTTACTTTCCTGCTTTCCTGTTTTCACATCATATACATGCTATGTTCGTTAGTACATTATAGTACATGATTTCATTACATTTCATGCTAGGTGTGCCCATTGTGTGCATTACTTAGTACATCGTTTTACATTACATTACATGCTACGTATGTCTATTGTTGCATACTTAGTACAGGTCACATGCTACGTATGTCTATTGTTGTATACGTAGTACAGGTCACATGCTACGTATGTCTATTGTTGTATACGTAGTACAGGTCACATGCTACGTATGTCTATTGTTGTATACATAGTACAGGTCACATGCTACGTATGTCTATTGTTGTATACGTAGTACAGGTCACATGCTACGTATGTCTATTGTTGCATACTTAGTACAGGTCACATGCTACGTATGTCTATTGTCGCGTACTTAGTACATTTGTTATTCATCACAGGCTTACATTTTGGATACATATTACATGATTTACATTAGACATGAACATTTTACTTTAGTAGTTTGGTTTGATTAAGTGATTAAGTAACGATGCGTGTGTAATATGATACAAGCATGGTGGATACGCCGCTGGTACTTCCTATATATAAGTGTTTGTATGGTATTACATATCGTAGCGTTATTTGAATCATTTCAGTTTGAGACATAGAACATTTTATACAAATAACATACTTTTCACAAAACATTGATTTACAAACAACTTATCTTATACAAACTCATCTTACATGGTTATTCATTTAACCATACATTATTCACTTATTTATACATATCAATTGAACTCATTGTTTTTCAAATGATTTACAAGACAAAGCAAATTACAAGGTTCATGACTAAACATTTTCTCAAACATAAGTCATGAAACCTATTTTCACAAAACCTATGTGTTAGGGGAGGATTTTCTAACAATTAGTGATCCTTATTCGTTATCCTAACTGGTGATCCTTACTTCTGTGACAGGTGGTGATCCTCAGAAGAGCTTCAGGATCAGGATCATGGATCACTTTAAGGATCCTCGTACTGACGATTGTTTACTTATGTATTATACTATCTCGCAGGTATGACGAGCTTGACCAGGTCTTGGCGACATTCCTGGAGAATATTCCTAAACTATTCTGCACGTGCTTGACCAAAAATAGACGTTGTGGAGAACGTGGAGGCTTGGCACGAAAGTCGGATAGTTAGTTTAGGTGGTTATTTCTATTTTAAAAGGGAGTAACGAGCTAGTAGAAAAGACTGAGTCATTTTTTGCAGTCACACACACTCGTACAAACGCTCATACAAGCTCTCGTTCAAACACTTAGCAATTTCATACACTTTCTACACATTTCACCGTAGTGATCCTTGTACCTAGCTCGTTACTATCCGAAGTTGTAAACATTAATTCATTTATTTGAGCTTGGTGATCGGTAGTTTCCATCACCCGTGGTTTTTTGTGCCGGAGATCAACTCTTGATCAAGGGCTTTTCCCCCGTATAAACCCTTGTGTTGTTTGTGCAATTTTTCACTAAAGTGATCCTCATCATTGTTACACATTTTAAGCATCATACCCCGTAATCTAGAGTTTGGTTGCAATATCCTCATCTGATTTTTTGACCAAAACAGTTTGGCGCCCACCGTGGGGCTGTTGGTGCTTTGTCCTTAGAAGAATACGCATTTCTGTGCTCATTCCGGTTCATTACAACCAAGCAAATGGCTTCTTCAGCGAAGAGTGCTTCAAACTTGATGCCCTCATTCACTTCTTCACAAGGCGTCCCTCCTTTGCCTCCACCACCTTCTGGATCCCAGAAGAATACTGAGAATGCTGCAAAGAAACCAACTCCCATTTTCTCAAAACCTCCAACTTCTTCTGCTTCTTACACTCCTACTACTAGTGACTTGTTTACTCTGATTTTGCAGATGAAGGACCATATCCAGCAGCAGGACAAGACCAATGAAAAAATCCTTAGAGAAATCGAAGACATCAAGAAACAAAAGAGATCGGCAGAGGATCATTCCCCACTGGTGCCGAAATCCTTGAATTTCGATACTCCAGTGATTACTTCTCAGCCATCAGCGGCTCCAGACATTCAATATGTGGGTGGACCAAAAGGAGTGCACTACAGAACAACAACAACGACCCAGGCATCAGGTTCATATTTCCAGCCAGCGGGATCCTACCCTCAGCATATGGGATCCCTTACGAATTCAGGAGGATATTCAGGGATGCAGCATTTTCAAGGATCCTCCTTCGTTCCAGGATCATCCCAGGCTCAAGGATCCTCCTTCGTTCCAGGATCATCCCAGATCCAAGGATCCTCCTTCGTTCCAGGATCATCCCAGGTCCAAGGATCCTCCTTCATTCCAGGATCATCCCAGGTTCAAGGATCCTCCTTCGTTCCAGGATCATCCCAGGTTCAAGGATCCTCCTTCATTCCAGGATCATCCCAGTTCCAGGGACCCTTCCAGATGCCAGGATCCTTAAGGAGTGTGCAAACAGGAAGTTCAGATGTCCATCAGGGAGATTTTATTCCAATGCAGACTAATGCTTCTGCTGGTCCCTCGATCATTCCAGAGCCTCAACAATATGGATTAACATCCATTCTTCCTAACTTGAATCCAATGGGAGGTAACACTTTTAACAATTCTCATACTACTAACCAAGGTCTTATGCAGGATCCAGGTATCAATCATGCCATGGCTAGAGAATTGCAAAAGCTAAAGGATATGATATCAAGTGTCCCGGGAGTAGTCAAACCTATCCCAGAGATTGCAGATGGGAGCCATAAGATATCTCGTTTTGCACCACCAATCTGTGATGCTGAGATACCCAAGAGGTTCCATGTGCCTACAATGAAACTGTATGATGGCTCAACAGATCCTGAAGAACACATAGCACAATACAGGGAGAGGATGGAGATCAATCCAATCCCAGAAAGGTTAAAGGAAGCATGCCTGTGCAAAGGATTCGGATCCACTCTTACTGGATCAGCTCTCAAATGGCTGCTAAGTCTTCCTCCCTATTCTATTACCTCATTTGCTAACCTAGTTAACTTGTTTAATAATCAGTTTTCCTGTAGTAGAAAATTTGAACGATTAACTAGTGATTTATATAGGATAACCCAGGGTCATAATGAATCATTAAGGGATTACATTACCAAATTCAGTAAAGAATCCTTAGACATTCCCAACTTAGATATAGCCACGGCTGTTGAGGCCTTTAAAATGGGGTTGCTTAGGGATTCGTTATTTTATGATGACCTTGTTATGACACCATGCAGGAACCTAGATGAGGTAAGAACCCGGGCCCTTAGGTACATCCGGCTAGAGGACGACAAGAGGATCCAGGAGAGGTTAGCAGGATCCTCAAAGCAGGATAAGCAAGGATCCTCATTCAGGAACAACAAGTTCAGATCCTACAATAGATCTGATAACCAGAACGTGCATTCTATTGATCAAGAGGAGGATGATGAGGATTATCCTCCAATTTATGAATATTGTTTTAGTGTTGATAATAATGAACTAATCCTTGCGATGCAGAGTCTAGGTGATAAAGCTAGATGGCCCAGGAAAAATGATAGGCCAGCTGCAACTAAGGATAAATCAAAGTGGTGTGCATACCATGAAGATTTTGGGCACCTCACAGAAGAGTGCATTGCACTAAGAAAGGAAATTGGATACTTGTTGAGCAAGGGGCATCTAAAAGAATTGTTGGGAAGAAAAAAGTCAAGAACTCAGGATCCTGAAAGGATCCCTGAAAAGGCTCCAGCCCCTCCAGCGGATGCACAAGTGATAAACTTCATTTCTGGAGGATCAGACATTTGTGGCACATCCTTCTCAGCAGCTAAAAGACATGCAAAGGAAACTAAAATGGATAACGGAGAAAGACCTGTTCGAACATCAAGTGTCTCGGAAGGGAAAGTCATAACCTTTGATGAAGAGGATCGTGTTGATATCCAGGATCCTCATCACGATGGTTTAGTTATTACTCTTTTCATATCTAACCATTTTGTCCGCAGGATCCTTATAGACGGAGGAAGTTCAGTAAATATTATCCAGCTTGATGTCCTAAAGAAGATGGGTATTCCTGAATCAGAGATCATACCAAGATCCTCTGTGCTCGGGGATTTAGTGGAGAAACTAAGAATACCCTGGGGGACATTAAACTCCCAATATACATTGAAGGCCTACATTCTTATCAAAAATTTTGTGTTATTGACTGTTTATCTTGTTGTAATGTTATCCTTGGCAGGCCCTGGATACATGATATGAAAGCAGTCCCATCCACTTACCATCAATGTGTGAAGCTCCCTAGTCCTTGGGGAATAGTGAAGATTGATAGTGATCAGCAGGAGGCTAAGAATTGCTACACTTCATCGATGAAACCAGCCTCGAAGTCAAGGGAGCAATAGCAATCAAAGTATCCTCCAAGGGATGTCTTGGAGGCAAGAGAGCAGGATGTGGTAGAAATCCTCATGGATCCTGATGATCCTGAATCCAAAATCTATATCGGATCAGGGATCCTTAGCGAAATGAAAGAAGACCTCGTATCCTTCCTCAAAAGGAGAAAGACCACCTTTGCATGGAAACATGAAGACATGACTGGTATATCCAAAGATGTTATCACTCACAAACTCGGCATCGACAGATCCTTCAGACCAATCCATCAAAGGAGAAGAAAGTTTGCACCGGAAAGGAATGCCATTATCCAGGAAGAAGTAGAGAAATTGCTCCGGGCAGGTATGATTAGAGAGGTCAAGTATCCAAGATGGTTGGCCAATGTGGTTGTTGTTCAAAAGAAAAACGGAAAGTGGAGGGTATGTGTCGATTTTACCGATCTAAATAAGGCATGTCCCAAGGATCCTTTCCCTTTACCCCACATTGACTCCATGGTGGATGCAACCGCGGGTCATGAACTGTTAACTTTTATGGATGCTTCATCTGGATTTCAACAAATCCAAATGGAACCATCCGACCAAGAGGATACAGCCTTCATGACTCCAACTGGTATATATTGCTATATTGCTATGCCGTTCGGATTGAGGAATGCAGGTGCAACGTATCAGAGGCTGGTGAATATGATGTTCAAGGAACAGATCGGACAAACTATGGAGGTTTACATAGATGATATGGTGGTAAAATCCATAAGAGCTGAGGATCACCTAAAGGATTTGGAGGAAGCATTTGATATCCTTGACAAATATAATATGAAGCTTAATCCTTCAAAATGTCATTTTGGTGTTAAAGCAGGTAAATTCTTAGGATACATGGTGACTAAAAGAGGCATTGAAGCTAGCCCGGAACAAATCAAAGCAATAGTGAACATCAAATCTCCGGCCAATGCTAAGGATGTTCAAAGGCTAACAGGCAGGATAGCAGCTTTGAACAGATTTATATCCAAATCCTCAGAGAAGTGCAAAGAATTCTATGATATCCTAAGGAAGAACAAGAAATTTGAGTGGACTGAGAAGCATGAAAATGCTTTAAGAGCCCTCAAAGATTACCTATCCTCAGCCCCAGCCTTGATGAAGCCAGAAAAAGGCGATGTGCTATCCTTGTATCTTGCAGTATCCTCAAAAGCAGTAAGTGCGGTCCTTGTTAAGGATCATGAAGGTACACAACATCCTGTCTATTATGTAAGTAAAAGTTTACTTGATGCCGAATCCAGGTATTCACACCTTGAAAAACTTATTCTTGCATTAATAATGGCATCTACTAAGCTAAGACACTATTTTGAGACTCATATTATTATCGTTAAAACTAATTTTCCAATTAAGAATGTCCTCAGGAAACCAGAGATGTCAGGAAGGATGGCTAAGTGGGCAGTGAAGCTGAGTGCGTATGATATGAGATATGAGCCTAGGACAGCCATCAAATCCCAAGCATTAGCTGACTTTGTGGCTGATTTCAGTAGTGATTTACAAGAAGAAGCTGAGTTAGAAGTCCAGCAGCTAGAGGAGACCAAAGATCCTTGGATACTCCACACTGATGGATCCTCAAATGTCAAAGGCACAGGGCTTGGAATACTACTAAAATCGCCACAGGGGGACATAATACCCCACTCTATAGCTTGTGAGTTCCAAACCACTAATAATGAGGCTGAATATGAAGCCTTAATTGCTGGTTTGCAAATTGCAAAGCATATGGGGATCAGGTATCTTGAGGTACATGTAGATTCATTGTTAATTACAAACCACTTTAATGGATCCTACGCTGTTAAAGGTGAAAAACTAACCAAATATTTAGAGATAGTCAAAAATTTGGCACTCTCCTTTGTTTCCTTCAGTTTGACACAGGTATCAAGGGAAGAAAATACAGAGGCTGATGCATTGGCTAACTTAGGATCTTCCTTGAAGATCCCGGAGGATATCAAGATCCCTATTATACATATCCTGATCCCGGCTATTGAGGATCACGTGGCTATGGAGATAGGAAATGATTCTGCGGTTATCCCTAGTGAGGATACTCAATCTCATTCAGGATCAAGATCATGGATCTCACCAATTATGAGATACTTACAACATGGAGAGATTCCTACAGGAGAAAACCCTAGGACTTTCAAATTTAAGGTATCTCAATTTACAATTATAAATAGTATGTTGTATAGAAGATCTCTTGCAGGACCATACTTGAGATGCATTGAGGATCCTGAAGTCCAAGAAGTTTTAAAAGACTTCCATGAAGGAGATTGTGGAAACCACACTGGGGGCAGGGCATTATTCTCAAGGATCCTGAGGACAGGGTACTACTGGCCAACCATGAAAAGAGATGCTGTGGAGTATGCTAAAAGATGTGATCCTTGTCAGAGACACATCAATATCCTTCATCAACCAGCTGAATTGTTACATCCCATATCCTCCTCTTGGCCATTTATGAGATGGGGTATGGATATAGTTGGTAAGCTCCCTAAGGCACCTGGTGGAAAAGTATTCATGCTTGCTATGACTGATTACTTCTCCAAGTGGATAGAGGCCGAAGCTTTTGCCCAAGTCAGAGAAAAGGAAGTTATATCCTTCATTAAAAGAAATATTATAACTAGATTTGGAATTCCTTCTGAGATTATATGTGATAATGGTTCCCAATTTATTGGGGGCAGAACCACTAACTTTTGTGACAGCTGGGGGATTAGGATGATAACATCAACACCAGTCCACCCACAAGCTAATGGTCAGGCAGAATCATCCAACAAGATCATCATCAACAATTTAAAGAAAAAGCTTGGATCCAAGAAAGGGAAATGGGCAGAAGAACTACCCTATGTGCTTTGGGCTGATAGGACAACCCCCAAGAATGCTACTGGTCAAACACCATTCTCTTTGGTATTTGGGGCAGAATCAGTGATCCCAACAGAAATGGTGGTTCCAACTGCAAGAACAAGTACCCGTGATCCTGAGGAAAATGATGAAAACTTGGCTCAAGACCTGGATACTATTGAAGAAATCAGGGATATGGCCAGGATAAGGATGGCCAGTTGTCAACAAAGAATGGCTGGTGCTTACAACAAAAATGTCAGGATCAGAAGGTTTCAAGTTGGAGATATGGTATTAAGGAAAGCATTTCAGAATACCACCAATCCTGCGGATGGAAAGTTGGCTCCAAAATGGGAAGGCCCTTATTTGATTGAAGCTGAAGCAGGAAAGGGGGCATATAGATTGCTAACCATGGAAGGTGATTTGCTACCAAGAGCTTGGAATGCTGTCCATTTGAAGAAATATTTCATGTGAGTAGGATCCTCATGGCATAGATGATCCTCATAATAGGGATATCCTTAAAGGATCCTCAAAGTATCGGTGATCCTTACTTAGGTAATATCCTAAACTTGAGCTATTTCATTTCATTATTTTCTCTTATAAGGATAAGGATCATGTATCCTTTATCCATCTCTCACGTGAGTTTAAGTTTTGAAAGTTCAGGTATCCTTAGCATAACGTTGGTTATCCATAGAAGCGATCCGTCTTTTGGGTTTAACCCCAGTTATTCGGGTTTGTCCCCAGATTCCGCCTGTAGCACACGATGATCCTGGTGTAGTTCAAGGCTTTGGGACCAGTACTCGTTCTAGGGGCTGATAATCCCATTGTTCTGGCTATGCTTAGGATCCTACGTATAATGGTAGACGTACCATACATCCGTTCATAAGGTTTCTAACGTTTTCACGTTAGCTAAGGTTTCTAACGTTTTCACGTTAGCAAAGGTTTTGGCATCTTCATGTCACTAAGTTTGGATAGTCGCCAGTTAGGGCCATACTCCAGTTTGCATACGATCCTTGGGCTTGTCCCCAGTTATCCTTGGGCTTGTCCCCAGTTATCCTTGGGCTTGTCCCCAGTTGCTAACTCTTTTCTTATATTGGCTTAGTCCCAAGTTATGCTCTGTTTCAGGTCCTTGAAGATAGGCAGCTAAGGATCCTTGATCCTTACTTCACTCTAAGGTTTATTTTATAGTTATCCTTACAATGGTTAGGATTCTAACTTGGATCCTCAGGTATGATCCTTAACTCTTTTGATCTTATTTATTATTCTTTTAAATAACCCCTATACTTGACAACTGAACTTATGATTTTTAAATTGTATCACTTTTTAGAACTTATCGGTTATGGGATATGTGATCCTGATCATATCCTAAGCTTTTTGAATAATTTTCAAGGCTTGATAATTAGAAACAGAATGAACATTACAACAGTTGGAAAGGAAGATATTAAAAAGTATAACAACACAAGATAAGCGACAAAATGTTAAGTTTTTATTTATCAACATAAGGCTAACCCTTTAAAGGTTGTCAAAATTACCTACCCGAGCATCTACCAGCAAAACGTGGCCCGTCCGCTGGGGTAGGTAAAGGGTGTCCATGATAATGAGTTCAAAGATAGTGCAGGAATATAAAGGCGGCAGGATCACAATGGCTTCATCCCCCAAACAGAGGATCCCTCCACCAATTGCAATCCTGCCTATTGTCCAAAGGATCATACATGACCCTTAATCCTAAAAACCTATTGTTTAGTACAACCCATAATTGTTCAACAAAAAACACCATCACCAAAACAAACTATCAAACTTAAAAAATTGGGCTCCGGCTACGTCTAGAAATATCCATCATTGCCCAATCAAGCAGCCTAAACCTTCGCTGCATCACCACCTCCGGCTCCACTTGCTTCACCAGCTTCATCCTTGCTACCAGCCTCGATTGTCAAGATCTCTCCAGCCTCCTCTTCATCACCCAATTCAGCCAGCCTTGCCTTCCATTCTTCAATTTCCCAGCTACTTTTGTCAAAGGCAGGATCCTGAGCTTCCAAGGCCATTTGAAGCTTGGTTTTGTACATTGCTATGGCGGCAGAAACTTTAGCATCATCTGTGATCTCCTGCCTTTCATAGTCAAAGTTAACCAGCACCTTAGCCATCTTCTGTTTGGTATCCTGGAGTTCCTTCTGAAGATCAGCAAGTGCAAGATCCTTGAGCACGGCAACCTGCTGGAGGTCGGCAATCTTTTTATCTTGATCCTCAACGTGGCCTACGTAATCCTCAATCTCAGCAAATTTCTGCAAAAGAAAAGGATAAAGCAGTTCAAGACCAAGTGATCCTTAGATCAGTAGGATATGATAGCAGGATATACGAGCAGAGACAGTAATCATTACATCATTAAAGTACTCGAGGAACTGGTGGCGAATTAAGGGCAGACCCTGCAAATCCTCAGCCTCGGAAGTCTTTCTTTTCTTGATTCCCTTTCCTTTGAGGGGTGCCTTGGGGATTGAAGCTGTGGGGCTGGTAGGAACCTTTCTTTTGGAGGATTTGACAGTGGTGAGATCGGTGACACTGAACCTTGAAGCAGCTTTGGCAGATTTTCCAGCACCTACACAACCAAAACAAGATAAGTATCTTTTCTTAATATACATTTAACTATTTATTTAAATTTTAAACAAGGATACTTACTTGACATTGTGACAGAGCCTGAGGATACCTCCTGTGAGTCTTGGGTTATTGTCTTAAAAGTTCTAGTTTCAGGGTCGAGTCCCTAGAAAGCAGCAAGTCTTTCCCTGGTTGCGGGTGTTGTGATGAGATGTGAAACAGAGATGGCTGCATGACACAAGACAAAGAAGGGGTTAGTGATCCTATTACAAAAACATGACCATCTGGTGATCCTTCCCAGGATCCTCCGGCCTACCATGGGTGGACCATGTTCTTGGTAAATGCTCTCCATCTGAAATGCTATCCCTTCTTACAAAGAAGAAGCGACGTTTCCAATCTTTGTCGTTTTTGGTGACTTTGAGAAGAGGATGATCTGCACTGGGTTTTCGTTTGAACAAATAACGGTGGGATCCAAAGGTAGTAAGATCATACAGTTCCGCCAGTTCTGACATTCCTAAATCAACGCCTTCCTGCTCGATGATCCTCTCTAGGGTGTATAAAACCCTCCAAATCATCGGCATGGCTTGAATGTAAGATATGCCGGTAAGGGAAAAGAAGGATTGTGTGAATTCCGGGAAATGATAGGTGTACCCTATAGCAAATGGAGTAACTGGAAAGGCAACCCATGTTTCTGAAACATAGTCGCTCAGGGCAGTTGGATCGAAAGGTTTGAAAAAGACATTCGCCGGAAAACGGTGACGGATGTTATCTATTTGTGCATCGTTAAAGCAACACCTCTCGTTCACTGAGTCCTTGATGATCTTCTGACTCTTCAAAGGGCTATCCTTTTTGTGATCCTTGCCTGAGGAGCTTCGGAGCAACATTCTCGAAGTGACGGAGATAAAGAAGAAAAACAGAGTAAGAGAGGAAGAAAGAGGAGAGAGAAATACCTGATCGATCGTCGACTGAGAATTTAAAGGGAGTTTCTTTCGAATTTGAATGCATAATGATCCTATCTATATCTCTATTTATAATTATGATTCTGCAGGATTGTCACTTCCGTGACATCATCATCGCAACGGCTAGTTCTATTTTAACGGCTATATATCCGTTAGTTTGTTACGGATAAGATCAAGAAAACATAACTCGATAATTTTACAATTTCACTCCTTATATTTTGGGGGCAATTGTTAGGGGAGGATTTTCTAACAATTAGTGATCCTTATTCGTTATCCTAACTGGTGATCCTTACTTCTGTGACAGGTGGTGATCCTCAGAAGAGCTTCAGGATCAGGATCATGGATCACTTTAAGGATCCTCGTACTGACGATTGTTTACTTATGTATTATACTATCTCGCAGGTATGACGAGCTTGACCAGGTCTTGGCGACATTCCTGGAGAATATTCCTAAACTATTCTGCACGTGCTTGACCAAAAATAGACGTTGTGGAGAACGTGGAGGCTTGGCACGAAAGTCGGATAGTTAGTTTAGGTGGTTATTTCTATTTTAAAAGGGAGTAACGAGCTAGTAGAAAAGACTGAGTCATTTTTTGCAGTCACACACACTCGTACAAACGCTCATACAAGCTCTCGTTCAAACACTTAGCAATTTCATACACTTTCTACACATTTCACCGTAGTGATCCTTGTACCTAGCTCGTTACTATCCGAAGTTGTAAACATTAATTCATTTATTTGAGCTTGGTGATCGGTAGTTTCCATCACCCGGGGTTTTTTGTGCCGGAGATCAACTCTTGATCAAGGGCTTTTTCCCCGTATAAACCCTTGTGTTGTTTGTGCAATTTTTCACTAAAGTGGTCCTCATCATTGTTACACATTTTAAGCATCATACCCCGTAATCTAGAGTTTGGTTGCAATATCCTCATCTGATTTTTTGACCAAAACACTATGTATCTCAGGCATTTTTATGCAGACGTACCTATTTTCACATGTGTTTTTCAGGAGCTGTTGCATAAGATGATCAAGATACACATAGGCAGACTTGGGCTTTAGTGGCAATAAAAGATGCAAGACTAGTTAATTATGTTGTATTTCCTTGTTTGTTAAGACATTGTAACACTTCTAATCAATAAAACGAAACTTCAATTGCCATGGATTTGAAACAATTAATTCTGTTACAACACTCCCCGACATTTCCGCCACGTTTTGTATGTTCTACGTGGTCGGGGTGTGACAATTACCGAAGCAATTAAGTGATCAAATTAGTAAAGTGAGGTAGTGTGCTAGAAAGTGTGTTTGAAAATATGCTTGTTGTGTTAATTAGGAAATCAGTATTCAGGATACGGCTCAGGATATTGAGCTGTATCTATGATCAAACAATGAGCAAAAGTAAAGTAAACGACACGAGATGTACGAGGAAAGCCCTTGATCAATCTAGATCGCCGCCATAAAACCTCGGGAGCTGACAATCGCAGCTGCCTTGTTCTTCTTATTACTTCAAACATCAGGATACAGTGCAGGATGTGGCGCGGATCGACTAGGTGTTACAATGAAATTTGAATACAAGTGTGGTGTTTGCAATGAGCTAGAGAGTGAAAGTGTTCGAGAGTGTTAGTGAAAAATTTGTGTGTTCTAAACTGATCCGCCCCCATCTATTTATTGTAAAGATAAAATAACAAACTACCCTAAACTTCCGGGATCCACCGAATATTCCTTCATCGAACGTTGTAGACCTGGTCTTTCGGGCTCAACGTCTTTCCTTCAACAAACTCGACCGAGTCTTGAGGAGAAGAAGTCCACTTGACCGTTAGCAAGTCTCAGCCTTTAACCTGCACGTGGTTAATTCAATAAACCAGAGGATATCGCCCAAGATGTTAGCAATATCCTCTTCCAGCATCCTGGTCACAAATAAACAAACAAAGGCAGGATATTGGTCAGGATATGTATGCAAAGAAAATGACCCCTAACAATTGTCCCCAAATATATCAGTTAGGATACCAATCCAACGGATATATTTCAAAAGTTTCACCTCATAACTTAAGGTAATTAATACGACTAGACCCTTGAAATGACTGCGGTGCAACTTCCAAAGCATTATTTACTCTTTACCCCCTATATTCATCCTATATTAACCGAGGGACTCCTTATCAAGGTTATCCTTATCTTCAAATGGACATCAGGTATTTTCCTTTCTATCCTTCTCTCTTTAACCTATTTCAGTTTGCTCAATACTTTTCATGGCACCACGAACGAAATCCCGATCGGACCGACCTGCTTCAAGCCTCGTAAGTCAGAACTTCATCGTTGATCCAGCAAAGGAGATCTGCTGCTTCAACAATGCCGACATCGCTGCTCTTAAAGATTCCGGCGCCTTCCCCACCGGAACAGTCTTTCGCCCTTTTGATCGGGAAGCCCGATCAGACGCGATATCCGATGAGTGGGTTTGTTTCTTCGCCTACCCCTTCTCTCTTGGACTCCGGTACCCGTTTCCACCCTTTATTTCCAGCTTTTTCGACCTCACCGGCCTTAGTTACGCCCAGGTTATGCCAATGGTCTGGCGAGTCTTGATAGTGCTGGATCAAATCAAGTCTCGTCATTTTCCCAACCTGTTTATTGAAGATCTCCCTATAGCATACCGGTTGAGATCCCACGGCAATCACCGTTTTCTTCTGTTTTCTACCACCAAAAACCCTCTGGTTCTTAAAGCCACCAAGAACGAGGATCGATGGCGACGAAAATTCTTTTTCGTAAAAAGAGACTCTATTGATAAGGGTTTTGATCTACCGGTTAGATGGTTAACCAAGGGTAGGACTTAGGGCTTTAGGAATATCCCCAATTATATCTTCAAACTGTATCCCAGACTTATATCCTAATGTTTTTATGCAGTGAATTTCAGAGATTTAGTGCCCCCCAGTGCAGAATCCGAATCCAAGATCAAGGAAATCTACCGTCTTCATGCTAGTGAAAGAACTTTCTCCCTATCTCTTACAGACTCAAGCCAGAAATCAAGCTCAGAAATGTCTGGTAAGCACATTCTCAGCATATATTAATTATTTTTCAAAAGTATGATGAGTTTAAGAATATCTTCCCTTGTGTAGTACCAGTCGTCAACCTTGAAGGTTTCGAACTTGACGAATTGGATTGCTACTCCAGCCTCGAACCCATCAAACAAGAACCCAAGCCAAAGTCGTCTACTACACCAAAGCCTACCTCCTCGAAGACTGTTTCTGCTCCCAAAGGCCCTCCGGCATCCAGGACCCGGGCATCCAGCTTCTCGGAAGAGAAAGGAGACAGACTCCCCAGCTGCTTCTGAAACATTCTCTCTCGAGAATCATGGGTTCAACGAAGCCACCTCATTCCTCAAACAGGTAGAATTTTCTTTTCGATATCCTACACAAGTATATTAGTCCTTATCCTGCTTATTTTTTACAACAATACCTGGGTCTTTATCGATAGGGTCTGGATCGTCTTATGCACTTGTATGAAGATGCTTGCGGGCTTAACAAGATGTTGGAAATTAAGCTGGAGAAAGCTGTGGCCACCATAGCTGACCAAGGAACCATTGCGGCTGCCAAATCCCAGCATTATGAAGACAAATACAAGGCAATGACTCAGGAACATCAAGCTGCCCTCCACAAGGCTAATGAGGACGCTCAAGCCAAGCTAGATGTCGCTCTTCTCCAATATCAGCAGAATATGAGTTCATATCGGGATAGCCTAAAAGCATCTGTGGTCGTTTCTCTTCTCCAAGCCAGGATAAGGATGGCTTATGAAGCCATGGATTTGGGTTTTGAATGCGCTTCCTGGAATGTAAAGGCTTGGGAGGAGAAACTACAGGGCCTCGGAGGTCATCCCGTTGCTCATCCTGCAAAACATACTGGTGAAGGGCCTTCCAAGGCGACAGAGGGAGCGGAGAATGCTGGTGATGATGCCGAGAAGAATCCTGAGGCTGATGCTGGTGCGAACACTGGAAAGGAGGTCGCTGTTCAAGAGGGTGCTGCCCCTTAGGCAGCGGAGTGGGCGATGATGGATATATGTGCCAAGGCCGGAGCCCACTTTTTAAATTTCTTGGTTGTGGTTGCATAAACAATTTACTTTTCCTGTCTTTGAACAATTTACATTTCCTGCACTAGAACAATGTGATGACCAAAGGTGGATGGGTCCTAGGTTTCAGGATGAAGCCCTTGGTCATCAATTAGTATAACTTGTTTTGAATGTGATAACGGTTGTAGGTGGACAAGTCCTGTTTTGAGATATATCCTGCAACCGTTACACAAGTATGGTAAAAACTAATTGTGCTTTTGGCGGATGGGCCTCGGTTTGAGGTGAAACCAAAAGCACAACTTTTGACTTGTTAATAATATAACTATCTTTTGACTTATTCACTGTTGCCTTGCATTACTTAGTGTAACTCTTAGCTTTGTAAAAAATTTCATATTGTTATCTTATAAAATATCCTGATCAGTATGCTCAGCGATATACTGTAAAAACCTTTTATTAGATAGAACTTCCAAACATTCCTTCAACTTTTTAAAAATTTCTTTAGAAAGTGAAAAACAGTCTATCTTTTCAAAACCAAGCTTTAAATGATCAAAGTTCCAAACTAATACTGGTTTCAAACACCTTAATCAAATATCCTTAAAAGGACTTTGAGAATATATATCAGGATACTTAACATAATGTTACTAAAAACTTAGACGATATTTACAAAGGAAAGATCATATCCGGAGTAGTATATAACCCTATTATTAAACCTCAATCTCCTTGCAACTTTTCCAATGAAGATGTCCCCTGTGTGAGATATTCAGAATACTAGTTCCGAACTTTAGCCTTTGAGCTTTACATCACTGCCTTGGTAGGAATGTCCCCTGTGTACAATGTCTTCAAACACTTAGAAATCTTCTGAATGTCAGTTTCCATTGTATAGGCAATTTTTTAGGTTCCAAGGGTAAAACCCAAGGATGTACTGGAGATAAATCCCTTGTATCCTGGGGAAAATCCCAAATTTTCATGCGCTACAGGCGGGAATGTATAAACTCCAAGACTTAGAAAGGTGAAAACCTTTAAACCTTAGAGAGTATGAAAATACCCTTTCGTGAGAGAGGGTGATCAATCCTCATATACCTTTAGGATTCAGGACATAGCCAACAGTAACGAAATTGTCAGCCACTTTTACATGGACTGGTCCCGCCACCTTGAACTATCCCTGAATAACTTGCGCTCCAGGCGGGGTGTTTAAACCCAATTCGGAAGAAAGGTGAATACCTTTAAACCTGTGAAGGGATCAGTATCCCTTAAACGTGAGAGAGGGGGCCAATCCTCTAATCTTTCGAGTTATCCTGAGTACATATCCTGGATCCATATCCTGAAACATATCTTGCAAAACAATTGTAAACTAAGGTGGGTGTTAGCTTGGCTAACACCCCTCTGATGCTTAAGTTAGTATTGGGTTTCAAAGAATAAATTAAACCAAAACATATTTAAAAAAGATAGAATTCATACCATCCTGGGTTAGAAATTGAATTCTAAACTCACTTGAAATAGAGCTTAAGGTGTATAGCATTCCAAGATCTCGGTAGCATATCTCCCTCCATATTCTTGAGTCTGTATGCTCCTTTCCCTGCTTCTGATTCAACTTCATATGGTCCTTCCCATTTTGGAGCTAACTTGCCATCGGCAGGATTAGTAGTATTCTGAAAAGCCTTTCTCAGCACCCAATCTCCAACCTTAAATCTTCTGGTCCTAATATTCTTGTTATATGCCCTGGATATTCTCTGTTGATATGCTGCCATCCTCAGCCTTGCCGCATCTCTCTTCTCATCTATAGTGTCTAAATCCTGACTCAAGGCTTCAGGATTCTGCTCAGGATCACTTAGGGTAGATCTTGCAGTAGGTATTGTCATTTCCGTTGGAATCATTGCTTCTGCTCCAAATACCAAGGAAAATGGGGTTTGGCCTGTTGCATTCTTCACCGTTGTCCTATCAGCCCATAAAACAAAGGGTAATTCTTCTGCCCATCTTCCTTTTTTGGCTCCAAGTCTCTTCTTTAAGTTATTGACAATTATCTTATTTGAGGATTCTGCTTGTCCATTTGCTTGAGGATGTACCGGAGTAGATGTAATCATTTTGATTCCCCAACTCTTGCAAAAGTCAGTAGTTCTCTTGCTTATAAACTGAGAACCATTGTCACAGATTATCTCGGCTGGTATTCCGAATCTGGTCAGGATATTCCTCTTTATGAAGGATACTACTTCTTGGTCTCTAACTTGAACAAATGCTTCAGCTTCAACCCACTTAGAGAAATAATCCGTCATTGCTAACATAAAGACTTTTCCTCCCGGAGCTTTTGGTAACTTCCCTACTATATCCATCCCCCACTTCATGAATGGCCAAGGGGAAACTACAGGATATAATGGTTCAGCTGGTTGATGTAGTATGTTACTATGTCTTTGACATGCATCACATCTTCGAGCATATTCTGCAACATCTTTCCTCATCGTTGGCCAATAATATCCTGTCCTTAATACTTTCGAGAACAATGATCTGCCCCCAGCATGGTTACCACAATCCCCTTCATGTATATCCTGAAGTACTTCTTTGGCTTCAGGATCCTCCAAGCACCTCAAATACGGTCCTGCAAGAGATTTCTTGTATAAAATATTATTTATAATAGTGAATCGTGATACCTTCATCCTAAATGCCTTAGGATTCTCATTTCCAGGAATGTGTCCTTCTTTGAGATATCTCATGATTGGAGCCGTCCAGGATTTAGGATCCTCTTCAGGATGTTCTGCTCCAGGATCCTGAATACCCGCTACTTCTTTATCCTGAGGATTCGTTGCAGGATATAAGACATGTAATATTGGTATTTGGGTCCCTTCAGGTATCCTGATCGATGATCCCAAATTTGCTAAGGCATCCGCTTCAGCATTATCCTCCCTCGGTACCTGTTCAAGTATAAAAACATCGAAATATCCTGCTAATTTTTTGAGAATATCGAGATATTCGATTAATTTCTCACCCTTAACTGCATAGGATCCATTAAAATGGTTAGTAATTAACAAAGAGTCAACATATACTTGCAAATTTTTGATACTCGTGCTCTTAGCCAACTCTAATCTTGCAATTAAAGCCTTATACTCTGCTTCATTATTAGTAGCAGGAAATTCACACCTAATTGCCTGGGGTAATATGTCCCCCTGTGGCGATTTTAGTAGTATTCCTAATCCTACTCCTCTTACATTAGATGCACCGTCAGTATATAATGTCCAGGATCCTGAGGATTCTCCTAACTGTTGAACTTCTAGGTCTACCTCGTCCTGAATGTCACTACTAAAGTCAGCCACAAAGTCAGCTAAAGCCTGAGATTTTATGGCATTTCTAGGTTCATATACTAAATCATAAGCACTTAACTTTACTGACCACTTAGCCATTCTGCCTGACATTTCTGGCTTCCTAAGTACATTTTTAACAGGATAATTTGTTTTAACATGAATCCTATGTGTCTCAAAGTAATGTCTAAGTTTTGTTGATGCCATGACTAATGCTAGTATCAATTTTTCTAAATGAGAGTACCTAGTTTCAACATCTAACAAACTTTTACTAACATAGTAAACAGGATATTGCTGACCTTCATGGTCTTTTATAAGAACGGCACTTACAGCATTCCCTGATACAACAAGGTATAGGGATAGTGGTTCACCGTTTTCAGGCTTCATTAATAGAGGTGCGGTTGAGAGATATCGCTTCAAATCCTGTAGGGCCGCTTCATGCTTCTCACCCCATTCGAATTTTTTGTTCTTCTTCAGGATATCATAAAAATCTTTGCATTTCTCTGAGGATCTCGAGATAAACCTGTTTAAAGCTGCTACTCGGCCTGTTAATCTTTGTACGTCCTTCATATTTGAGGGTGATTTTATATCCAGGATAGCTTTGATCTGCTCTGGGCTTGCTTCTATCCCCCTTTTTGTCACCATATATCCAAGAAACTTTCCTGCCCCCACTCCGAAATGGCATTTAGCAGGATTCAGCTTCATGTTGTATCGATCCAGGATATCAAATGCTCCCTTGATATCCTGGAGGTGATCCTCAGCCTTTTTAGATTTTACCACCATATCATCGATATATACCTCCATGGTGTCCCCCAGTTTATCTTTGAACATCATGTTTACCAATCTTTGGTATCTTGCACCTGCATTTTTCAAACCAAAAGGCATAGCTGTATAACAATAAATACCCGTTGGTGTCATGAAGGCAGTATCCTCCTGGTCAGAAGGCTCCATTTGGATTTGTTGAAATCCTGAAGATGCGTCCATGAAGGTCAGCATTTCATGCCCGGCAGTGGCATCTACCATTGCATCAATGTGGGGAAGAGGAAATGGGTCTTTAGGACAAGCTTTGTTCAAGTCTGTGTAGTCCACACAAACTCTCCATTTCCCATTTTTCTTCTGTACTACAACCACGTTTGCTAGCCACCTTGGGAACTTAACCTCCCTGATCATTCTGGACTTCAATAATCTCTCAACTTCCTCCTGGATAATTGTGTTCCGCTCAGGAGCAAACTTCCTTCTTTTTTGCTGCACAGGCTTGAATGATTTATCAATTCCAAGCTTGTGAGTGATAATATCTTTGGATATGCCTGTCATATCCTCATGCTTCCATGCAAACGTAGACATCCTGCATTTCAAAAAGTTAATTAATTGTTCTTCAATACCCTGAGGGATATTGGTCCCTACGAGCACCGAAATATCGGGATTATCCTGGTCCAGGATAATTTTCTTCACATCCTGCTCCGGATCCTCCACTATATCATGGGCCCGCGTCTTTAATTGCTATGCTGCACTAGGTTTGGTTGAGGATTTCATCGAGGATGAGTAACATTCTTTCGCCTCCTGCTGATGACTATCAACTTTGACCACTCCCCAAGGGGTAGGTATCTTGATGCATTGGTGATATGTTGACGGCACGGCCTTCATATTGTGAATCCACGGTCTTCCCAGTATGATGTTATAGCAGGATAGAGAATCCATCACACAGAAACGTTGTATCGAGTTGACTCCTTCAACGTATACTGGCAACTTTATCTCTCCCACTGTGTTTCTAGCCTCTCCACTGAATCCAACAAGCACGGTAGACTTTGAAGTGATATCCATCGGAGATACATTCATTCTTTTCAGAGTTTCTAGTTGGATTATGTTGATGGAGCTGCCATTATCAACCAGTATCCTGCGTACAAAATGGTTAGCCACATATAATGTTATTACCAGAGCATCATGGTGAGGATCCTGGACAGTATCCCTGTCATCAGCATCAAAAGTGATCACTTTGTCAGTTGTAAGGGTAGTCATTCTGACAGGTTTGTCTCCCCTTTCGGCCTTAGCTTCCTTTGCATGTCTCTTTGCTGCCGAATACGAAGTTCCACAAATGTCGGATCCTCCCGAAATGAAGTTGATTATCTTGGCATCCGCAGGAGGTGATGCTGCTCGTTCAGGATCCTTCTCAGTATCCTGACCCTTATTCTTCTTTCTTCCTAAGAGATCTTTCAGATATCCCTTGCTTAGAAGATAGCTTATTTCTTTCCTTATAGCAATGCAATCCTCAGTTACATGTCCGAAATCTTCGTGGAAAGCACACCACTTTGACTTATCTTTCTAGTCAGCCTTTTGTGGATTCTTCCGAGGCCACCTAGCCTTGTCTCCTAGACCCTGCATGGCATACATTAATTCAGGAATGTTAACAGAAAAGCAGTATTCAGACAACTCAGGATACTCTTCAGGATCCTCATCTTCGACAGCATTCACTCTCTTGTTTTCATTTCTACCATATGGCTTCGGCCGATATGACTTAAATGAGGATTCTGACTTCCTGTTAGTTGACTCATAAGTGTTAGATGAGTTCATCCTTTCTTGCATCTTCTTATCATCTTCCAGACGGATATATCTCAAAGCCCTGTTACGAGCTTCGTCTAGATTCCTGCAGGGATTCATTACAAGATCCTGATAAAACTGAGAATCCTTTTGTAATCCCATCTTAAAAGCTTGCACAGCTGTTGCAACATCAAGATGTGGGATATCCAAGGATTCTCGACTGAATTTGTTCACATAATCCCTCAAGGATTCCTGAGGCCCTTGAGTTATCCTGTAAAGATCACTGGTTAGCTTCTCAAAACTCCGACTGCAAGAAAATTGACTGTTAAATAAATTAACCAAATGAGCAAACGAAGTAATCGAATGAGGAGGAACGTTTAACAGCCATTTTAAGGCTGATCCTGTTAGAGTAGAACCAAATCCCTTGCACAAGCATGCTTCCTTGAGCTCCGGAGGGATAGGGTTAATCTCCATTCTTTCCCTATACTGAGCAATATGCTCTTCAGGATCCGTAGTCCCATCATAAAGCTTCATGTTGGGGGTTCAGAATCTCTTTGGGATCTCAGCATCACAGATAGGATATGCAAAACGAGATATCTTGTGGCTGTCTTGGGACACTTCCGGGATCGGCTGGACCACCCCAGGTACACTAGATATCATGTCCTTCAACTTCTGAAGTTCCCTAGTAAGTGCTGATGTTACACCTGTATCCTGCAAAGATCCACTATTGTTAGTAGCATGAGTATTATTATTATTTGACACGTTACCCGTTGGAGGATTTTGCCCATATCCTGAAGCATATCCTGAGCTCCTCATGGTTGACATCCTGACCGAGGAGGGTATTTCAGGAGTATGATTCTGAGGAAGGCTGGGCACAATATTCCCCCTGTTATCCTCAGTATACACAGCTGAACTAAAGTTCAACGTTCTGGGATGCAATGGAGTGACATTATCCTCAGCAGATCTGCTCGGGCCAGACTTCAGGAGTTGTATTTCCCTTAAAAGCATTTGGTTTATTTTCTGTTGTTGCCTCATTTGTTCCTGCACACTTCCAAATAAAGTGAGAATTTCATCATTAGAAGCTAGAACAGGAGCAGACTCCTGAACACTGCGAGTAGGGATGATATCCTGAGGTCGTGAAGAGGCTGGCGTCCTTGGAGGAGGTGGTGGAAGCACCGAACCAGTAGTAGCAGAGGTCATAGCAGACACAGTAGAGGAACTCATGTTTGATCTTGAGGCCATTATGGACAATGTGGCAAAAAGTTTTGAAAATAGAAAGCCGATTAGCGATTTCACAAAAAATTTTAGTAAAGAGAGCACCACTTGCCCCACGGTGGGCGCCAAATTGTTTTGGTCAAAAATTACCGAAGCAATTAAGTGATCAAATTAGTAAAGTGAGGTAGTGTGCTAGAAAGTGTGTTTGAAAATATGCTTGTTGTGTTAATTAGGAAATCAGTATTCAGGATACGGCTCAGGATATTGAGCTGTATCTATGATCAAACAATGAGCAAAAGTAAAGTAAACGACACGAGATGTACGAGGAAAGCCCTTGATCAATCTAGATCGCTGGCATAAAACCTCGGGAGCTGATAATCGCAGCTGCTTTGTTCTTCTTATTACTTCAAACGTCAGGATACAGTGCAGGATGTGGTGCGGATCGACTACGTGTTACAATGAAATTTGAATACAAGTGTGGTGTTTGCAATGAGCTAGAGAGTGAAAGTGTTCGAGAGTGTTAGTGAAAAATTTGTGTGTTCTAAACTGATCCGCCCCCATCTATTTATAGTAAAGATAAAATAACAAACTACCCTAAACTTCCGGGATCCACCGAATATTCCTTCATCAAACGTTGTAGACCTGGTCTTTCGGGCTCAACGTCTTTCCTTTAACAAACTCGCCCGATTCTTGAGGAGAAGAAGTCCACTTGACCGTTAGCAAGTCTCAGCCTTTAACCTGCACGTGGTTAACTCAATAAACCAGAGGATATCGCCCAAGATGTTAGCAATATCCTCTTCCAGCATCATGGTCACAAATAAACAAACAAAGGCAGGATATTGGTCAGGATATGTATGCAAAGAAAATGACCCCTAACAAACACAATGATGAACTTGTCTAAATAAGGTTTACAAACCCTATTCATTAAGTCCATGAAAACTGCTGGAGCATTCGTCAAACCAAAAGGCATGACAGTGAACTCATAGTGGCCATATCTCGTGCGGAAAGCAGTCTTGGGAATATCTTCTTCGAGTACACGAAGTTGATGATACCCAGAATGCAAATCGATCTTGGAAAAACATGTAGCACCTTGCAGCTGATCAAAGAGATCATCAATTCGTGGTAGGGGATATCGATTCTTGATGGTGAGCTTATTAAGCTCACGATAAATGATACACATACGAAAAGATCCATCTTTCTTTTTCACAAATAGGACTGGAGCGCCCCAAGGTGAATAACTCGAACGGATGAATCATTTTTCAGATAGCTCTTGAAGCTATTTCGATAACTCTTGCATCTCAGACGGTGCAAGGCGGTAAGGTGCTTTAGCAATCGGGTTAGCGTTAGGTACAATATCGATATGAAACTCGACTTGATGAACTGGAGGTAAACCAGGCAGTTCATCAGGAAACACCTCTGGATAATCTCGAACAATAGGAATATCTTGAATACACTTGCTCTTGCCTTTCTCCTCTACGACATATGCCAGAAAGGCCACATATCCTTTTCGTAGGTATTTTTGGGCTTTAGTACATGACATGAGTTTCAAACCATTCGAAGGTTTCTCGCCACGAACTTCTAGAACTTCACCAGATGAAAGAGGAATACGAACAATCTTATCGAAACAAACCACCTCAGCATGATACTTAGTTAACCAATCCATTCCTATAATAATATCGAAGCTTCCAAGTTGCATCGGCGTGAGGTCAATAAGAAAAAGATGGTTATCGAGGTTCAATTGACAATCGCGAATGACGGAATCGAGCACAAGAGGTTCACCAGTAGCAATCTCGACAGATAAGGGCTTTCCTAGTTTAGTTCTAGGCATTGCAAGTAAAGGCTCAAAGGCTAACGATACAAAACTTCTATCTGCACCAGAATAAAAAAGAACAGATGCAGGTTGATGGTTAACAAGGAATGTACCATTAACGACTTCGTTATCAGCATGAGCCTCGTTAGTGTTGATGTTCTATGCTCGTCTATGAGCGGGATTTGCATTCGCGTTCACTGGTTTTGGATAGTTATTTCTGAAGTGACCCATTTCTCCACAGTTATAACATGAACCAGGTGGGAATGAAGGTCTAGCAGCATTTCCCTGAGCCTGTGCTGGGTTCTGTGCAGCTTGATTCGTAGCAGCTCGACAAATATTGGCCGTGTGGCCAAGTTGTCACACCCCGACCACGTGGAACATACAAAACGTGGCGGAAACATCGGGGAGTGTTGTAACAGAATTAATGTTTCACAACCATGGAAATTTAAAGTTACGTTTTATTCAATATAAGTGTTACAATGTCTATACAAACATGAAAATACAACATAATTAACTAGTCTGCATCTTTTATTGTCACTAAGGCCCATGTCCGCCTAAGTGTAACTTGATCAACCCTATGCTTCATTTCCTGAAAAACACATGTGAAAATATGGTACGTCAGCATAAAAATGCCGGTGAGATACATAGGTTTTGTGAAAATAAGATTCATGACTTCTGTTTAAGAAAATGTTTAGTCATGAACCTTGTAATTTGCTTTGTCTTTGTAAATCATTTGAAAAACAATAAGTTCAGATGATACATATAAATAAGTGAATAATGCATGGTTAAATGAATAGCCATGTAAAAATGAGTTTGTATAAGTTAAGTTGTTTGTAAATCAATGTCTTGTGAAAAATATGTTATTTGCATAAATGTTCTATGTCTCAAACTGAAATGATTCAAATAACGCTACGACATGTAATACCATACAAATACTTATATATAGGAAGTACCAGCGGCGTATCCACCATGCTTGTATCATATTACACCCGCATCGTTACTTAATCACTTAATCAAACCAAACCAACAATGTAAGATGTCTATGTTTAACCAATTGCCAAATGTATTGAATAATATGTCAAAATGCATGATCAATGTAAATCATGTAATGTAAAACAAATGTGATATGTATGGCTAGTGAAAGCGCATCAACTAAACCATAGGTGAAATGCACAAGAACATAGTATTGAAGTAAAACTTGGTTTAAATCAACATTATGTCTTGTGAAAAAATGCATGATCAAGGTCAATCATGTTAAAATGTCTATGTCTAATGTCTATGTCAAAATGTCATGTATGGCTAGCGAAATGTCTCAACTAAACCATATGCACAAAAGCAAAGTATTGAAGTAAAACTTGGTTTAAATCAATATTATGTCTTGTGTAAATGCATGATCAATGTCAATCATGTTAAAATGTCTATGTCTAAATGTCTATGTCAAAATGTCATGTATGGCTAGCGAAATGTCTCAACTAAACCATATGCACAAAAGCAAAGTATTGAAGTAAAACTTGGTTTAAATCAATATTATGTCTTGTGTAAATGCATGCTGTACTGATAATGAACATTTATGCGGTGTTGTTCCAATGCATACATCCAAGCCTTGCGACTGAGGTGATAAACCCTTAAACAAATTAAAGGTCTATCTGCGTAAATATCAACGAATTCGGTCATTCCTTTCATCCCCTTTCCCTGGGACGTCCGGAACGGGAGTTGTCAATTCCTATGGTACCACTACCTACTAACGAACGGCGTAGCTAATGTTAATGAATGTATTGTCCCATTTAACAAACCAAATGTCATACCAAAATGTAAGCATGTGATGAAATGAATCTGTACTAAGTATGCAACAAATGAACATACATAGCATGTGATGTGATGTGAAACAATGTACTAAGTATGAACTAAATGAACATACATAGCATAAAATGTCATGTAAAACGATGTACTAAGTATGCACGCTATATACATACATAGCATAAAATGTCAATGTAAAACGACGTACTATAATGTACTATTGAACATAGCATGTATATGATATGAAAACATGAAAGCATGAAAGTAACAAGTAGGCACATGTGTTCCACCCCAAAACGTTTGGAAAACAGTAAAAGAGGGGTCTATGTACTCACTTGAGATTGCTCAGTAGTCCTTGAGTAACAACCAAACAATGCTAGAGATCACGGAAATCAAACGGCACCTAATATAGGTAACTATGTTAATTAACCGGACCTAAATCGGAAGATTGGGTAGTTTTAGGGTTTGTAAACCAAATGAGTGTAGGAACTCATATGATATGGTTTAACAAAGCCTACATACTAAATGAAACTTAACCTAAGTGGCTACGACCCATTACGACCCGTTTAGGAAGCTTATGCTACTTTAACGTGTCGTTCGCGTAAAACGCGTTCGGAACGCCTAACTAGCCCTATGACAAGTGTTATATGCCTAAACATGTTACATAATCAGTTATGTGGCAAAAGTTTAGGTTACATATGCTAAATTACCAATTATACATGAAAAGGGTATTCTGGTAATTTACCTAAGGCATATAAACTACCTATCATACAACTACTTAAACGAAGTGACCATAGGGTATAACCTCGGAAGGTTATTCCCTACCTACTATGGCCACCTAATGTATTTGGTCGGATCCTAATGATCGACCAAATGGGTCGAGTTCGAAGGTATAGGCGATTTATCAGATCGCCTACCCTACGACTCTAGACAACGTGGTAATCAGTGGGCATAGTCCCAAAGGACTATGACCAACGTGATTACACTCACGTTGCGAAGTTCAAACGAACTTCGCATTGACCATTACTGGTCAACGCTGAAAGTCAAACAAAGTTTGACTTTCGGACTCGAAAAGCAGTAAAAATAAGGAAAAGAACGAAAGAATACTAACCCAGGGTCCCCGAATGCTAATCCCGACTTCAAGAACTCAGGTATGAAACAATGGTTTCAACTTAGAGCTCTCAAAATCAGAATTCTTGTAAGTTTTGCATTGGGGTGTTGGGGTATTTATAGTATTCGGGTAACCGTTGAGATCGTTTCTTGGAAAAGGGGAAACGATCAAGGCCGTACACTTGTCGGAACCTTATGGTGCCTAAAAGTGATCCTTATCTTCATGACTAAGCAATTAGGAACTTGTGGGTGAGGTTAAAACAGCTGCAGCCTGCTGTTTAGAAACTCTGAATCTGGTCAGCAGACCCCTAGCGCACCGCTACGCTTAAAGTGTAGCGCACCGCTAGGCACTATTTCGGCAGAATTACACTTTTGGTCCCTGAACTGTATTTAGGCCATTTTCGACACGTTTAAGGCCCGTTAACCCCATTTCAAAGCTCTAAAATGAAGTTAAAATATAGGGAACTTAAAATGTGCTCAAAAATATCTCGGATGTCGGTTCGTTTGGCCGTACGAACGCGATGTTCGCTTAATTACGACGGAATGCGCATAAGCGCGAAAAACGAACCAAATGACGCGACGAATGGATTTTTCTTAAGGCGAACACTAAAGCATAATATAGTCATACTTACATAAATTTTTGGAAGTCCGGATGTATTCAGAACGTAAGTTACGCGTAAAAATGCAAACTTGTGCACTTTTTGACGCTTTTAGTCCCTGAATGACACAAAAGTTTATTTTAGCATACCGAACACCTCAAAGCCTATTTCTAAGCTATGTAAAGGATATTTATGGTATGTTTAACTTATGGTCATGATCCGGAAGGTCTGTTACAGTTCAAATTGGCATACTTTCGCAGTTTGTCAACTTTAGTCCCTGTAAGCGATTTAACTTTGCTTTCACCACACCAAACCTTCCAAAACTTATATTTAAGTTATGTAAAGGTTATTTAAGGTATGTTAAGCCTATTTCACTATTCCGGAGTGTTTGTTGCATTAAACTGGTTATATTTACGCATTGGTGCGCGTATAACCTTCCAGAAAGCGATTTAGAGTTTGAAATCGAATAAGAATCGATATGTGCAAATGATACACATATTAATACAAATCCAAAGTATGAAATACAATATTTCATTGGTTCGGTATTTGTTCGATGGCCGTGGAGGCACAGGTGTTACAGTCTCCCCTACTTTAGGAAATTTCGTCCCGAAATTTATTTAGAGGAAACTTGTAAGAGTTTAAAACATGAAGTTGAAAAGATCAAACAACATTGGTTAGGGTTCTGAACTTCTAGTAACCTTTAATAACATCATGATTGCAATGTAAGAGGGATACTTATATACAAGTATATGAAGCGTCATTGGTGCGTCCACCGTACCTCCATTACATCGTTCTCATTTTGTTATTGTTGTCACTATCGGTTCTTACACATAATAAACCTTACTGGGTTTCTATGCACTAAATTTCATAATTATGTAGGCCTCCATAATTAGACAATTCCTTGCACAGTTCACACAGTCTATTTTATAATGCGCAGGGGAAAACCAAATGAACAATCCTGTGATGAGTGTGACTAGACCGCCATAGAGTCCTTTTACTTAAATCATTAAATGATCTAAATAGACTATCAAGGAGTCTGTCCAGCTACATCACTAGATGTCATTCTTTAACCAGATTGCGAATCAATCTTTTAGACTAGACCACTAAAAAGGGTCTGGAGTGGTACTATATAATCCAAGGGTCTTAACTATTACATAGAAGCCCATTAAGGATTTAAGGTAGTACCTTTGAATATCCTGCTACGAATCTCTCATATGAAGATATGAAAGATCCTGCGAGGATTTGGATAACGAATTATCCAGAGTATAAAAACACAAAAATACTTAAATGAAAACTCAAGATGCATAAACACATAGTCATATAACCACAAAGATTGTTTGTTAATTTGTCTTGTTACTTGCGTACATGCATTTAAAGCACACTAGGAATCCATTTAACGGATTTCATTTGGTACTTTAAACGTTATCAAGAATCTAACTATAAAGATAGAAAGATTTTTCAAGAGAAAATTCGATTTCGATTATAAAGAATCGAAATGTTCGAATTAAGGTGCATAAGGAATCCAATTAAGGACTCTGATTTGAATCATGATCATCCACAAGGGTCTAATTGTGAAGATAAAAAGATCCCCTATGGATTTTAGAAGTTGAAGATGTTTTGAAACCTTGCACTGGATGTGCTTATGTCAAAACATGAAGTAAGAATGCTTATGAAGTTGAGATGCTTGATATGTCAAGGCGACATATGAAGCAGAATTTGAAGGTTAAGTCAACGTATGAGGAAAATATTTTTGAAAACTATGCATGGGGTTCTTTTAAGAAAAATGTGTTTAACGTTTTTTGAAACCTTATATATAATATTTTTGAAATCATAAAGTAGGTGTATTAGATAGATATATTTACAAAAATGTTTTAAAATCATGCGAGATGAATTTTGAAATTATGTATAAGGTTTTTGAAAGACATGAATGATGCTTTTCGAAATCATGCACTTGATAAGAAAATGTATTGTGTTAATATTGTCTTCAGACTATATGAAATATTTTGAAATTTGAAAGGTTGGTTTTGATAACATGGCCAATGTTTTTGAAATAACATAGACAATGCATCTAGAAAAAAAATGTTTTCAAACTATATGAAATGTTTTGAAATCATGAAGATTGTTTTGAAATACTTGTACCGTGTATGTTGAAAAATCAAAACGTAATGGGTATGAGATTTGAAAATACCCTTAGTTATTTAACCAAGGATTCAAAGGCACAGATGTGCAGAAGCATGATTACTCATAGTTTCACTATATTTCATGTACTTCGTTTCTTAGAATGAAACGAGTACTTAAAATGTTCGAGGGAAACATGAGCGATCATTTGAAAGAGAGAAATCACAAGAGTAGTTTGTAAGGTACATAGTTCCTTGATGTAGGCATCATAGGAAAAGCCATATACACCTAGCAGGGGGTTGAGCTGGTTGGTTGGGGACGGCTTTACCATTGTGAGCGACCATGGCGAAGTTCTGAGAAGCCTTTCGCTTCTTTGACTTCTTAGGGGATCGTTCATCCATGGTCTTTGATTCCTCGATTGGTTTATTGGCTGATGGTGCTGTCACCTGACTAGGTCCTGCCTGTCTTGGTGATCCTTGTGTGGCTTCATCCTGGAGACGATACATGCCAGTAGCCAATTCAACAGCCTTCAGGACTACTTCGCCTATTCGTTGGGTAAATTTGGCAGTCTGCTTGGATATCTGGGCGTCATCATGATGAAGAGACATTCTTGAAGGAAAAGAAAGGCATAGGGAGAAACAGGTGAAAGGTTTTTGGACAATCAAAACAGAATGATAACGAATGAAAATTGCGATCATTTGTTTGTTACCTAAGGCAAACAAATGAGACGGTGACTAATCAAGGTAAACAGGTCTTATTAATGTATCACTGAAGACATGCTTGCCTATAAGTGAACACTCATCCCAAGAATTCCCAGGTAAGCACAACTGGTCTCGCGTCTGATGAGATGTATACGAAGTGCTTGCCTAGACAGAAAACCCAGAATACAGGCATTCACCCTTCCAGTTTGCACGTGTTCACATTATTTAAAACCCAAAACCTTGACGAGATTTTGAAAATTCAAAGGGATTCAAAACCGTATAACTGAGGGTTCAAAACCTAGTAATTAATCATCCTAGAACAGATGATTAGTTTTCAAAGTGGTTTTGAAATTTATGTTCTTGTTGTGGTCGTCACCTAAGGATAGGTGACAGTATTGTTTTATGACTAAACGCAAGTAAACTCGCGTTAGGGTCCTAAGAAGGTTATAGACTAGGTCAAAGCATTACTAATTACTAATAACCTAATTCCCTATAACCATTGGCTCTGATACCATCTTTTCTGTCACACCCCGACCACGTGGAACATACAAAACGTGGCGGAAACATCGGGGAGTGTTGTAACAGAATTAATGTTTCACAACCATGGAAATTTAAAGTTACGTTTTATTCAATATAAGTGTTACAATGTCTATACAAACATGAAAATACAACATAATTAACTAGTCTGCATCTTTTATTGTCACTAAGGCCCATGTCCGCCTAAGTGTAACTTGATCAACCCTATGCTTCATTTCCTGAAAAACACATGTGAAAATATGGTACATCAGCATAAAAATGCCGGTGAGATACATAGGTTTTGTGAAAATAAGATTCATGACTTCTGTTTAAGAAAATGTTTAGTCATGAACCTTGTAATTTGCTTTGTCTTTGTAAATCATTTGAAAAACAATAAGTTCAGATGATACATATAAATAAGTGAATAATGCATGGTTAAATGAATAGCCATGTAAAAATGAGTTTGTATAAGTTAAGTTGTTTGTAAATCAATGTCTTGTGAAAAATATGTTATTTGCATAAATGTTCTATGTCTCAAACTGAAATGATTCAAATAACGCTACGACATGTAATACCATACAAACACTTATATATAGGAAGTACCAGCGGCGTATCCACCATACTTGTATCATATTACACCCGCATCGTTACTTAATCACTTAATCAAACCAAACCAACAATGTAAGATGTCTATGTTTAACCAATTGCCAAATGTATTGAATAATATGTCAAAATGCATGATCAATGTAAATCATGTAATGTAAAACAAATGTGATATGTATGGCTAGTGAAAGCGCATCAACTAAACCATAGGTGAAATGCACAAGAACATAGTATTGAAGTAAAACTTGGTTTAAATCAACATTATGTCTTGTGAAAAAATGCATGATCAAGGTCAATCATGTTAAAATGTCTATGTCTAATGTCTATGTCAAAATGTCATGTATGGCTAGCGAAATGTCTCAACTAAACCATATGCACAAAAGCAAAGTATTGAAGTAAAACTTGGTTTAAATCAATATTATGTCTTGTGTAAATGCATGATCAATGTCAATCATGTTAAAATGTCTATGTCTAAATGTCTATGTCAAAATGTCATGTATGGCTAGCGAAATGTCTCAACTAAACCATATGCACAAAAGCAAAGTATTGAAGTAAAACTTGGTTTAAATCAATATTATGTCTTGTGTAAATGCATGCTGTACTGATAATGAACATTTATGCGGTGTTGTTCCAATGCATACATCCAAGCCTTGCGACTGAGGTGATAAACCCTTAAACAAATTAAAGGTCTATCTGCGTAAATATCAACGAATTCGGTCATTCCTTTCATCCCCTTTCCCTGGGACGTCCGGAACGGGAGTTGTCAATTCCTATGGTACCACTACCTACTAACGAACGGCGTAGCTAATGTTAATGAATGTATTGTCCCATTTAACAAACCAAATGTCATACCAAAATGTAAGCATGTGATGAAATGAATCTGTACTAAGTATGCAACAAATGAACATACATAGCATGTGATGTGATGTGAAACAATGTACTAAGTATGAACTAAATGAACATACATAGCATAAAATGTCATGTAAAACGATGTACTAAGTATGCACGCTATATACATACATAGCATAAAATGTCAATGTAAAACGACGTACTATAATGTACTATTGAACATAGCATGTATATGATATGAAAACATGAAAGCATGAAAGTAACAAGTAGGCACATGTGTTCCACCCCAAAACGTTTGGAAAACAGTAAAAGAGGGGTCTATGTACTCACTTGAGATTGCTCAGTAGTCCTTGAGTAACAACCAAACAATGCTAGAGATCACGGAAATCAAACGGCACCTAATATAGGTAACTATGTTAATTAACCGGACCTAAATCGGAAGATTGGGTAGTTTTAGGGTTTGTAAACCAAATGAGTGTAGGAACTCATATGATATGGTTTAACAAAGCCTACATACTAAATGAAACTTAACCTAAGTGGCTACGACCCATTACGACCCGTTTAGGAAGCTTATGCTACTTTAACGTGTCGTTCGCGTAAAACGCGTTCGGAACGCCTAACTAGCCCTATGACAAGTGTTATATGCCTAAACATGTTACATAATCAGTTATGTGGCAAAAGTTTAGGTTACATATGCTAAATTACCAATTATACATGAAAAGGGTATTCTGGTAATTTACCTAAGGCATATAAACTACCTATCATACAACTACTTAAACGAAGTGACCATAGGGTATAACCTCGGAAGGTTATTCCCTACCTACTATGGCCACCTAATGTATTTGGTCGGATCCTAATGATCGACCAAATGGGTCGAGTTCGAAGGTATAGGCGATTTATCAGATCGCCTACCCTACGACTCTAGACAACGTGGTAATCAGTGGGCATAGTCCCAAAGGACTATGACCAACGTGATTACACTCACGTTGCGAAGTTCAAACGAACTTCGCATTGACCATTACTGGTCAACGCTGAAAGTCAAACAAAGTTTGACTTTCGGACTCGAAAAGCAGTAAAAATAAGGAAAAGAACGAAAGAATACTAACCCAGGGTCCCCGAATGCTAATCCCGACTTCAAGAACTCATGTATGAAACAATGGTTTCAACTTAGAGCTCTCAAAATCAGAATTCTTGTAAGTTTTGCATTGGGGTGTTGGGGTATTTATAGTATTCGGGTAACCGTTGAGATCGTTTCTTGGAAAAGGGGAAACGATCAAGGCCGTACACTTGTCGGAACCTTATGGTGCCTAAAAGTGATCCTTATCTTCATGACTAAGCAATTAGGAACTTGTGGGTGAGGTTAAAACAGCTGCAGCCTGCTGTTTAGAAACTCTGAATCTGGTCAGCAGACCCCTAGCGCACCGCTACGCTTAAAGTGTAGCGCACCGCTAGGCACTATTTCGGCAGAATTACACTTTTGGTCCCTGAACTGTATTTAGGCCATTTTCGACACGTTTAAGGCCCGTTAACCCCATTTCAAAGCTCTAAAATGAAGTTAAAATATAGGGAACTTAAAATGTGCTCAAAAATATCTCGGATGTCGGTTCGTTTGGCCGTACGAACGCGATGTTCGCTTAATTACGACGGAATGCGCATAAGCGCGAAAAACGAACCAAATGACGCGACGAATGGATTTTTCTTAAGGCGAACACTAAAGCATAATATAGTCATACTTACATAAATTTTTGGAAGTCCGGATGTATTCAGAACGTAAGTTACGCGTAAAAATGCAAACTTGTGCACTTTTTGACGCTTTTAGTCCCTGAATGACACAAAAGTTTATTTTAGCATACCGAACACCTCAAAGCCTATTTCTAAGCTATGTAAAGGATATTTATGGTATGTTTAACTTATGGTCATGATCCGGAAGGTCTGTTACAGTTCAAATTGGCATACTTTCGCAGTTTGTCAACTTTAGTCCCTGTAAGCGATTTAACTTTGCTTTCACCACACCAAACCTTCCAAAACTTATATTTAAGTTATGTAAAGGTTATTTAAGGTATGTTAAGCCTATTTCACTATTCCGGAGTGTTTGTTGCATTAAACTGGTTATATTTACGCATTGGTGCGCGTATAACCTTCCAGAAAGCGATTTAGAGTTTGAAATCGAATAAGAATCGATATGTGCAAATGATACACATATTAATACAAATCCAAAGTATGAAATACAATATTTCATTGGTTCGGTATTTGTTCGATGGCCGTGGAGGCACAGGTGTTACACAAGTCTACCACAAGATGTGTACTGCCGACAAACTAGCTGTGCCGACTGGTGACCATTACACCGATTACAGTAAGGTGCAGTACCAGCATAAGGCTTCCACGCAGGAGGTTGCGCTGGTTGGTTTTGTGTGTTCTGGTTGGGCTGTGCAGTAATAGCAAGGTTTTAGGAAGCCTTACACTTCCTTAACCTCCTCGATGACTAACCTTTCTTCTTGTTTTTCCCCTTGTCTTGAGTGGTGTTGGCTGCCTGTTTCTTGTCACCCTTGCGGGTTAGTTTTCCCTTTCTAACATGTGACTCAGTCAGGGTTGCAGCCAACTCGATGGCCTGACGCACAGTGGTAGGGTTACTACCGGTAACAATGTCTTACACAGAGTCAGGTAAACGATCGATATACCTCTCAATTGCCTTATCCAATGGGGTAACCATGGTGGGACAAAGCAGACTCAGCTCCTCATAAAGATCCGTGTAAGCACGGTGTTCTCCCCCATCCTGTTTTAGATCATCGAACTCCCATTCCAATGCCCTTATTTCGTGTCGGGGGCCGAACTCTCTCATCATGAGAGCCCGAAGCTCTTCCCAAGTTTGTGCCATAGCCACATCGGCACCCCTATCTCTTATCACTCCATTCCACCATGTCAAAGCACGTTTCTCGAAAACACTAGATGCAACTCGACCTTTCGCTCATTCGGACATTAAACATGCCTAAATGTGCTTTCCATACTCTCGAACCATTGTAGGAGCGCAGTTGCTCCTTGAGACCCATAAAATTTCAGTGGTTTAGCCGAATTAAACGTCTTAAAACTGCACTGAGCATTGTTATTGTTGTTTGCTTGATTTATCGGAGTTATGAGGTTCGGAATCATAGCAGTAATCTGCTGAGTGACTAGTGTTGCGAAACATCCCGTGTTTGATCGCGTCTAGGAGGCATATTCTAAAAAGAATAAGGAAACATGAGAAATGAGTGAGATTGACATTTGGATAAATGAAAGAGGTATTGAAAACATCGACGAAACATAAGGAATGTGATCATTTGATCATTACCTCGAACAAAAAAACGACACACAGTGACTAATCAAAGTAAATGGGTCAATATAATGTATCGCGAAGACATGCTTTAGCCTATAAGTGGACACTCACCCCAAGAGTTCCCATGTAAGAGTGACTGGTCCAATACTGCGGATTTGTACGAACACTCTAGCCTTATACAGAAAACTCGGGATACAGGCACCCACCCTTCTAGATTGCACGTGTTCACATTATAAGACCCAAACTTTGAAGAGATTTTGAAAACTTTAAGGCTTGAAGCCTAAAACAAATCATCTAAGAATAGATGATTGATTTTCAAAATGGATTTGTAATTTGTGTTCTTGTTGTGGTTGTTACCTAAAGATAGAAGACGGTATTGTTTTAGAATCTAAACGCAAGTAAACCCGCGTTAGGGTCCTAGGAAGGTTATAGTCTAGGTCAAAGCATTATTAATAACCTAATTCCCTATAACCATGAGCTCTGATACCAACTCTTGTGTCACACCCCGACCGCGTTAAAACAACAAAACCACGGCCAAAACGTCGGGGAGTGTCGTAACAGAATCATTGTTTCACAACACATGGATTAAAGTTTCGTTTTATTGAATTAAGTTTGTTACATTGTCTTGAAAATTAAAAGCAAAACACAAACATATTGTCTATCATTGTTATTAAGTCTCTAAGGCCTCATCCGATCCTATGTGAGCATGCATCCTAGTAATCATCAACATCATCAAACACCACCTGAAACATATGTGAAAATAAAGTCAGCATAAAAATGTTGTCGAGCACATTGGTTTTGTGAGTGTGTCAAATTCATGGCTTGTACAAGTATTGCAATACCTCGTACGACTACTAGAGTCGATAATGGAAAACCTTGTTTTGAAAAGTGTTTTGTATTGCAATATGATTAACCAACTTAAAACAAGTTGGTTATAGTTTATAAAACCTCGTTGCCATGAATCTTGACTAAAACATTTGTTTTTGTAACCCAAATTGTAAATCGTTCTTATAATAGAACTCGTATGGTTTATATCATTTAGAAAAACATCGTTGCATGTCATCGTTTGAAATCAATCGTTCAAGTGAACTAAATAACGTCACGGAATGTAATATGATAAAAGCACTTATATATAAGAAGTACCAGCGGCGTATCTACCATGCTTTTATCACATTGCACCCGTCCCGTTATCTAATCACACGCCAAAACCAATGGATCAATTGTACTTGTTTTCATATCGTTCGTGTTATCAAAACCAATTGTTTAAATTGTTCAACTCGTTCATGTTATATACCATCGTCCAATTGTTCAAATCGTTTGTGTTTTAATTGTGAAAACTAACTTTTGGTCGTTCTCGTTGAATACATTTAAACCTGTGTTCTGACTCGCATATACCACCAAAGGGTATAATCGTTTAACAAACCACCAAAGGGTTTGTTAACAATTCATCAGGTTCTGTCGTTACCCACATTGCCCCATAACCATGGCGATAGTCCGATAACGGGATTTGTCAGATCCTATGGTACCATAACATACTACTGGTCGGCTCGGCCAAAGCTAATGAATGTCATTCGTGTTATGTATTAACGCACCAACAAGTTCGTCCACATTATTGAAATCGTTGTGTTTAATATAAACCATAGTATTTGTTTTGAAAACCCAAAATCGTTTAGCACATATGAATCACCCTAAAACAATTGAAAGCGGTAAAATAGGGGAACTATGTACTCACTTGAGATTGCAAGGTATCCTCGATTAAGTGAACTAACAAGCTCGGGCAATCAAGGAATTCAAGTGGCACCTAGTAATCGGATCACTATGTTAATAAATCGATACCTAAATCGGGAGATCGGGTAGAATGAGGTCTTGTAAACCATATGAGTATTGTAGCTCATGTGATATGGTTTAACAAAGCCTATATTCTGATTCGGAACTTACCCTAAGTGCTTATGACCCGTTATGACCCGTTAAGGTAGTTCACGCGACTTTAACGCGTCATTTGCGCAAATGCGCGTTCGGATGGTCTAACTAGCCCTATGATAAGTATTATATGCCCTAACATGTTTAATAATGTTGCATAATCAGTTTAAGTGTCAAAATTTAGGTTACATATGCTTAAATTGAAATTATGCATGAAAAGGGCATTTTGGTCATTTTCCTAAGGCATATAAACTACCTATCATAACAACTAATTAAACGGAGTGACCATAAGGTATAACCTCAGAAGGTTATTCCCTATACAACTATGGTCACAAAATATGTTTGGTTATATCCTAATGATCGACCAAACGGGTCGGGTTTGAAAGTCTAAGCGGTTGTCGAGACCGCTTGACTTCCGACCCTAAATAAGCACTAAACTAAAAGTGACGAGTTAAACATGTTAAAACATGTTTAACTAAGTTAGAAAACTGATTTGATATCAAAACAAAGTGTTTTGATACCCAAAAATAGTTTCATCGCAAAATGCACATAATCGTGCATTTTGACCGAAACTTTGACTCGTCACTTCGACTAGTCAACGTGGTAATCAGTAGGTATAATCGCAAAGTACTATAACCATCGTGATTACCCTCACGTTGCAAAGTTCAATTGAACTTTGACTTAACCAATTCATGGTCAAAACCGAAAGTCAAACGGTAGTCAAACTGTTTCACTTTCAACTTGTAATTGCTGAAATAAAAGAACTAGCCATGAAAGAACACTTACAATGCTCTAATGGCTAAAAGATTGACTAGAAAACTCAGTTGGGAGGCCTCCTAGGAAGGTAGCAACTCCACTTGAGTGTTAGAGAAGAAGAAAATGGAATGAGCAAATGAAATGGGCAGAATTGATGGGTATTTATAGTTGTTGTGAAGCTCCAAGATCATGACACTTGTATTGTGTATTGCCCAAGGAAGCATAGGATGATTACATGTGTCCATGATCAGATTACATACTTGGTGATCACACAAAACACCCACAATTTTTCAAAACCATTCAAGAAAACAGGCGTTGTTGCTGTTTTAGAAGTTTCTGTCCAGATAGGGGCGTCACGCCACGCAACAGGTATTCACCCAGGGCGTCGCCATACGCCAAGCCCCCCCCCCCCCTTTTGAAGTTTAAAAAATGGTAGAACAGGTCCCTGCACATGATTTTGATGATTTTTTTATGTTTTTAACACCCGTTAACCGAAATTTTAGGCCTTACAAGGATGTTAAAGCATAGGGGACTTGAAACATGCTTGGAAAAATCATGGATGTCGGTTCGTTTGGTCGTACGGTCAAGTTTTTCGGTTAAATACCCCGAAACTCGAACGGACGCGAAAACGATCCAAATTAAGCGACATATGATATTTTTGCATTCCTATCACTAAAATATAATATTTTAGTGATTACAAAAATTTTTGGATGTCCGGAAATGGTCAGAACGCAAGATATGCACGTATATGGAAACTTACGCAGTTTTTGACGCTTTTAGTCCCTATGATCAAATAAGCGCATTTTTGCATACCGAACCCCTCAAAACTTATTTCTAATATATGTTAAGGATATTTAAGGTATGTTTAGCTGATGATCATGTTTCAGTGTGTACGTTGTTATACGAATCGGCAGACTTTTGCAGTTTGTCGTAAATAGTCCCTGTGATCGAGTAAACTTGTTTTTGCCATACCAAACCCTTCAAAGCTTATTTAAAAGTTATGTAAAGGTTATTTAAGGTATGTTAAGCATATGTCACTGTTCTAGAGTATTTTTCGCGTTAAACTGCTTACGTTTACGTAACAGTTTGCGTATAATTTTCCAGAAAGCGATTAAAAACTTGAAATCGAACTAGAATCATAACGTGAAATTGTCAAACACAAATACACAAATATTGAGACCAAAACACATCGTTTCATTGATAATTAATATTGTTCTACATCATACAGTGTTTACAGAGCACAAATGTTACATCTGGCTCAAGTTCAGCTGGAGTGGATTTATTAGGAGGAGGTACTTTCATCTTCTTGCTCATCATATTTCATCAACTCTAAACAGAGCCTTTTTCTCTTCAAGATCCCTGAAAACAATAAACAATTCAGGTTTCTCAAATATGACCCCTATTCTGGTTTCTGGCTCAAGTTCAGCTGGAATAGATGTATCAGGAGGAGGTACTTTCACTTTCTTGCTCATGATATAATAAAAGGTAATGCAAAGATCAAAATCGGCTAGGGCTACCCTTGTAAACATTTTCTTTCCTGCTTCTTTCAAGTTGTGAAGAGCCCTTTTGATGATCTTTGTATTTCCTGCTTCTTGATCATAAATTTGTTTCAGCTTCATTAAATCCACAGGATGAAGTTCATCAGCCAGATCAACATCCACCACTGTTGTTTCTCCGCCATCTAGTCTAATTAGAGGGTACTTGTTCTGCTCATGAACACCCATTATTTCTCCTGCAATGGTTTGAGTATCCACCTTGAGCACTCGAACCACTGGATTTGGATGAGGTTTGTGAAGGCTGCCTTCTCCTCTTTTCACTTTTTCTTCTTTTAGCATTCTGCTTATGAGGCTGAGAGGTTTATCCAGCTTGTCTTTTTCATCATTCCAGTAGAAATCTCTTAGATGGTATTCAGGAAACATCATGCTATCTTGATCAATCTCTTGAACTAGATATTCCTTTTCCTTTCCTTCAGAATCCATTTTGGTGACAACTTGGCCTTTTCCTTGCCATTTTCTCTTTTCTGATAGGTTTAATTGTTCACTAAAGGCTGTTTCTCCAGATGAGGTTCTTTTAGGTTGTTCCTGTTGAGTACCTCTTGAAGAAACACTGCTCAGGTTAGAGATTATAGCAGGAATGGCTTCGAGTCTTTTGATCATCTCTGACTTTGGTACTGCTGGTAGGGGGCCCATTGTTGTATGCCCTGACTGACTGAGAGGTGTAGTTGGCTTTGTTTGTGTTTGCTTGGTGACTTCTGGTTCTTTCTGTTGTGAGGTTTCTTTGTGAATGGGGGTTCTAAGCTCATGAACATCAATGTTTGTCAATCTGGCAACATTGAACTGCAGCCTCTTCACAAGTGATTGTACATCACTCATGAGTTGAGCATTCCTCTTTTCTTCTTCATGCACTCTTTTGAATTCTTCCAGGTTTTGTTCCTTTTGTGCAGCCCATTCTCTTACTAGGTTTTCAAGAGCATCTGTTAGGCTGTTGTTGCTGGCTCTTAAACTGTGAATCTCCTCTAGAATTTTACCAGAACTTATGGAATCTCTTGTTTCCACAGCTTCCTTCACTTTTGTGTCACACCCCGACCACGTGTAACATGCAAAACGTGGCGGAAACGTCGGGGAGTGTTGTAACAGAATTATTGTTTCACAACCATGGCATACAAAGTGATATTTTATTTATCAACAAAGGTGTTACAATGTCTCAAAACAGTAATTTAAAAGTTTATAACATAATTAAACAAGTCTATCTCCATTTTTTGTCTCTAAGGCACAGGTCCACCCTAGTATCGTGATCAACATCCTACGGAAAAGCTCCTGAAAACACATGTGAAAATAGGTACGTCAGCATAAAAATGCCTGTGAGATACATAGGTTTGTGAAAATAGGATTCATGACTTGTATTTGAGAAAATGTTTAGTCATGAACCTTGTAATTTGCTTTGTCTTGTAAATCATTTGAAAAACGATAAGATCAGTTGATATGTATAAATAAATGTAAGGTTAAATGAATAACCATGTAAAATGAGTTGTATACAATAAACTGTTTTGTAAAACAATGTCTTGTGAAAAATATGTTATTTGTATACAATGTAATATGTCTATGCTGAAATGGTTTAAATAACGTTGCGCTATGTAATATTATACAAACACTTATATATAGGAAGTACCAGCGGCGTATCCACCATGTTTGTATCATATTACACGCGCCTCGTTACTCAAATCACTTACCCAAACAACCACCAATGTAACTTGTTCATGTACAAACCAATTGTCAAGTGTTATTGTGTAAACCATATCAAAATGTCTATATACTCACTTGAGATTGTTCAGTAGTCCTAAGATAACCACCAAGCAATGCTAGAGATCTCGGAATAAAACGGTACCTAATATAGGTAACTGTGTTAATTAACCGGACCTAAATCGGAAGATCGGGTAGCATGAGGGTTTGTAAACCAAACGAGTATGGAGACTCGTGTAATATGGTTCAACAAAGCCTACATACTAATTGAAACCTAACATAATTGTTTACGACCCATTACGACCCGTTTAGGTAGCTTATGCAACTTTAACGCGTCGTTCGCGAGAAACGCGTTCGGACCGCCTAACTAGTCCTATGACAAGTAGAATATGCCTAAACATGTTACATAATCAGTTATGTGACAAAGGTTTAGGTTACATATGCTTAATTACCAATTATACATGAAAAGGGTATTCTGGTAATTTACCTAAGGCATATAAACTACCTATCATACAACTACTCAAACGATGTGACCATAGGGTATAACCTCGGAAGGTTATTCCCTACCTACTATTGTCACCTAATGTGTTTGGTTGGATCCTAATGATCGACCAAATGGGTCGGGTTCGAGGTATAAGCGATTTATTAGATCGCTTACCCTACGACCCTAGACAACGTGGTAATCAGTAGGCATAGTCCCAAGGGACTATAACCAACGTGATTACACTCACGTTGCGAAATTCAAACGAACTTCGCATTGACCATAAACTGGTCAATGCAGAAAGTCAAACAAAGTTTGACTTTCAGACTCGAAAGACTCGAAAAGCAATAAAAGAACGAAAGAATACTTACGAAGGGTCCCCGAATGCTAATTTCGATTCAAAATTCTCAGGTATGAAACAATAGTTTCAACTTAGAGTTTCTCAAATCAAAATTCTAGTGATTTTTGAAGTTGGGGTGATGGGGTATTTATAGTTTTCGGTCCACCGTTAAGATCGTTTCATGGAAACCGTGCTTTAATCGCATCCGTACAAGTGTTGGAACCTTATGGTGACTAAAAATGATCCTTATCATCTGACTAAGCAATTGGGAATGTGTGGGTGAGAATCAAACAGCTGCAACCTGCTGTTAAAAACACTTAATCTGGTCTGATAGTCGGACGCGGCCCGCTTCAGGATCAGACAATTATAATGCGGGCCGCCTGGCCTGCCTGATCAGCCAACATGTTTCAGAAATGACAGTTTCAGTCCCTGCACGTGTTTAAGCCCATTTCCGGCACTTCTAAGGCCCGTAAAGCCAACTTTAAGGCCCTAAAATGATGCATAAACTTTGTGGACTTGAAACATGCTCAAAAATATGTCGGAATGCGCATTTCCGGCACTTCTAAGGCCCGTAAAGCCAACTTTAAGGCCCTAAAATGTACGAACGCGATGTTCGCTTAATTACGACGGAATGCGCATAAGAGCGAAAAACGATCCAAATGACGCGACGAATGGATTTTTTGGCAAGCCAAACACTAAAGCATAATATAGTCATGCTTACATAAATTTTTGGATGTCCGGATGTATTCAGAACGTAAGTTATGCGCAAAAGTGCAAACTTGTGCACTTTTTGACACTTTTAGTCCCTGGATGACCCAAAAGTTTGTTTTAGCATACCGAACCCCTCAAAGCCTATTTCTAAGCTATGTAAAGGATACTTATGGTATGTTTAACTTATGGTCATGTTCTGGAATGTCTGTTACAGTTCAAATTGACATACTTTCGCAGTTTGTCATATTTAGTCCCTGTAAGCGAATTAACTTGTTTTTGCCATACCAAAGCCTTCAAAACTTATTTCTAAGTTATGTAAAGGTTATTTAAGGTATGTTAAGTATATGTTGATGTTCCGGAGTATTTGTTGCATTAAACTGGTTATGTTTTCGCACCAGTTTGCGTATAACTCTCCAGAAAGCGATATAGAGTTTGAAATTGGATAAAAGTCAAAACATGAAAAATGTAAAACACAACCAAACAATCATAGGGATCAAATGACATTGTTTTATTGATAATAGAACTGTTCATAATGATTTCAAGCACAGATGTTACAGTCTCCCCTACTTGTGGAAATTTCGTCCCGAAATTTATTTAGAGGAAACTCGTGGGAAAAGATGCGGATATTTCGCCTTCATTTGGTCTTCGCGTTCCCAAGTAAACTCGGGTCCACGTTTAGCTTCCCAGCGAACTTTGACCAAAGGAATGCGCTTGCGTTTAAGCCACTTGGCTTCACGTTCCATGATTTCCACAGGTTTCTCAACAAATTTCAGTGTTTTGCCAACACGAATTTCGTCAAGCGGTATGTGGAGGTTCTCATCAGCTAAACACCTCTTGAGATTGGATACGTGAAAAGTTGGATGAACATTTCCAAGTTCCAGAGGTAACTCTAGTCTGTAGGCTACCTTGCCGATTCTTTCAACGATCTTGAATGGTCCAACATATCTAGGTGCAAGTTTTCCTTTCTTTCCAAATCTAATCACACCTTTCCAAGGTGAGACCTTAAGTAATACTCGATCACCGACTTGAAATTCCAAGGGTTTGTGTTTTGGATCCGCGTAACTCTTTTGACGGCTCATAGCTGTCTGAAGGTTATCGCGAACTTTCTTGACCTTGTCAGTTGTCTCTAAAATGAGGGCAGGTCCAGTAAGCTGAGCCTCGCCGATCTCATTCCAGCAGACCGGTGAACGACATTTTCGACCATAGAGAGCCTCGAAAGGAGCCATTTTGATGCTGGTGTGATAACTGTTGTTGTAGGAGAATTCAATCAATTTAAGATGTGAATCCCAGCTACCACCAAAATCGATCACACAAGCTCTTAGCATATCCTCCAGAGTCTGGATTGTTCTTTCAGATTGACCATCCGTTTGCAGATGATAAGCTGTGCTCAGATTAAGTTGGGTCCCCGTAGCAGATTGCATGGTTCTCCAAAAATGAGAAGTGAAACGAGCATCTCTGTCAGAAATGATGTTCAAAGGAACACCATGTCGAGCTACAATTTCATCCACATAGATTTTTGCAAGTCTGTCAGCAGGAAAATCCTCACGGATTGGCAAGAAATGCGCTGACTTAGTAAGACGATCAACGACTACCCAGATGGCATCATGACCTTTCTTGGTGCGTGGAAGTTTGGTAACAAGATCCATAGTAATGTTTTCCCATTTCCAAACTGGGATCTCTGGTTGCACCAATAAACCCGAAGGACGCTGATGCTCAGCGTTAACCTTAAGACAAGTAAGGCATTTTGATACGTATAAGGCAATGTCTTTCTTCATACCAGGCCACCAATAGTGAATACGAAGATCCTTATACATCTTATCTGAACCCGGATGAATAGAATAACGAGACTTATGGGCTTCATCCATAAGCAAGGTACAAAGATCATCCTGGCTTGGGACCCACAAACGGTCCATGAAGTAATACGATCCATTGTCCTTCAGTTCCAGAGCAGGTGTTATGTGATAGGGAAATTCCTTATCCATCAAACCTTGTGAAACACAAGATTGTTGAGCCTGTGAAATGCGTGCTTGGATATCGGATCGAGCTTGAATAACAGATTGAACACGTACACAATGAAGCTTAGTACGTTCCTTACGACTCAATGCATCAGCTACGACATTCGCCTTACCAGGATGGTAGCGAATTTCGCAGTCATAGTCGTTTAAAAGCTCAACCCAACGTCGCTGTCTCATGTTGAGTTCTTTCTGATTGAAGATATGCTGAAGACTTCTGTGGTCCGTGAAAACCACACATTTTGTACCGTACAAATAGTGTCTCCAGATCTTAAGAGCGAAGACAACTGCACCCAACTCAAGATCATGAGTGGTGTAGTTCTTCTCATGTATCTTCAACTGCCTCGATGCATAGGCTATGACTTTGTTCCTTTGCATCAGAACACAGCCAAGACCCAATTTAGATGCATCGCAATATACGACAAAATCATCATCACCCTCAGGCAATGATAGAACAAACGCATCGCAAAGCTTCTGCTTCAAGTGTTGAAAAGCTTCCTCTTGTTTGAATCCCCAATCAAAGGGTTTGTTCTTCTGAGTTAGAGCAGTTAGAGGAACTGCAATCTTTGAGAAGTTTTCAATGAAGCGGCGATAATAACCCGCTAGACCAAGAAAAGAACGAACTTCAGTAGGAGTAGAAGGTGTATCCCAATCCTTAATCGCACTGATCTTGGAGGGATCTACATGAATACCTCGTTCGTTGATAATATGCCCCAAAAATTGAACTTCTTTAAGCCAAAATTCGCACTTGGAGAATTTGGCGAAAAGTTGCTCTTTCTTTAGGAGTTCTAGGGTAAGACGAAGATGTTGCTCGTGATCAGCTCACGTCTTAGAGTAAATCAAGGTGTCGTCAATAAAAACAATGACGAACTGATCCAAATAAGGTTTGCAGACCCTATTCATTAAGTCCATGAAAACAGCAGGAGCATTAGTCAAACCGAATGGCATGACTGTGAACTCGTAATGCCCATACCGAGTGCGGAATGCCGTCTTGGGAATATCTTCTTCATGCACACGAAGTTGATGATACCCGGAACGTAGATCAATCTTCGAAAAATAAGAAGCGCCCTGTAACTGATCAAAGAGGTCGTCTATGCGAGGTAGGGGATATCGATTCTTGATGGTAAGCTTGTTAAGCTCACGATAATCGATACACATCCTAAAGGATCCATCCTTCTTCTTGACAAAAAGAACGGGAGCACCCCAAGGTGAAAGCTAGGACGTATAAAACCTTTGTCAAAGAGCTCCTGAAGCTGTTTAGACAACTCTTGCATCTCAGATGGTGCAAGACGATATGGAGCTCTGGCAATGGGATTTGCACCAGGTACGAGATCAATGCGGAACTCGACTTGGCGTGCTGGAGGTAGACCAGGTAAGTCTTCAGGGAATACTTCAGAATAATCCCGAACGACAGGAATATCTGAAATAGACTTACCCTTGCCTTTATCTTCTGTAACATGTGCTAAGAAGGCCACATAATTCTTTAGCAGATACTTCCGAGCTTTAAAACAAGACATGAGTTTGAGACCACCGGTAGGCTTCTCACCTTGAACCTGCAGGATCTCGCCTGTCGAAAGCGGCACACGAACAATCTTCTCAGAACAAACTATCTCTGCGTGATGCTTGGATAACCAATCCATTCCCACAATAATGTCGAAGCTTCCAAGTTGCATAGGCGCGAGGTCAATAGGAAAAAGATGGTCGTTAAGGTTCAACTGGCAGTTGCGAAGAACAGAATCAAGAATAATGGGTTCACCACTAGCAACTTCTACTGTCAAAGGTTTTCCAAGTTTCGTTCTAGACACGCGAAGCATTGGCTCAAAAGACAATGACACGAAACTCTTATCGGCACCAGAATCGAAAAGAACAGATGCAGGCTGATTATTAATAAAGAACGTACCGTTCACCACATTATCGTCAGCCTGTGCCTCTTGGGCATTCATGTTAAAGGCTCGGCCTCGAGCCGGAGCCTGAACCTGATTCTGGTTGGCTAGCCTTGGGCATCGGTTTCTGTAGTGGGTCAGATCCCCACAATTGTAACAAGCACCTGGTGGGTATTGTGGTCGTGCAGCGTGACCCTGTTGCTGAGCAGGAGGCTGTGCAACTTGTTGAGCCGGGTTTTGAACTGCGCGATTCTGAGCAAACCGACAAACATCGGCAAGATGACCTGACTTCCCACAGCTAGTACAGAAACGGCACTGATGTTGCGGCTGATGGTGACTGTTGCATCTATTGCACAAAGGTGCATTCCCTGAGTAGGGTTTCTTTGCTGGAAGCTGTGCGGGTTGGTTGGGAGCTGCCTGATTAGCTTGGGCAGTGACAGCAAAATTTTGGGAAGCCTTACGCTTCCTTGACCTCTTTGAAGAACCAGAGTCCTTTCCATTCCTGTTTTGACCTTTCTTGCTATCCCCCTTGTCAGCCGACTGTTTCTTGCCCTTGTCACCCTTCCTGTGCAATTTATTCTTCCGAATCTGCGACTCAGTCAATGTCGCTGATAACTCGAGTGCCTGACGGAGTGTGGCAAGGTTACTACCAGTAAGGATGTCTTGTACCGAGTCAGGTAGGCCGTCGATGTATCTTTCGATAGCCTTGTCGAGTGGGGTAACCATTGTTGGGCAAAGCAAACTCAACTCTTCAAACCGATTAGTATAAGCCCTGTGCTCACCACTATCTTGCTTCAACTCATCAAATTCCTTCTCCAAAGCTCGCTGCTCATGACGAGGATAGAATTCCCTCATCATAAGGGCTCTAAGTTCAGCCCATGTCTGTGCGAGAGCAATTTCTGCACCTCGGTCTCTCATAACCCCGTTCCACCATGTGAGAGCCCTCTTCTGAAACACACTCGAGGAGAACTCGACCTTGCGATTATCCGGGCACTGCACGTGGCGAAAAGTATTCTCAATGCTCTCGAACCATTGAAGAAGCCCAGTCGCTCCTTCAGAACCACTAAACTTGAGTGGTTTAGCCTGGTTAAAATCCTTGTATTTGCATGGAACATTGTTGTTATTGTTGGCTTGATTCCATTGAGCAAAGAGATTTGGGAATTGAGCAGCCATCTGCTGCGCAATAATTTCTGCCAGTTCGGCAGTCGCTATCTGGTTTTCGCGTCGAGGAGGCATTCTAAAAGAGGAAAACATGAAAGGAAACGAGTGAGATGATTGGATGAAGAGAATGAGATGAAACAAAATCAACAAAAGCAAAGATGGTGGTCATTTGTCTGCATTACCAAGCAAACAAATGACACACAGTGACTAATCAAAGTAAATGGGTCAAAAATAATGTATAGCGAAGACATGCTCGCCTATAAGTGAACACTCATCCCAAGAATTCCCAGGTAAGCACAACTGGTCTCGCGTCTGATGAGATATATACGAAGTGCTTGCCTAGACAGAAAACCCAGAACACAGGCATTCACCCTTCCAGTTTGCACGTGTTCACATTATTTAAAACCCAAAACGTTGACGGGATTTTTCAAAATTTGAAGGCACAAGGCCAAAAACCAAACTGAAAGAGTTCAAAACCATATAACAGAGGGTTCAAAACCTTATAATAGAGGGTTCAAAACCTTGTAATAATTTATTCAAAAACAGATGATTGTTTTTCAAAAAAATCGTTTCGGAAAAAAAATTTGGTTCTTGTTTTGATAATCACCTAAGGATAGGTGATGTACATGATTTAAGATCTAAACACAAGATAACTTGTGTTAGGGTCCTAGAAAAGTTATAGTCTAGGTCAAAGCATTACTAATAACCCAATTCCCTATAACCATTGGCTCTGATACCAACTCTTCTGTCACACCCCAACCACGTGTAACATGCAAAACGTGGCGGAAACGTCGGGGAGTGTTGTAACAGAATTATTGTTTCACAACCATGGCATACAAAGTGATATTTTATTTATCAACAAAGGTGTTACATTGTCTCAAAACAGTAATTTAAAAGTTTATAACATAATTAAACAAGTCTATCTCCATTTTTAGTCTCTAAGGCACAGGTCCGCCCTAGTATCGTGATCAACATCCTACGGAAAAGCTCCTGAAAACACATGTGAAAATAGGTACGTCAGCATAAAAATGCCTGTGAGATACATAGGTTTGTGAAAATAGGATTCATGACTTGTATTTGAGAAAATGTTTAGTCATGAACCTTGTAATTTGCTTTGTCTTGTAAATCATTTGAAAAACGATAAGATCAGTTGATATGTATAAATAAATGTAAGGTTAAATGAATAACCATGTAAAATGAGTTGTATACAATAAACTATTTTGTAAAACAATGTCTTGTGAAAAATATGTTATTTGTATAAAATGTAATATGTCTATACTGAAATGGTTTAAATAACGTTGCACTATGTAATATTATACAAACACTTATATATAGGAAGTACCAGCGGCGTATCCACCATGTTTGTATCATATTACACACGCCTCGTTGCTCAAATCACTTACCCAAACAACCACCAATGTAACTTGTTCATGTACAAACCAATTGTCAAGTGTTATTGTGTAAACCATATCAAAATGTCTATATCCAATGTAAACCACCATATAAATGTCAAAATGTTTATGTTCAATGTAGATCATGTAATGTGTAACCAAAATGTCATGTATGGTAAGTGAAATATATCAACTAAACCATATGTAAAATGCACAAAACAAGCTATTGAAGTAAAACATAGTTTAAATCAAAGTTATGTTTTGTGTAATAAATGCATGCTTTACTGATACAAACATCTATGCGGTATTGTTAAAATGCATACATCCAAGCCTTGAGACTGTGGCGATAAACCTTTAAACAAATTAAAGGTTTATCTAAATTATGTATATCGAATTCGGTCATTCCTTTCATCCCCATACCCAGGATGTCCGGAACGGGAGTTATCAATTCCTATGGTACCACTACCTACTAACGAACGTCGTAGCTAATGTTAATGAATGTATTGTTCCATTGTAAACAAACCAAATGTCATACCCAAAATGTAAGCATGTGAAAACGATGCACTAAGTATGTAATCAAATGAACATACATAGCGTGAAATGTAATGTAAAACGATGTACTAAGTAATGCACACAATGGGCACACATAGCATGAAATGTAATGTAAAACGATGTATTAAGTAATGCACACAATGGGCACACATAGCATAAAATGTAATGTAAAACGATGTACTAAGTAATGCACACAATGGGCACACATAGCATAAAATGTAATGAAATCATGTACTATGAATGTACTAATAAACATAGCGAGTATATGATATGAAAACAGGAAAGCATGAAAGTAACAAGTAGGCACATGTGTTCCACCCCAAAATGTTTGGAAAACAGTAAAAGAGGGGTCTATGTACTCACTTGAGATTGTTCAGTAGTCCTAAGATAACCACCAAGCAATGCTAGAGATCTCGGAATCAAACGGCACCTAATATAGGTAACTATGTTAATAAACCGGACCTAAATCGGAAGATCGGGTAGCATGAGGGTTTGTAAACCAAACGAGTATGGAGACTTGTGTAATATGGTTCAACAAAGCCTACATACTAATTGAAACCTAACATAATTGTTTACGACCCATTACGACCCGTTTAGGTAGCTTATGCTTAACGCGTCGTTCGCGTGAAACGCGTTCGGACCGCCTAACTAGTCCTATGACAAGTAGAATATGCCTAAACATGTTACATAATCAGTTATGTGACAAAGGTTTAGGTTACATATGCTTAATTACCAATTATACATGAAAAGGGTATTCTGGTAATTTACCTAAGGCATATAAACTACCTATCATACAACTACTCAAACGATGTGACCATAGGGTATAACCTTGGAAGGTTATTCCCTACCTACTATGGTCACCTAATGTGTTTGGTCGGATCCTAATGATCGACCAAATGGGTCGGGTTCGAGGTATAAGCGATTTATTAGATCGCTTACCCTACGACCCTAGACAACGTGGTAATCAGTAGGCATAGTCCCAAGGGACTATAACCAACGTGATTACACTCACGTTGCGAAGTTCAAACGAACTTCGCATTGACCATAAACTGGTCAATGCAGAAAGTCAAACAAAGTTTGACTTTCAGACTTGAAAAGCAATAAAAGAACGAAAGAATACTTACGAAGGGTCCCCGAATGCTAATTTCGATTCAAAAATCTCAGGTATGAAACAATAGTTTCAACTTAGCGTTTCTCAAATCAAAATTCTAGTGATTTTTGAAGTTGGGGTGATGGGGTATTTATAGTTTTCGGTCCACCGTTAAGATCGTTTCATGGAAACCGTGCTTTAATCGCATCCGTACAAGTGTTGGAACCTTATGGTGACTAAAAATGATCCTTATCATCTGACTAAGCAATTGGGAATGTGTGGGTGAGAATCAAACAGCTGCAACCTGCTGTTAAAAACACTTAATCTGGTCTGATAGTCGGACACGGCCCGCTTCAGGATCAGACAATTATAATGCGGGCCGCCTGGCCTGCCTGATCAACCAACATGTTTCAGAAATGACAGTTTCAGTCCCTGCACGTGTTTAAGCCCATTTCCGGCACTTCTAAGGCCCGTAAAGCCAACTTTAAGGCCCTAAAATGATGCCTAAACATTGTGGACTTGAAACATGCTCAAAAATATGTCAGATGTTGGTTCGTTTGGTCGTACGAACGCGATGTTCGCTTAATTACGACGGAATGCGCATAAGCGCGAAAAACGATCCAAATGACGCGACGAATGGATTTTTTGGCAAGCCAAACACTAAAGCATAATATAGTCATGCTTACATAAATTTTTGGATGTCCGGATGTATTCAGAACGTAAGTTATGCGCAAAAGTGCAAACTTGTGCACTTTTTGACACTTTTAGTCCCTGGATGACCCAAAAGTTTGTTTTAGCATACCGAACCCCTCAAAGCCTATTTATAAGCTATGTAAAGGATACTTATGGTATGTTTAACTTATGGTCATGTTCCGGAATGTCTGTTACAGTTCAAATTGACATACTTTCGCAGTTTGTCATATTTAGTCCCTGTAAGCGAATTAACTTGTTTTTGCCATACCAAAGCCTTCAAAACTTATTTCTAAGTTATGTAAAGGTTATTTAAGGTATGTTAAGTATATGTTGATGTTCCGGAGTATTTGTTGCATTAAACTGGTTATGTTTTTGCACCAGTTTGCGTATAACTCTCCAGAAAGCGATATAGAGTTTGAAATTGGATAAAAGTCAAAACATGAAAAATGTAAAACACAACCAAACAAACATAGGGATCAAATGACATTGTTTTATTGATAATAGAACTGTTCATAATGATTACAAGCACAAATGTTACATTTTGCTTTGACATCTTTTATTTCTTCAAACATTTTCTTAAAATCTACTGCAAGTCTGCTGCTGTCTAATGCTTTTTCTGATTGCTGCATGTTCTTCAGGGTTAAGTATTCTTTTATGTTTGGTTTCTGATGGCTTCCACTGAATTTGATAGAACCTTCATATCAGATGCATGGCTTCTAATTTCTTCTATCAGCACATCCAGCTTTGCTTCAACAGGAGACTTATCTGCATAGACTTTGATGACATTGTCTATCATGTGGTCAAGCTGTTCTTTGAGATGATTGGTGGGTTAGTGGGTATGGTTGGAACAACATATGTTCCTTCTTTCAAACCAGTAGAAGACACACTTGCTGCTGTTGTTAAAAGGTTAAGTTGGTCAAAAGACCAATCTTGTACACCTTTACTAGAATTGTGAAACCTATTCACATCTGGGATTTCTTCACTTCCTTGAACCATTCCTAAGAATGATCCTCTGTGAATTGTTGAGAAAAGCTCATTTTCTCACCCAGGTTTCCTTGATCAACACTCAATCTCCTCCTCATTAACTGATTTAGAGACAAGACCTATGGAACTACTAGCCTCTTTATCTACTGTTGTTGTTTTTCTATACTGCATGATATAATCTCCTCTAACAGATTCCTCTGAATCAGAATCTGTTGAGTTTCTAACAGTAAATATATCAGGATTAGTTTGAGCACCTGATTCTGCCATGTGTGATGCTTCAGCATGATGTTGTTCTACTTCCAGATTCTGCTGCATCTATTGATCAACCTCCATTGGTTCTGGTGAGAATCTGATGCTGAATATCCTCTGCTTCATCAGCTTGCGGAGCCACATGTCACACCCCTTTCAAAGGCGAAAGCACGAGGTGTGATCTGAGTGGTTCTCATTGCATATGATAAGTAAACATGCTATATGATATAAAACAAACTCCATAGTGCCATTCAAAGTTAAATTATCACAAAATACAGAATTTAATTTAAAGTTTACATCATAAATAAAAGATAATTGTTTGAAAGTTCACAACACCATTTCATAACAAAGATCAAGGTTTTGTTTCCTATATCACCACAGAAGATGGGATATAGTAAACAAATCCACAAAAGATGGCAACGGAGGTTAGACACTAAACATCTTGGAAAGGAGCCCGCGAGCATTATCTACTAATTTCCTGAAATACATGTAAGTTTAAAAATCGTCAACAAAAGTTGGTGTGAATTCATGCAGTTTGTGTAAAATGTGACACCTGTGCCTTCACGGCCATCAAACAAATAACGAACCAATGAAATATTGTATTTCATACTTGGGATTTGTATAAATATGTGTATCATTTGCACATATCAATTCTTGTTCGATTCCAAACTCTAAATCGCTTTCTGGAAGGTTATACGCGCACCGATGCGTAAATATAACCACTTTAATGCAACGAACACTCCGGAATAGTGAAATAGGCTTAACATACCTTAAATAACCTTTACATAACTTAGAAATAAGTTTCGAAGGCTTTGGTATGGCAAAATCAAGTTAAATCGCTTACAGGGACTAAAGTTGACAAACTGCGAAAGTATGCCAATTTGAACTGTAACAAACATTTCAGAACATGGCCATAAGTTAAACATACCATAAATATCCTTTACATAGCTTAGAAATAGGCTTTGAGGGGTTCGGTGTGCTAAAATAAACTTTTGGGTCATTCAGGGACTAAAAGCGTCAAAAAGTGCACAAGTTTGCATTTTCGCGCATAACTTACATTCTGAATACATCCGGACATCCAAAAATTTATGTAAGCACTAAAACATTTTATTTTAGTGTTTGGCATGAGAAAAATCCATTCGTCGCGCATTTTGGATCGTTTTTCGCGCTTATGCGCATTCTGTCGTAATTAACCGAACATCACGATCGTACGACCAAACGAACCGACATCCGAGATATTTTTAAGCACATTTTAAGTTCCCTATACTTTAACTTCATTTTAGAGCTTTGAAATGGGGTTAACGGGCCTTAAACGTGTCAGAAATGACTTAAATGCTTGACAGGGACCAAAAGTGTAATTCTGTGAAACTTGGTCCTTGCGCACCGCAACACTCCCATTGTTACGGTGCGCAAGCAGTCCTCAGACAGCAGAAAATGCAGAAACATTGAATCAGGTCCATTCCTCATGTGCACATGGTATTGAGCAATACTATGGGCTCTAATGGTTTTAGAAAACCACTATCTTGATGTGTATGGCCAAGATCAAAGCACGTTTTCCTAGAAACGATCCTAACGGTGAACCGAACACTATAAATACCCCATGCCATCCATTGCTAAACTCACTAGAATTTTGATTTGAGAAACTCTAAGTTGAAACCATTGTTTCATACCTGAGATTCTTGAATCGAGATTAGCATTCGGGGACCCTTCGTAAGTATTCTTTCGTTCTTTTATTGCTTTTCGAGTCTGAAAGTCAAACTTTGTTTGACTTTCTGCGTTGACCAGTTTATGGTCAATGCGAAGTTCGTTTGAACTTCGCAACGTGAGTGTAATCACGTTGGTTATAGTCCCTTGGGACTATGCCTACCGATTACCACGTTGTCTAGGGTCGTAGGGTAAGCGATCTAATAAATTGCTTATACCTTCGAACCCGACCCATTTGGTTGATCATTAGGATCCGACCAAATACATTAGGTGACCATAGTATATAGGGAATAACCTTCCGAGGTTATACCTTATGGTCACGACGGTTAAGTAGTTGTATGATAGGTAGTTTATATGCCTTAGGTAAATTACCAGAATACCCTTTTTATGTGTAATTGGTAATTAAGCATATGTAACCTAAACTTTTATCACTTAACTGATTATGTAACATGTTTAGGCATATAACACTTGTCATAGGGCTAGTTAGACGTCTCGAGTGCGCTTTTGCACGCACGACGCGTTAAAGTAGCATAAGCTACCTTAATGGGTCGCGATGGGTCGAAAGCACTTAGGTTAGGTTTCATTTAGTATTAGGCTTTTGTGACAACTCGTATTTCCGAGCTTATCTTTGTACTTTGATGTAACGTATTTGAACGTAACGTGACTATATGAACTTGAGTGACTTATTGAATGTTATGATTATGTGATGATGTGTATTGTATGTTATTAAACCGATCGCACAACGCTATTCGAATCACACAAGCCTTTGGGCTTTGGTCTTTTACAACTCTTGGCCCACTCTTCACTTGAACCGAATAAGCGGCCATAGTGGTGGGTTCGGCCCACCTCTCACACGTATAACCTCATGAAGAGGTCAACAATTCCCATTTGTTGCAAATCCCTTATCACACACAAACCCTAGTTTCCTCCTTCTCTCTAGAACTCGACGGCGACAACATCTTTTCCCTCGAAGCTTGTGACTCGGATTAACTCTTATTCACCTCTTATCCGGTTAGTATGCTCATCATCGATTTGGTTTGCATTCTTTGATGTTTTAAGTGTGGTAGTTATATCTTGATTTGTGTTGATGTGCATACAAAATCACGCTCCGTCTTGATATTGTTTGACCTGGCAGAATGTTGTAAATTAGCTAGGGGGACATAATGATAATGATTGCATGAAATCGAGGGTTATGATGAACTGATCGATCTATGTTGCTTGTCCGATTGTATTGTGTGATTTAATGATGATAAGAGTAGTGTGCATGTGTTGATAAACTTGAGTTGATGTTAGGAGCCACGTGTTGTACTTGATATTATATAAAATTATGATCATGGTTTTGATAGTGGGTAATAAGTAAATGTCTACACCTTGCTAATGATTAGATAAAAATTCAGAGACCATGTGCACGTGTTGATGGTGACAAGCATTTTATGAATTGCTAATTAAATAATTAATGGCCATGATGAGTGTATGATTGGATTATATGAATCGAATGTATGATTAATCGGCTATGAATGATTAGTGTGTTTTACCAAAGGTGATTGCTTGTTGAGTTAAAGATTTGGTTGTTAATTCGTTGAAGATGAGAATGAGTTGTTAGGGTCTATATGAATTAATGATGATAGACTGATTGGATGGATTAATTGTTTAAATGGAAACTGTTTGAAGTGGTAAATAAATTGTACAAAAAGAAACAATTTAACCGATTAGCATGATTGGCGGATAATGAAACAAATCGCACAAGTTATAGGATCGCACAATATGGTTACAATCACACAAGAGTAATAAATCGCACAACACATAGTTGGGTTGGTCTGTTGAGCCGAGATGGTAATGCAAGCTCACTGGACCGAATTGGCTAAACCTTATCCTTTGAGTTAATGGCCACCACATGCAACTTTGATTCAAATCACATGCACCATAAACTGAACTCACATGTTCACGTGTTGAATGATACTAAACCCAAGCTAAGTTGTCAGACATAAGCACATGGCTACATTATTGCTTGGGATCCATTTTGATAGATAAATATTATTTAATAGATAGATAGATAGATTAATTGAAGAGGTCATTGGGTTACTTATTTAGAATCAAATATGGTTGGTTAGTATTCGATATGTGCTAGACCAATTTAAATGAAACTGTTGGTGTATTCATGCTTAATCTATACATGTCATCGATGCCTATTACATATGATCATAAGTTGAACAATTGTTGTCTAGGTTACCGGTTAATCAATGGGCCACACGTAAATTACTTAAACTGTTTCACTGTTGGGCCTCAAAGCCCAATCCGAATCGCACAAGTTTGTCCAGTTGCACAAGCTGAACTGGACCGCACAAGTTAAATGTGTTTTATGTTTGGGCCGGGCTTTAATCAGGTCGCACAACATGCTGTGGATCGCACAAGGATGTGCTGATCGCACAACATGTTGGGCCGAGACTTGTGTGGGCTTCATTTGTATGTTAAACTGATATCATTTAAAACGTTCTATGTGTGTACTATGTTGCCATGATCGATACGTGTTAGCAATCTGTTAAACTATGTGTAATCATACGTGCTTCACTTGAACCTAAACATGACATGTGTGATAACCATGTTAGGATGTGGTTGACCACTAGCTGCTAGACTTGACCTTTCTGTGTAATCTGCCGAGAAAACCAAGGTGAGTTCACACTTCGTTACAAAGCATGGGATTCCCAGGGGTTGGGAATGGGTTAAGGAATAGGGATTCCTCGTCCTGTTGAGACGTATTCAGGAACATAGATTCCTCGTCCTGTTGAGACGTAATCAGGAACATAGATTCCTCGTCCTGTTGAGACGTATTTAACTATACCAGACTAGAACTCTATCAACGAAGTCCCTCCTTTTATATCGACTTAATCGCCGAGGCCAATGGCGAACGGGTCATTAGTTAAATAGCGCTATTAGGTTTAACAAACCTCACACCGTGCCGCAGAGGACGGGCGTGGACTAATGGACTATGGCACGTCAGTGATGATAGACACAGACGTTAGGGCACTTAAACATGACGAACGTTAGTAGTCGATATGGTAACGAGTCTGGTGAATTAAACATGGGGTAGCCCCCACGGCCATAGAGCCGGGCTGGAATAGCCAACGTAAGAACGGGTAACTAATAAACGTTTTTCGAACTATGGGGTAACCCCCACGGCTGGATAGCTGGTAAAGAGCAAACTGGGTTTTCGGAACAACTATAAACTGGACAACCAAACGTGAACTCACTCAACTTGTTGTTGACTCGTTACTACATGCTTTGCAGGTCTATAGGTACTTAGCTGGAGCTTGCACAAGGAAGAGTCGTTGTGGGACATGGACAACTGTGTGCCATGTTAAACCTTTGGATATTTAAACTATGTTTTGGTTTTACACATTATGCTTCCGCTCATAACTTAAACTAAGTTTGTTTTGGACATTAATTGTGTTGGTTGGACTTTTACAATTAATTACTTGCTTGTTCAATATGATTAGTGGTTTGATCCTGGTCAGTCACGCCTCCAAGTGGTGATACTCCGCATGTGGATTTTGGGGGTGTGACAGCTTTGTTAAACCATATGACACGAGTCTCTATACTCGTTTGGTTTACGAACCCTCATTCTATCTAAATCCTCCGATTTTGGTCCGGTTTATTAACATAGTTACCTATATTAGGTGCCGTTTGATATCCGCGATCTCTAGCATTGTTTGGTTGTTACTCAAGGACTACTAAGCAATCTCAAGTGAGTACATAGACCCCTCTTTTACTGTTTTCCAAACATTTTGGGGTGGAACACATGTGCCTACTTGTTACTTTCATGCTTTCCATGTTTTCACATTATATACATGCTATGTTCATTAGTACACTATTAGTACATGATTTCATTTCATTTTATGCTATGTATGTCCATTGTATGCATACTTAGTACATTGTTTTACATTTACATTTTATGCTATGTATGTCCATTGTGTGCATACTTAGTACATTGTTTTACATTTACATTTTATGCTATGTATATTCATTGTTGTATACTTAGTACAGTTGTTTTCATCACATGCCTACATTTTGTTATGACATTTGGGTTGTTTACAATGGAACAATACATTCATTAACATTAGCTACGCCGTTCGTTAGTAGGTAGTGGTACCATAGGAATTGACAACTCCCGTTCCTGAAATCCTGGGTTGGTTTGGATTGGAAGGAATGACCGAATTCGATATACATAACTTAGATAAACCTTTAAATTGTTTAAGGGTTTATCGCCACAGTCTCAAGGCTTGGATGTATGCATTTTCACAACACCACATAGATGTTCGTATCAGTATAGCATGCATTACCACAAAACATAGCTTTGATTTAAACCATATTTTACTTCAATACTTTGTTTTGTGCATATGGTTTAGTTGATACATTTCACTAGCCATACAGATCATTTTGGTTACACATTACATGATTTACATTTGACACATGAACATTATTGACATTGGTTACACATTACATGATTTACATTTGACACATGAACATTATTGACATTGGTTACACATTACATGATTTACATTTGACACATAAACATTATTGACATTGGTTACACATTACATGATTTACATATTGACATAAACATTTTTGACATATTATTCAATACATTTGGCAATTGGTTTAAACATAGACATCTTACATTGGTAGTTTGTTTGGGTAAGTGATTTGAGTAACGGTGCGTGTGTAATATGATACAAGCATGGTGGATACGCCGCTGGTACTTCCTATATATAAGTGTTTGTATGGTATTACATATCGTAGCGTTATTTGAATCATTTCAATTTAAGATATATAACATTTTATACAAATAACATACTTTTCACAAGACATTCTTTTACAAACAACGTATCTTATACAAACTCATTTTACATGGTTATTCATTTAACCATACATTATTCTCTTATTTATACATATCATCTGATCTTATCGTTTTTCAAATGATTTACAAGACAAATCAAATTACAAGGTTCATGACTAAACATTTTCTTAAACAATAAGTCATGAATCCTATTTTCATAAACCTATGTATCTCACAGGCATTTTTATGCTGACGTACCTATTTTCACATGTGTTTCAGGATATGATGCATAGGATTTATCAAGATACACTTAGGCGGACTTGGGCCTTAGCGACAATAAAAGATGCAAGACTAGTTATTTATGTTATGTTTCGTTGATTGTCAAGACATTGTAACTCTTTTATTCAATAAAACAATATTTAAATTTCCATGTGTTATGAAACAATGATTCTGTTACAACACTCCCCGACGTTTCCGCCACGTTTGGTTGTCCTACGTGGTCGGGGTGTGACAGAAAAGTTGGTATCAGAGCTAATGGTTATAGGGAATTAGGTTATTAGTAATGCTTTGACCTAGTCTATAACCTTCCTTCCAACGCGAGTTTACTTGCGTTTAGTCATAAAACAATACTGTCACCTATCCTTAGGCGACAACCTCAACAAGAACATAAATTTCCAAACCGCTTTGAAAACTAATCATCTGTTCTAGGATGATTGATTACTAGGTTTTGAACCCTCTATTGTAAGGTTTTGAACTCTCTGTTATATGGTTTTGAACCCCTTTGAATTTTCAAAATCTCGTCAAAGTTTGGGTCTTATAATGCGAACATGTGCAAACTGGAAGGGTGAATGCCTGTATCCTGGGTTTTCTGTCTAGGCAAGCACTTCGTATATATCTCATCAGACGCGAGACCAGTTGTGCTTACCTGGGAATTCTTGGGATGAGTGTTCACTTATAGGCGAGCATGTCTTCAGCGATACATTAATAAGACCTGTTTACTTTGATTAGTCACCGTCTCATTTGTTTGCCTTAGGTAACAAACAAATGATCGCAATTTCTATGCGTTGTCATTTTGTTTTATTCGTCCAATAACCTTTCACTTGTTACTTCCTATGTCTTTCATTTTCTTCTAGAATGTCTATTCCTCTCAGCACTGGTCAAATGTCCGAGCGAACGGCCAAATTTGCCCAGCAAATAGGCGAAGTGATTCAGAAGACTGTGGATTTAGGCATTGCCATGGCTCGTCTCAACAATGAAGCCTCCCGTCTCGACAATGAAGCCACTCAAGAGCCACCAAAGGAAGCAGAAGTCAAGCCAGCACCAAAATCAAGGAAGCGTAAGGCTTCAAGGAAACCCGCAGCGGTTACACCTAATCAAGCGGGACCTAGCCATGTGGCAAGGCCACCAGCTAGGAAGCCATACAATGGAACTTCACCCTTGTGCAACCAATGTACCCTTCATCATCACCCTAGTGTGAAGTGCCGCAAATGCCAAATTTGTGGACGTAAAGGTCATACAACAAAAGTTTGCGTAGCAGCAGTTGCACCAAATCCAGCTGACAACAATCCTGCTCAAGCTCGCTTTCCACCAGGTTCTTGCTACAACTGTGGCGAGACGAGCCATTTCAGGAAAAACTGCCCGAAGATTGTCAGTGCAAATCCAACCCTTGGATGAGCATTCGGCTGAACAAAGGATGTTGCTGTCTTATGCCTTTGTTTCTTTTGTTCTCATGTATGTGAAACAATCTGTTTAGTTTATAAATAAATTCTTGTTCACAATTCTGATATACAAGTGTAGTTACATGTGTGTATGATTTTCCCTATAATACCTACATTAAGGAACTATGTTCCTTACAAACTACTTTTGTGAATTTTCCCATTTTTGTGTCTACTCATGATTCCCTCGAAAAATTTTAAGTACTCGTTTCATTCCAGGAGATGAAGTACAACAAAATAAAGGGAATTATGAGTAATCATGCTTCTGCACATCTGTGCCTTTGAATCCTTTGTCACACCCCGACCACGTAGAACATACAAAACGTGGCGGAAATGTCGGGGAGTGTTGTAACAGAATTAATTGTTTCAAATCCATGGCAATTGAAGTTTCGTTTTATTGTTTAAAAGTGTTACAATGTCTTAACAAACAAGGAAATACAACATAATTAACTAGTCTTGCATCTTTTATTGTCACTAAAGCCCAAGTCTGCCTATGTGTATCTTGATCATCTTATGCAACAGCTCCTGAAAAAACACATGTGAAAATAGGTACGTCAGCAAAAAAATGCCTGTGAGATACATAGGTTTTGTGAAAATAGGTTTCATGACTTATGTTTGAGAAAATGTTTAGTCATGAACCTTGTAATTTGCTTTGTTTTGTAAATCATTTAAAAAAAAACGTTAAGATCAGATGATATGTATAAATAAGAGGATAATGTATGGTTAAATGAATAACCATTGTAAAAATGAGTTTGTATAAGATAAGTTGTTTGTAAATCAATGTCTTGTGAAAAGTATGTTATTTGTATAAAATGTTATATGTCTCAAACTGAAATGATTCAAATAACGCTACGATATGTAATACCATACAAACACTTATATATAGGAAGTACCAGCGGCGTATCCACCATGCTTGTATCATATTACACACGCATCGTTACTTAATCACTTAATCAAACCAAACCACCAAAGTAATGTTTAACAATTGTAGAAATGTTTATGTATGGTCAAATACGGTTCACACGATTCACAGATACAAACGGTTCACAGATACAAACGGTTCACAGACACAAACGGTTCACAGATACAAACGGTTCACAGATACAAACGGTTCACAGATACAAACGGTTCACAGATACAAACGGTTCACAGATACAAATGGTTCACATACTCAAATGATTACAACGGTTCAAAATGCAGTATAATGTGTTCATATGCTGAATGAGTATATGCAACAGAAATGTAATGTAAAACAATGTACTAAGTATGAACTAAATGGGCATACATAGCATGAACAAAATGAAATCATGTACTATAATGTACTAATGAACGTAGGAAGTATTTGATGTGAAAACAGGAAAGCATGAAAGTAACAAGTAGGCACATGTGTTTCACCCCAAAACAGTTTGGAAAACAGTAAAAGAGGGGTCTATGTACTCACTTGAGATTGCTTAGTAGTCCTTGAGTAACAACCAAACAATGCTACAGATCACGGATATCAAACGGCACCTAATATAGGTAATTATGTTAATAACCGGACCTAAATCGGATGATTGGATAGAATGAGGGTTCGTAAACCAAACGAGTATAGAGACTCGTGTCATATGGTTTAACAAAGCCTTCATGCTAAATGAAACCTAACCTAAGCGTTTACGACCCATTACGACCCGTTTAGGTAGCTTATGCTACTTTAACGCGTCGTTTGCGTGAAACGCGTTCGGACCGTCTAACTAGTCCTATGACAAGCGTTATATGCCTAAACGTGTTACATAATCAGTTGTGTGACAAAAGTTTAGGTTACATATGCTTAATTACCAATTATACATGAAAAGGGTATTCTGGTAATTTACCTAAGGCATATAAACTACCTATCATACAACTACTTAACGAAGCGACCATAAGGTATAACCTCGGAAGGTTATTCCCTATCCACTATGGTCACCTAAGGTATTTGGTTGGATCCTAATGATAGACCAAATGGGTCGGGTTCGAAGGTATAAGCGATTTATCAGATCGCTTACCCTTATGACCCTAGACAACGTGGTAATCAGTAGGCATAGTCCCAAAGGACTATAACCAACGTGATTACACTCACGTTGCGAAGTTCAAACGAACTTCGCATTGACCATAAACTAGTCAATGCAGAAAGTCAAACAAAGTTTGACTTTCAGACTCGAAAAGACTCGAAAAGCAATAAAAGAACGAAAGAATACTTACGAAGGGTCCCCGAATGCTAATCTAGATCGAAATAACTCAGGTATGAAACAATGGTTCCAACTTAGAGTCTTTAAGATCAGATTCTAGTGATTTTGAAGCAATGGGGGGTGGAGTATTTATAGTTTTCGGGTAACCGTTAAGATCGTTTCATGGAAACCGTGCTCGAATCTTGTGCGTACACTTGTCCAATTGTTGTGGTAACTAAAAATGATCCCCATGAGCTGAAATGGCAAGTTAGAATGTGTGGGTGTGGATTAAACAGCTGGAATCAGCTGACTAATCGATCTTATCTGTTCTGGAAGGCTGACGCGGCCCGCTTCAGGATACACCTAAACTAATGCGGGCCACATGGGGGTTCTGATCAGAAAATAAGTTTAAAAAATGACAGTTTTGGTCCCTGTTGTGTATTTAAGCCATTTCCGACACTTCTAAGGCCCGTAAAGCCAACTTTAAGGCCCTAAAATGATGCCTAAACATTGTGGACATGAAACATGCTCAAAAATATGTCGGATGTCGGTTCGTTTGGTCATACGAACGTGATGTTCGCTTAATTACGACGGAATGCGCATAAGCACGAAAAACGATCCAAATGACGTGACGAATGGATTTTTCTTATGCCAAACACTAAAATAAAATATTTTAGTGCTTACATAAATTTTTGGATGTCCGGATTTATTCAGAACGTAAGTTATGCGCGAAAGTGCAAACTTGTGCACTTTTTGACACTTTTAGTCCCTGAATGACCCAAAAGTTTATTTTAGCACACCGAACCCCTCAAAGCCTATTTCTAAGCTATGTGAAGGATATTTAGGGTATGTTTAACTTATGGTCATGTTACAGAATGTCTGTTACAGTTCAAATTGGCATACTTTCGCAGTTTGTCAAGTTTAGTCCCTGTAAGTTAATAAACTAGATTTTGCCATACCAAAGCCTTCAAAACTTATTTCTAAGTTATGTAAAGGTTACTTAAGGTATGTTAAGCCTATTTTGCTATTCCGGAGTGTTCGTTGCATTAAACTGGTTATATTTACGCATCAGTGCGCGTATAACCCTCCAGAAAGCAATTTAAAGCTTGAAATTGAACAAGGGTTGATATGTGTAAACGATACGCATATTTTTACAACTCCCAAGTATGAAATACAATATTTCATTGGTTTGGCATTTGTTTGATGGTTGAAGTGACACAGGTGTCACAGTCTCCCCTACTTTAGGAAATTTCGTCCCGAAATTTATTCGTAGGAGTCTATTTGTGACTTTGTGTCAAATAACCACCAGAGATATGTAAGGCATAATCCTGTCATTTCCTTAACGGACATTCTTTAGAACGAAAATGAACAGACGGAGTCATTTTCCTCAACGAGTATTCTTCAGAAGTGGAAATGAAGGAATAAACAAACGGGGATTCATTTCCTCAACGGGCAATCTCCAGAAACGTAAAATGAACTTACGGAGTCATTTTCAACGGGTGCTTCATCAGAAATGGAAATGAACAGGAGAAACAAACGGATATTCATTTCCTCAACGGACAAATCTTCAGAAACGAAAATGAACTTACGGAGTCATTTTCAACGGGTGCTTCATCAGAAATGGAAATGAAAAGGAGAAACAAACGGATATTCATTTCCTCAACGGACAAATCTTCAGAAACGAAAATGAACTTACGGAGTCATTTTCAACGGGTGATTCATCAGAAATGGAAATGAATAGAGTTAACTTCTAGGCACATGACAAAGCTCGTTGTGGTTTCTGTGCACTAAATTCCATAATTATGTATGCATCCATAATTACGTAATTCCTTGCACAGTCCGCACAGTTTGTCTTGTAATGTTCATAAGCACATAATCACATAGTTGTTTAACTTGGTTATTAATTTGTTATTAATTTGTTATCGATTGAGAACGGATATGGAAACCAGTCGATGGACTTCAATGTCCTTTGGGATCTATCTGAAGAGATAGGAAGATCTCCCCAAAATTCGATTTTGTTTTCAAAGAAACGTAATAGTCGAATTAAGGAACACAACAATTTTAGGATTCACGGAAATACCCTTAAGTACCCTATTAAGGATTTATAGTGGCACTTTGGGTATTCGTCCAGTGTTGTAACTTACGCCTTGTACTTCGTTTCCTTAGACGAAACGGGTACTTAGGAATTTCGTGGAAAATGCAAGAGATCATAAAGTGGAAGAAAGTTTGGGGGTAGTCTGTCCTTCAAGGAATACGGTTCCTTGATTGTCGGTATTGTAAGAGATATGTTGTTTATACATACAACCACATAAATACATTGTAATGTAAATAAAAGATTTATTTATAAACAATGATAACAACTGTTTCATGGACCTTGACAACAAAAGAAAATAATACATAAGACGTGATTATTTCTAAACGATGTTGTCGGTCAGATGCTCATCCCTGTGCTGGATTTGCATTAGCAAGCTTTGGGCAATTTCTTCGGAAATGACCCATCTCGCCACAGTTGAAGCAAGAACCTGGTAGAAAACGGCCTTGAGCGGTATTGTTGCCAGCTTGGTTTGGTGCAGCTGCAGCTGGGTAGACTCTTGTTGTATGGCCTATAAGCCCACAAGTTTGGAATTTGCGGCACTTTACATTGGCATGATGATGGAGGCTACATTGGTTGCACAAGGGTGCAGTTCCATTGTATGGCTTCCTAGCAGGGGGTTGAGCTGGTTGGTTGGGGACGGCTTGATCATTGTGAGTAACCATGGCGAAGTTCTGAGAAGCCTTTCGCTTCTTTGACTTTTTAGGGGATCCAATCTATTCATCCATGGTCTTTGATTCCTCGATTGGGTTCGATTCCTCGACCGGTTTCTTGTCACCTTTTCGGAAAAGTTTACCTTTCCTGATCTTTGATTCAGTCAAGGTTGCAGATAGCTCAATGGCCTGTCTAACTGTAGTAGGGTTGCTGCCAGTCACAATGTCTTGTATTGAGTCAGGGAGGCCATCAATGTACTTTTCTATTGCCTTATCCAAAGGCGTGACCATGTTTGGGCATAACAGACTCAACTCCTCATAACGGTCCGTGTAGGCTCGATGCTCACCGCTGTCTTGCTCAAGATTGTCGAATTCCCTTTCCAAGGCCCTGATCTCATGACGAGGACATAATTCCTTCATCATAAGGGCCCTAAGTTCAGCCCATGTCTGTGCTAGAGCAACTTCTGCACCACGATCTCTCATAACCCTGTTCCACCACGTAAGGGCTCTCTTCTGGAACACACTCGAAGCAAACTCGACCTTGCGATTGTCAGGACACTGCACGTGGCGGAAAGTATTCTCAATGCTCTCGAACCATTGAAGAAGCCCAGTCGCTCCCTCAGAACCACTAAACTTGAGTGGTTTCGCCGAGTTAAAACTCTTGAAATTGCATGGACCATTGTTGTTGTTGTTGGCTTGATTCCATTGAGAAAAGAGGTTTGGGAATTGAGCAGCCATTTGTTGTGCAATGATTTCTGCCAGTTCGGCAGTCGCTATCTGGTTTTCGCGTCGAGGAGGCATTCTAAAAGAGGAAACATGAAAGGGAACGAGTGAGAGAATTAGACGAAAAGAATGAGATGAAACAAATCTGATGAAAGCAAGGATAGTGGTCATTTGTTTGTTACTACAAAGCAACAAACGACCTCGGTGATTAATCAAAGTAAATAGGTCAAAAATAATGTATCGCGAAGACATGCTCGCCTATAAGTGAACACTCATCCCAAGAATTCCCAGGTAAGCACAACTGGTCTCGCATCTGATGAGATGTATACGAAGTGCTTGCCTAGACAGAAAACCCAGAATACAGGCATTCACCCTTCCAGTTTGCACGTGTTCACATTATTTAAAACCCAAAACCTTGACGAGATTTTTGAAAATTCAAAGGGGTTCAAAACCATATAACAGAGGGTTCAACATAGTTACCTATATTAGGAGCCGTTTGATATCCGCGATCTCTAGCATTGTTTGGTTGTTACTCAAGGACTACTAAGCAATCTCAAGTGAGTACATAGACCCCTCTTTTACTGTTTTCCAAACATTTTGGGGTGGAACACATGTGCCTACTTGTTACTTTCATGCTTTCCATGTTTTCACATTATATACATGCTATGTTCATTAGTACACTATTAGTACATGATTTCATTTCATTTTATGCTATGTATGTCCATTGTGTGCATACTTAGTACATTGTTTTACATTTACATTTTATGCTATGTATGTCCATTGTGTGCATACTTAGTACATTGTTTTACATTTACATTTTATGTTATGTATATTCATTGTTGTATACTTAGTACAGTTGTTTTCATCACATGCTTACATTTTGTTATGACATTTGGGTTGTTTACAATGGAACAATACATTCATTAACATTAGCTACGCCGTTCGTTAGTAGGTAGTGGTACCATAGGAATTGACAACTCCCATTCCTGAAATCCTGGGTTGGTTTGGATTGGAAGGAATGACCGAATTCGATATACATAACTTAGATAAACCTTTAAATTGTTTAAGGGTTTATCGCCACAGTCTCAAGGCTTGGATGTATGCATTTTCACAACACCGCATAGATGTTCGTATCAGTATAGCATGCATTACCACAAAACATAGCTTTGATTTAAACCATGTTTTACTTCAATACTTTGTTTTTGTGCATATGGTTTAGTTGATACATTTCACTAGCCATACAGATCATTTTTGTTACACATTACATGATTTACATTTGACACATGAACATTATTGACATTGGTTACACATTACATGATTTACACATTACATGATTTACATTTGACACATGAACATTATTGACATTGGTTACACATTACATGATTTACATTTGACACATAAACATTATTGACATTGGTTACACATTACATGATTTACATATTGACATAAACATTTTTGACATATTATTCAATACGTTTGGCAATTGGTTTAAACATAGACATCTTACATTGGTGGTTTGTTTGGGTAAGTGATTTGAGTAACTGTGCGTGTGTAATATGATACAAGCATGGTGGATACGCCGCTGGTACTTCCTATATATAAGTGTTTGTATGGTATTACATATCGTAGCGTTATTTGAATCATTTCAATTTAAGATATATAACATTTTATACAAATAACATACTTTTCACAAGACATTCTTTTACAAACAACGTATCTTATACAAACTCATTTTACATGGTTATTCATTTAACCATTCATTATTCTCTTATTTATACATATCATCTGATCTTATCGTTTTTCAAATGATTTACAAGACAAATCAAATTACAAGGTTCATGACTAAACATTTTCTTAAATAATAAGTCATGAATCCTATTTTCATAAACCTATGTATCTCACAGGCATTTTTATGCTGACGTACCTATTTTCACATGTGTTTCAGGATATGATGCATAGGATTTATCAAGATACACTTAGGCGGACTTGGGCCTTAGCGACAATAAAAGATGCAAGACTAGTTATTTATGTTATGTTTCGTTGATTGTCAAGACATTGTAACTCTTTTGTTCAATAAAACAATATTTAAATTTCCATGTGTTATGAAACAATGATTCTGTTACAGCACTCCCCGACGTTTCCGCCACGTTTGGTTGTCCTACGTGGTCGGGGTGTGACATAAAATGTAACATTTGTAACTGTGTAAAAACATGGTATGTAATTGTAAAATGTAAGTTTGTAAATTGTAATGAAATGGAATCGAGATCGCTAATGTTTTGTGAGGACATTAACATATGTGACGACATAGTAAGCATCCAAACCTATGCGACTTTTAACATCGTTTACCCTACAACGGTGACCCAAGACACTCCATGACTATGTCACACCCGCTCGTAGCGGAAACGCAAGGTGTGATCTGTATGGTTTTCATTGCATAAATATCGATGATTACACATATCATGTAGTGACCTCTTGAGGTCCTGAGTAACTTCGTAATGAAGTACATCGATATTTGTTCCCATTACCAAACGGGAATCTCGGGTTGTTGTAACAAGTCCGAGGGATTTTGCTATTCGACTTTTACTTTCGCGCAAGTCAAGCATTCTCCGATATAAGTCGCGATATCACTTTTGAGGTTAGGCCACCAGTAGTATTCTTTCGCTACTTAGGCCTATGTGCTTCCTCAAAATATCATCTCGAAGGCCGCCAAAGAATAGAACCCAATTTCGACCCATAAGGTATAAAGTTCCATCTTCTTTCAGCACTAATTGTTCCTTCATGCTTCGAAGTGTTTCTACTTGAATATGCTCTTCCTTGAGCGCTTGTGAATCATCTTCTCTAATGCTTGAACTCTCAGTGTTCTAACTCGCTCCTTGCGGCTCAAGGCATCTGCTACAACGTTTGCCTTGCCCGGATGGTACTTTATTTCACAATCATAGTCGTTCAACAATTCAACATACATCGTTGACGTATATTTAATTCTTTTTGGTTGAATATGTGTTGAAGACTTTTATGATCCGTGAAAATAATGCATTGAGTACCATATAAATAATGTCGCCATAATTTTAAAGCGAATACCACCACGCCTAACTCTAGTTCGTGAGTGGTATAGTTTTTCTTGTGAACTTTTAGTTGGCGTGACGTGTACACGATAACTTTTTCACGTTGCATGGGCACGCAACCCAATCCATGATGCGAAGCATCACAGTCTACAACAGAGTCATCGGTATCGTCGGATAAAGATAAGATTGTAAAATGCTATGCACCAATCTCAAGAATAAATTGTAAGGCTATATCTTGTTTTTCGATTTGGGGCGAATTTATTGTCTTTAACAACTCTAAAATGGTTCTCAAATGTTGCTCATGTTCATTAGTCGATCGAGGGTATATCAAAATGTCGTCAATAAACACTATGACGAATTTGTCGAGATACGGCTTGCACACATGATTCATTAAATCCATGAAGACCGCTGGTGCATTTGTTAAACCAAAAGGCATAACGAGAAACTCGTAATGACCGTAACGAGTCTTAAAAGCCGTTTTCGGTATGCTTTCCTCTTGAATTCGTAACTGATGATACTCCGATCGTAAGTCTATCTTAGAGTAGAAGCTAGAATCTTTCTTAAACCATCTGAGTTAGTTGGAAATTTATTTGTAACATGATTTAGAAATATGAATTTTCGTTCAGCGAAATGTTGTGCATTTTTGCAAAACTTGCATGTCTTTCTACCCCCAAAACCTTTATAAAGATGTATAGTGGTAAAGAGTGGGGGTTATGAACTTCACAACATCCTTATTCGGTCAACTACAAAGTTCCGAAGGTGCTAATCGACATGGAGATTTGGCTATGGGTGCGGCTCCCGGTACCAAGTCGATGTGAAGCTCGACTTGTTGATATGGTGGTAGTCCTGGCAAGTCTTCAAGAAAGACTTCAGGAAATTATTTTACCACAGGATTATCTGTCAGCTGTGGCCCAACGGCCTTCTTGTCTACAACAAGTGCTAGATAGGCAATACAACCTTTCCGTAAGCACTTATGTGCTTTCATGCCATTGATGATCCGCAATGGGGTGTCGCGCTTCTCTCCATGGATAACAAGTGTCTCTTCGTTCGGTAGTGGTAAGCGAATGATCTTCTCATGACAGAAGACTTCGGCTCGATTATTGGATAGCCAATCCATGCCAACCACCACGTCTAAAATACCCAACTCAATGGGTACGAGATCGATATGAATTTCAGCTTTAGACTCGACTAGATTACTTTTTGCCAATTCTATAGAATGAGGAGACGTCTAGCTTACGTGACTCTAGGCCAAGTACATTTTGAATTCTATGTAGTAAGGACTTCACTGTACAAATGTAGAGGACAACCCAATCCCCATGTTTAGATGTAGGATAACCCAATCCCTATGTTTAGATGTAGGATAACCCAATCCCTATGTTTGGATGTAGGATAAATCAATCCCTAATTGTAGCTAGGACATTCCCGTCACTAGCCATGAAACTATGCATGCTAAATGTTGAGATAAGGCTAAAATTGCCAATTGTATAAAATAACATGGATGTGAAATGTTGACGAATAGGATACATACCAGTGGCCCTTAATGATTTGATATGTCTCAGCTAATTCCCCATTAGCTATCTTGATATAGTAATGTGTGTCCAACATGACTCTAATTCGAGTATATGCTTAACATTTAAAAGCAATTGCTAAGCTCGGTGTTGGTATTAATAGAATTGATACATGATGATCGTAGAGTGTACGTACTCATGACTTCATTTCTCTCATGGCGAGAGTTATTGTTTGAGTGATCGAGGTAAGGAGGAATGATGCGGTTATGCTTCGGATCTCCGAGGCTAAACCTAAAATATATCACTCAGTGTGTTTGAATTCGGGTGTTTCCCAGTATGGAACAACCCTTGAGATATCGTGAAAGCATCAAGTGTAACCAACAATATTAGCTCCAGTTATGATCGAATTCTTTTATAAAATCATATGAAAATAGATATGAAAATCAGATGATATAAAAGAATGATGTAAGGTTAAATAAATAACCAATGAAAATGTAGTGTATAAATATATCATGTCATGAAATAGAATATTATGTCTTGTGTAGAGGATGTCGTGTCTTGTGCAAAAATGTCATGTCTTGTCTTTGTCGAAGAGATTTGAATAACACCACGATATGCAATATAATATAAGCACTTATATATAGGAAGTACCAACGGCGTATCCACCATGCTTTTATCATATTACACACGTCTCGTTATTTACAAAAATGTCTTGTGTATACCAACGTCAAATGTCATGTATAACAATGTCTTGCGTAACAATGTCATGTATAAAACATGTCTTGTGTAAAAGCAATGGTTTTCAACACATAACTTTTAACTTAAACAGTTGATTCTTTTGGCACCATGATCTTTTTAATACTCAATATTAAAAGAAACTAGACATATATATTTGGATAAATATAGTCTATCATGCGCCCAAGAATGAAGAATGCAGTAGGTCATCGAAACCTTAAGACTGCATGGTTAATATATGTTTGAATAAATGATAATACGAATAACCGAAAATGAATGATAATGTGGATAACCAAAACCAAAAGGTGTAATGCCTCTTGCGTGTATTGGTCATATGTTTAAATCAAGTATTTTTGTGTACACCACGTACATGGGGAGTACTTGTTGTGACTCCCTGTCGGAGTACTCGTTCTGACTCCTTGGCGGAATACTCGTTCTGATTCCTTATCGGAGTACTCGTTCTGACTCCTTGGCGGAATACTCGTTCTGATTCCTTATCGGAGTACTCGTTCTGACTCCTTGGCGGAATACTCGTTCTGATTCCTTATCGGAGTACTCGTTCTGACTCCTTGGCGGAATACTCGTTCTGATTCCTTATCGGAGTACTCGTTCTGACTCCTTGGCGGAATACTCGTTCTGATTCCTTATAACGCATCATACTTGGTACTCGTTCTCACCAAGAGTGCCTCTTGTTTTTGTATTGTATTGTATTGTATTGTAGGGTGTTATACTAACCACCCTCAGTTCTTGTTTTACTAGATAAAAAGAATTGAATCTCAAGTAATAACTTAAGAATTTTTGAATGAATAGTGATCATTAGCTTGACCCGCAGAGTCCACCAGAATTTCCATGCACTACAAGTTGTTATTACGTGGGCCCCCGTAATAATAAATTGTCTTGCATGGTCACCCTAGCATTCTCTCGTTCAGAGCAGGCGATCAGTCAGAGAGAGGACACTATTGTTTATATACCTTCAACATAGAAGGAAACTTCGTGATAGTTCACGTGTCAACGTCCGTTGTTGTTACTCGCAGGACGGTACGACGTTAGATGAAAATAGAAATGAAAAGAATCTGTAACAATAACAATTGAAGAGGCACCTTCAAGATGAGTACTTCATCTTCCTTGTAGGGACAAGAGTATATCAACCTTGATTAGTATGAGTCACATGGATCTCGTCCCACTAATGGAGTTGTTGTCCAAGGTTACCACCTTCGCCTCGTCGTCATTATCATGGTCAGGCATCTCAGCATTCGCGAGCAAGCAACCATATTTTATGGAATTAAGTTTAAGATTTCACTTAGGAATCATGCTCGTCATAAGCTCCGTAATAGACATGAGGTCGATATTTTCGTCGTGCGAGTAAAGAATAATAATAAAGTTTGAAGTCGAAGGTATTTTGTTCTTGGCAAAATATTTCATGCAACATATATATGAATCACCTATATATATAATCAAGTAAAATCCTATCAATCAAGGATTTCTATCTTGTATAAGCTGAACTTGTAACTGTTTATAATGCATAAACTGATAATGTACTGTATTGTAGGCACATAGTCTATTAATGTATTGTGACTGTTTCTCATAGACTTCACCCATGGAAATGTCCTCGCTTGATTTATGTGAAATGAATTTTTGTTGTAGTGGACCTTGAAAAATGTTTATGCAATGAAAACCTTTTGACTTGTCCAATTTTATTCTGTTCAACATGAACAAGAGGTTTTCGTGAGAGATCCCTAGTGATTGTAGACTTAGACTCGAGAAAGAATCCTGGTTCACTACAATCGATGCTCTGATACCAATCTGTCACACCCGCTCGTAGCGGAAACGCAAGGTGTGATCTGTATGGTTTTCATTGCATAAATATCGATGTACATGAACAAACTATATGAATAAAACATGCTCCAATGCCATTGTCATAATTGTTCAAAAGATCGCAACATAAGTTATGTATTGGTTACAAACCATCAAATGAAAATAAGTTGTCATCGTTTTATACATCAAAATGTAAGTCTTAAAATGTCAAGACTTTGACCACTATATCACCGCAAAGAGGCGGTATATAACAGGCAAACCCTTCAATAGTTGGCATGGAGTATTGATACTTGTTTTCTTTGAACTGAAATCTTTGCATTGGTCCACTAATTCCCTGAAATACATGTAAGTTTGAAAACATCAACAAAAGTTGAGCGAGTTCATGCAGTTTAGCTGTACAAGATGTATCTGTATCAAAACAGTATGTAATATGTATTTGTCTCAATTGTAATTGTATCCAAACTGGATATAAGATGTATCTGTAAAATATGAGATGTATTTGTATTTGTATCAATTGTAGTATGAAAAGCGTCAATGAAATCGTGATCATTAATGTTTTGCAAGGACATTAATATGTGTGACGAAATAGGAAGCAAACCAACCCTAGACGATTTTTAATTGTATCGACACCATGTCGTAGGGCAACAAATGCACTCCTAGGCAAAATGGCCATGAGTGGGGCTCGCCAACACCCATTAGATCTAAGCTTTGTTCCTTGGTCCAAACTGGATTAATGGTGCTTATAGTATGGCCCTAATTTCTCACATGATCTAGGTGTTTCATTCCTTGACTTATCATACTATTGTACATGTATTTTCCCCGATAGTTGTAAAACTTGAAAAGCATTTAAAATGAATAGGGGAACATGAACTCACTGTATTGCGTCCTGAAAATAGATGTAAATAAGATCTCACGTGCGGTCGTCCTGAATAGCGTGGCGACCTACAAACGTTCTTATTTTTGTTAGACACTTCGGTCTTTGAAAAGAACTTGAGTACAAGTCTTGTGTCTTGTGTATATGTAAGACTTGTATGTCTTTACTGTTCGTTAACTGGGTATTCGATGTATGAGGTGTTCAAATGTTCGTTAACTGTGTATTCGATGTATGAGTTGTTCAAATGTTCGATAACTGTGTATTCGATGTATGAGTTGTTCAAATGTTCGATAACTGTGTATTCGATGAATGAGTTGTATAGTCGGATCTCGTCCGCTGAATCTCGTGTCTTGTATGTATCACTTGTATAGTTGTGTTTCCAATAATAGTATCATTGGGCCAAGCCCATGTTTTCAAGTTATTGGGCTTAAATAGTGCTGGGCCACAAATAGTGTTGGGCCTCAAATAGTGTTGGGCCTCAAATAGTGTTGGGCCTCAATAGTGTTGGGCTTCAATAGTGTTGGGCCTCAAATAGTGTTGGGCCTCAATAGTGTTGGGCCTCAATAGTGTTGGGCCTCAATAGTGTTGGGCCTCAATAGTGTTGGGCTTCAATAGTGTTGGGCTTCAATAGTGTTGGGCTTCAATAGTGTTGGGCTTTGGCCCATATGTTTGGTATTGGGCTTAGCCCATGTGTTTTGATAAGCCCATTATGAAGTTAAGCCCATTTAGAAAAGTAAGCCCATTTGTAAAAACATGGCCCATTAAGTTAAATAAGCCCACTTGTTATAAATTAGCCCATAAATAAGATAAGCCCACTTGTTATAAGTAAGCCTTTCATTTTTATAAAAAATCTTTTTATAAAAATTTACTAGGTATACTTTATAGTAAATAAAAACTTACTAGTTTTTATAAGCTTATAAACATCCGAAATTTGTTATCGATAGCTTATTTGTATTTCGTGTCGTAAAATCGTCTAAACGTCGTAGTAACTCCTCGGATTGGCGATTCGTTTATCTATTCGTCCGTCGTCCGTTTTGACCATAAATGGTGTCCGATCCTTCGGAATGTCCGTAAGTTGTTTTCAAGTGTGTATATATGTATTCTTGTAAGTCTTTACTTGTAAATGTGTCATGTATTTATTTGTATCTTTGTTATCAAATACCTAATTTTTGTACATAACTAATACAAATAATAAACACATAGTAAATAACTTGTTAAGATCACTAATATATATTTTCCCAAAAATATATATTTATATCTATTTTTGTTTTTAGAAAGACCACTTTCTAATCTTGTAAAGACTTTGTTAAAAATGATAATTTTTCTAACATATGATTTCTAAGAAAAATTGGCCATATAACCTTTGTATTAGGTACTTTGCCATGTTTAGATAAACATATCATTTTCTTTTCAAATTCATCACCAATTTACCCAATCATCTTAACTAAAACATTTGAGATTTTTATAACATAAAATTTACCAAGATGATTTCCAAATCATGTAGGGTTTTAAACATGATCATTACATATGCTAACTAGTTCAAAAACCAAGTTTAATTCTAGTTCTAACAACTTTTATAAAAATCTCTAGTTGTATGTTACTTTTTATAATCTTGTAAAAGTCTTGTTTTTAAATAAAACCTTTAATACTTTCACAAGAACAATAGTTATGATCATCTATTTAATCCTTTATGTTAAAAACCCTTTAACATAAACATGTATAATTTTTAGATCATAACTTAAAACATACTCTAACCATTTATTTATCTCATAATCATCATAATAAGCTTAAATAAGCATATAACAAGTCTTAGATCACAATATAAACAAACATAATTATATCATGATTTTTATCTTTGCTTCTTTGTATTTTTCTCATGTTATTATGTATGATCTCTTGGTTATTATTAGCAATAATAACATCATAAACATAATATATGTCTAAAAAAAAATAGTTATAGAAGCTTACTTCTAGCACAAGGCTAGGGATGATCTTAGAAGATTATTAAGACTTAGTAGATGATGATCTTGTTGGTAGAACACTTTTGTTATGGATGAAAATCCTTCTTTTCACTTCCAAGAGCCTTAGATCACCTCATGTTACTTGGAAATCCATGTTGTTCATAAGAAATAATGAAGAAGTGAAGTGATTTTTCGATGGTGTTCTTGGTAATATGATGAAGATGATGAGAGCTTTTCTTATGTGTGTGTAGGATATGGTGTAAAATGGTGATAAGTGCTAGTAACTTAATGGGTAAGTATTGAAATTAATCATCCATTCTAATCCACTTGAAATTAATCAAAATATCTAGTTATTAATACTTAAACAAGTTGAAAGAAAAGTGGGGCCCACAAAGGGTCTTATAACCGTGAATGAGGGGGGTCTCATGTGGTAAAAATGTGTTAGAATTATTTAAGGTTTCACATGAATAAAAAAAATTTAAGTCTCTTAAGAACTTTGACATTTTATATAAAAATATCTACAAGGTTTTAAGCCTTCACATTTTAAAGTAGTGTGACACTAAGTAAAACTAGTTCACCGAAATTTTTAGTGTGTAATTCGGGTGAAAAAGTCGGTTCAGGTCCTGTACCGGCTTACATACCGACACCGTGTTTTATTTAGATAAAAACATAACAAAAAATTATTTTTGTACTTGTTTTATTATCCAAATATTTAATCCAACTTTTTGGACTAAAACTTTTATTATTGTTGACACGGTTCCGGTACCGGCTTTGCTGACTGGCAGTTTTTGGGCAGTTTTTGGTGCTACCGAACATTGGTAATATATTAACCAAACTCTTGTATTCCCGTATAGGGTTTAATGTATATTTGATGTGGGACTTTCGTCTGAGTCCTAAAGATGTAATTTAGATGGTTTCGCTGGATCCTGAGTTTTCGTCAGCACGCTAGTTTACTAGGCACTACTCTAGTTGTTTCGGTGAATTGTTTACATTGTTTCAAAGGTAACCAATAAAAATGAATCATGTGCATCAAAATTGAATATTCCATGAGTATTCTAAGTGTATGTCATGTAATCATGCAGTTCGGACATTCAATACTGATAATTGTGTAACTTGAATGATGGATTTAAATGTACGAAAATTACCAGAAAGTGGCAGTTGTCACATTCTCCCCCTGTTATTGAGAATTTCGTCCCGAAATTCAAGCTGAGTCATCCTATACAGGAGACTACTCGAACAGGTGAGAGTATTTGGCTTTGATTTAATGTTCACGTTCCCACGTATATTCGGGTCCGTGTCGAGAGTTTCAACTAATTTTTACTAATATGTTATGACTCCTTTGTATTTTCTGGACCTTCCGGTCCATGACCTTAACAGGTGCTTTGTGAATTGGAGTTTGTCATCAATATGAACCTCATCCTCCGGGATGAAAACTGTTTCTTGCGTTGGACTCTTTTCAAGATTCGACACATTAAACGTGTCGTGCACACTGCTAAGTTCATCTGGTAACTTCAACTTGTAGGCAACAGTGCCAATCTTTTCTAAGATTTCAAATGGTCCAATGTAACGTGGGTTAAGCTTTCCATGCTTACCGAACCTTGCTACGCCCTTCCAAGTCGAGACTTTCAATAAGACTTTGTCTCCGACCTCGAAAGATAATGGTTTTCGTCTTCTATGTGCGTAGCTCTTTTGTCGATCGCGAGCCGCCTTGATACGGTCTCGGGTCTGAAAAGTTTTATCCGTAGTCTCTTGGACTAGTTCCGGACCAATTAATTGACTATCGCCAGTTTCTGCCCAAATAGCAGAGAGCGACACTTTCGACCATAAAGAGCTTCAAACGGTGCAGCTTGTATACTAGTATTGTAGATGTTATTGTAGGAAAACTCAACTAAAGGTAGATGAGTATCCCAATTGCCGTCTAAATCCATAACACATGCGCGAAACATATATTCGAGTGTTTGGATTGTCCGTTCGCTCTGGCCGTCAGTTTATGGATGAAAGGCCGTACTTGGATTCAAATGAGATCCAAAGACCTGTTGAAATGATTTCCAAATTCTAGAAATAAAACGACCGTCTCGGTCCGAAATGATTGAAATAGGCACTCATGACGAGCCACTATTTCTTGGAGATAGAATTCCGCTAGTTTCTCAGTATTATCCTTCTCCCAAATCGGTAAGAAGTGTGCGGACTTTGTTAGTCTATCGATGATTACACAAATCATGTCATGACCTTTCGAGGTCCTGGGTAACTTCGTAATGAAGTACATCGATATTTGTTCCCATTACCAAATGGGAATCTCAGGTTGTTGTAACAAGTCCGAGGGATTTTGTGGAGTATTCATAGTTCTAACCATACACACACTTATTCACATTTAGGATTTCGGCAAGTTACCAGCATACATCCCGGTGCCAAAATCATTTATTTCGATAACTGTGTATTCGATGAATGAGTTGTATAGTCGGATCTCGTCCGCTGAATCTCGTGTCTTGTATGTATCACTTGTATAGTTGTGTTTCCAATAATAGTATCATTGGGCCAAGCCCATGTTTTCAAGTTATTGGGCTTAAATAGTGCTGGGCCACAAATAGTGTTGGGCCTCAAATAGTGTTGGGCCTCAAATAGTGTTGGGCCTCAATAGTGTTGGGCTTCAATAGTGTTGGGCCTCAAATAGTGTTGGGCCTCAATAGTGTTGGGCCTCAATAGTGTTGGGCCTCAATAGTGTTGGGCCTCAATAGTGTTGGGCTTCAATAGTGAAGGGCTTCAATAGTGTTGGGCTTCAATAGTGTTGGGCTTTGGCCCATATGTTTGGTATTGGGCTTAGCCCATGTGTTTTGATAAGCCCATTATGAAGTTAAGCCCATTTAGAAAAGTAAGCCCATTTGTAAAAACATGGCCCATTAAGTTAAATAAGCCCACTTGTTATAAATTAGCCCATAAATAAGATAAGCCCACTTGTTATAAGTAAGCCTTTCATTTTTATAAAAAATCTTTTTATAAAAATTTACTAGGTATACTTTATAGTAAATAAAAACTTACTAGTTTTTATAAGCTTATAAACATCCGAAATTTGTTATCGATAGCTTATTTGTATTTCGTGTCGTAAAATCGTCTAAACGTCGTAGTAACTCCTCGGATTGGCGATTCGTTTATCTATTCGTCCGTCGTCCGTTTTGACCATAAATGGTGTCCGATCCTTCGGAATGTCCGTAAGTTGTTTTCAAGTGTGTATATATGTATTCTTGTAAGTCTTTACTTGTAAATGTGTCATGTATTTATTTGTATCTTTGTTATCAAATACCTAATTTTTGTACATAACTAATACAAATAATAAACACATAGTAAATAACTTGTTAAGATCACTAATATATATTTTCCCAAAAATATATATTTATATCTATTTTTGTTTTTAGAAAGACCACTTTCTAATCTTGTAAAGACTTTGTTAAAAATGATAATTTTTCTAACATATGATTTCTAAGAAAAATTGGCCATATAACCTTTGTATTAGGTACTTTGCCATGTTTAGATAAACATATCATTTTCTTTTCAAATTCATCACCAATTTACCCAATCATCTTAACTAAAACATTTGAGATTTTTATAACATAAAATTTACCAAGATGATTTCCAAATCATGTAGGGTTTTAAACATGATCATTACATATGCTAACTAGTTCAAAAACCAAGTTTAATTCTAGTTCTAACAACTTTTATAAAAATCTCTAGTTGTATGTTACTTTTTATAATCTTGTAAAAGTCTTGTTTTTAAATAAAACCTTTAATACTTTCACAAGAACAATAGTTATGATCATCTATTTAATCCTTTATGTTAAAGACTATGTGTTGTCAAGAGAGTGAGGCTGCCCGGACCTGTTAGATCTAACCCTTGTTCTTTCGGTCTAAACTAGATTGGTGGTGCTTACATATATCCTATTCGTGACATGATCTACATATGATTCCTTTGTTTAAAGCATACCATTTGTACATGTATTTTCCCCAAAGTTTAGAAAATAGTAAAAACGTTTAAAATTGGGGACATGAACTCACTGTTTTGCGTCTTGAGCGCCTAGCTTCACCGGCTTCTGCTACTTGAATGTCGTGACCTATAGACGTTCTAAGTATGTTAATCACCTAACTTGTAAACCTCTAAGTACAAGTTACTATTTGAATTTAATGTGTCTTATCATGTCTTACATGTATACGTTCTTGTATTATTAGTGTATATATTTTACAATATATTAAGTGTTGTATTTGTTATATATATTTTTATCCCAAAAATATATATCTGTGTAAGTAGGATTTGAGAATGTTATATGTTAAAAATAATATATTTTTAACCTTTTCAAATATATGTTACTTATATTGTTTTCCAAAAATAAATATAAGTAATTTGTTAAATAATATTTCCAATATTATTTTTGGGTGTAAGTATACTTAGGAAAGTATACTTGTATTTTAAGTGTAAATACTTGTATATTTGTATTAATTACCCAAAAATTAATTCTTTGATTTTTATTACTTTTCAGAATTTTATTTCTTAAAAATAATAATATTTTTAAGGTTTATTAGTTATATATATATTTTGTCATTCTTTGTTAAATATATATATATATATATATATATATATATATATATATATATATATACTCTTTTTTGTCACTTGTCACCTTTTTTATAATTCTTCTATAACTTGTAACTAGTAGTAAAACCCGTGTGCAAACACGGGTGGTTTTTAGAAAATCATGCATAAGACGTTTTAATAGAAAGTAAAGATAGATGTATAGATATTGTAACAAAACTTGTTATCTATTATATATAATAGACAACTATAAACATAGATCATATCCTTAACATTTGATGTACAAAGTATTTCACCAAAAGAAAAAGAACAATTTTAAAAGACATGAATAATTGTCGTTACAACTCTTCAATTTCAATTGAAAACCCACACCGTCACCGTTTTGTCCTTACGAAACTGTCTACATCCGAACCAGGATCATTTATAAATCACACATGCTCATGGTTTTCTTCAAACAATGGTTGTAACGCAAAGTCAGATTGACCAATATCTTCATTTGTGTGGTCGGCCATTTGTTTCTGTATATCCTCACTTGTATGATGAAATGCATCTGCATCGGCCATTTGTTTCTGTATATCCTCACTTGTATGATGAAATGCATCTTCATCGGCCATTTGTTTCAGTTATGTCCCAAATATATTAATAGCAATAAAACAAAAAAGGTTTCAATTGATAAACTAAAAAGTAATACAATTTTGCATAAATAAAACTTCCAGCTGTAATAAACAACTAAATGTATGAAAATAGAAAACTAATTTACCTAAAAGTCAAACCACTATTTGAACAAAGTCTGTTTGAGCAAAAGTCTGTTTTAAACAAAGTCTGTTTGACCAAAGTCTATTTTGACCAAAGTCTGTTTGACCAAAGTCTGTTTGACCAAAGTCAAACCACTGTTTGCAAAAAAAGGCAACCACTGTTTTCTCCACAAAACACTGTTTTAACCCAACAGTGGTTTCAAACATCTGTTTTCATCCATCTGTTGACCAAAGTCAACAGATGCATCAACCACTGTATCAACAGATGTATCACCTATGTTAAAACAGTGTTCTTCGCTCGCTTGTAGATTACAAATACTGACTGAATGTAATTTATTATGCAATGTGTCGCAGAAACCCGTCTTTTCACTATAATTAAGCGCCAAATTAAAAGCAATCAACATGCTCAAAAAATTCCAAGATTTTATAGTATTTAACTCTCTCAAAAATTACATCAGTTTGTAATATTTATCCCAAAAGAACCATCCAAAAGCATTAGTTCCCACAAAAACCTACCAGAAGTAGATTAGTTTGCTACTGATTTAAGGTTCCATTATGATCATAATATTATGTAGCATAACCCACTGAGATTATATTACATGATCATAATAGTAATCTGAGGTTATATTACAACTCAAAAAAGTTTGCTACGATATGTCCCCACTGTTAAACATTTTTACTGTTTTCTAAACTTTGGGGAAAATACATGCACCATTTCAAATTGAGACATATAACATTTTATACAAATAACCTATTTTTCACAATACATTGTTTTACAAACAACTTAAATTATACAAACTCATTTTTATATGGTTATTCATTTAACCATACATTATTCTCTTATTTATACATATCATCTGATCTTATCATTTTTCAAATGATTTACAAGACAAATCAAATTACAAGGTTCATGACTAAACATTTTCTTAAACAATAAGTCATGAATCCTATTTTCATAAACCTGTGTATCTCACAGGCATTTTTATGCTGACGTACCTATTTTCACATGTGTTTCAGGATATGATGCATAGGATTTATCAAGATACACTTAGGCGGACTTGGGCCTTAGCGACAATAAAAGATGCAAGACTAGTTATTTATGTTATATTTCTTTGATTGTCATGACATTGTAACTACTTTAATCAATAAAACAATATTTCAATTTCCATGTGTTATGAAACAATGATTCTGTTACAACACTCCCCGACGTTTTCCGCCACGTATTGTTCTACGTGGTCGGGGTGTGACAGAAAAGTTGGTATCAGAGCTCATGGTTATAGGGAATTAGGTTATTAGTAATACTTTGACCTAGTCTATAACCTTCCTAGGACCCTAACGCGAGTTTACTTGCGTTTAGTCATAAAACAATACTGTCACCTATCCTTAGGCGACAACCACAACAAGAACATAAATTTCAAAACCGCTTTGAAAACTAATCATCTGTTCTAGGATGATTGATTACTAGGTTTTGAACCCTCTATTGTAAGGTTTTGAACCCCTTTGAGTTTTCAAAACCTCGTCAAGGTTTTGGGTTTTAAATAATGTGAACACGTGCAAACTGGAAGGGTGAATGCCTGTATTCTGGGTTTTCTGTCTAGGCAAGCACTTCGTATACATCTCATCAGACGCGAGACCAGTTGTGCTTACCTGGGAATTCTTGGGATGAGTGTTCACTTATAGGCGAGCATGTCTTCGCGATACATTATTTTTGACCCATTTACTTTGATTTGTCACTGTCTCATTTGTTTGCCTTAGATAACAAACAAATGATCGCAAATTCTTATGCATTACCATTCTACATTATTTACCCGATGACGTTTCACTTGTTTCTTCCTATGTCTTTCATTTTCTTCTAGAATGTCTCTTCCTCTCAGCACCGGTCAAATGTCCGAGCAAACAGCCAAATTTGCCCAACAAATAGGCGAAGTGATACTGAAGTCTGTGGATCTAGGCATTGCCATGTCTCGTCTAAAAAATGGAGCCACTCAGGAGCCACCAAAGGAAGCAGAAGCCAAGCCTTCACCTAAACCAAAGAAACGTAAGGCTTCAAGGAAACCCGCAGCAGTGGCACCAAAACAGGCAAGACCTAGCCAAATGACAGCACCACCAGCCAAGAAACCAATCAAGGAATCAAAGACCATGGATGAACAGGCTGGATCCCCTAAGAAGTCAAAGAAGCGAAAGGCTTCTCAGGACTTCGCCGTGGTCGCTCACAATGGTCGAGCCATCCCCAACCAACCAGCTCAACCCCCTGCTAGGAAGCCATACAACGGAACTGCACCCTTGTGCAACCAATGTAGCCTTCATCATCAGGCCAGTGTGAAGTGCCGCAATTGCCAAACTTGTGGACTTATAGGTCATACGGCAAGGGTTTGTCCAACTGCAGCAGTACCAAATCAAGCAGGACCCATCCGGGTGGCAACACAACCTGTTAAGAAGCAATACAAGGGAACAACCCCAATATGCGACAAATGTAATGCACACCACTTAGCTCACCTACAGTGTCGTCTGTGTGCATCATGTGGGCGACTCGGTCACCTGGCAAATGCTTGTCGATTTACCCCAAACCAAAGTGGTCCAAATCAACCCCAAGTCAACCCTACTCAAGCTCGCTTTCCGCCTGGATCGTGCTACAACTGTGGCGATACGAGCCATTTCAGGAACAAATGCCCAAAGCTTGCTAATGCAAATCCAACCCACGGATGAGCAGTTGGCTGATTAGAAGATGTTGTTGTCTTATGCTTTTGTTTCTTCTATTTCTTGTAATGTGAAACAATCTGTTTGATTATAAATAAATTGTTGTTCACAGTTCTGATATACGAGTGTAGTTACATGTGTGTATGACTTTTCCTATAATACCTACATCAAGGAACTATGTTCCTTACAAACTACTCTTGTGATTCTCCCTCTCAAATGATCACTCATGATTCCCCCAAAAATTTTAAATACTCGTTTCATTCTAAGAAACGAAGTACATGAAATAAAGTGAAATTATGAGTAATCGTGCTTTTTACACATCTGTGCCATTAAATCCTTGGTTAGATAACTAAGGGTAGTTTCAAATCTCATACCCATTACGTTTTGATTTTCTCAACATACACAGTACAAGTATTTCAAAAACAATCTTCATGATCTCAAAACATTTCATATAGTTTGAAAACAATTTTTTTCAAATGCATTGTCTATGTTATTTCAAAAACATTGGTTAGGTTTAAAAAAAAACAATTTTCATAATTTCAGAATATTTCATATAGTCTGAAAACAATATTAACACATTATATTTTCTTATCAAGTGCATGATTTCAAAAGCATCATTCATGTTTTCCAAAAAACCTTATACATAATTTCAAAAATTCATTTCGCATGATTTTAAAACATTTTTATAAATATACTTATCTAAAAACCTACTTTATGATTTCAAAAGTATTATATATAAGGTTTCAAAAACATTTTTAGAACCCCATGCATAGTTTTCCAAATATATTTTCCTCATACATTTACTTAACCTTCAAATTCTGCTTCATATGTTGCCTTGGCATATCTAGCATCTCAACTTCGTAAGCATTTTTACTTCATGTTTTGACATAAGCACGTCCAGTGCAAGGTTTCAAAACATCTTCAACTTCTAAAATCCATATGGGATCTTTTTATCTTCACATTTAGACCCTTGTGGATGATCATCATTCAAATCAGGGTCCTTAATTGGATTCCTTATGTACCTGAATTCGGACATTTCGGTTCCTTATAATCGAAATCGAATTTCTCTTTTAAAAATCTTTCTATCTTTATAGATAGATTCTTGTAAATGTTTAAAGTGCCAAATGAAATCCACGAGATGGATTCCTATTGTACTTTAAATACATGTGCTCTGTCAACAAAACAAATTAACAAATTAACAAATAAACAATCTTTGTGGTTATACGACTATGTGTTTATTCATCTTATGTTTTCTTTTATGCATTTTTGTGTTTGGATACTCTGGATATTCGTTATCCAAATCCTCGTAGAATCTTTCATATCTTCATATGAGGGATTCGTAGTAGGATATTCAAAAAGGTACTACCTTAAATCCTTAATGGGCTTCTATGTAATAGTTAAGACCCTTGGATTATATAGTACCACTCCTTGATTCATAAGAGACCCTTTAGTGGTCTAGTCAAAAAGATTGATTCACAATTTGGTTAAAGGACGACATCTAGTGATGTAGCTGAACAGACTCCTTGATAGTCTATTTAGATCATTTATTGATTTAATTAAAAGGACTCTATGGCGGTCTAGTCACACTCATCACAGGATTGTTCATTTGGTTTTACCCTACACATTATAAAATAGACTGTGTGAACTGTGCAAGGAATTGTCTAATTATGGACGCGTACATAATTATGAAATTTAGTGCACAGAAACCCAGTCAGATTTATTATGTGTAAGAACCGATAGCGACAACAATAACAAAATGAGAACGGTGTAATGGAGGTACGGTGGACGCACCAATGACGCTTCATATACTTGTATATAAGTGTCCCTCTTACATTGCAAGCATAATGTTATTAAGGTTACTAGAAGTTCAGAACCCTAACCAATATTGTTCGATCTTTTCAACTTCATGTTTTAAACTCTCACAAGTTTCCTCTAAATAAATTTCGGGACGAAATTTCCTAAAGTAGGGGAGACTGTAACACCTGTGCCTCCACGGCCATCAAACAAATACCGAACCAATGAAATATTATATTTCATACTTGGGATTTGTAAAAATATGTGTATCATTTGCACATATCAATTTTTGTTCAATTCCAAACTCTAAATCGCTTTCTGGAAGGTTATACGCGCACCAATGCATAAATATAACCAGTTTAATGCAACAAACACTCCGGAATAGTGACATAGGCTTAACATACCTTAAATAACCTTTACATAACTTAGAAATAAGTTTTGAAGGCTTTGGTATGGCAAAAACAAGTTAATTCGCTTACAGGGACTAAACTTGACAAACTGCGAAAGTATGCCAATTTGAACTGTAACAGACATTCCGGAACATGACCATAAGTTAAAAATACCATAAATATCCTTTACATAGCTTAGAAATAGTCTTTGAGGGGTTCGGTATGCTAAAATAAACTTTTGGGGTCATTCACGGACAAAAAACGTCAAAAAGTGCACAAGTTTGCATTTTCGCGCATAACTTACGTTCTGAATACATCCGGACATCCAAAAATTTATGTAAGCACTAAAATATTTTATTTTAGTGTTTGGCATAAGAAAAATCCATTCGTCACGCCATTTGGATCATTTTTCGCGCTTACGCGCATTCCGTCGTAATTAACCGAACAACGTAACCGTACGGCTAAACGAACCGACACCCGAGATATTTTTGAACACATTTTAAGTTCCCTATACTTTAAATTCATTTTAGAGCTTTGAAATGGGGTTAACGAGGCTTAAACGTGTCAAAAAAACGCATCGAAAACCAAGTTTTGAGGTTGTAGGGACTGAAACTGTAAATCTGCCAAACTAGGTCCGTAAACAGGGGCCAGATGCAGCAAAACATTTTTTTTTCAGCTTTTAACAGCCCTTAACACTCTCCAAAGGCCAAGTGCCAAGTGCCAAACTCTTATGGTGGATGGCAAATGAGTTACCACAACTTTCCAACAAGTGTACGACTTAGATCATGCCCCCTTTTCCAGGAAATGATCCTAACGGTTGTCCATTTACTATAAATACCCACATACCCCAACTTCATTTCTCACTAGAATCTGATCATTTGTGCTCTAAGTTGAAACCTTTGTTTCATACCTGAGCTATTTTGATCTAGATTAGCATTCGGGGACCCTTCGTAAGTGTTCCTTCGTTCTTTTATTGCTTTTCGAGTCCGAAAGTCGAACTTTGTTCGACTTTCTGCATTGACCGGTTTATGGTCGATGCGAAGTTCGTTTGAACTTCATAACGTGAGCGTGATGACGATGGTTATAGTCCCTAGTGACTATACCTACTGATTACCACGTTATCTAGGCTCAGTGACGAGCCGTAGTTTCGGTCAGAATACGTATTCTTGCGTATTTTGTAACCAAACTACTTGTGGGTATCAAGACCATTTGTTTTGATACCAAACCTGTTTTCTAAACTTAGTTAAGTGTGACACCTGGGTCACTGTGACCATCAAACAGATGCCGAGCCAATGAAATATTGTATTTCATACTTGGGATCTGTATAAATATGTGTATCTTTTGCACATATCAATTCTTGTTCGATTTCAAGCTCTAAATCGCTTTCTAGAAGGTTATACGCGCGCTGATGCGTAAATATAACCAGTTTAATGCAAGAAACACTCTGGAATAGTGAAATAGGCTTAACATACCTTAAATAACCTTTACATAACTTAGAAATAAGTTTTGAAGACTTTGGTATGGCAAAAATCAAGTTAAATCGCTTACAGGGACTAAAGTTGACAAACTGCGAAAGTATGCCGATTTGAACTGTAACGAACATTCCGGAACATGACCATAAGTTAAACATACCATAAATATCCTTCACATAGCTTAGAAATAGGCTTGGAGGGGTTCGGTGTGCTAAAATAAACTTTTGGGTCATTCAGGGACTAAAAGTGTTAAAAAGTGCACAAGTTTGCACTTTCGCGCATAACTCACGTTCTGAATACATCTGGACATCCAAAAATTTATGTAAGCACTAAAATATTTTATTTTAGTGTTTGGCATAAGAAAAATCCATTCGTTGCGTCATTTGGATCGTTTTTCGCGCTTATGCGCATTCCGTCGTAATTAAGCGAACATCGCGTTCGTACGACCAAACGAACTGACATCCGACATATTTTTGAGCATTTTTCATGTCCACAATGTTTAGGCATCATTTTAGGGCCTTAAAGTTGGCTTTACAGGCCTTAGAAGTGTCGGGAATGGCCTTAAAACACAACAGGGACTGAAACTGTCAAAATGGAAACTTGTTTTCTGATCAGAAGCTCCAGGCGGCCCGCCTGAGCCTTGTGTAATCCTGAAGCGGGCCGCGTCAGGCTCCCAGAACAGATAAGAACGATCAGTCAGCAGATTCCAGCTGTTTAATCCACAACCACATACCCACAATTGCCCATTCTGATCATTAAGGGTCATTTTTAGTCACCATAACTTTCCAACAAGTGTACGCACAAGATTCGAGCACGGTTTCCATGAAACGATCTTAACGGTTCGGGAAATACTATAAATACCCAACCCACTTCACTTCATTTCTCACAAGAATCTGATCATTTGTGCTCTAAGTTGAAACCTTTGTTTCATACCTGAGCTATTTTAATCTAGATTAGCATTCGGGGACCCTTTGTAAGTGTTCCTTCGTTCTTTATTGCTTTTCGGGTCCGAAAGTCAAACTTTGTTTGACTTTCTGCGTTGACCAGTATATGGTCAACACGAAGTTCGTTTGAACTTCATAACGTGAGCGTGATCACGATGGTTATAGTCCCTAGTGACTATACCTACTGATTACCACGTTATCTAGGCTCAGTGACGAGCCGTAGTTTCGGTCAGAATACGTATTCTTGCGTATTTTGTAACCAAACTACTATGGGTATCAAAACCGTTTGTTTTGATACCAAACCTGTTTTCTAAACTTAGTTAAGCATGTTTTAGCATGCTTAGCTCGTCACTTTTAGTTTAGTGCTTATATAGGGTCGTAAGGGTAAGCGATCTAATAAATCGCTTATACCTTCGAACCCGACCCGTTTGGTCGATCATTAGGATCCGACCAAGCACTTTAGGTGACCATAGTTTATAGGGAATAACCTTACGAGGTTATACCTTATGGTCGCTTCGTTTAAGTAGTTGTATGATAGGTAGTTTATATGCCTTAGGTAAATTACCAAAATACCCCTTTGATGCCAAAATTCATTTTAAACATATGTAACATAACTTTTGACATCTAAACTGATTTGACAACAATATTAGACATGTTAAGGCATATGTTACTTGTCATAGGACTAGTTAGGCGGTCCGAACGCGTTTTACGCAAACGACGCGTTAAAGTAGCATAAAACGGGTCGTAATGGGTCGTAAGCACTTAGGTTAGGTTTCATTTAGCATGTAGGCTTTGTTAAACCATACTACATGAGTTTCCATACTCATTTGGTTTACGAGCCCTCATTCTATCCGATCTTCCAATTTAGGTCCGGTTTATTAATGTAGTTACCTATATTAGGTGCCGTTTGATATTCCGAGATCTCTAGCATTGCTTGGTGGTTATCTTAGGACTTCTAAGCAATATCAAGTGAGTACATAGACCCCTCTTTTACTGTTTTCCAAACTGTTTTGGGGTGAAACACATGTGCCTACTTGTTACTTTCATGCTTTCCTGTTTTCACATCATATACTTCCTATGTTCATTAGTACATTATAGTACATCATTTCATTAAATTTTATACTATGTATGTCCATTGTGTGCATACTTAGTACATGATTCTACATTACATTTCTGCTATGTATGTTAACTGATAGCATGCTAGCACATTGATTTACATGACTTTTCTGCTTTGTATGTTAACTTAGCATACTTAGTACATTTCTTATTCATCATATGCTTACATTTTGGTATGACATTTGGTTTGTTTAAACTATACTATACATTCATTAACACCGATCATGCCGCTCGGTAGTAAGTACTGGTACCATAGGACTTGACAAATCCCATTCCTGAAATCTCGGGTTTGTTTGGACGTAAGGAATGACCGAATCCGAATACATATCCTTTTGATAACCCATTTTTACATGGTTATCCGACTGTCGCAAGGCTTGGATGTATGAATTTTCACAATACCGCATAAATGTCTAATATCAGTATAGCATACATTTACTACACAAAACATAACTTTGATTTAAACCAAGTTTTACTTCAATACTTTGTTTTATGCATTTCACCTATGGTTTAGTTGATGCATTTCACTAGCCATACATATCATTTTGGTTACACATTACATGATTTACATTTGTCAAATAAACATTTTCAACATTGGTTATACGTTGCATGATTTACATCTTGACATAAACATTTTGGTATATTATTCAATACATTTGACAACTGGTTTAAACATAGACATCTTACATTGGTGGTTTGGTTTGATTAAGTGATTAAGTAACGATGCGTGTGTAATATGATACAAGCATGGTGGATACGCCGCTGGTACTTCCTATATATAAGTGTTTGTATGGTATTACATATTGTAGCATTATTTGAATCATTTCAGTTTGAGACATATAACATTTTATACAAATAACATACTTTTCACAAGACATTGATTTACAAACAACTTATCTTATACAAACTCATTTTACAATGGTTATTCATTTAACCATATATTATTCTCTTATTTATACATATCATCTGATCTTATCGTTTTTCAAATGATATACAAAACAAAGCAAATTACAAGGTTCATGACTAAACATTTTCTCAAACATAAGTCATGAAACCTATTTTCACAAAACCTATGTATCTCACAGGCATTTTTATGCTGACGTACCTATTTTCACATGTGTTTTTCAGGAGCTGTTGCATAAGATGATCAAGATACACATAGGCAGACTTGGGCTTTAGTGACAATAAATGATGCAAGACTAGTTAATTATGTTGTATTTCCTTGTTTGTTAAGACATTGTAACACTTTTAATCAATAAAACGAAACTTCAATTGCCAAGGATTTGAAACAATTAATTCTGTTGCAACACTCCCCGACATTTCCGCCACGTTTGGTTGTCCTACGTGGTCGGGGTGTGACATTAAGCATGTTTTAACATGCTTAGCTCGTCACTTTTAGTTTAGTGCTTATTTAGGGTCGTAAGGTAAGCGATCTAAACAATCGCTTATACTTTCGAACCCGACCCGTTTGGTCGATCATTAGGATCCGACCAAGCACTTTAGGTGACCATAGTTTATAGGGAATAACCTTATGAGGTTATACCTTATGGTCGCTTCGTTTAAGTAGTTGTATGATAGGTAGTTTATATGCCTTAGGTAAATTACCAAAATACCCCTTTGATGCCAAAATTCGTTTTAAACATATGTAACATGACTTTTGACATCTAAACTGATTTGACAACAATATTAGACATGTTAAGGCATATGTTACTTGTCATAGGACTAGTTAGGCGGTCCGAACGCGTTTCACGCGAGCGACGCGTTAAAGTAGCATAAGCTACCTAAACGGGTCGTAATGGGTCATAAGCACTTATGTTAGGATTCATTTAGTATGTAGGCGTTGTTAAACCATATTACACGAGTTCCCATACTCATTTGGTTTACGAACCCTCATTCTATCCGATCTTCCGATTTAGGTCCGGTTTATTAATGTAGTTACCTATATTAGGTGCCGTTTGATATCCGTGATCTCTAGCATTGCTTGGTGGTTATCTTAGGAATTCTGAGCAATCTCAAGTGAGTACATAGACCCCTCTTTTACCGTTTTCAAACTGTTTTGGGGTGAAACACATGTGCCTACTTGTTACTTTCATGCTTTCACATCATATACATGCTATGTTCATTAGTACATTTATAGTACATGATTTCATTACATTTCATGCTATGTATGTCCATTTAGTTCATACTTAGTACATCGTTTCACATCACATCACATGCTATGTATGTTCATCTATTGCATACTTAGTATATTTGTTTTCATCACATGCTTACATTTTGATATGATATTTGGTTTGTATAAATGGAACAATACATTCATTAACACCGATCACGCCTTTCGTTAGTAGGTAGTGCTACCATAGGAATTGACAACTCCCGTTCCGGACATCCCGGGTAGGTGGGGATGAAAGGATTGACCGAATTCGATATACAGTTACAACAAGATAAACCTTTAATTTATTTAAGGGTTTATCGCCACAGTCTCAAGGCTTGGATGTATGCATTCTCACAATACCGCATAGATATTTGTATCAGTATAGCATGCATTTCCACAAAACATAGCTTTGATTTAAACCGTGTTTTACTTCAATACTTTGTTTTTGTGCATATGGTTTAGTTGATATATTTCACTAGCCATACATATCATTTTGGTTACACATTACATGATTTACATTTGACACATAAACATTATTGACATTGGTTACACATTACATGATTTACATATTGACATAGACATTTTGACATATTATTCAATACGTTTGGCAATTGGTTTAAACATAGACATCTTACATTGGTGGTTTGTTTGGGTAAGTGATTCGAGTAACGAGGCGTGTGTAATATGATACAAGCATGGTGGATACGCCGCTGGTACTTCCTATATATAAGTGATTGTATGGTATTACATATCGTAGCGTTATATGAACCATTTCAAATTGAGACATATAACATTTTATACAAATAACCTATTTTTCACAATACATTGTTTTACAAACAACTTAAATTATACAAACTCATTTTTATATGGTTATTCATTTAACCATACATTATTCTCTTATTTATACATATCATCTGATCTTATCATTTTTCAAATGATTTACAAGACAAATCAAATTACAAGGTTCATGACTAAACATTTTCTTAAACAATAAGTCATGAATCCTATTTTCATAAACCTATGTATCTCACAGGCATTTTTATGCTGACGTACCTATTTTCACATGTGTTTCAGGATATGATGCATAGGATTTATCAAGATACACTTAGGCGGACTTGGGCCTTAGCGACAATAAAAGATGCAAGACTAGTTATTTATGTTATGTTTCTTTGATTGTCATGACATTGTAACTACTTTAATCAATAAAACAATATTTCAATTTCCATGTGTTATGAAACAATGATTATGTTACAACACTCCCCGACGTTTTCCGCCACGTATTGTTGTTCTACGTGGTCGGGGTGTGACATAAAGTTCGGAGACTAAATTGTCATTTTTGAAATCTATTAAGTTCGGGTTAAAAGTGAAAAATTTTGAAAACTTAAAGTTTAGGGTCCTATTTGTCATTTTTGAAACTTGTTTTATAAACAAAATAAATAAATATATTTTCGAAATAAAAGTCTAAGGTCCTATTGGTCATTTTATGAAACTCATGTTTCAGGGACTGAGATTGCCATTTTTGAAACTGAATTTAACCAGAAAGACTAACCAGGTTACTTGTTTTATAAAGGTTTCATGTTTAAAAACATAACCAAGTTAGCTATTTAATTAACTGTTACAGGGACTATCTGCGCATATCCTAGAAACTCAGGGACTGAAGAGTAATTTTTCGAAAACCTTTTAAACAAAAAAATAGAACAGGTCACGGGGGGGGGGGGGGTGGATTCGAACTCGAGACCTCGAATATAGCAAGTGACGTTGTGACCGGTCGGCTATAAGCCTCATCCGGTAATTAATCAGAACCTTATAATATATATACACACATTATAAATTAAATATAATTTCAAACCTGCAAACAACCCGCCTGTTCGTCGGAATTAGGGATGAGCATATGCCACCGAATACCGATCCCGTACCGATCCCGATCGGTATCCCGATCGGTATCCACTTTTTGGCGTTTTCGGTATCGGTACGGTACGGTATCGGTATTATACCGATACCGACCCTCAAAATACGGTATAATACCGATACCGTACGGTACCGATACCTAACCGACATGTTTCGGTATCGGTATCGGTACCTAGTTTGGGTGAAATTCGGGATCGGTATTAGGCAGTATCGGTATCGGTTCGGTATCGGATACCGATATGCTCATCCCTAGTCGGAATATTGAACCAAACACGTGCTAGTGGTGTTCTCTGCCCAATGTTTATGCACGCGAACACTATACCTCGTAACCAACAACCCACGCGCATTTACTCGGTCCTAACGTGCCTGACATTCGCTTAATCGGGAAAAATTATAAAACTTGAAAGTGGAGGTTGATTCCACTAATCTGTGTCGATTCTGGTCGAATTGAAATGTTATAAAGAATCCCTAAGCCTCAACGAACCTGCCACACTCCTTAAATTTCCACAAAAACTTCGAAATTTCCGTCTGTTCGTCTCTGCGTTTTGTCGCCGGAGATCATCGAACCGTCGTTCCGATCGTTACCGGTTCGTTATTATTCGTTCATTCGAGTTGTTTATACTTATACAATGTTTGCCTGACTTTAATTTGATTATAAATCTAGGTTTAATCGAAATCGGAAAAGGTTTGACTTTCGGTTGACTGAAATGGGGAAGAAGATGAACAGTACTCTTCTTTTTATATTTTGTTTATTTTTTTTTGTAAAAACAGTTTTTCTAATATTCATATTAAATCGACATTAATTGGTTAAAATCTAAAAATATTAGCATAATTAGTTTAAACACTGATACATTTATTAAAAATATAAAACCTGCAAAATTATTTATAAAACTAATTTTTATAAATTAAATCAGTTTGAAGCTTTAAAAAAAATTTATTCTAAATCCTATTTTCAGAATTAAATATTGAAATTTTTGTGGTAATTATTCTATATGATAAACTTTACAGAAATAATATTCTTGCTAATATTTTATAAAGTTTTGATATTTATGTAATTAAAACAGTATTTACACTTTAAAAGCATAGTTTAATTTTATATATTTAAATTAAATAACTATATAATTTGTGTCCAAAATTATTTTTATGATATTACATGCTTTATTCTGAGTTTATATAAATTTGTTTACTGTTTGGTTATTTACAGATTATTTTACATAATTAAATCAGTTAAAAACATTTATTTAAACTTAACAATTTTAATTATATAATTATACAATTTCTGCTCAAAAATATTTTCATGACAAAATACACATGTTTCTGAGTTTATAAAAAGTCAGAAGTTGTTTTGGGCATTTTCAGATCATTTGTAATAATTAAACTTTATAAACCTAAATACTGATATTTTACCTTTTTAATTCCATTTTATCTTGAAAATTATTCAAAGGCCCAAATAATTACTATAAATCAGTAATATTTCATGTTCATAATTAAAAATATTATTTTTAATTATTCTGATTTAAATTAATTATTTAGATAATTGTTAGATAATTATCATGTATTTCACTTTAACATTATATATATATAGTTGATTATTTTAAGAAAATATATTTCTCACAAATAATCCCTTTGAATCCTACTTATTTACCGAGTTCCCCAAATTAAGTTGTTCAAACCCATAGTTACCGTTTATGTCAAACCATACCAAACACCATGGACTTAGTTTCCAGTTTACAATTAACAATATTTGTTGATACCAATTGCAATATTTTGTGCATGTTCAAACTATTAGAGTAACGTGGAAAAACCTTGTTCCCGCCAAAACTCTCACACTTTGCATACTTGTTTGGACTTACCCGAAATCAAGGTGAGTTCATAGTTCCCATTTTCTTTTACAATATTTTTGGGATGAAACATATGAAATAATGTGATACAAACCAATTTGCATTTTGTGGCTATTTTGATTGTTTCTTGCGATTGCTTGATACTTGTTGCTTAACACCTACATTCATTAACTCCGTACAAGCCCAGCGGTAATATTATAGCGCTATAGGTGTGACGCCCCGTCCTAACTTCCAGTTCAGCTCTATTGTTGTTGTTGTTGTTCACATTTTTCAATGCGGAAGTTTGGATGATAGATCCGTGTTTACGTCTACAAGGTTTGAATGTTCCACCAAGCATACTTGTATTACTCATTTTGCTAGAATATATCAAATGCCATATTGTTAAACATTTTATTTCATTATCACATTATTACCAAACTAACCAAAACCTATGAATTCACTCAACCGTTTGTTGACCCAAATTGTTTTTAACATATGTTTCAGGTGAACATGTTTGAAGTTAACTTGTGCAAGGATCATATAGGGCTGTTCATGACAAATGCCTTAGCTAAATAAAAACAAGACTTTTGTGACAATGTGTTGTATTGTTTTGTACTGTTTGGGACATGAATGCAATCCTATCAATCAATTTAACTATATTTAAACTTTAATTTAATCACCATGTGCTTATTTGCATTCTACCAAGTTTCGTGATGCCCTCGACGTTTCTGCCTCCGTGTCAGGGTGTCACACTTTCGAACCCGACCCGTTTGGTCGATCATTAGGATCCAACCAAACATGTTTTGTAACCATAGTTGTATAAGGAATAACCTTCCGAGGTTATACCTTATGGTCACTTCGTTTAGTTAGTTGTATAATAGGTAGTTTATATGCCTTAGGAAAATGACCAAAATGCCCTTTTTACGCATAATTTCATTTTAAGCATATATAACCTAAATTTTGACATCTAAACTGATTATGTAATATTATTAGACATGTTAAGGCATATAATACTTGTCATAGGACCAGTTAGGCGGTCCGAACGCGCTTTTGCGCGAACGACATGTTAAAGTAGCGTAAACTACCTTAACGAGTCGTAACGGGTCATAAGCACTTAGGATAGGTTCCAACTTAGAATGTAGGCCTTGTTAAACCATATCATATGAGTTCCAATACTCATTTGGTTTACGAGACCTCATTCTATCCGATCTTCCGATTTAAGTTCCGTTTATTAACATAGTTTAACCACCATGTTATTAATTAGCGATTTCCGTAAATAATCAGAAACTAAATGAGTATTTATATTTAAACATTCATGCTCAAGTACGGGTTTATTAAACTTTTCTAAACTTGAGAGCAAAACAACACAGTGTAATTAAATTCCTCGTTTGAAATGAAAAACGGCGACAACTTGTGGAAGCTTGTTTCTTGATCGTGTTCGGTTCTTCATCGGGCTCGATCGTCATCCGGTACTACTAAGCAACCTACATTCCATAAACATGAAATGATTTTAGTCATACGCGGTTTAAAATGTGTTCAACGGGTTCGCGAAACAAAACTCAACAAAATTGACTGGGCACTATCGTAGCCACCGTAAGCTACGGTAGCCTCTGGGCAAAATGGGGCTGCCGTAAGGCAGTAGAGGACCAACGTAACCACTTCAGTCACTATCGTAAGTTACGGTAGCTACCGTAACTTACGATAGCTGCTGCATTATCCTTGCTATCTTGTTGTTTTGACCAGTTAAGGACATTTAAGCGCTTTCAAGCTTAAATCGCTTTCCGTTACTTCTAGCATTGTAGTACCTTATTTCTTATCATAGAAATTTTCACCACGACTGTATTTATGGTGGGATTAATGTGGTGATCTATATAACCCGAGTTTAACCCTTCGAATCATTAGTTTACGGCAAAGACTCAAATAGAGTCATTTGACTAAAGATTTATATCTTTCGATTTCTATACTTACTCTAAATATTGTTTAATTTAGCCTACAAGGGCGTTTTGGTCAATTTTAGTCCTTCTTTTACGACGAAGGACTTTTAGATACTTGTTTGACCTAAAATCTGATCTTTTAACTATAATTCTGTTTAGAAACCATTATGTTTCTAAAACACCACGATTATAACTTAAATTATTCGGTTTACCTTTAAGATAACCGAATATCCAATTTTGACCTTGTTTAACTCTTAGAGAACCTCAAGTTCTACATGATGAGTTGAACCATTTTACATACCTGACTCGGATCAATGCATTAGCCCGTTTTAATACCTTGATTTAGAAATCGCTGAATTATAGCGATGCAAATACCTATTCTATATAGACTCCTGAAATCATATAACTCAACGATAATCATTAGTCGATATTGTCAAAGGGTGATATTTTCACCTTTGACCCATTTGGTCTAAAAGACTATATCTTTGCGAGATGGTATTTATTATCATCTCGTCTACATGATTCACTCCAGTTGACACCGTATAGTCATTTTACTTATAAATCATTTATCAATTCTTTTGAGCCATTATAACTTACGCTATAAAGTGTCTTTCACAAGCTAGCGGTTATTGTCAACAAGTGACCAAAATACCGTTTTACCCTTATTATTTGCATTAGTTTACCTTATAAGTAATCATTAAAAACTCGTTATCTTTTAGTCATTTCATGACTAAATAACCGTATTAGCTCTTTTAACCATTAAACATAGTTTATGATCATTGTCTTTTGTTCCGAACCGCACATGTTGTGTCGGAACATCATATTTCAAACAAGACTTTTTATTCTTCATGATCTATAAAACCAATAGGTATTACAAAAAAAAGGTGTAAGCTTTACTTACCTCGCATCCAATTTACGCTTTTCTTTTCGTACTTTCTCCGTTTGACCCGCTTCATTCCCAAACCTCCATCTAGCTTGTCAAGAGTCAAACTATCATCATATTCCGTAATACGGTTAGATTAGTCATTATCACATATGACCATTCCATCTTACGAATTCTATGTCGAAAATACCATTCGACTTCATGATTGGTTAATTTGACTTATAAAGGTTATTTACCCTTAACCATACAAAACAAAAGTTTGCGTTCAATAACTCTTTTAAGCAATCAAATCAATTATCACAAACACTTTATTCATTAGACAACATATACGGGTTTTCATCTATAAACGAAACCCCTTTTTATCATGATATTAGGCATTCCTACGGATGCCTAATCAAATCAAATTCCATTTTCAACCGAGTAGACGCGTGATTTCACTTAGGCATTTTAACAAACACCTAGTGGGCATAATTTTTTTACACATTTACAAACTAGTTCTTAACTAGTTATTTCTACCGAGTAGACGCGGGGTTTGTCTTTACTATTAAGTAGAAGCCCATTAAGGATTTAAGGTAGTACCTTTGGATATCCTACTATGAATCCCTTATACGAAGATATGAAAGATTCTACGAGGATTTGGATAACAAAAACTTGGATCACACAAAAAAAAAAAAGGAACACATAAGCACATAATCACATATTTGTTTAATTTGACCTTTAATTTGTTATCTTTAGACACGGATATTTAAAGCACACCAGGAATCCAATCCGTGGATTTCATTTGGCACTTTAATCATTTTCAAGAATCTATCTATGAAGATAGGATGCTCTTCCAAAAATTCGATTTTGTTTTCAAAGAAATGTAATATTCGAATTAAGGCACACAACAATTTTAGGATTTACGGAAATACCCTTAGGTACCCTATTAAGGATTTATAGTGGTACTTTGGGTATTCGTCCAGAGTTGTAACTTGCGCCTTGTACTTCGTTTCTTTGGAAGAAACGGGTACTTAGGATTTTCGTGGAAAACGCAAGAGATCATAAAATGGAAGAATTTTGGGGGTAGTCTATTCTTCAAGGAATACGATTCCCTGATTGTCGGTATTGTAGGGGATATATTGTTTATACATGCAACCACATAAATACATTGCAATGTGAATAAAATATTTATTTATAAACAACGATAACAACTGTTTCATGGACCTTGACAACAAAAGAAAATAATACATAAGACGTGATTATTTCTAAATGGTGTTGTCTTCTAGTCGGTCAGATGCTCATCCCTGTGCTGGATTTGCATTAGCAAGCTTTGGGCAATTTCTTCGGAAATGACCCATCTCGCCACAGTTGTAGCAAGAACCTGGTGGAAAACGAGCTTGAGCAGGATTGTTGTCAGCTTGATTTGGTGCAACTGCAGCTCGGCAAACTCTTGCTGTATGACCTATAAGTCCACAAATTTGGCATTCGCGGCACTTCACACTAGCATGATGATGATGGTTACATTGGTTGCACAAGGGTGCAGTTCCGTTGTATGGCTTCCTAGCATGGGGTTGAGCTGGTTGGTTGGGGGCAGCTTGATCATTGTGAGCAACCACGACGAAGTTCTGGGAAGCTTTTCGCTTCCTTGACTTCTTGGAGGATTCAGTCTGTTCATCTTTGGGTTTCGATTCCTCGATTGGTTTCTTATCACCTTTTCAGAAAAGTTTACCTTTCCTGATTTGAGATTCAGTCAAGGTAGCAGATAGCTCAATGGCCTGCCTAACCGTAGTGGGGTTACTACCACTCACAATGTCTTGTACTGGGTCAGGGAGGCCATCAATGTACTTTTCGATTGCCTTATCCAAAGGCGTAACCATATTCGGGCATAACAGACTTAACTCCTCATAACGATCCATGTAGGCTCGATGTTGACCGCTATCTTGCTTAAGATCGTCGAATTCCCTTTCCAAGGCCCTGATCTCGTGACGAGGACAGAATTCCTTCATCATCAGAGCTCGAAGCTCTTCCCACGTTTCAGCCAGTGCCACATCGGCACCCCTATCTCTCATCACACCATTCCACCATGTCAAAGCTCGTTTCTTAAAGACACTAGATGCGAATTCTACCTTTCGCTCATTTGGGCATTGAACATGCCTGAAGGTGCTCTCTAGACTCTCAAACCATTGCAGAAGTGCAGTCGCTCCTTGAGACCCAGAAAACTTTGATGGCTTAGCCGAGTTGAACGTTTTGAAGTTGCAGGGGGCATTATTGTTGTTGAGAGCTTGGTTACATTAAGCAACGATGTTTGGGATTGCAGCAGTCATCTGTTGCGTAATGATAGACGCCAGTTCTTTATTAGGTACTTGATTGTCGCGTCGTGGAGGCATTCTAAAAGGGAAACAATAGAGGAAACAAGTGAAATGGCATTGGGTAAGAATAGGATGTTACAATTACCGACCAAAAGCATGGGTGATGGTCATTTGTTTGAACCACGAAGCAAAAAAATGACACACAAAGGCTGAATCAAAGTAATTAGGTCCTCATAATGTATCGCGAAGACATGCTCGCCTATAAGTGGACACTCACCCCAAGAGTTCCCAGGTAAGAGTGACTGGTCTGATATTGCGGATTTGTACGAACACTCTAGCCTTAGACAGAAAGCTCAGGGTACAGGCACCCACCCTTCCAGTTTGCACGTGTTCACATTATGTAACCCCAAACTTTGACGAGAATTTGAAAACTTTGAAGGTTCGTAACCTTATAATAAATCATCCTAGAACATATGATTAGTTTTCAAAGCAGATTCGAATTTTGTGTTCTTATTGTGGTTGCTGCCTAAAGATAGGCAATGGTATTATTTTATGACTAAACGCAAGTTGTCACACCCTGGCTTTGCGAAAGCGTGGTTAATTTTGGTGTGACTTCTTAATACCATAGCTTAACCATAACAAAGCTATATGAAATAAAATCATGCAAGATCATCCATTCGATTAAGTTTTAAAACCAGAGTAACATATCATTGTCTTAAGGACTTACAACCTCATAACGTAAAACATTGTCTTGAAAACCATAAACATCAACATGAAATAAAAGCAGTTTAAGATTTGTGACTTGTCCAGGAAAGAGTCACATTTCCTAAACTGGGATGACCTTGGAACCCTTATGCAGCGGGAAAACATAACATACCGCGCCAGATCTTTAGTTTCCTGAAATACATGTAAGTTGAAAAATCAACAATAATGTTGAGCGAGTTCATGTGTAAGTGAGTAAGTAAACCTTTGTGAGTATAAAAATAGTCTTGGTATGTAGCAAATAAGGGAATTGAGATCACCAATGGTTTGCAAGGCCACTGATATATGTGAAGTGCAAATAGGGAGACTCAAACCTAGCAGATTTCGCCACGGCATTAGTATGTGGACAAAGTCACCCCAAGGTCCGTTTCTAGTTTGGCCTGGGGCTGGGCTCGCTACACCCAGATAGATCTACCGCTCCTGTCCCTCGGTCCCGACATGAGGACTAATGGCCTCATATTGCTCTTACCCACTCACATGATCTGAGTAATAAACCTCCTTACGCTAACCATACCGTGTATAAAGTACTCGTAATCATAGTAACATGTATTTCACCCCCGTAGTTAAGAAAACTGAAAACAGTTAGAGAAAAGGGGGACATGAACTCACAGTGAAGCGTCTCTACCAAGTATCTCCTGCTCACGCAGCTGTGTGACGACCTACACGTACTAATTCTATTAGGCGGACGGCCGTGCCTTAGCTTCATGGTTTATGTTTTTGGGAAATAGTTAGACAACTATTTCGTGTTTACATTTTGTAAATACTTGGTAATTATTTTTCCTTCCCAAGGATGGGGGATTCAATACGTTCATAAATATTTCCGTAAGTGCGTAAGTTACGTTTAACAATCGAGTGGTAATATAATCACCGGTGTAACTTATATATTTATGGTGAAAGCGTTCGTATTATTTTGGGATCGTTAACGTTCGTAAATATTATTTTTACTCTAAAAATAATATCTATGTATTTTCACAAAATAATCATAAACAGTGTGTGAAAATATATATTTATCACGTTAAATTTTGTGAAAATCCCACCTCCGAATATTTAGTAAATAAAGTCATGGCGAAATTTATATTTCGAAAACACGTCAAAAATAATTCTAACACTTGTAGTGTAAATAGTTCTAAGTGTTAGGTTGTTAGAAAAATTTCGCCAGAGTTTCCTCTGTAACTGGAGGTGGCCACGCTTTCAAGCGTATCATTTTCTTTAACAAATCAACTCAACAATTTTCTTTATTTGATCAGAACAACTTTTCTCACAACAACTAATCAACATATGTGTAAATTGCCAAAAATTACATGAACTTGTAGTTTTCCCAAAACTGTGGTGTAAATCCCCTTAAATTTAGTAGATCTTCATATAAGGTAATTTGATCTTGTAAAAACCTTGTTTGTAGAGAAAATCCTTTTTTTACAACTTTCCGTCATCTTTTACAAAAACTGTTATTTTGTCGGATCTTTTCATTTCATAAGTGTTTACACACTTGTGGTTTATAAAAATCATGCTTGTTAGTGTAAGATCTATCTTTTAAAATACATGATTTCTTTGATACGTGGTTCTTTGAAAATACCACTTGCAGATACGTAGATCTGCTAGTTTTTAAACACAATGTCACAAGTAAAACTCTTTTACACAAGTTCATGATTCGCGTGTGGTAGAGTTTCACCTTTTAACCCTTGTATCATTCAAAACAAGCTTATGTTAAGATCCATGATCTTACCAAACCGGGTTAAACGATGATCCGAGCTACCACATCATAGATCGGGCCTAAATAATCATACATTTCGAATACTACATCATTTACACAACTTATGTGCTATTAACCACCATTTTTAGTGTTTTAAGTAGACTTTAATGCTTCAAAATGCAAGATTCCGAGTTTTAATCATCATACATCTTATTAACCACCTTAGATTAGTTCAAGTACGAGTTTTAAGCATTATACCTCTAGCTCGAGGCTAGGGAAGAATCTACGCGCAAATGAGGTGGATAAAAGCTAAGTAGAGAGGTCCTTCGCGTTCCGCTTGCTCCAAGCTTCCTAATACGAGACCCTTAACACTTGTAGATGCTTGAAATATGAAGATCAAGATCGAAAATATGATGGATGGAAGAGGGGTGTTCGGTCGAGAGTTGTAGAGCAAGAGAGAGAGTAGTGTGAAGTTGAGAAATGTGATGAAAATGATCATGGTGCTAAGTCTTAATCTTATAGATAATGTTTAGGTAATTAACCAAAGGTTAATGTGTTACTTAGATATTAGACAACAAGGGATTAAAATAATCAAGAGGGTACAAGGTATGTCCCCTTGGGGACGGTTTTGGTTAAGGGGGGGGGGGGGGTAGTTTGGTTCGATTTCAACTAAATAGGTAAGTATTAGTTAGGTTAAACCAAGTTAGTTAAGTGTTTAACTTGGTTACTTGTGTATAGTGGGATACAATGGGTGTTAGGGTACTCAGGGACCCTAACTGGCTCAGAAAAAGATAAATAATGAAAATAACAATATTTTCATGTTTCGGGTATAGTCCGGTTGTTTGGTTGGATAGTAATCCGTTAAAGTGCTTAACAAAGCTTAAAGTGTCGTTAATACCCTTTTTAGTGACACACATTTCTGACACTTTGGAAAGTGTCTAGTAATATTTTTCTCATGTTTTGGCACTTTATTAGTTAGCTAAAAGCTGAATTATTTTGTAAAGTGCTGAGTTTTGTACTTAGAGTACGTTTTAGGCACATCCAGTCATAGTGACTTATCCCTAGAGACGCAGTTCCACAACCCTTATATCCCTACACTCACTACTAGTGTAGCAAAACGTTTCTGGCTCGTACAGGCCTTAGAGGCAGTGTTTGCCTGATGCTGGCTTTATCAGCATGTTCAATAGGTTATCCGTGTATTGTGCTACTGTGCTTTTTGTGCATCATGGTTGTCACTAGGGTTTAGCATGTAAATAGTGTAGTGACGATAAGTAAAGTATGATGCAAGTACGTACATGTATCAGATATCAAGTAGCAGTTCATCAGCTAGTTCAAACAAGCACAGTAATTAAGCCGTAATTAATCATTAGTTAAGTCGTACGGATACCTGGTTTAGTGCGGGTTGTCACATTCTCCCCCCGTTAAATAAATTTCGTCCCGAAATTTAAGTTCTGCTTGTAGATGCAGGGTTCTTAGGAAAAAGGTGGGGGTATTTCTCTTTCATCCGGTCCTCACGTTCCCAGGTGTATTCTGGGCCATGTCTGGCATTCCAACGAACTTTGACGAGCTTGACACTGCTCCGGCGGGTCTTGTTAACTTTCCAATCTGTGACCTCAACAGGTTCTTCAACGAAGTGGAGCGTGTCGTCAATATGAATCTCGTCGGTGGGAATGGCAACGGTGACTTGAGTTGGACTTTTCTTTAGATTGGATACATGAAATGTATCATGAACACCATTCAGTTCAGCAGGTAGGTCCAACTTGTATGCTACTAGTCCTATTCTTTCCAGAATTCTGATGGGACCAATGTAGCGCGGATTTAACTTCCCACGCTTTCCGAAGCGTGCCACACCCTTCCAGGGTGAAACTTTCAATAACACCATTTCTCCAACTTGGAAATCCACATGTTTTCGGTTTGGATCCGCATAGGCCTTCTATCTGTGGCGAGCTGCTTCGATGCGTTTAAGAATCTGCGCGATCTTGTCTGTCGTCTCTTGGACGATTTCAGGACCAGCAAGCTGCCTATCACCTGCGTCAGCCCAACATAAGGGTGATCGGCACTTGCGTCCGTAAAGGGCTTCAAATGGCGCGACACCAATACTGGTGTGGTAGCTGTTGTTGTATGAAAATTCGACCAAAGGTAAATGTTTATCCCAGCTACCGCCCAAATCCATAACACACGCCCTCAGCATGTCTTCCAAAGTCTGTATCGTTCGCTCGCTCTGACCGTCAGTTTGCGGATGAAACGCAGTGCTCAGATTCAATTGTGAGCCAAAGGCTTCTTGGAAGGATTGCCATATCCTTGACACAAACCTTCCGTCTCTATCAGAAATGATTGAGAGAGGCACTCCATGGCGCGCGACGATCTCTCTCATGTAAATTTCAGCCAATTTGCTTGTATTATCCTTCTCTCTGATAGGTAAGAAGTGTGCTGACTTCGTTAATCGATCCACTATCACCCAGATAGTGTCATGGCCTCTTGGCGTTCTTGGCAGCTTTGTAATAAAATCCATGGAGATTTGTTCCCATTTCCACGGCACGAATGCGCAAGGAAAGATCGGTTTGGATAATCATTTCTAAAGCTCTAACCCTTATGGGTTTGATTCTCTCTTTACGACTTAGGGCATCGGCGACCACGTTCGCCTTCCCTGGATGATACTTTATCTCGCAGTCGTAATCGTTCAGCAACTCAACCCATCGTCTTTGCCTCATATTCAACTCCTTCTGGTTGAATATATGATGTAGGCTCTTGTGATCTGTAAAGATTGTACACTTCGTACCATAAAGGTAGTGTCTCCAGATCTTTAAAGCAAAAACCACTGCGCCAAGTTCCAAATCATGTGTGGTATAGTTCTTTTCGTGCACTTTTAACTGACGCGATGCGTAAGCAATAACCTTTTGGCGTTGCATCAACACACAACCCAATCCTTGACGCGATGCGTCGCAGTATACCACAAAATCATTTGTACCTTCCGGTAGTGCTAAGATTGGCGCATTGCAGAGCTTATCCTTCAGTATCTGGAATGCTTCTTCCTGTTTGATTCCCCAATCAAACTTCTTATCCTTCTGGGTGAGGAGCGTCAAAGGTTGAGCGATTTTTGAGAAATCCTCAATGAACCTTCGATAGTAGCCAGCCAAACCCAAGAATTGTCGAATCTCGGTTGGCGTCTTTGGCGTTTCCCAATCCTTGATCACCTCGATCTTGGTTGGATCCACGTGGATTCCATCTCCATTTACCACGTGCCCAAGGAATTGGACTTCACGTAGCCAAAATTCGCACTTGGAGAATTTGGCATACAGCTGTTCCTTCTTTAGCAGCTCTAGAATGGCTCTAAGATGCTGTTCGTGCTCGGCCTTTGTCTTTGAATAAATTAAAATGTCATCGATGAATACAATCATGAACTTGTCCAAGTACGGCTTGCAAACTCTATTCATCAAATCCATAAAGACTGCAGGTGCGTTTGTCAAACCAAACGGCATAACAAGGAACTCGTAGTGTCCATAACGAGTTCTGAAGGCTGTCTTTGGGATACTCTCCTCTTGTATCCTTAACTGATGGTATCCAGATCGAAGATCGATCTTTGAATAAAAGCTTGAGCCTTGCAGTTGATCAAACAGATCATCGATTCTTGGCAGAGGGTATCTATTCTTGATCGTCAGCTTGTTCAGCTCCAGGTAGTCGATGCACATACGAAAACTACCGTCCTTCTTTTTGACAAACAGGACCGGAGCTCCCCAAGGCGAGAAGCTTGGTCGGATAAAACCCTTGTCTAACAACTCTTGAAGCTGTGTCGACAGTTCCTGCATCTCAGACGGAGCAAGTCTATAAGGTGCCTTAGCCATAGGCGCGGCGCCTGGAACTAAGTCAATGCGGAACTCCACTTGCCTCTGAGGTGGCAGTCCAGGTAAGTCTTCTGGGAAGACTTCTGGATATTCCCTCACGACAGGGATGTCTTCGATCTTTGGCTCAGCAGCCTTTTTATCCACGATGTGTGCCAGAAAAGCAACACATCCTTTCTGCAAACACTTCCTTGCTTTCAAGCAGCTGATAATTCTTAACGGCGTATCACGCTTCTCTCCGTGAACCACAATTGTTTCGTCATCTTCGGTTGGGATACGAACAATCTTTTCGTGACAAACTATCTCAGCCTTGTTGCCTGATAACCAATCCATTCCTACCACCACGTCGAAGCTTCCCAACTGGACTGGTAGTAGATCTAAAGCAAACTCACGCTCTCCTAATTCGATCACACAACCTCTGATAACTTCATTGGCTTCTACTAACTTCCCATTGGCCAATTCGATTGAGTACGGAATATCTAACTTATTAGCGGCTAAACCAAGCATATTCTTAAATTCTAATGACACGAAGCTATAATCGGCACCAGTATCAAATAAAACGGATGCATAGCGTTGATTTACAGGGAACGTACCAGTAACGACATTGGGGTCCTGGCGCGCTTCCCTAGCTTCGATTTGGAACACTCTTCCACGGGCTTGGTTTAACTCTGGGCAGTTCTTCTTAAAATGCCCGATATCACCGCAGTTATAGCATCCAAGTCTTTGCCCGTTTCCACCTCCATTTCCAGCTTGGTTGTTGTTTTGGTTTGCATTGCCAGCTTGGTTCGCAAAGTTGCCTCGATTCCCGTTTCCTCCAAAGTTTCCTTGTGAGCGATTACCACCACGATTGTTATTCCTATTCCCAAATCCTCCCTGGCCTCGCCGGCCAGCACTAGCCCAACAAGAATCCTTCAAGTGGCCCGGCTTTCCACATGCTTCGCATACTTTCACACTACAATGGCCAGTATGATGGCGTTGACAGGTATTACACTTGGGCTGGGTGCCCTGATATCCTTTTCCTTTCTTTCCACTGCCAGCTGATCCTCCTTTCTTAACTGCCACACTGGCGCCTTGCTTGAAGTTTGAGAACTTCCGTTTGCTACCTCCTGATGACTCGACGTGAGTCTCTTTCTTCTTATGCTCAGCATCATCAAACTTGTTCAGGCGAATGGCCTCCTCTGTGAGAGCCACGCTCAAATCAATCGCCTCAGTAATGGTCGCAGGCTTGGATGAGGTTACCATGCTTATGATTTGAGGAGCTAGTCCCCAAATGAAGCGTTCAATTCTCTTGAACTCAGGAGTGACCATGTAGGGTACCACATGCGATAAGTCATGGAACCTTTGAACGTATTCTGCTATCTTTGGACCATCCATTTTCAAGTGCCAGAACTCGGTCTCCAATCGCTGGATTTCTGCGCGGGAACAGTACTTTTTGCGCATGAGTTCCTTCAGTTCGGTCCAGGTCAGCGCGTAGGCAGCAGCTTCGCCAAGTGTCTGTACTTGCAGATTCCACCAGGATAGGGCTCCATCTAGAAACAGCCCTGAGATATAGGTGACTTGCTGATCCAGCGCGCACTTGCTCATACGAAGAACAGATTCGGTTTTCTCAGCCCAACAAACAAAGGCGACAGCACCTCCTGTGCCATCAAAGTTTACGGGCTTGCAGTCTAAGAACTGCTTGTAGGTGCATCCTGCACATACGTTATAACATACGTTTGGCATTAGCATCATTGCTAAAGATATCCAATTAGGTCATGGTATGTCTAAATGACTTAGTATTACCATGCGGTGGATTATTGTTGTTGCCAGTGTTGCCAGAGTTGCTTCCACTAGTCCCTCCTTGAGAGGCGGCGTATTGTGCAATGGCAGCAGCGATAATCTGCTGGAGTTCTGCCTCATTAGTAGGCATGTGTGTCTCACGTCTTGGCGGCATCTTCTAAAAGATGGTTTACGTTGGTCAGGCCATAGTAAAACGTACGTATATAGTAATAGTAATAGCACATAACATCTCATGTTATCAACACATCACAATACCAATCACACAACATCCCGTGTCATAAAAATATAAATAAGCAATCAAGCGAATCAAATATGGTGAGAATACTGCGATTGCCATATATCGAGACCACATAGTAAGTGTATCAGTACATCCCTGTGTCATACAATCATCAATCAACTAGGGGCTACATCACCCCTGTCCAAAAACTATATCATGTCAGTGTCAAGTACGTCAAATACATGTCAACAAAAGTCAGGATCATAAAGTAGTCTCCAAAAATGTTGTGCAGTCCAACAATCGCCATCTTTTCACCCTCGTCTACCCAAACAGCACTGATGAGCTCTATACAGATGGTGGTGGAGGAGGGGGAAAGTGGGTGTAAAGCAAACGACGTAACTGGAGCCAGTCCTCCTCCAAGGCTCGCTGGGTACGAATGATAGAAGCAACCTGCTGCTCTAGTGTAAAGAGACGGGCAGCATAATCTGGAGGTAAGGGTCGAAATGTCTGCAGAGGAGAGTGTGTCTGACCATGGAACTGGCATGGTGGCAGCTGAGCTCTCTCAAGCTCCTGGATGCGCTGCGTGTGCGACTCGTGCTGGGCGACAAAAGACATCAAAACGTCCTCGATAGTATACCCCATGTGGAAAGAATGGTAGGGGTCAGTAGGTGGCATAGCAGAGCCTGGTGCCCAAAGGAACGGCTCACGGGTGGGATCAAAAGGTGCCACATGAAATGGAGCAACAGAGGGTGGAACAGATGTCATCTGGGGCATGAAGGGGATAGACATCGGTACATGCCCAAAAGGGTGTGCCGAAGAACCTTCTCCAGCTCGTGCTGGAGGTGTAAACTGAGGAACTGAAAAGGAAGTATCAATGTGACGTGTATCAGGGATCTGTGGGGGAAATGGTGGAACATCCTCATCAGCAGGTATACAACCGTGCTGTGCATGCTCATCTGGTGGATCCATGTGTGCCGCGAACAGTGCATGCCTAGGCTCTAGTGGAATGGGATCAGGTGGGGGAGCAACAAAAGGGTGAACAGGTGCAATGTGCTCAACAGGATGGTCAACAGGTATATCAACAACAGGTAGAGGAACAACAGGATCAACAACAACATGATCGCCCTCTAACACAGGAACATCCACGGGGAGATCATCAACAGGTGGGTCTGCTATAACAGGCTCAATAGGGATGCCAGCATGTACGGGGTCATGCTCAAGTATGGGGTCTAGAGCGGCTGCCTGCTCAGGAGCGACGACAGGCTCGGGATCATCAAAAGCCATCTCGAAGTCAAACTCGGGGTCGATAGGATCTACTGGGTCAGCTGGATCCTCCATGGGCTGATCCATAGGTATAAACTCGATATCACGATCAGGGTCGTATCCCGGGGGAAAGATAGGATCAGAATCCTCTATGTCATCATGGTCAAACGCAAAACTGGGAATGGGTGCAACAGAGGATGCCTGGTCAGGATCAGAATCATGCGCAAAGTGCTGTGCGCTCAATGTGTGAGAAGGTACGGATGCCACAGACTCGAAGGAGTCTGGGACAGGAGAATGTGCAGGCGAATCCTCAGCGGGAACGTCAGCGATCATCAGAAGATCGTCTGCAGGAAGAAGGGCCTCGCCCTGGATCTCATCCTCAAAAGGCTCCTCCTCAAATAGGTCAACATCGCCATCAGCCTCGGCGTCAAGAAGAAGATCATATGCTGGATAAACGGCTAAGGGTATAGGGGCCGGAATCTCTACTAGAGGTAGGTACTCAGCGGGAGGGTCATCTGCAGGCTCATCAGCACCATCGGGTAGTGCGAAAGGCTGGAAATCATCCTCGTCAGTACTGGTATAGTCAGATGTGTACACCTCAAGCTCGGAGGATGTGGGGTCATCAGATACGATAGGTATGGGTCCAGTGGTGTCCGAATCGCCAGTACCGGCGGAGTCCATGAGTCTGTAAGATAAACACAAATATGCTCAAATAATCAGTCATACAATCAGATAATCACATAAGTCACCAAGTAGGATATCACATAATTCTCCTAGTTTCACTAGCCAATTTCTCCCAGTCTCAAAGACTGCTCTATCCTCCACCTCGACCTCTTAGATCGAGCCTCGGTCCCCTTGACCGAGCCTCAGCCTTCATGACTGAGCCTACTCTTCCTAGCCTTGCTAGCCCACTACCTCGGTCACCTAGACCGAGCCTCGATCCTCCAGACCGAGCCTCAGCCCTCCAGGCTGAGCCTATAATAAATCAACGTGCTCAACTACCTCGGTCACCTAGACCGAGACTCGATCCTCCAGACCGAGCCTCAGCCCTCCAGGCTGAGCCTATAAATAATAAAATGTGCTCAACATTTGTTTGTAAAAAGTTTTGGATCTAGACTTAAGTGGTATGCAGTAAAATGTTTTCGTGAGAGCCCTAGTGATCATAGTCTAGACTCGAGAAAGAATCCTAGTTCGCTATGATCAGAGCTCTGATACCAAGTTGTCACACCCTGGCTTTGCGGAAGCGTGGTTAATTTTGGTGTGACTTCTTAATACCATAGCTTAACCATAACAAAGCTATATGAAATAAAATCATGCAAGATCATCCATTCGATTAAGTTTTAAAACCAGAGTAACATATCATTGTCTTAAGGACTTACAACCTCATAACGTAAAACATTGTCTTGAAAACCATAAACATCAACATGAAATAAACGCAGTTTAAGATTTGTGACTTGTCCAGGAAAGAGTCACATTTCCTAAACTGGGATGACCTTGGAACCCTTATGCAGCGGGAAAACATAACATACCGCGCCAGATCTTTAGTTTCCTGAAATACATGTAAGTTGAAAAATCAACAATAATGTTGAGCGAGTTCATGTGTAAGTGAGTAAGTAAACCTTTGTGAGTATAAAAATAGTCTTGGTATGTAGCAAATAAGGGAATTGAGATCACTAATGGTTTGCAAGGCCACTGATATATGTGAAGTGCAAATAGGGAGACTCAAACCTAGCAGATTTCGCCACGGCATTAGTATGTGGACAAAGTCACCCCAAGGTCCGTTTCTAGTTTGGCCTGGGGCTGGGCTCGCTACACCCAGATAGAT